>JARQOD010000008.1:155452637-155517928 GCA_033576555.1 Oophaga sylvatica
TTCACCTGAGCTGCAAGTTGTACTGAATGGAAGGTGTAGGACCTTTCTCTACCACTAGGTTTACAAAGCATACATTTCCCTTATACCGTCACAAAGTACCTAGGTGAAATTACACCCCATTCACTACATATGCTTTCACTTTCTCACATATCCCCCCCTCTTCTCCAGACCGGAGGCTGGTCATCCAACCGGAGGGCTGGTCAACAATCCAAAAGAGACAGTGAACTCTGGACCAGTCATGGCCCACTCAGCTTCATCTTCACTATTGTCATCTGTATCTCACCTGAGCCATAGCCAACATCAGCTTTTATCTTCATCTGAAGCATCTGCACTACCCTGTACCCTCCCAGGCCTTGCCTCTGCGGGCCTCGGGTGTCCTCACGGTTTCAGCTTGACCTTAGTGCCGGGCTCAGTTTCGTATAGTGCCTCTCAGAGAAGTACGACCAGGCACGTCAGAACACCTCTGCTGATTCTTCTCAAAAATCCTCGTACTCCTGCCTTGGGCACTGACCATGTGTCACAACCATCACAGGAGGTATAGGGGTTTTTTTACTTTTCTCTAGTTCCCCTTGAACCTTTCTTTAGCACATCTACTTTCTTAATATCGGTTGACTCATAAAGTCTATTTCACAGACCTTAACTCCTCTCTATGGTCTCTGACCATTTTAAGCTACACTGTTCAAATGATTGGGACTGTAAAGGAGCTGATCGTTTTTTCTTTTGCAGTACAATAATTTCATCCTCTAAGTCTTCAGCTAATTGTAATGTTCTACCGTGACAACAGCATTCTTATATAGAGCCTTAGACTATTGAGCAGCATTTGCTCTTGCAACAAGAGATTCCTGTATCCTTCCTTTTACTTCATTTGACCTTCTCACGAAGATGCTCATGGCTTTCATCACACTCCTTCATCACAGTTTGGAGTTTTTTCTGAGAAGTAATCAAATCATCTGGTACCTGTTGGACGTCCTTTATGTCTTCGGCCCCTTCTTCAGGCTCTTCGGTAGAACATGCTCAGAAGCCCTACCGTCAGTCTACATTCTACCTCTCTATCACATCATTATGGTCTCCAATATCTCCATTTATTCAGCTTTCAAGTTCTCCTTGATAGCTGCATCTGTATACTCAAACCCGCCGATTCTTTCTCTTCCACCACGTTCTGCATCCATCTGAGCTCCCGTGTTCTGCAGCGGCAACGGAGTGACACATCGCTTTTCCCATTTGTTGGGACGTGGCTCCGATGTAGACTTCATGAAAGTGCGCTTGAGCTTCATCAATGCCAGCCTGATGCTCAAAATCTCATCTTGTGATTTATCCAGATCCTTGGTGGCACTCGGGAACACTGCTGGGGCTCCGGGCGCCGAACTTCCAGCCTGAGCTTCACGAGTTGCAGCTACTGATCCGGACCGTAACCCGTCCACTGCCGCTGTCCTCCGGCAGAAACAGATTCCTGGGACAGAGTCAGTCCCCAATATCTTCGTCTTGTTCCTCACAGCTTCACTTGAGACCTCAGCTTCTGATGAGGCATCTGGCTTGGTGACTTCTATGGCTTTTTCCACCTCTGCAGCATCTCCCTCAGAGTCCTGGCATGATGCAGATCCACACCACAATCGACAACTTCCCACTTCCAACAGCCTCCACTTGTGCTGTTGTTCAGTCTCAGAGTCCTGCCTTCAAAGCTCAGCTCTCCTACTTTCACCTTAGTCTTCGCCAGGGAACCGCCAACTGTAAAACATCTTCAGAATGCCATCTTCTGTCCGGCTGTAAGGTCAGCATCAGCTTTTCTTCTCAGGACTCTCAACCTCCTCTGCTACCATGCCTTCCTCCATTTGCACTGGTTGCTTGATCGTCATCAGATGATTCACTATCACTACCACTATCCCTGTCTGACCCTTTTTCTCAGCCACATCTGCTCACTTTCAGGGTTATACAATTCATTCTCATTCGCATCCTGCTCACTTTCAGGGTTATACAATTCATTCTCATTCACATCCTGCTCACTTTCAGATTATACAATCCATCATCTGGATCTGAACCTTAGTTAACAAGTCATCCACAACATTAACTTCACCATCTGGTCCTGGTTTCCCCCCAGGTGGTCCATCAAGTATGTGGCTATGTGACAACCCCAGCACTATACTTCTATAAGCTCAGTACTAGACTGACTCACGACCTCACCCTGGACTTCAGTGTCCCCTATACAACAGGTTATTGTTTATGGCAACCTGAGGAAACCTCTCCTCAGAGCCAGGCTCTTGGGAAACCTCATTTAGAAACACTTATATTTTCCTGTGCCGTTTTAAGAGTGGGGTCTCGCCACTGCTCACTCCCAAAATTGTCACAGGACACAGGTAGGCCAGGGACACTCGGTTCCCGAGAATCACCATCCCTCTCCCAACATCACCTGCAAAGGAATTTCATTCTCTATCACAGTCATCATCATTTCAATATCATTATCATGATTAGATCATTATCAGCATCATTATCATGATCATCATCATCATCATCATTATCAGCATCATTATCATGATCATCATCATCATCAATCATTATTATTATCATTATCAGCATCATTAACACATAAGTTTAACGGCCCGCTAACATTGTGTTCCGCCCCTCGGACTGCGCACCCTCAGTAGAGCTTCATCACACTGTCCATCAGAAACATTTTCCCCCAGAGATCCTTAGATCGGGGAAAGTCATTACCCCCATATGACGGGGTGCACCAGGTTCTCACTACCCCCACATCACATGAAACCTCCCCGCGTTTGGGACAAGTCCACGGAGGTCTCTGGTAGACTTTGGTGTCTCCATGGATGCACACCACACTCAGGTGCTTATCGGGATGAAGTCCCTATCACCAGGCTGTCACGCACGAAAGTCACTGGACTCTCTAGAGTCCAGAGGGCCTGTTGCTGGGCAGTCATTTACAAACCACCGGGGACACCTGTGGTCCAGTCTTCTTCGGCTGAGGTGGACACACACACAGGTTCTGCGCAAGAGAGAGGGATCTGCCAACATCACAATACATAGGCTCCCCCTCTATTGAACAGTTGGCTGCATTTCACGATATCTCCAACACTGTCCATCACACTTTTCCACCCACATGTCCCTCGGGCCTGAACAAGCTTATCACCATACCCCATGTCCCCCAACAGCTGGAACGCTATTACCGGAGAGTTCGGGGTCCAGAACTGTGAAGTGCCGACCACTCAGACGGCTGGTCACGGAGCAGTCTTTGCTGGCGAAGACCTTCTCCATCAGGCTGACCAACATTGGCGTCCGGTGGTCTCCTTGTCCGACCTCTGGCTGTACCTCAGGAGACATGCCGGTTGTAGCGGTTCACAACAACCCTCTTCAACCATGCCGACACGACGGCCGACGTCAGGCTCCAACCGCTTCTTTACTGCAGGCAACGCAGGTGCCTTCACAACATTACCTGGGACGAGGTGCTGAGAGCTGCAATCTGCTCCAATAACAACCGGTTAGTCTCCTGCTGCTGCTGCTGCCAGCTCTGCTGGGCCTGCTGCATGCTTTGCAGGTGTTTCTAACAAGCTCCTCCAAACTGTCATCCATGCTGTCAGACTTCTCTGTCTCAACAACGGCAGTCTTATGTTGCACATTTAACTTGCGCCATTTGTTTAATCAGCTTCTCCAGGCTGTCATCCATACTGTCAGACTTCTCTGTCTAATAACGGCAGTCTTCACACAAGACATCCACACTCCACAGTCTTTTCCACAAAAGTTTCAGCTTTGCTGTGCAGACACCTTTTTTTTTTTCTTTGCAAAGTCTATTAGGGCTACTGTCTCTTTAAGACTGCTCCAACAGACGTTCTCTTTTTTTTTTTTTCTGACACACTTTTTTTTTTTTTTTCTCTGCTGCTGCTTCAACAGACTTCACTGTTATGTTTCGGTAGCTGAGGAGTGCAGGTAAAAAGGCAATACACCAGAGCAGTTGGAATCTATGAGATTGCAGTACCCTGACTAACCACCACAACTAGAGGCAGCCGTGGAGCGTTCCTACGTTGGTCCTAGACGCCTCGTCACAGCCTGAGAAACTAACTACACCTAAAGATAGAAATAGGAAAGCTATCTGCCCCGACAGAACCCCAAAGATAAATAGAAAGCCCCCAAACAAGTAAATGGCGGTTAGACAAAAGAAAATACTGACACAGAAAGAAAATAGTATAGCAAACGCTGGGGCCCAAACTAACTAAATAGAAAAGGATAGGAAGGACTTACTGCAATCCCAGAAAACCCTGAAAAGCACCAACTCTACTAATTTCAAATCACCTGAGATCACACGACCTCTACCACCTAAACTAGTTCTCTGGGTAACAAAATCAAAACAGCAGCCACTGAAAAAACTGGAAAAAAGCAAAATACAAACATCAGTGGCTGAACTAAACTGAGAGGGCAAAAGCCCCCGAAGGGACCCAGAAGGCCCCCAAAGAAGTGCAGGACAAAATGCAAAAATATAGTACAAAAACAAAAAGAAGAAAATGTCTTATCTGTTTAGCAGGAGATGCAGACACGACCAGCAGCTACAAGGGAAACAGAATGAAGGATTCAACCAGAACAATGATCACCGGCAACCCTGATGGGAAGGGACTCCCTTATATAGACCATCAGTAACACCTGATTCCCAGCCCCTCACAATCTTCACTGAACAGACCATACCGATTGTAACTACCAAGGGAGTCTCTGCTCAGAACTCATCTCAAACCCATTCACAACAGTACCCCCCCCTTGAGGAGGGGTCACCGAACCCTCATTTGAGCAACCGGGTGGGTCAGGATGAGTTCTATGATACGCACGGATGAGTTCCCCTAGCATGGATGTCCGAAGCAAACACCCAAGAATTGTCTTCCTGACCATAACCTCTCCACTTAACCAAATACTGGAGTTTCCGTCTAGAAAAACGAGAATCTAATATTTCTCAACCACATACTCCAGATTGCCCTCAACCAAAACAGGGTCAGGAGGCACAGCAGCAGGAAGCACTGGCTCAACAAACCTCTTCAACAAGGACTTGTGGAACACGTTATGGATCTTTAAATATCCCTGGAAGAAGCAAACGAAAAGAAACAGGATTAAGAATCTCATGATCTTATAAGGTCCAATGAACCTAGGCTTAAATTTAGGAGATGCTACTCTCATAGGAATATTCTTGAGGACAACCAGACCAAGTCCCCACTTTAAACCGAGGACCATCAGTCCTATGCCGGTTAGCAAACCGCTGGGCCTTCTCCTGAGAGAGGGACAACCTCTCCACTACCTGGTCCCAAATCTTGCATACGCTCCACAACAGAGTCAACACCTGGGCAGACAGAAGCCTCCGTCTGTCCTGAAAAAATCAAGGGTGAAACCCAGAATTACAGAAAAACGGAGACATCAAAGTGGCAGAGCTAGCCCTATTATTAAGAGCAAACTCAGCCAAAGGTAAAAAAGAGACCCAGTCATCCTGATCAGCAGACACAAAGCATCTTAGATAAGTCTCCATGTCTGTTTGTTCTCTCAGTTTTGACCATTGGTCTGAGGATGAAATGCCGAGGAGAAAGACAATTGAACACCCAGTTTTTAGAACAAAAAGTCCTCCAAAATCTGGAAACAAACTGGACTCCTCTGTCAGACACAATGTTCTCAGAATGCCGTGTAAACGAACCACGTGCTGAAGGAACAACGCACCAATTCAGAGGAGGAAGGCAACTTAGGTAATGGCACAAGATGTATCATTTTGGAAAACCTATCACAAATTACCCAATGGTGGTCATTCTCTGAGAAACAGGAAGGTCGGAAATGAAATCCATAGAGATATGGGTCCATGGTCTCTTGGGCACAGGCAATGGCATCAACAAACCACTAGAGTGAGAGCAAGGCTTGGAGCGAGAGCAAGTCCCGCAGGACTGCACAAATTCCCTGACATCACGAGACAAGGTAGGCCACCAAAAGGACCGACAACCAAGTCTCTGGTACCAAAATTCCGGGATGCCCAGCCAATGCGGAACAATGAATCTCAGACATCAAACTCTTTTTCCACTGGTCCGGGACAAACAATTTTCCAACAGGGCAGCACTCGGGCCTATCCTCCTGACACCCCTCCAGAGCAAGTCTCAAATTGGGCGAGATGGCGGAAAGAACTACACCCTCTTTCAAAATAACAGAAGGATCAGATAACTCAGGGAGTCGCCAGGAAACTCCTCGAGAGGGCATCCGCCTTAACATTCTTAGTGCCAGGAAGAAAGGAAACCACAAAATTAAAACGTGTGAAAAACAAGGCCCACCTGGCCTGTCTAGGATTGAGTCGCTTGGCAGATTCCAGATAGACCAGATTCTTATGGTCCGTAAGGACCACCACCTGATGTTTGGCTCCCTCCAGCCAATGTCTCCACTCTTCAAAAGCCCACTTCATGGCCAATAACTCCCGATTACCCACGTCATAATTACGTTCAGTAGGAGAAAATTTTCGAGAGAAAAAGGCACAAGGGTTACTTTTAGAGGTCTCTGGATCTTTTTGGGACAAAACGGCACCTGCCCCAATTTCAGAGACATCAACCTCCACCTGAAATGGCAGAGAAACATCAGGCTGCCGTAGAACAGGAGCAGAAGTGAATCTCTGCTTAAGTTCCTGAAACGCAGAGACTGCCTCAGGAGGCCAATTCACCACATCAGAACCCTTTCTGGTCAAATCAGTTAATGGTTTAACAATAACCGAGAAATTACCAATAAATTTACGATAAAAATTGGCAAAACCCAAAAATCTCTGAAGAGCCTTTAATGAAGTAGGTTGGACCCAATCACAGATGGCCTGAACCTTGACCGGGTCCATTTCAATAACAGATGGGGACAAAATGAATCCCAGAAATGAGATCCTCTGTACGCCAAAAAGACACTTTGATCCCTTCACATACAGAGCATTCTCTCTCAAAATCTGGAACACAGTTCGAACATGTTTCACATGAGAGTCCCAGTCATTAGAAAAAATCAAGATATCATCCAAATAAACAATCAGAAATTTGTCCACAAAATCCCTGAAAATGTCATTCATGAAGGACTGGAAGACGGAAGGAGCATTAGTGAGCCCAAAGGGCATCACTAGGTACTCAAAATGCCCTTCAGGGGTATTGAATGCCGTCTTCCATTCATCCCCGTGCTTAATGCGAATAAGGTTATACGCCCCCCTGAGGTCAAGCTTGGTAAACCAAGTAGCTTTTTTCACCCTGGAAAACAGGTCAGAAATTAAGGGTAACGGGTATTGATATTTCACAGTAATATTGTTCAAGAGACGATAATCAATACACGGCCTTAATGAACCATCTTTTTTGGCCACAAAGAAAAAACCGGCACCTAAGGGTGAAGAGGATGGTCTGATATGACCCTTCTCCAATGATTCCTTGATATAAGACCGCATAGCGTCATGTTCAGGTACAGACAAGTTAAAAAGGCGACCTTTAGGGAATTTACTACCCGGCACTAATTCAATAGCGCAGTCATAGCTCCTATGGGGAGGCAAGGATGCAGATTTACTTTCGCTAAACACATCAGAAAAATCAATCAAAAAGTCAGGAACATCCTGAGCCTGGGGGAGGCAGAAAAAACAGGAGTGTTGGTATTAACACATTGGCAGCCCCAACTGGTTACAGACACAGATTTCCAATCCAAAACAGGATTATGAGACTGTAACCAAGGGAAACCCAGCACGATAATGTCATGCAGATTATACAGAACCAAAAATTTGCAGCACTCCTGGTGATCAGGTTCAACCCTCATTATCACCTGAGTAGAAAACTGGGGTTTATTCTCAGCCAAAGGGGTAGAATCGATCCCCAGTAGGGGAATAGACTTCTATAGGGGTATCAAGGGAAACCCACAACGTTTAGCAAAATCATAATCCATCAGGTTAATAGCTGCTCCAGAATCAACGAAAGCCTGAGCAGAAAATGAGGACAGAGAGCATATCAGAGTGACAGTTAATAAAAACTTAGTCTGAACACTACCCAAGACAACTGAGCGTGCAAAACGTCTTCCCCGCTTAGGGCAGACTGAAATAGCATGAGAGGCATCACCACAGTAGAAACATAACCCATTGCGCTTTCGAAACTCATGACGCTGTGCCCCAGACACCACTCTATCACACTGCATGGGTTCAGAAGCTGGTTCACAAGGCAACACCATTCCACGCATACTTCTCCGCTCACACAAACGTCTGTCAATTTGAATTGCTAGTGACATAGAATCATTGAGACCAGAGGGGACAGGGAATCCCACCATAACATCCTTTACATTATCTGACAGACCCTTCCAGAAAAGGGCTGCCAAAGCGTCGTCATTCCATTTGGTCAGGACTGCCCACCTACGGAATCTCTGACAGTATAACTCAGCGTCATAAGGCCCCTGATTTAATGCCAACAAGGCTTTTTCAGCTTGATCAGTGACATTAGGCTCATCGTACAATAACCCCAAAGCCTGAAAAAATGCATCAACATCACTCAAAACAGGATCCCCAGGTGTCAGGGAAAAAGCCCAATCCTGAGGATCGCCGCGCAGGAGAGAGATGATAATTTGAACCTGCTGCGCTGCGTTCCCTGAGGACTTAGATTTTAAGGCAAAAAACAATTTACAATTATTTTTGAAATTCTGAAACTTAGCTCGATCCCCCAAAAACAAATCTGGCATGGGATCCTAGGTTCCACAACAGGCAACCTAGCAAGATATGCAGCAATACTCTGAACCTCAGTGGCAAGCTGATCCACACTGCCAGACAACCGTGCAAACTCCATTGAGAGAAAAGATCCTCCCCAGCACCCAGAGATACAGAGGGAAAAAAAAAAATGCAACAAATAGAAAAATATCTCTGACAACTTTGACAACCTTTTTTCTTTCACAATATTTTTTCCCTTCTGTGAGTACCATACAATTTTCAATTTTTAGGCCGGTGATACTGTTATGTTTCGGTAGCTGAGGAGTGCAGGTAAAAAAGGCAATACACCAGAGCAGTTGGAATCTATGAGATTGCAGTACCCTGACTAACCACCACAACTAGAGGCAGCCGTGGAGCGTTCCTACGTTGGTCCTAGACGCCTCGTCACAGCCTGAGAAACTAACTACACCTAAAGATAGAAATATGAAAGCTATCTGCCCCGGAGCAGAACCCCAAAGATAATAGAAAGCCCCCAAACAAGTAATGGCGGTTAGACAAGAAGAAATACTGACACAGAAAGAAAATAGTATGAGCAAACGCTGGGGGCCCAAACTAACTAAATAGAAAAGGATAGGAAGGGTACTTACTGCAATCCCAGAAAACCCTGAAAAGCACCAACTCTACTAATTTCAAAATCACCTGAGATCACACGACCTCTACCACCTAAATTAGTTCTCTGGTGTAACAAAATCAAAACAGCAGCCACTGAAAAAACTGGAAAAAGCAAAAGTACAAACATCAGTGGCTGAACTAAACTGAGAGAGCAAAAGCCCCCGAAGGGGACCCAGAAGGCCCCCAAAGAAGTGCAGGACAAAATGCAAAAATATAGTACAAAAACAAAAAGAAGAAAATGTCTTATCTGTTAGCAGGAGATGCAGACACGACACAGCAGGCTACAAGGGAAACAGGAATGAAGGATTCAGACCAGAACAATTGATCACCGGCAACCCTGATGGGAAGGTGACTCCCTTATATAAGACCAGTCAGTAACACCTGATTCCCAGTCCTCACAATCTTCACTGAACAGACCAGTACCGCTTGTAACCACCAGAGGGAGTCTCTGCTCAGAACTCATCTCAAACCCATTCACAACACTTCACCTTTATTGCTGTCTCTAGCCACTGTGCTGCACGCACATTCTAGCACCAATTGTAAGCTTTTCAGGGATATAGCTCTGGATCGCCGTCCGGGTAGACGGAGTGGCACGGAAACAGTTCATTCACAGACAGCAGTTCTGGTAAAAACTGGCCGCAACCAGTTTTATTAAAGTCCACAGCAAACAGAACATGATTAAAACAACTCATAAACAGAAATCCTAAGCCTCTCCGGCTACTCACTTCACATAGATAGAATTCCCTCACTATCAGGGACCAGACTCTAACAGCCTGGGTCAAAACAACACATTATATTCAGCATTTACCAGCATGGAGTTTCACAGAGTCTCCTCTTTGTGTCTGAAGACACATTCAACGTCCAGACTTGAGAGAGCTCCCCTCCTATTCAGTAGTTACCAGCATGGAGTTTCACAGAGACTACTCCTGTGTCCGGGGTACCTCGAGCACCCCGACTGAGACAGCTCACCTCCCGGAGACTCCTTCTGTGCCTGGACTCCTGTCCAGACTAAGCGAGCTCTCTGACTGTGTTCCCAGACACCTACTTCTCGCTTCCTAATTAATACCTGAGTGGTTTCAGGCCTGAGCTGCAAGTGTGTACTGAATGGAAGGTGTAGTGACCTTTCTCTACCACTAGGTTTACAAAGCCATACATTTCCCTTATACCAGTCAGCAAAGTACCTAGGTGAAATGTACACCCTATTCACTACATATGCTTTCACTGTCTCACACAGGATAAGAAGATATTCCATGGTCTTTATAAATGGTCACCGGAGAATTAGTTCCTTTAGGCAGATGTCGACTTTCTTCTAGCGCTAATTTTATAGGTAAGAGCTCATGGTCAACCAATAGACTAATTCCATTTTGCTTTAAAGAATTTCTGCAGCGGTGATTTCTTTAAACAAAGGAATTATGTGAAAGAACGGCTCCTACACCAGTAACAGAGGCATCCACTTCAAGAAAGTATGGCCTGTCAACATCAGAATGGTGTGAGATTGGGCAGTGGAAATCAATGTAACACTAAATTGTTAGTGTACTTGGAATAAAGACTAGACAGGTTCAGCTACCACACTATAATTCTGGGACTAGGACTGGTGGGACATTCCCTCGTGAAGGCTTCATCAGTGACCTCCCACCACCACTCTCAAAGATGATTATGGAGCAGAACAAGACAGCAATGGCTGGAATGGAGGTCTATTCTCTTCAGTGGTCTTTTGTCTTGGACACAATGATAGCGAGAGATTGGCCTATAGACCAGGTGGGCAATGCAATGAAGAAGCCTTCATGAAGGAATTTTATAGCAGTCCTACTCCCAGGATTATAGTGTGGGGTGACAATGTTCGGTATCCGGGCCCCTGTAGTTTTCATTCCAGGTATGCTAACAGCTTGACGTTATATTGATTTGGCGGTGGAACCAGTAGTATGGCCATTTCTCCAGTGTGCCTCAGGAGCCATTTTTCAACACAACATCAAGGCCGTATGTTGCTCTTGCTACTGCAAACAGCCTGTGTGGCCACAACATGCTACTATGGACTGCAGGGTCTCCAGACTTGTCACCCATTGAGCACATCTAGGACATCATTGGTCGGAAATAGCAAAGGGAGATGAAAGCAGCGAATCTTGATGATTTCTGTGCCCAAGTGCATTCAGAGAGGCAAAATCTTAACCAAACCATTCACAACCACGTTGACAGGAGCCAAGACATGCAAGTGCTGGGATTCCTGTTTGTGGCGCTCATACTCCATACTGAATAAATTGAGATGTTTTTAAAATTTATAACCCATTTTTCACCATTTGCAGATCATTAACATGTCTCCATCCGGTGATTTCCGTAACTCCATTTCTTCCTGGTTTTGCAATTTCGATAATGAGGAGTGTGTACAGTATCTCAGTTTTATGCACTTATTTATGTAATTTCTTCTCCAACTGAAAAGACAAAGAATAATACAATGATACTGGTTCTGCCGACTGTGCAAGACGTTACTGTGTAGGAAATGGACTGAAGCCAAATTATTGGTCTCTAGGATCCCTCCCAAGATATCATAGGTCCCCTTCTTCTCCCTTCATTTCATTCCTTCTTCTTACTGAATGAACAATATCAACAGAGCCTCAAGCGATAAACTTCCTGTACTCTATAATTAGATATAAAATGATAACATTTCCCCAAAAAGCCTCCAGCAGACGAGCGCTCCGACACAATACATCACATTGCCACCAAACTGGGGAGCCGGCTACCAGGCATATTTAAACACAGGGAAATTCTATCATTAAAACACTGAGTTCTCCAGTAGATACAATTGGAAAATTATCCATAATTTCCAAGTAAATCTTTGAACATTGAATTCCTGTACAAAATTAGCAGAAATAGCATGCCGAATTACACATTTTCAGTGAATTGTAATTTTTCCAAATTATGTTTAATTAGTGGGAATGTTTTTTTGTTTTTCTACAAAGTGAAATGTAAATGGTTGCATTTTACAAACCGTATTGTGTAATTCTATAGTCTCCTCGTTTTCGCAGCTTGATGATATGGTAAAAGCTGTACTTTTATGGTGGGCTCTGTATTTTAATGCGGTATGTTTTCCTTGTAACTGTGCTATTGTAAAACACTATATAGAAGCGTTGGGGTGGGGATCACTTCTGGTGGTTGAGTAAAATCATTGCTGTAGCTTTCATGATTCCCTTTGCCTCTAAGCTGTTAACCGAATACGGAATAACATACATTGACCAGCCATAACATTAAAAACACTGAATAACATTAGCTGATGTCAACGACGCCTGATGAAGGTTGGGATACATTAGGTAGTTGATGTGGCGGAAGCGGAAAAAATGGGCAAGCATGAGGACCTAAGCAACTTTAACAAGAGCCAAATTTTGATGGCCAGTTGACCAAGTCAGAGCAGATCTTGTGGGGTGGATTGAATAGTACCAACCAAACGGTGAGTTAGTACCAACCAAACGGTGAGCTAGTGACAAGGTCTTGGTCATTGACGCACGTCTGATCCAAGACGGTTCAACCTCACCATTTACATGACTTAAAGGATCTGTTGATAACCTTTTGGGACCAGAAAAAAACAGTACACTTTGAGGAGACAAAGGTTTGATGGGTCAGAAGCAAGATGGAACTCTACATAATATTAGTTTTAACGTTATTCCTGATCTTTGTGCAAAAGTCATTTGACTTCATGGTATAGTTTTTAGATTACTTCTGATGTAGACTCCACCACTGTCACAGTAGTCTTTGGAGAGGGATCAACTGGAGGCCGTAAGAGTCGGGATCTGCGGCCCTCCTGCAGTAGTAGGGGGGGCCAGGACCTTCACACGCGCCGCATGTGGGTGCAGAGCAAAGAGGTTCTGCCAGCTCGCAGGTGGCTGGAGGAAGAAAACGCCCAGCTGCAGGAGGTGATCTGGGCACTGCAACTGGGGATGGTGACCGTAGGTAG
Organism: Oophaga sylvatica; assembly: GCA_033576555.1. Taxonomy (NCBI): domain Eukaryota; kingdom Metazoa; phylum Chordata; class Amphibia; order Anura; family Dendrobatidae; genus Oophaga; species Oophaga sylvatica. The sequence continues at coordinate 155,465,894 of JARQOD010000008.1, forward strand.
CAGAGGCCGTTGCTTCTTGCGGTCCCCCCGGTGCTGGATGACGTCGACGACAGTCCACAGGACTATGGCGAAGATGACAAGATTTCCCAGGAGGAACAAGTGCAAGGGAACGGTATGGCAGCTGATCTGAGGTTACCTCCAAGGCCGCTTGGTAAGGAGAAGACAATTATAAATGTTAATAATGATTTATCTGACGGTGGGCACTTTGCTAATGATGGGGGGCTGATAATAGGGGTATAGCACTTGCGATAATCAGAGCACTAATGGGGGCACCTAATTTGTGGGGTCAATTACTGAGGGTGTTGCAAGCTCCCCAGTAAGGGCTTGGTGGGTCCAGAGGGTTCAGGTTCGGGGCCAGGACAGGATGTCATAACTCATAATAGTGGAGAGGCAGAGATACAAAGGAATAGTTCCGGGGGAATGGCGTATAAGAGTTCAACTTTATTTTCTTCAGGACACAGCACATTCAAGACACCTTTAGCAGTCTGACACGATACCAGCAATACATCTTCTATAACTCCGCTTCACTTCTTCAACTACACCAGAATGGACCACAAAGTAAAATCGGGACGAGGAGCCCGGTGAAAACGGCACTTCGATCTCTTTCCCTGGAGACACTTCAATCAAGTCACAGAAATACACATCTACTAGGTCGTGCACCCCCTTCTGGTTATCCAGCCCACGTTCTTGCTGGTGGCCCACTCGCTGCTGCTTCAACACGTATACTTCTGCTGAGCGTTCCCACAGTGGTTCTTCCACTGGCACTACTGATTCGTCAGCCCACAGACTCTGCCTAACGTTCCCACGGTGATTTCTTCACCGGCTTCACTAAAGTTGCTGGTACCCTTCACACACCTCACTTCTTGTGTGCGGGTTGCATGGCCCGGGATCATGAACGTCCTCACAGTAGCAGGGTCCACCCCCGACTAACTCTATCTGGAAAGTCCAACACTTCACCCACTTAACCCCTTGGTGTCCTGAAAAGTCTACACTACACTGGATGTGCTCAATGACCCCACCTTGTGTCCTACCACTGTACTATACTGACCATCTAACAACTCTCTAACTGGATCCACTAATATACCCCATCTAGTGATCCCTTGCAAAGCTATATTTACCCAACTGTAACTACTACACTACAAGTGCCCTCCTCTAATGTCCCCAAAGGATGCACTACCTTACCTAACTCTATATAGAATACATCACTATAAAGTACATGACAGATATACATATATACATAGCAGCATACAACATTTAAAGGGTTAATATCTTGACCCTCCTTACATACATTCTACAGTTACATAGTTATATAGGTTGAAACAAAAACCTAGGACCGAAAAAATGCAAACTATCTTCAAAGTTATACATTTTCTATTGCTATTTTACTTATAACTCACAATGTTATGTTTTGTTAAAAAAAATATACAGCCCTATTTTAAATGTCGGCCATTACTACCTCTTGTGGTCTCATTCCACAGTCTGACTGCTCTAACTGTAAAGAACCCTTTTCTATTTAGCTGCCGGAATTGACTTTCCTCGACGTGTAACAAATGTTCCATTACCCTTTGTAAGGTCCTGGAAAGTGACAAGTCAGGTGCCAGTACTATGCATTGAGAGCATATATATTTATACATATAAATGACATCTTGTAATAATGTAATGATCTAGTTGCCCGCTTTTAAACGGACTCTAAATTCCCAATATCATTTTAAAAATGTGAAGCAAAAAACTGGATCCCGTATTCTAGATGTGGCCTCACCAGTGATTTATAAAGGGGTAACAATATGTTGGAATCACAGGATTTTATCTCTCTTTTTATACACCCTCAAATCTTGCTTGCTTTTGCAGCTGCTGCTTGACATTGAGTGCTGCTGCTCAGCTTCCTTGTAACCAGAATCCCCAGTCCTTCTACTGTTCTGTAATCTCTAATATATTTACATTGAATCTACAGGTCCTTCTCAAAAAATTAGCATATAGTGCAAAATTTCATTATTTTCCATAATGTAATGATTACAATTAAACTTTCATATATTTTAGATTCATTACACACCAACTGAAATTTATCAGGTCTTTTATTGTTTTAATACTGATGATTTTGGCATACAACTCCTGATAACCCAAAAAACCTGTCTCAAAAAATTAACATATTTCAACCGTCCAATAAAATAAAAGTGTTTTTTAAAAACAAACAAAAAAACCATCAAATAATAAAGTTCAGTTATGCACTCAATACTTGGTCGGGAATCCTTTTGCAGAAATGACTGCTTCAATGCGGCGTGGCATGGAGGCAATCAGCCTGTGACACTGCTGAGGTGTTATGGAGGCCCAGGATGCTTCGATAGCGGCCTTAAGCTCATCCAGAGTGTTGGGTCTTGCGTCTCTCAACTTTCTCTTCACAATATCCCACAGATTCTCTATGGGGTTCAGGTCAGGAGAGTTGGCAGGCCAATTGAGCACAGTAATACCATGGTCAGTAAACCATTTACCAGTGGTTTTGGCACTGTGAGCAGGTGCCAGTCTGCAAAATAAATCTTCACCCATAAGCATTCACCATACATAAGTGCTCCCAAAATTCCCTGATGCACTGCATTGACCCTCCTTGATGAAACACATACCAACACCACAGTGACATGGCACCACACCATCACGACTGTTACTGCACATGACTTCAGGCTTTTGGATTTCCCTCCCAGTCTTCTCCCAGCTCTAGGCACCTTATTTCCGATGACACAAAAATCCTCAGAAAAAAGTACTGGGACCACTTAGCAACAGTCATCTGCTTTCTGTAGTACTAGTCAACGCTACTGCTCTGTTATGGTTCAAAAATGCTTACTGGAAATGGCACCTGTAGCCCATTTCTGCACACGCCTGTGCACGGTGCTCTGGTGTTTCTACATCCAACTCAGTCCCTGCTCCCTCAGTCCCAAGTCTGAATCGTCCCTTCCCACTATCTTCTCAGGTCCGGTCACTCTTCTCACGTTGTACACTTTTTCACATTGTTCCTTCAACAGCTTCATTGAGGTGCCTGAACAGCACTCTGGGAACAGCCTATGTTGAGAAATTTCTTTCTGGGTCTTACCCTCTTGCTTGAGGGTGTCAATGATGCCTTTTGACATCAGTCAGGTCGTATTTACCCATGATGGTTTTGAGTAATGACCAGGCAGGGATTTAAAACTCAGGAATCTTGCTGTTTCTAGATGTTAATTAGTGATTCAGAAGATAGGGTAATATGTTGGAACCTTTTCTTATATGGTAATTTTTTGAGACAGTTTTTTGTTATCAGGATTTGTATGCCAAATATCAGTATTAACAATAAAAGACCTGACAATTTAGTTGGTGTGTAATGATCTATAACATATGAAAGTTTAATTGTATCATTACATTATGGAAATAATGAAATTTTCACTATGTAATTTTGAGAAGGACCTGTATATACACCAGTACGATTACCCTGGTCACGGTGCATTACCCTACATTTATTAACATTAGACTTCATCTGACATGTGTTTGCCTTTACAGGAATCTTTTCCAGATCCATTTGTAATATTATAATGTCAGAGGTTAATAATCAACATGTGCATTTTAGAGGGTGCCTTGATCCATTGGGAAAGTTAGGGATATTCAGCTGGTTTTTGGATACATTTTGATTAGTAGAATTGAATAAAAACAGAATATTTTTGAAAAGATCTCACATTTTTTCTATGTTACTGGGAATGTTCTGTTTTAATTGAGTTCTACTAAAAAAATTTTTTGAAATTTTTTATTTAAAAAATGGCGGGATATCCCTATCTATTGCTACCACATAGCAAGAGTGTTTTTTTTTATCAGAGCTGAGGATTCACTGGCTAGTTCAACGTGGGTGAGCGTGATCACTCTCTTATTTATTCCCTTGATCTATTACTTTTAAATTCAGAACAGCTGCGGAGTTAAAATAATTTTTACTTAAAGGAATCTGTCAGCAGTTTTTTTGCTATTCAGCATCATAATGTTGGAAAAGAGACCCTGAATCCAGCAATATATCCTGTAGTTTACTGGGTGCAGCCATTCTGATGCAATGAGAGTTTTTAGATTTAACAGTGCAGCAGAGCGGAGGAAGCTAACCCCGCCCACACTACAGCTAACTCCACCCAGACCATGCACATAGCTATAGACAGTGAGATGCTTATCACAGTAAGGGGCGGAGTCAGACCAGGGCTCACAAGGCCAGCTAGTCACAGCAATGTTAATTACAAGGTGATTAAATCTTCAGTCTAAGTAAACAGATCAGCCGGATATGTGAGACATCCTTGAGTTCAATGTTTTAACCCCTACGTCATGGAGTCCTCAGTGGAAAACCCTCACAAGTGACCCCATTTTGGAAACTATACCCCTTTGGGAATTTATCTACAGGTGTAGAGATGATTCTTCAGGTCGGTGCAATTACAGTGATACCAGATTTATATCTGATTTTTATGTTTGGCTGCTGTCACGCACTAAAAGACGCTTTTTATTTAAAGCATCGTTTTTTGGCCCATTTTTTTTACAGTGCTCGCTGAAGGGGTTAACTAGTGAGACAGTTTTATGGGGTGGGTCATCTAGGATGCGGCAATACCAAACGTGTAGCTTTTTTTTTTACATAAAGCTAGAAATTTATAAGAACAATATACAGGTAATATATATATATTGTGAGGGAGTGACCGGTGTTACATGTAGGGATCGCTATGTGTTTCCCCCATGATGCACACGGAGGCATTATTGCGGTTACAGGCGTAGCTGTGATGGCAATGCAGAATAAAAGTGAATATAGGTCTTGGACATGCTGGTTGTCCAAGGCAGATTTAGGGAAAACCTGCTCTGGGCTTTTGGGTTCTGAAACAGACCCGACCCAGGTTTTCCATTTGGCCCATGGCCACAGATTCCCATTAAAAACCCTGCAGTAAAGGGTTTGTGTGTGTCAGAGTCAATGTCAGTGTTAGTTTGGTCTGGCAAGCGTGCAGAGAAGAAGGCTCTGCAGAGCTCCACCTGTGTGAGGCAACACAGGCGAGATGAAAGGCCTGGCACCCACAGCGTACACGTCAGTGCAGTCACCCATGGTAACAGGTGTCGGAGGTAGACTGTCCTGTGCACAGCTGTGATCCGGAGGTGGACCGTCTTGTGCCCGGCTGAAAACCGGAGGAGGACTGCCAGGTTTATTGACTGCAATCCAGAGGATATGGTTCCCATCTGCGATCTGGAGGATATCGTGTGCTGTGTTTTGCTGTGAGATGAACATTAAAAAGACTTTTGTTTGGAACTTTGCTGGGTCACTGCCTCATCACTGCTCAGTTGTGGATACCGCCGCACTACAATATATGTATACACTGCTCAAAAAAATAAAGGGAACCCTTAAATAACACATCCTAGATCTGAATGAATGAAATATTCTCATTGAATACTTTGTTCTGTACAAAGTTGAATGTGCTGACAACAAAATCACACAAAAATCATCAATGGAAATCAAATTTATTAACCAGTGGAGGCCTGGATTTGGAGTCACCCACAAAATTAAAGTGGAATGTAATGTCCTCAAAACAAATCAAAATGATGCTCAGTAGTGTGTGTGGCCTCCATGTGCCTGTTTGACCTCCCTACAATGCCTGGGCATGCTCCTGATGAGGCGGCGGATGGTCTCCTGAGGGATCTCCTCCCAGACCTGGACTAAAGCATCCGCCAACTCCTGGACAGTCTGTGGTTGGTGGATCGAGCGAGACATGATGTCCCAGATGTGCTTAATCGGATACTGGTCTGGGAAACGGGTGGGCCAGTCCACAATGCCTTCATCATGCAGGAACTGATGACACACTCCATCCACATGAGGTCTGGCATTGTCCTGCATTAGGAGGAACCCAGGGCCAACCGCACCAGCATATGGTCTCACAAGGGGTCTGAGTATCTCATCTTGGTACCTAATGGCAGTCAGGCTACCTCTGGCGAGCACATGGAGGGCTGTGCGACCCTCCAAATAAATGCCACCCCACACCATTACTGACCCACTGCCAAACCGGTCATGCTGAAGGATGTTGCAGGCAGCAGATCGCTCTCCACGGCGTCTCCAGACTCTGTGTAGTCTGTCACATGTGCTCAGTGTTTCATCTGTGAAGAGCACAGGGCGCCAGTGACGAATTTGCCAATCCTGGCGTTCAGTGGCAAATGCCAAGTGTCCTGTGGCTGTGAGCACAACCCCCATCTGTGGACGTTGGGCACTCAGACCTTCCTCATGGAGTCGGTTTCTAACCGTTTGTGCAGACACATGCACATTTGTGGCCTGCTGGAGGTCATTTTGCAGGACTCTGGCAGTGCTCTTCTTGTTCTTCTGGCACAAAGGCGGAGGTAGCGGTCCTGCTGCTGGGTTGTTGCCCTCCTATGGCCCCCTCCACGTCTCCTGGTGTACTGGCCTGTCTCTTGGTAGCGCCTCCAGCATCTGGACACTATGCTGACAGACACAGTAAACCTTCTTGCCACAGCTCACATTGATGTGCCATCCTGGATGAGCTGCACTACCTGAGCCACTTGTGTGTGTTGTAGAGTCCGTCTCATTGTACCACGAGTGTGAACGCACAACCAACATTCAAAAGTGACCAAAACATCAGCCAGAAAGCATTGGCACTGAGATGTGGTCTGTGGTCCCCACCTGCAGAACCACTCCTTTATTGAGTGTGTCTTGATAATTGCCAATAATTTCCATCTGTTGTCTATTCCATTTGCACAACAGCATGTGAAATTGATTGTCAGTCAGTGTTGCTTCCTAAGTTGACAGATTGATTTCACAGAAGTTTGATTTATTTTGAATTATATTCTGTTGTTTAAGTGTTCCCTTTATTTTTGAGCAGTGTATTGTATATAATATATATATATATATAATAACACACACACACACAGGGTCGGACTGGCCCACCGGAGAACCGGAGGATTCTCCGGTGGGCCCTGGCATCTGGGGGGTCCTGGCACCTGCTGGCATACAGGGGCCAGTTGCCTAGGGCCCCCGCTGCTCCAGGGGCCCCCAGCCGGTGGCGTGTCGCTAATAGCGGCACACCACGCAGCTGCCATGGGGGCCCCGTGCCAGCGGAGCAGCAGCGGGTGACAGGAGGCAGAAGCCCCTGTCCCCGCTGCTAAAGAGAAATGAATATTCACTGCTTCCCACGCCCACATGGGCATGGGAAGCAGTGAATATCATTACTTACCTGTCACCCGCTCCAACCGCTAAGCGCTGCTGTGTCCTCGCGTCCTCTCTTGCTGCGATGTTCAGGCAGAGGGCGCGATGACGTCATTAGTGAGCGCCGCGCCCCCTGCCTGAGCATTCACTGCCGGAGGACCGAAGACAGCGGCGCTCAGCAGTGGACCCGGTGACAGGTAAATATCGCAGGTGCCGGGGCCCTGAGCCAACGGTGACACCGGCACCTGTCCCCCATAGCGCGGCGGTGTCCCCGCCTGCTCAGGACACCGGCACCTGGCCCCCAGCGACGAGAGGTGAGTATGTCTTTTTTTTTTTTTTTTTTTTGCAGCATCTATGGGGGCATAATCTGTGGAGCATTTATGGGGGCATAATCTATGGGGGCATAATCTGTGGAGAATTTATGGGGGCATAATCTATGGGGGCATAATTGGGGAGCATTATGGGGGCATAATCTGGGGAGCATTTATGGGGGCACAATCTATGGAGAATCTATGGGGGCACAATCTATGGAGCATCTTGTGGGGCATAATACATGGGGCAGCATATGGGGCATAATCTCATTTTCCACCCTGGGCTTATACTCAAGTTTTCCCAGTTTTTTGTGGCAAAATTAGGGGGTCGGCTTATACTCGAGTATATATGGTATCTATCTATCTATCTATTCTATCTATCTATCTATCTATCTATCTATCTATCTATCTATCTATCTATCTATCTATCTATCTATCTATCTATCTATCTATCTATCTATCTAGCATTATACCCTATGAGGGGGCAGCATTATCCTCCATGAGGGGGGCAGCATTATCCCCTATGAGGGGGCTGCTTTATAATCTATGAGGGAGGCTACCCCAATTCCTGCTACATAATTAAGACATGTACTACCTTATATTCTACCCTGATATTAGTGTGTTTTACTGCACAATTGGTGGTCTTGTATTTATTTCTATGTAGCTACATAGTGGGCCCCAAGAATGATTTTCTCTGGTGGGCCCAAGGTGTTCCAGTCCGACGCTGCACACACATACATACAGTATATATAATTATTTTCAGATTTTTTTTATATTGTAACAATTTTCTTTCTTCTTTTTTTAACTCTTCTACTTAAGGGTATGCCACACTAAACAGCGTCGCTAACGAGATCGCTAAAATACGTCACTATTTTGCGATCTCGTTAGTGACGCTGTTGTGTGTGGCATCTAGCGACGACGTGGCCCTGCTGTGATCTCGCTGATCGTTCACTAGAGTTCTGGACCGTATTTAGATCGTTGGCGTCCCGCTGGTGAGCCTATATCGCTGTGTCTGGCACCTTTTGTGAACGATGTGCGCTGTTTTTTACATCGCAATGACCGCCAAAGTCGTTAAGGAGATCGCTAAGTGTGGCAGCTACTAGCGACATTAAAACGATCACAAAAATGATCGCATCAGTATGCGTCGTTATTGTGATCGTTAGCGGGAGCGTTTAGTGTGGCAGTACCTTTAGTCTCACTATGGGACTTTCACTTTAAGCAGCCTGATTGCTGTTATAATCCATTGTCATGCACGAGCATTGGTCTCAGGGGCTTGCTGACCGGTGCCGATGTCTCATGACAACATCAAGTCACAGGAAATGAGGGGCCCCTGCAATGACGTCGTGGGGACACTGTTCGGAGAGCAGAGGGTGCTCCCTCCCTTTGCACGCCTGCTAAATGCTGCGACAGCAAGTGGTCGCAGTATTTAGGGGGTTAATGTGCAGGGAGTGGTATGAGCACCGCTCCTGGCACTGAGTGCACGGAGGTCTATATTACAAATATGTCCGTCCCTCCAGATGAAAGAAATTAACATTTTCCTGGAGGGAAATTTCTATTCTGCATTATGTCAGTTCAGTTTTGTCTGTCGATGATGAAGTGCAGTTTACAGCTAGTGACAATATCCCCTGGTGCGACGCCATCACCGCGGCATGTAACACATGTGACGTCTCACCAAGTCGGTTAATCAAAATAACAGCGTGGGATACCGGAAGGTTGTGAGTGCTCCTGCCCGTCAGCCACAGATTAACGGCACGGCTGCTGGACCAGGTCCTGTCAATCAATTTGCACCGTCTCTATTTGGGATATTACAGACTCTGTATGCTGAGCAATGAAAACTGCCCCACAAGGATTTACCGGGGCATCAAAACACTTTATCACAAAACAAGTACAATGAATGCAGTATACCTGGAACCCTTTAAATGACAGAAAAAAGTCTGTTTTTTAACTAGAACCTCACATGTGTCAGAGCAGAAAAGTCTGTAGGTTATTTCATGGACAACAGGGACATCAAGTGGTAGAAAAACGTAAGAGGACATTAACAGTTGTGTTGAAAGGAATCTGAGTAGGATCAACTCTCCTAAGCCGTCTACATGGTCATGCAGGTGCCTCTATGTATGTTGTGGCATTTATCTCCTGTCTTTAGACCCATTTTTTTTAAATGATCATTTTTCCAGCCCCATTGTCCTATAGTCGCCTGTTCTGTAGCCTGAATTAAGGAGATGTGCAATCACTCATAATCGGCGCACTCACCCGGACGGGTGCTGGCGGATATGATATATTGCTCCCGACCTATAAGGCCATCCTATTGATCTCTGTATTACACCTTCTGCATTTTGTCCCACGACTTATACTCGATGATAATTGCCAAATCCATAATTCCCAATATGGAAGGTGCTCGTGTCCCACTGACGGGAGTCTTGGCCATAAAGAAGGTTTTGTTGAGTGTTTGCTCCCTTTTTGCTGTATTTTTGTTGTGTTTTTATTGTCTCTTGTGCATTTTGATAAAGTTTAATTCCCCCCAAAAAACATGATGCAACTTTCTTAGGTTTTTTTTGCACCAATAGCACAGTACAACCCGATACCTGCATTTTTGCACTTACTCATTGCTTTCCATGGAAGAAAAAAAACTGCAAAAGCGCTCAAAGAAGTGACATGCTGCTCCTTTCAAAAACGCAGCAGTTTTCCAATTCAGTCAGAAAAAAAAGCAATGTGTGCATGAGATTTCTGAAATCTCGTAGCTTTTGCTGGTGCTGTAAAAAGCAACTGAAAATTTGCATAAAAAAATGCAGCTAAAAAACACAACGTGTGAACATAGCCTTAGATGTGTCCAGGACTCAGCCTTAAACCTTCGCACTGTCCTGATGTATTTTCTCTTATGTTAAAGAATTCATTATAGGACATGAAAAAATGACAGTATGGAAACAAGTGACACTGTGTAATGGCTTTCCAACATTTACAGAGAGTGGTGTACTCTCCTTTCTAAAAAAAAATTACCTTTTGGGCAAAGCAGCACCAGGTGTCAGCCGATAATGGCGGACCCTAATTGAGCTGATATTTATGACCTATTCAAAGGATAGATCATTCGTATCTCAATCCCGCAGAAAAACCTTTAAGGACATATGAGTATTCTGATATTAACACCTTCCTAACATAGCATGCAACAGTACTCATTACATTGGAGCGGGCTCAGGAGCTCAGCCTGCAGCGTACATGGCAGGACCAGCTGCATAACACAGCCGGCACCTGCCTGTAACAGCAGCGACTGGAGCCAGCTCCGATCACTGCTGTCACCAAAAATGCTACGGTCAACCACTGACATCAGCTCTTATTACCCTCTGGACCCCTCCACAACATGATCTTGGGGAGCCAATGGATAGTCAAGGCAGCCAAGACCTACTGAAGACCCCTGTGGCTGCCACCTTTGTCATGTTTCTCTACATACTGCAAATACACCAAGTGATGAAATGACTGCAGGTTCAGATCCATTAGGCCAAGTTCCCACGATGAGTTTTTGCTGCTGCTGATTTTTTAAAAAAATGCAAGTAACCTACCGTATATTACTTAATAGGTGCAGAAGATCTGCAACGTCAAAAACTCATTGTGGGAACATAGCCTTAAGGGACTACAAAATAAATGAAAAAGTTGTAAAAAATCGAAAAACAGTTTAAAAAATAATATTATCTGTCTCTACTTTATTCCCTCTCAAAAAATAAAGAATAAAAAATAAACAAAAAAAAACCTTATCTGGTATCGCTATGTCCGTAAATGTCTGATATATCAAAGTATAATATTAATTCACTTCGATTGTAAACTCTGAGAAGAGGGAAAAAAATCAAAACTGCAGACTTGCTGTTTTTCAGTTCTCTTTCTTTCCTAAAAAAAATGCAATAAAATCAAGATGAAAATTATGTACAGTCAGGGGCAGATGAAGAGTAGCCAGGGCCCCAAGCAGTGTGGAGGGCGTGGGGCCCCCAATGTATCACGAGGCATGTGCACGTGCCCCCCTTTGATAGGTGCACGCCCTTGTGTGCAGCACTGTACATAGCATGGCGCTATATATCTACAGCAGGGGTGGAAGGTTACCGTATATACTCGAGTATAAGCGACCAGAGTATAAGCCGACCCCCCTAATTTTGCCACAAAAAACTGGGAAAACTTATCGACTCGAGTATAAGCCTAGGGTGGAAAATGAGATTATGCCCCATATGCTGCCCCATGTATTATGCCCCACTAGATGCTCTATGTATTGTGCCCCATATGCTGCCCCATGTATTATGCCCCACAAGATGCTCCATAAATTGTGCCACCATAGATGCTCCACAGATTGTGCCCCCATAGATGCTCCATAGATTGTGCCCCATAGATGCTCCATAGATAATGCCCCATAGATGCTCCATAGATTGTGCCCCCATAGATGCTCCATAGATAATGCCCCCATAGATGCTCCATAGATTGTGCCCCATAGATGCTCCATAGATTGTGCCCCATAGATGCTCCATAGATTATGCCCCCATAGATGCTCCATAGATTGTGCCCCCATAGATGCTCCATAGATTGTGCCCCCATAGATGCTCCATAGATTGTGCCCCCATAGATGCTCCATAGATTGTGCCCCCATAGATGCTCCATAGATTATGCCCCCATAGATGCTCCATAGATTGTGCCCCATAGATGCTCCATAGATTGTGCCCCCATAGATGCTCCATAGATTATGCCCCCATAGATGCTCCATAGATTATGCTCCCATGGATGCTCCATAGATTGTGCCCCATAGATGCTCCATAGATTGTGCCCCCATAGATGCTCCATAGATTGTGCCCCATAGATGCTCCATAGATTATGCCCCATAGATGCTCCATAGATTGTGCCCCATAGATGATCCATAGATTATGCCCCATAGATGCTCCATAGATTGTGCCCCCATAGATGCTCCATAGATTATGCCCCCATAGATGCTCCATAGATTGTGCCCCCCCATAGATGCTCCATAGATTATGCCCCCATAGATGCTCCATAGATTGTGCCCCCATAGATGCTCCATAGATTGTGCCCCCATAGATGCTCCATAGATTGTGCCCCCATAGATGCTCCATAGATTGTGCCCCCATAGATGCTCCATAGATTGTCCCCCTATAGATGCTCCATAGATTGTGCCCCCATAGATGCTCCATAGATTGTGCCCCCATAGATGCTCCATAGATTGTGCCCCCCATAGATGCTCCATAGATTGTGCCCCCATAGAAGCTCCATAGATTATGCCCCCATAGATGCTCCATAGATCATGCCCCCATAGATTATGCCCCTATAGATGCTCCATAGTATACGCCCCTTATGCTGCCGCAGCTGCTGCAACCAAAAAAAAAAAAAGACATACTCACCTCTCGCCGCTGGGGGCCAGGTGCCGGTGTCCTGAGCAGGTGGGGACACCGGCGCTATGGGGGATAGTTGCCGGTGTCACCGCTCGGTCAGGGCCCAGGCACCTGCGATATTTACCTGTCACCCGGTCCACCGCTGAGCGCTGCTGTCTTCCGGGTCCTCTAGCAGTGACTGCTCAGGCAGAGGGCGCGGCGCGCACTAACTACGTCATCGCGCCCTCTGACCTGAACATTCACAGCTAGAGAGGACGCGAGGACTCAGCTGTGAGCAGCGGTGGAACAGGACAGGTGAATATCCCTTATACTCACCCTCCCACCGGCGCGGTCTCTGCAGCCCCCGCTCTTCTCCCACGGTCTCCGGCGCCTGTGTTCAGCGGTCACGTGGTACCGCTCATTAATGTCATGAATATGTGCATATTCATGACTTTAATGAGTGGTACCACCTGACCGCTGAACACAGGCGCCAGAGACCGTGGGAGAAGAACAGGGGAGCTGCAAAGACCGTGCCAGGAGGAGGTGAATATATTATATAGCACAGCTGCGCACCCCCTCCCCCGCCGACCCCTTGGTATATGACTCGAGTATAAGCTGAGAGGGGACTTTCAGCCCTAAAAAATGGGCTGAAAATCTCGGCTTATACTCGAGTATATACGGTAAATTACCTGAGAGGCCACATAGAACATCGTGACAGTTGTGGAGGTTGAACAAATAGGTTGAAATTAATTATGCCCAATATTAATATTAACATAATAATAATATTAATTACTATTATTTGATATTAATTGTATGACTTAATATTGAGCATAATTAAGTACAGAGGGGAAATAAGTATTTGATCCCTTGCTGATTTTGCAAGTTTGCCCACTGACAAAGACATGAACATTATATAATTTTAAGGGTAGGTGAATTTTACCATTGAGAGATAGAATATCAAAAATAAAATCCAGAAAATCACATTGTATAAATTATATAAATGTATTTGCATTTTGTAGTGAGAAATAAGTATTTGATCCCTCTGGCAAACAAGACTTAATATTTGGTGGTAAAACCCTTGTTGGCAGCACAGCAGTCAAAAGTTTTCTGTAGTTGATGGTGAGGTTTGCGCACATGTCAGGAGGAATTTTGCTCCACTCTTCTTTACAGATCATCTCTAAATCATTAAGATTTTGAGGCTGTCGCTTGGTAACTCGGAGCTTCAACTCCCTCCATAAGTTTTCTATTGGATTAAGGCCTGGAGACTGGCTAGGCCATTCTGTTGTGAATGTTTTGGAAATAAATTCTGAGCAGAAGCTCCCTCTGGTGGTTACAAACAGTACTGAACCATTCAATGAGGATTGGCAATCAGGATTCACAGACTGGCTTGATATAAGGGAGGTTCCCTCCCATCATGGTTGCCGGTGATCAATTGTTCTTGTCTCAACTGTGGTTCCTCGTTCACTTGGAAGCTTGCTGAGTCTTGCCTCTTCTTCTGCTTTCAGATAAGATATTTTCTGTTTTTGTTTTTGTGCTTACCATTTGCATATTTCTCTGCATTTCTGTGAGGTTAGCCAGGTTCCCCCCCCCAGGGGGCTTGGGCTCCTCTCAGTTCCTCTGGAGCCATTGTTATTTGTTCATTTGCCTTTTCCAGTTTTTTCAGTGGCTGCGGCTTAGTTTTGTTACACCAGAGAACTGATTTAGGTGGTAGAGGTCGTGTGATCTCAGGTGTTTTTGCAATCAGTAGCGTTGGCATTTTTTAGGGTTTTTTTTGGATTGCAGTGAGTATCCTTTCCATCCTTTTCTGTCTAGGCAGATTGGGCCCCAGCGTTTGCTCATACTATTTTCTGTCTGTGTCTGTATTTCCTCTTGTCTAACCGCCATTACATGTTTGGAGGCTTCCTATGTTCTTTTGGGATCTGCTCCGGGGCAGATAGCTTTCCTCTTTCTATCTTTAGGTGTAGTTAATCTCTCAGGCTGTGACGAGGCGTCTAGGACCAACGTAGGAACGCTCCACGGCTGCCTTTAGTTGTGGTGGTTAGTCAGGGTACTGCAATCCAATAGATTCCAACCTCTCTGGTGTATTGCCGTTTTTGCCTGCTCTCCTCAGTTACCGAAACATAACACCATTCCATGACCTTAACGTGCTTCTTTTTGAGCCACTCCTTTGTTGCCTTGGCTGTATGTTTTGGCTCATTGTCTGGCTGGAAGACCCAGCCACGACCCATTTTTAATGTCCTGGCGGAGGGAAGGAGGTTGTCACTCAGGATTTTACTTTACATGGCTCCATCCATTCTCCCATTGATGCGGTGAAGTAGTCCCGTATCCTTAGCAGAGAAACACCCCAAAACATAATGTTTCCACCTCCATGCTTGACAGTGGGGACGGTGTTCTTTTGGTCATAGGCAGCATTTCTCTTCCTCCAAACACTGTGAGTTGAGTTAATGGTAAATAGCTAAATTTTTGTCCAGGTGTTCATTGGCAAACTTCAGACGGGCCTGCACATGTGCCTTCTTGAGCCAGGGGGACCTTGCGGACACTGCAGGATTGTAAACATTTACGGTGTAATGTGTCTCCAATGGTTTTCTTGGTGACTGTGGTCCCAGCTGCCTTGAGATCATTAACAAGTTCTCCCCGTGTAGTTTTAGGCTGATCTCTTTCCTTCCTCATTGTCATGGATACCCCATGAGGTGAGATTTTGCTTGGTGCCCCAGATCAATGTCGACTGACAGTCATTTTGTATTTTTTCCATTTTCTTACTATTGCACCAACAGTTGTCTCCTTCTCACCCAGCGTCTTACTTATGGTTTTGTAGGCCATTCCAGCTTTGTGCAGGTCTATGATCTTGTCCCTGATATTGTTATAAAGCTCTTTTGTCTTGCCCATGTTGTAGAGGTTAGAGTCTGACTGATTAATTGAGTCTGTGGACAGGAGTCTTTTATAAAGGTGACTATGTAAGACAGCTGTCTATAATGCAGGTAACGAGCTGAATAGGAGTCTAACTGGTCTGTAGGAGCCAGAACTCTTAATGGTTGGTAGGGGATCAAATACTTATTTCTCACTGCAAAATGCAAATAAATGTATATACAGTCAGGGCCAGAAATATTTGGACAGTGACACAATTTTCGCGAGTTGGGCTCTGCATGCCACCACATTGGATTTGAAATGAAACCTCTACAACAGAATTCAAGTGCAGATTGTAACATTTAATTTGAAGGGTTGAACAAAAATATGTGTTAGAAAATGTAGGAATTGTACACATTTCTTTACAAACACTCCACATTTTAGGAGGTCAAAAGTAATTGGACAAATAAACATAACCCAAACAAAATATTTTTATTTTCAAAATTTTGTGGCGAATCCTTTGGAGGCAATCACTGCCTTAAGTCTGGAACCCATGGACATCACCAAACGCTGGGTTTCCTCCTTCTTAATGCTTTGCCAGGCCTTTACAGCCGCAGCCTTCAGGTCTTGCTTGTTTGTGGGTCTTTCCCTCTTAAGTCTGGATTTCAGCAAGTGAAATGCATGCTCAATTGGGTTAAGATCTGGTGATTGACTTGGCCATTGAAGAATGTTCCACTTTTTTGCACTCATGAACTCCTGTGTAGCTTTGGCTGTATGCTTGGGGTCATTATCCATCTGTACTATGAAGCGCCGTCCAATCAAGTTTGCAGCATTTGGCTGAATCTGGGCTGAAAGTATATCCCGGTACACTTCAGAATTCATCCGGCTACTCTTGTCTGCTGTTATGTCATCAATAAACACAAGTGACCCAGTGCCATTGAAAGCCATGCATGGCCATGTCATCACGTTGCCTCCACCATGTTTTACAGAGGATGTGGTGTGCCTTGGATCATGTGCCGTTCCCTTTCTTCTCCAAACTTTTGGCTTCCCATCATTCTGGTACAGGTTGATCTTTGTCTCATCTGTCCATAGAATACTTTTCCAGAACTGAGCTGGCTTCTGGAGGTGTTTTTCAGCAAATTTAACTCTGGCCTGTCTATTTTTGGAATTGATGAATGGTTTGCATCTAGATGTGAACCCTTTGTATTTACTTTCATGGAGTCTTCTCTTTACTGTTGACTTAGAGACAGATACACCTACTTCACTGAGAGTGTTCTGGACTTCAGTTGATGTTGTGAACGGGTTCTTCTTCACCAAAGAAAGTATGCGGCGATCATCCACCACTGTTGTCTTCCGTGGGCTCCCAGGTCTTTTTGGATTGATGAGTTCACCAGTGCTTTCTTTCTTTCTCAGGATGTACCAAATTGTAGATTTTGCCACTTCTAATGTTGTAGCAATTTCTTGGATGGGTTTTTTTCTGTTCTTGCAGCTTAAGGATGGCTTGCTTCACCTGCATGGAGAGCTCCTGTGACCACATGTTTCCTTCACAGCAAAACCTTCCAAATGCAAACACCACACCTCAAATCAACTCCGGCCCTTTCATCTGCTTATGTCAAGATCCTGTCTGGGTTGGAGCCGATGTTACTGCAAACACTAGGGGAAGCAGAGGCAGGTAGCGTAGTCAGAAGGCAGCCGGAGGTCGGTACACAGGAGAGGCAGTTCGGTAACAGAGGAGCAGGCAGATAACGTAGTCAGGTGGCAGCCGGAGGTCGGTACACAGGAGAGCAGTGTTTGTAGCAATGGATCAGGCGGAGAGCGTAGTCAGAAGGCAGGCCGAGGTCGGTTCACAGGAGAGCAGTGTTTGTAGCAATGGATCAGGCGGAGAGCGTAGTCAGAAGGCAGGCCGAGGTCGGTTCACAGGAGAGCAGTGTTTGTAGCAATGGATCAGGAGGAAACGCTTGACTAAAGGCTTGGAGCTCAATAATCTCGCAATGACACACCCACAGGGCCAGGTTTATATAGGGTGTGTAATTGGCAATCAGAGGCCAAATCAAGAGAGCACTAGGTGTAGCCAATCAGGAAGAACAGTCAATGGTATCCGGGTTCAGCAAGGAACTTTGCAGCCAGCAGAATAGCTCAGATGGTAGAGCTGCTGGCCAGTAGACAAGAGGTACTGGGTTCGACTCCTGACAGTACTCCCCTCCTTCCAGGATGGCCTCTGGACATCTCAGGAGCTGGCTTATCCGGGTACCTCTGATGAAAGGCTCTTGTTAGTCTAGGAGCATGGACGTTGTCCCTTGGTTCCCATGAATTTTCCTCTGGTCCGTAACCCTTCCACTGCACCAGATACTGCAGTTTACCTCTGAATTTTCGGGAGTCCAGAATCTTATCCACAATGTATTCTTCTTCACCACGGATTCTTTCTGGTGGAGGAGGTGGCTGAATTCTTCCTGGAAACGGGTTTTCACAGAAGGGTTTGAGCAAGGATATGTGAAACACTGGATGAATCTTTAGATTGTTGGGAAGTTTTAAACGAAAAGCAACCTGGTTAATTTTTGCAGAAATTTGAAAAGGTCCAATGAATTTCTGACCCAATTTGGAGGATGGCACATGTGTCTTAAGGTTTTTAGTGGACAGCCAAACTTTGTCTCCAACCTGAAGAGCAGGGGGCACTCTCCGATGTTTATCTGCTGCTTCCTTATATACTTCCTGGGTCTTGAGTAATATCTCTGATAATTCCTTCTGGGATTCCTGTAATTTTGCAAGCCTGTCATTTACAGCAGGAATGGGAGTGTTCACTGGCAGATTAGGGATAAATACTGGATGTACTCCATAATTAGCAAAAAATGGGGTTTGAGATGTAGCGCTATGTATGGAGTTGTTGTAGGCAAACTCTGCTGTTGGTAAATAGTCCACCCAGTCATCCTGAAGATAGGAAATGAAGCAACGGAGGTATTGCTCCAAAGTCTGGTTCGTTCTCTCCGTCTGGCCATTGGACTGAGGATGGAAAGCGGTAGAAAGATTCACCGTGACTCCCAAGGCTGTACAGAAACTCTTCCAAAATTTTGACGTAAACTGAACGCCTCTGTCAGACACCACGCTGTCAGGAATTCCATGTAACCTGAATACCTCTTTGATTATCAGTTCTGCAGTTTTTTCAGCAGTAGGAATTCCTTCAGTTGGAATAAAGTGGGCCATTTTTGTGAGTCGGTCCACTATGACAAGGATGACGGTCATCTGTTTGGAAGGGGGTAGTTCCACAATAAAATCCATGGAAATAGATCCCCAAGGCCTGGATGGAACTGGAAGTGGTTGCAAGAGTCCTAGAGGAGACGATCGTGGGGTTTTGTTTCGTGCGCATGTTAAACAGGTTGAAACATATTTCCTCACGTCCTTCCTACAATTAGGCCACCAAAAGAAACGAAGTAGTAAGTCTTGTGTTTTTGCAACTCCAGGATGTCCTGCCAGTTTAGAATCATGGACACTTTTGAGGACTTCAAGGCGAGAAGATTCAGGTACATATATTTTGTGTTTCTGCATCCAAAACCCCTCTTTGAATGAAAGATCGACGTCTTCCGAAGGATGGTTAAGGAAAGAGTCCTCTTGATATCCATCTTTAATTCTATTACATAGTCCTCTAGAGTGCAATATTCCCAAAAAATTTTTAGGGCCTAGAATTGTATCGTCATTACTAGACCTCTCCTGAGGTTCCGAACACATCCTGGACAGGGCGTCAGCCTTGCCATTTCTTGAACCAGGCCGGTAAGAAATTATAAAATTGAATCTTGAGAAAAATAAGGCCCATGTGCTTGTCTTGCAGACAATCTTTTTGCTGTACGGAGGAATTCAAGATTCTTGTGGTCCGTGAGGACAGTCACAGGGTGATTGGCACCTTCCAAAAGATGTCTCCATTCGGAGAAGGCAACTTTAATGGCTAACAGTTCTTTATTACCGATGTCGTAGTTCTTTTCTGCAGATGACATGGTGTGGGAAAGAAACGCACATGGGTGAAGTTGCATTTTGTCCCCAACTCGCTGAGACAGAATGGCTCCCACTGCAGAGTCCGAGGCGTCCACTTCGACAGTAAATGGCAATTCAGGATTTGGGTGTACTAACAATGGAGCAGACGTAAAAGAGTTTTCAATTTGTCAAAAGCCTCCTGTGCCTCCGGAGACCAGAAAAATGCTTTGGTCTTTTTTGTTAGTGTAGTAATTGGTAGTATGATCCGTGAAAAGTTCTTTATAAATTTTCGGTAAAAATTTGCAAATCCTATGAAACGCTGGACGTCTTTTAAATTTCTTGGAACAGGCCAGTCCACTACAGCATTGATTTTGCCGGGATCCATGCTCAGACCTTCTGGGGAGATGATATATCCCAGAAATTGGATACTGGTTTGTTCAAACTCACATTTTTCAAGTTTAATGTAAAGATGGTTCTCCTGTAGTCGTTCCAAGACT
The DNA here is from genome assembly GCA_033576555.1 of Oophaga sylvatica. NCBI lineage: Eukaryota > Metazoa > Chordata > Amphibia > Anura > Dendrobatidae > Oophaga > Oophaga sylvatica. The sequence goes on from JARQOD010000008.1 coordinate 155,486,025, forward strand.
AACTGGACGTGCCTGCGATGCTCTTCCAAGGTGTCTGAAAATATAAGAATGTCATCGAGATAAGCCACAACGAATTGGTCCAAGAAATCTCGAAATACATCATTAATAAAATGTTGAAAGGTGGCTGGGGCATTGCTAAGACCAAAGGTCATAACCAGAGATTCAAAATGTCCATATCTCGTTCTGAAGGCGGTCTTCTACTCATCTCCTGGGCGAATCCGTATGAGGTTGTAAGCCCCTCTAAGGTCCAGCTTCGTAAAGATTTTCGCAGAACGGAGTCTCTCAAATAGTTCAGGAATCAAGGGTAGCGGGTAGCGATTCTTGACAGTGATACTATTCATCTCTCTGTAGTCAATACATGGCCGCAGAGTGGAGTCTTTCTTTTCAACAAAGAACAGGGGTGCCCCAGCTGGAGATGTGGAAGGTCGAATAAAGCCTTTCTCTAAATTTTCATCCAGGAACTTTCTTAATACCTTCAATTCAGGTTCGGAAAGATTGTAAATCCGTCCAAATGGAATGGTTGCTCCTGGCAGCAATTCAATGGGACAGTCGTAAGGACGGTGAGGAGGTAATTGATCTGCTTTCTTCTTACTGCAGACATCAGAGAACTGCTGATATTGAGGTGGTAGTTTCTCTTCCTTCTCATGCGAAATCTCAGAGATTTGGACTTGTTGGAGAACAGGGGGTTCCTTATGACAATTATTCTTACAGTAGTCAGATGGAAAGGTGATGGTCCTTGATGCCCAGTTGATAGAAGGGTTATGGACTGAAAACCAGGGGATCCCTAGAATAACCGGAAATTTCGGAGATGAGATAAGGTGGAAACTGACAGCTTCATGATGATCCGGTTCGATACAAATCTCCAGTTCGATTGTCTCATGCGTGACAGGTCCAGAAGACAAGGGTGATCCATCCACCGTTTCCATTTCAATTGGTGTGGATTTGGTCCTACTGGAAATATTATTATCACATGTAAATTTTAAGTCCATAAAATTCCCTCCTGCTCCCGAATCCAACAGGGTAGAGCATTGTATTTTTTGGGTGCCCATTACAACCTGAATGGGGATTACAAAATGAGATGATGTAGTATGTATTTTGTCTATTTCTGGCGTTACTGATGAGATAGTCTGCAAGATGGAATCCGACTGCTGAGAAAGGTCCATATTGCTGGCAGACCTGTTGTTGGTAAAGGCTATAGTCCTTTTGTTAGGACAGTTGATGGCATAGTGTCCAGGGTCCCCACAATAGAGGCAGAGATGTTCTGCACGTCGCCTCTCCTTCTCCTGTGCAGAGAGTGGTCTTCGGATGACGTCGATCTGCATCGGTTCAGACACGCCTTGCGTCTTTTCTTGGTGGTCCGATGCTGAAAATGAGAAGCCAGGGCTATTCCCAAGTGCTCGCAGTCTCTCCTTTCTCCTTTCAGTAAGTCTCTGGTCAATCCGGATACATAGTTGAATAAAGTCCTCCAACTGGTCAGGGGTCTCAACCCTGGCAAGCTCGTCTTTCACTGGTTCTGATAACCCTCGTCGAAATTGACTTCTCTGGGCCGCTGGATTCCAGGTGGTGTCGGCCACCCAGCGACGGAACTCCGATGTGTATTCCGCAACAGAGCGACGTCCTTGGTGCAAATTATGTAATTTGGTTTCTGCTGTGGCACAGCGGTTTGGGTCATCAAAAACTTGATTCATAGCTGCGGTGAAGGCTTCCAGGTCATTAAGGAGGTCATAGTCCTTTTCTACATAAGGTGAAGCCCAAGCAAGAGCTTCATCCGTCAGGAGATTTATCATGAAAAAAACTTTCTTCCTCTCACTGGTAAAGGGAGCAGGTTGCATCTGGAAGTATATGCGGCATTGATTGAGGAATCCTCGGTACTGCTTGCGATCCCCACTGAACTTTGCAGGCAGCGGCAGCCGCGCGTTTGATTCGGACCCTGAATTGCGCACGTCCAGAAGTTGTTTTTGTAGCTCAATTACTTCCTGTTGTATCGCCGTGAAATCAGTTTGTAACTTGGCATATTTTCCTTGAGAGTCAGTACAAAAACTTTGAAGCTCCGTAACTTGCCGTCTCAGGGTGTTCACAGCGGACTCCATTTTGGCGCGAGATTATTCTGTCAAGATCCCGTCTGGGTTGGAGCCGATGTTACTGCAAACACTAGGGGAAGCAGAGGCAGGTAGCGTAGTCAGAAGGCAGCCGGAGGTCGGTACACAGGAGAGGCAGTTCGGTAACAGAGGAGCAGGCAGATAACGTAGTCAGGTGGCAGCCGGAGGTCGGTACACAGGAGAGCAGTGTTTGTAGCAATGGATCAGGCGGAGAGCGTAGTCAGAAGGCAGGCCGAGGTCGGTTCACAGGAGAGCAGTGTTTGTAGCAATGGATCAGGCGGAGAGCGTAGTCAGAAGGCAGGCCGAGGTCGGTTCACAGGAGAGCAGTGTTTGTAGCAATGGATCAGGAGGAAACGCTTGACTAAAGGCTTGGAGCTCAATAATCTCGCAATGACACACCCACAGGGCCAGGTTTATATAGGGTGTGTAATTGGCAATCAGAGGCCAAATCAAGAGAGCACTAGGTGTAGCCAATCAGGAAGAACAGTCAATGGTATCCGGGTTCAGCAAGGAACTTTGCAGCCAGCAGAATAGCTCAGATGGTAGAGCTGCTGGCCAGTAGACAAGAGGTACTGGGTTCGACTCCTGACAGCTTAATTGAGAATGACATAACAAAGGGATTGCCCACACCTGTCCATGAAATAGCCTTGGAGTCATTTGTCCAATTACTTTTGGTCCCTTTAAAAACAGGGTGGCACATGTTAAGGAGCTGAAACTCTTAAACCCTTCATCCAATTTTAATGTGGATACCCTCAAATGAAAGCTGAAAGTCTGAACTTCAACTGCATCTGATTTGTTTTGTTTCAAATTCATTGTGGTAATGTCTAGAACCAAAATTAGATAAATGTTGTCTCTGTCCAAATATTTATGGACCTAACTGTAATTTATACAATGTGACTTTCTAGATTTTAGTTTTGATATTCTATCACTCAATGTTAAAATTAACCGACACTTAAAATTATAGACTGTTCATGTCTTTGTCAGTGGGCAAACTTACAAAATCAGCAAGGGATCAAATACTTATTTCCCCCACTGTATGCTGACATCCCCTTACTACCTATGAGCACCAACAGCCCATTATACCGTATGAGCTGCAAACAGCCCCTATATACAGTATGTGCCCCCACACAGCCCCTATATACAGTATGAGCCCACACATAACCTCCTATATACAGTATGAGCGCACACATAACCTCCTATATACAGTAGGAGCGCACACACAACCTCCTATATACAGTATGAGCCACACATAACCTCCAATATACAGTATGAGCCCACACATAACCTCTTATATACAGTATGAGCCCACACATAACCTCCTATATACAGTATGAGCCCACACACAACCTCCTATATACAGTATGAGCCCACACATAACCTCCTACATAACCTCCTATATCAGTATGAGCCCACACTAACCTCCTATATACAGTATGAGCCACACATAACCTCCTATATACAGTTGAGCCACACATAACTCCTATATACAGTATGAGCCACACAACCCCTATATCAGTATGAGCACACATAACTCTATATACAGTATAGCCAACATAACCCTATATACAGTAGAGCCACACATAACCTCTATATACAGTATGAGCCACACATAACCCCTATATACAGTTGGCCACAATAACTCCTATTACAGTAGAGCCCACACATAACCTCCTATATACAGATGAGCCAACTAACCTCTATATACGTATGAGCCAAATAACCTCCTATATACAGTTGAGCACACATAACCTTATACGTATAGCCACAAAACCTCCTATATACAGTATGGCGCACACATAACCTCTATATACGTATGAGCCACACATAACTCTTATACGTATGAGCGCACATAACCCTTTACAGTATGAGCCACACAAACCTCTATATACAGTATGAGCCCACACATAACCTCCATTAGTATGAGCCACACATAACCTCCTATACAGTAGGCCAATAACCTCTAATACGTATGAGCCACACATAACTCCTATACGTATGAGCCCCCTAACCTCCATATACAGTTGACCACACATAACCCTATATACGTATGAGCCCAACATACTCATATACAGTATACACACATAACCTCAAACAGTATGAGCCCACATAACCTATATACAGTATGAGCCCACATAACCTCCTTACAGTATGAGCCCCATAACCTCCTTATACGTATGAGCCCAACATACCTCCTATATACAGTATGAGCCCACAAACTCTATATACAGTATGAGCCCAACATAACTCCTATATACAGTATGAGCCACAATAACCTCTATATAGTATGAGCCACACATAACTCCTATATCAGTATAGCCAACATAACTCCTATACAGAGAGCCACACATACCTCCTATATACGTATGAGCCACACATAACCCTATAACAGTATGCCCACAATAACTCTATTACAGTATGAGCCCACACATAACCTCCATATACAGATGAGCCAACATAACCTCTATACAGTATGAGCCCACAATAATCCATATACAGTATGAGCCCACTAACTCTATATACAGTATAGCCACAATAACCTCTATATACAGTTGAGCCACACATAACCTCCTATATACAGTAGAGCCCACCATAACCTCCTATATCAGTATGAGCCACATAACCTCTATATAAGTATGAGCCCACAATAACCTCCTATATACAGTATGAGCCCACCATCCTCCATATACATATGAGCCACACATAACCTCTATATACAGATGAGCCCCAATAACCTCCTATATACAGTATGAGCCACACATAACCTCTATAACAGTATGAGCCCACATAACCTCTATATACAGTATGAGCCAACATACCTCTTATACAGTATGAGCCACCATAACCCTATTACAGTATGAGCCACATAACCTCTATATACAGTATAGCCACATAACCTCTATTAAGTAGGCCACAATACTCCTATTACAGTATGAGCCCACATAACCTCTATATACAGTATGAGCCCACACAAACTCCTATATACAGTAGAGCAACAAACCTCCTAATACAGTATGACCACACATAACTCTATTACGTATGAGCCCAATAACCTCCTATAACGTATGAGCCCACACTAACCTCCTATTACAGTTGAGCCCACACATAACCTCCTATATACAGTTGAGCCCACAATAACCTCCTATATACAGTATGAGCCACACATAACCTCCTATATACAGTATGAGCCACACATAACCTCCTATATACAGTATGAGCCACACTAACCTCATATACAGTATGAGCCCACACATAACCCTATATACAGTATGAGCCCACACATACCCTATATACAGTATGAGCCCACACATACTCCTTATACAGTATGAGCCCACACATAACCTCCTATATACATTATGAGCCACACATAACCTCCTATATACAGTATGAGCCACACATAACCTCCTATATACAGTATGAGCCACACATAACTCCTATAACAGTATGAGCCACACATAACCTCTATATACAGTATGAGCCCACACATAACCTCCTATATACAGTATGAGCCACACATAACCTCCTATATACAGTATGAGCCCACACATAACCTCTATATACAGTATGAGCCCACATACCTCTATATACAGTATGAGCCCACACATACCTCCTATATACAGTATGAGCCCAACATAACCTCCTATATACAGTATGAGCCACACATAACCTCCTATATACAGTATGAGCCCACACATAACTCCTATATACAGTATGAGCCCACACATAACCTCCTATATACAGTATGAGCCCACACAAACTCCTATATACAGTATGAGCCACACATAACCTCCTATATACAGTTGAGCCCACACTAACCTCCTATATACAGTATGAGCCCACACATAACCTCCTATATACAGTATGAGCCCACACATACCTCATATACAGTATGAGCCACACATAACCTCTATATACAGTATGAGCCCACACATAACCTCCTATATACAGTATGAGCCCACACATAACTCCTATATACAGTATGAGCCACACATAACTCCTATATACGTATGAGCCCCCACACACATAACCTCCTATATACAGTATGAGCCACACATAACTCCTATATACAGTATGAGCCACACATAACTCCTATATACAGTATGAGCCACACAAACCTCCTATATACAGTATGAGCCCACACAACCTCCTATATACAGTATGAGCCCCACATAACCTCCATATACAGTATGAGCCCACAAAACCTCCTATATACAGTATGAGCCACACATACCTCTATATACAGTATGAGCCACACATAACTCCTATATACAGTATGAGCCCACACATAACCTCCTATATACAGTATGAGCCCACACATAACTCCTATATACGTATGAGCCCACACATAACCTCCTATATACAGTATGAGCCACACATAACCTCCATATACAGTATGAGCCACCATAACCTCTATATACAGTATGAGCCACACATAACTCCTATATACAGTATGAGCCACACATACTCCTATATACAGTATGAGCCACACATAACCCCTATTACAGTATGAGCCCACATAACCTCCTATATACAGTATGAGCCCACACATAACCTCCTATATACAGTATGAGCCCACACATAACCTCCTATATACAGTAGAGCCCACACAACTCCTATATACAGTATGAGCCACACATACCCCTATATACAGTATGAGCCACACTAACCTCCTATATACAGTATGAGCCCACACATAACCTCTATATACAGTATGAGCCCACACATAACCTCCTATATACAGTATGAGCCACACATAACTCCTATATACAGTATGAGCCACACATAACCTCCTATATACAGTATGAGCCACACATAACTCCTATATACAGTATGAGCCACACATAACCTCCTATATACGTATGAGCCACATAACCTCCTATATACAGTATGAGCCCACACATAACCTCCTATATACAGTATGAGCCCACACATAACCTCCTAATACAGTATGAGCCCACCAACCTCCTATATACAGTATGAGCCACACATAACTCTATACAGTATGAGCCCAACATAACCTCCATATACAGTTGAGCCCACATAACCTCCTATATACAGTATGAGCCACATAACCTCCTATATACAGTATGAGCCACACAACCTCCATATACAGTATGAGCCAAACAAACCTCTAATACAGTATGAGCCCACACATAACCTCTATATACATATGACCACACATAACCTCCTATATACAGTATGAGCCCACACATAACCTCCTATATACAGTATGAGCCCACACATAACCTCCTATATACAGTATGAGCCCACACATAACCTCCTATATACAGTATGAGCCACACAAACCTCCATATACAGTATCACCATAACCATATACAGTATGAGCCCACACATAACCTCCTATATACAGTATGAGCCCACACATAACCTCCTATATACAGTATGAGCCCACACATAACCTCCTATATACAGTATGAGCCCACACATAACCTCCTATATACAGTATGAGCCCACACATAACCTCCTATATACAGTATGAGCCCACACATAACCTCCTATATACAGTATGAGCCCACACATAACCTCCTATATACAGTATGAGCCCACACATAACCTCCTATATACAGTATGAGCCCACACATAACCTCCTATATACAGTATGAGCCACACATAACCTCTATATACAGTATGAGCGCACACATAACCCTCCCTATATACAGTATGAGCCCACACATAACCTCCTATATACAGTATGAGCACACAAACCTCCTATATACAGTATGAGCCACACATAACCTCCTATATACAGTATGAGCCCACACATAACCTCCTATATACAGTATGAGCGCACACATAACCTCCTATATACAGTATGAGCGCACACAAACCTCCATTATACAGTATGAGCCCACACATAACCTCCTATATACAGTATGAGCCCACACTAACCTCCTATATACAGTATGAGCCACACAACCTCATATACTTGAGCCCACACATAACCTCCTATATACAGTATGAGCCCACACATAACCTCCTATATACAGTATGAGCCACACATAACCTCCTATATACAGTATGAGCCCACACATAACCTCCTATATACAGTATGAGCCCACACATAACCTCCTATATACAGTATGAGCCCACACATAACCTCCTATATACAGTATGAGCCCACACATAACCTCCTATATACAGTATGAGCCACACATAACCTCCTATATACAGTATGAGCCCACACATAACCTCCTATATACAGTATGAGCCCACACATAACCTCCTTATACAGTATGAGCCCACACATAACCTCCTATATACAGTATGAGCCCACACATAACCTCCTATATACAGTATGAGCCCACACATAACCTCCTATATACAGTATGAGCCACACATAACCTCCTATATACAGTATGAGCCCACACATAACCTCCTATATACAGTATGAGCCACACATAACCTCCTATATTACAGTATGAGCCCACACATAACCTCCTATATACAGTATGAGCCCACACATAACCTCCTATATACAGTATGAGCCACACATAACCTCCTATATACAGTATGAGCCCACACATAACCTCCTATATACAGTATGAGCCACACAACCTCTATAACTATGCCCTACCATATACAGTATGACCCACACATAACCTCCTATATACAGTATGAGCCCCACCATAACCTCCTATATACAGTATGAGCCCACACATAACCTCCTATATACAGTATGAGCGCACATCATAACCTCCTATATACAGTATGAGCCCACACATAACCTCCTATATACAGTATGAGCCACACATAACCTCCTATATACAGTATGAGCCCACACATAACCTCCTATATACAGTATGAGCCCACACATAACCTCCTATATACAGTATGAGCCCACACATAACCTCCTATATACGGGCAGACATCCCATACACATATTAAAAAACACCCACACACTTCGATCCCATTCCCCCGGCACTTTGCTCCACTTCTTCTTGTGGTTAGTGCGTACGTGCGGGCACGATTACATTATTGTGCAGGCTGATGATGTCATTGTGCCAGCACATCTCAGAAGAGGCTGTTGTGAATGGGTTTGAGATGAGTTCTGAGCAGAGCCTCCCTCTGGTGGTTACAAGCGGTACTAGTGAGGATTGTGAAGACTGGGAATCAGGTGTTACTGATTGGTCTTATTTAAGGGAATCATTTTCCCATCAGGGTTGCCGGTGATCAATTGTTCTGGTCTGAATCCTTCTTTCCAGTTTCCCTTGTAGCCTGCTGTGTCGTGTCTGCATCTCCTGCTATCAGATAAGACAATTTCTTATTTTGTGTTTTTGCTATATTTTTGCATTTGGTCCTGCACTTCTGTGGGGGCCTTCAGGGTCCCCTCCGGGGGCTTTTGCCCTCTCAGTTTAGTTCAGCCACTGTGTTTTGTACTTTTGCTTTTTCCAGTTTTTTCAGTGGCTGCTGTTTTTGTTACACCAGAGAACTAATTTAGGTGGTAGAGGTCGTGTGATCTCAGGTGATTTTGAAATTAGTAGAGTTGGTGTTTTTCAGGGTTTTCTGGGATTGCAGTAAGTACCCTTCCTGTCCTTTTCTATTTAGATAGTTTGGGCCCCAGCGTTTGCTCATACTATTTTCTTTCTGTGTCAGTATTTCCTCTTGTCTAACCGCCATTACATGTTTGGGGGCTTTCTATTGTCTTTGGGGTTCTGCTCCGGGGCAGATAGCTTTCCTATTTCTATCTTTAGGTGTAGTTAGTTTCTCAGGCTGTGACGAGGCGTCTAGGACCAACGTAGGAACGCTCCACGGCTGCCTCTAGTTGCGGTGGTTAGTCAGGGTACTGCAATCTCATAGATTCCAACTGCTCTGGTGTATTTCCTTTTTTGCCTGCACTCCTCAGCTACCGTAACATAACAGTATCACCGGCCATAAAAATTGTATGGTACTCACAGAAGGGAAAAAATATTTTGAAGGAAGAAAAGTTGTCAGAGATATTTTTCTGTTTGTTGCATTTTTTTTTTTTTTTTTTCCCTCTGTATCTCTGGGTGCTGGGGAGGATCTTTTCTCCCAATGGAGTTTGCACAGTTGTCTGGCCGTGTGGATCAGCTTGCCACTGAGGTTCAGAGTATTGCTGCATATCTTGCTAGGTTGCCTGTTGTGGAACCTAGGATTCCCCATGCCAGATTTGTTTTTAGGGGATCGAGCTAAGTTTCAGAATTTCAAAAATAATTGTAAATTGTTTTTTGCCTTAAAATCTAAGTCCTCAGGAAACGCAGCGCAGCAGGTTCAAATTATCATCTCTCTCCTGCGCGGCGATCCTCAGGATTGGGCTTTTTCCCTGATACCTGGGGATCCTGTTTTGAGTGATGTTGATGCATTTTTTCAGGCTTTGGGGTTATTGTACGATGAGCCTAATGTCACTGATCAAGCTGAAAAAGCCTTGTTGGCATTAAATCAGGGGCTTGATGACGCTGAGTTATACTGTCAGAGATTCCGTAGGTGGGCAGTCCTGACCAAATGGAATGACGACGCTTTGGCGGCCCTTTTCCGGAAGGGTCTGTCGGATAATGTAAAGGATGTTATGGTGGGATTCCCTGTCCCCTCTGGTCTCAATGATTCTATGTCATTAGCGATTCAAATTGACAGACGTTTGCGTGAGCGAGAAGTATGCGTGGAGTGGTGTTGCCTTGTGAGCCAGCTGCTGAGCCCATGCAGTGTGATGGAGTGGTGTCTGGGCACAGCGTCATGAGTTTCGAAAGCGCAATGGGTTATGTTTCTACTGTGGTGATGCCTCTCATGCTATTTCAGTCTGCCCTAAGCGGGAAGACATTTTGCACGCTCAGTTGTCTTGGGTAGTGTTCAGACTAAGTTTTTATTAACTGTCACTCTGATATGCTCTCTGTCCTCATTTTCTGCTCAGGCTTTCGTTGATTCTGGAGCAGCTATTAACCTGATGGATTATGATTTTGCTAAGCGTTGTGGGTTTTCCTTGATACCCCTACAGAAGTCTATTCCTTTACTGGGGATCGATTCTACCCCTTTGCTGAGAATAAACCGCAGTTTTCTACTCAGGTGATAATGAGGGTTGAACCTGATCACCAGGAGTGCTGCAAATTTTTGGTTCTATATAATCTGCATGACATTATCGTGCTGGGTTTCCCTTGGTTACAGTCTCATAATCCTGTTTTGGATTGGAAATCTGTGTCTGTAACCAGTTGGGGCTGCCAATGTGTTAGTGCCAACACTCCTGTTTTTTCTGCCTCCCCCCAGGCTGAGGATGTTCCTGACTTTTTGTTTGATTTTTCTGATGTGTTTAGCGAAAGTAAATCTGCATCCTTACCTCCCCATAGGAGCTATGACTGCGCTATTGAATTAGTGCCGGGTAGTAAATTCCCTAAGGGTCGCCTTTTTAACTTGTCTGTACCTGAACATGACGCTATGCGGTCTTATATCAAGGAATCATTGGAGAAGGGTCATATCAGACCATCCTCTTCACCCTTAGGTGCCGGTTTTTTCTTTGTGGCCAAAAAAGATGGTTCATTAAGGCCGTGTATTGATTATCGTCTCTTGAACAATATTACTGTGAAATATCAATACCCGTTACCCTTGATTTCTGACCTGTTTTCCAGGGTGAAAAACGCTACTTGGTTTACTAAGCTTGACCTCAGGGGGGCGTATAACCTTATTCGCATTAAGCACGGGGATGAATGGAAGACGGCATTTAACACCCCTGAAGGGCATTTTGAGTACCTTGTGATGCCCTTTGGGCTCACTAATGCTCCTTCCGTCTTCCAGTCCTTCATGAATGACATTTTCAGGGATTTTGTGGACAAGTTTCTGATTGTTTATTTGGATGATATCTTGATTTTTTCTAATGACTGGGACTCTCATGTGAAACATGTTCGAACTGTATTCCAGATTTTGAGAGAGAATGCTCTGTATGTGAAGGGATCAAAGTGTCTTTTTGGCGTACAGAAGATCTCATTTCTGGGATTCATTTTGTCCCCATCTGTTATTGAAATGGACCCGGTCAAGGTTCAGGCCATCTGTGATTGGGTCCAACCTACTTCATTAAAGGCTCTTCAGAGATTTTTGGGTTTTGCCAATTTTTATCGTAAATTTATTGGTAATTTCTCTGTTATTGTTAAACCATTAACTGATTTGACCAGAAAGGGTTCTGATGTGGTGAATTGGCCTCCTGAGGCAGTCTCTGCGTTTCAGGAACTTAAGCAGAGATTCACTTCTGCTCCTGTTCTACGGCAGCCTGATGTTTCTCTGCCATTTCAGGTGGAGGTTGATGCCTCTGAAATTGGGGCAGGTGCCGTTTTGTCCCAAAAAGATCCAGAGACCTCTAAAAGTAACCCTTGTGCCTTTTTCTCTCTGAAAATTTTCTCCTACTGAACGTAATTATGACGTGGGTAATCGGGAGTTATTGGCCATGAAGTGGGCTTTTGAAGAGTGGAGACATTGGCTGGAGGGAGCCAAACATCAGGTGGTGGTCCTTACGGACCATAAGAATCTGGTCTATCTGGAATCTGCCAAGCGACTCAATCCTAGACAGGCCAGGTGGGCCTTGTTTTTCACACGTTTTAATTTTGTGGTTTCCTTTCTTCCTGGCACTAAGAATGTTAAGGCGGATGCCCTCTCGAGGAGTTTCCTTGCGGACTCTCCTGAGCTATCTGATCCCTCTGTTATTTTGAAGGAGGGTGTAGTTCTTTCCGCCATCTCGCCCAATTTGAGACTTGCTCTGGAGGGGTGTCAGGAGGATAGGCCCGAGCGCTGCCCTGTTGGAAAATTGTTTGTCCCGGACCAATGGAAAAAGAGTGTGATGTCTGAGATTCATTGTTCCGCATTGGCTGGGCATCCCGGAATTTTTGGTACCAGAGACTTGGTTAGTCGGTCCTTTTGGTGGCCTACCTTGTCTCGCGATGTCAGGGAATTTGTGCAGTCCTGCGGGACTTGCTCTCGCTCCAAGCCTTGCTCTCGCTCTAGTGGTTTGTTGATGCCATTGCCTGTGCCCAAGAGACCATGGACCCATATCTCTATGGATTTCATTTCCGATCTTCCTGTTTCTCAGAGAATGACCACCATCTGGGTAATTTGTGATAGGTTTTCCAAAATGATACATCTTGTGCCATTACCTAAGTTGCCTTCCTCCTCTGAATTGGTGCCGTTGTTCCTTCAGCACGTGGTTCGTTACACGGCATTCCTGAGAACATTGTGTCTGACAGAGGAGTCCAGTTTGTTTCCAGATTTTGGAGGACTTTTTGTTCTAAACTGGGTGTTCAATTGTCTTTCTCCTCGGCATTTCATCCTCAGACCAATGGTCAAACTGAGAGAACAAACCAGACATTGGAGACTTATCTAAGATGCTTTGTGTCTGCTGATCAGGATGACTGGGTCTCTTTTTTGCCTTTGGCTGAGTTTGCTCTTAATAATAGGGCTAGCTCTGCCACTTTGATGTCTCCGTTTTTCTGTAATTCTGGGTTTCACCCTCGATTTTCTTCAGGACAGACGGAGGCTTCTGTCTGTCCAGGTGTTGATTCTGTTGTTGAGCGTATGAAGCAGATTTGGGACCAGGTAGTGGAGAGGTTGTTCTTCTCTCAGGAGAAGGCCCAGCGGTTTGCTAACCGGCATAGGACTGATGGTCCTCGGTTTAAAGTGGGGGACTTGGTCTGGTTGTCCTCAAAGAATATTCCTATGAGAGTAGCATCTCCTAAATTTAAGCCTAGGTTCATTGGACCTTATAAGATCATGGAGATTATTAATCCTGTTTCTTTTCGTTTGCTTCTTCCAGGGACATTTAAGATCCATAACGTGTTCCACAAGTCCTTGTTGAAGAGGTTTGTTGAGCCAGTGGTTCCTGCTGCTGTGCCTCCTGACCCTGTTTTGGTTGAGGGCAATCTGGAGTATGTGGTTGAGAAAATATTGGATTCTCGTTTTTCTAGACGAAGACTCCAGTATTTGGTTAAATGGAGAGGTTATGGTCAGGAAGATAATTCTTGGGTGTTTGCTTCGGACATCCATGCTAGGAGACTTATCCGTGCGTATCATAGAACTCATCCTGACCGACCTGGTTGCTCAAATGAGGGTTCGGTGACCCCTCCTCAAGGGGGGGGTACTGTTGTGAATGGGTTTGAGATGAGTTCTGAGCAGAGCCTCCCTCTGGTGGTTACAAGCGGTACTAGTGAGGATTGTGAAGACTGGGAATCAGGTGTTACTGATTGGTCTTATTTAAGGGAATCATTTTCCCATCAGGGTTGCCGGTGATCAATTGTTCTGGTCTGAATCCTTCTTTCCAGTTTCCCTTGTAGCCTGCTGTGTCGTGTCTGCATCTCCTGCTATCAGATAAGACAATTTCTTATTTTGTGTTTTTGCTATATTTTTGCATTTGGTCCTGCACTTCTGTGGGGGCCTTCAGGGTCCCCTCCGGGGGCTTTTGCCCTCTCAGTTTAGTTCAGCCACTGTGTTTTGTACTTTTGCTTTTTCCAGTTTTTTCAGTGGCTGCTGTTTTTGTTACACCAGAGAACTAATTTAGGTGGTAGAGGTCGTGTGATCTCAGGTGATTTTGAAATTAGTAGAGTTGGTGTTTTTCAGGGTTTTCTGGGATTGCAGTAAGTACCCTTCCTGTCCTTTTCTATTTAGATAGTTTGGGCCCCAGCGTTTGCTCATACTATTTTCTTTCTGTGTCAGTATTTCCTCTTGTCTAACCGCCATTACATGTTTGGGGGCTTTCTATTGTCTTTGGGGTTCTGCTCCGGGGCAGATAGCTTTCCTATTTCTATCTTTAGGTGTAGTTAGTTTCTCAGGCTGTGACGAGGCGTCTAGGACCAACGTAGGAACGCTCCACGGCTGCCTCTAGTTGCGGTGGTTAGTCAGGGTACTGCAATCTCATAGATTCCAACTGCTCTGGTGTATTTCCTTTTTTGCCTGCACTCCTCAGCTACCGTAACATAACAAGAGGCGACAGGAGTTCCCTGGAGCTACACTGCCATTCTGTATTGCCGGCAGCAGAGCTCAAGGAATGCGGTCTGACCGAAGATGTGCGCCGCCGATAGTGTTGCACAAAATATTATAATGTGAGCAATCTGGCCTTTGCCCACCCCTCAAGAGCTTCGGGCAGCAGCCCAGATTGCACTGAATTATAATCAGCCTATGTGTATAGTCTGTATCCCAAAATATCAATAAAGGCGGAAGCGTACCATGCAAAAAATGAACCTCAAACACACGTCCATTGATGGAAACATAAAAAATAATGGGTCTCAAACTTGTTGCACAAACCAATTTTTTCTTCTATAAATTTCCAATTTTTTTTTAGCACTGAATATATAGTGGGTTTGGAAAGTCATCAAACCCCTTTAAGTTTTTCACTCTTTGTTTCATTGCAGCCATTTGGTAAATGCAAAAAAGTTCATTTTTTCCTCATTAATGTTCACTCTGCACCCCATCTTGCCTGAAAAAAAATAGAAATGTATAAATTTTTGCAAATTTATCTAAAAAGGAAAACTGAAATCTCACATGGTCATAAGTCTTCAGACCCTTTGCTCAGTATTTAGTAGAAGCGCCTTTTGATCTAGTACAGCCATGAGTCTTCTTGGGAATGATGCTACAAGTTTCTCACCCCTGAATTTGGGGATCCTCTGCCATTCTTCCTTGTAGATCCTCTCCAGTTCCGTCAGGTTGGATGGTGAACGTTGGTGGACAGCCATTTTCAGGTCTCCCCAGAGATGCTCAATTGGGTTTAGGTCAGGGCTCTGGCTGGGTCAGTCAAGAATGGTCACAGAGTTGTACTGAAGCCACTCCTTTGTTATTTTAGCTGTGTGCTTGGAGTCATTGTCTTGTTGGAAGGTGAACCTTCGGCCAAGTCTGAGGTCCAGAGCACTCTGGAAGATGTTTTCATCCAGGATATCTCTGTACTTGGCTGCATTCATGTTTCCTTCAATTGCAACCAGTCGTCCTGTCCCTGCAGCTGAAAAACACCCCCATAGCATGATGCTGCCACCACCATGTTTCACTGTTGGGATTGTATTGGGCAGGTGATGAGCAGTGCCTGGTTTTCTCCACACATACCGCTTAGAATTATCACCAAAACATTCTATCTTTGTCTCATCAGACCAGAGGATCTTATTTCTCATAGTCTAGGAGTCCTTCATGTGTTTTTTAGCAAACTCTATGTGGGCTT
This sequence comes from Oophaga sylvatica, assembly GCA_033576555.1. Lineage (NCBI taxonomy): Eukaryota > Metazoa > Chordata > Amphibia > Anura > Dendrobatidae > Oophaga > Oophaga sylvatica. The sequence goes on from JARQOD010000008.1 coordinate 155,502,267, forward strand.
TCATATGTCTGGCACTGAGGAGAGGCTTCTTCGGGCCACTCTGCCATAAAGGCCCAACTGATGGAGGGCTGCAGTGATAGTTGACTTTGTTGAACTTTCTCCCATCTCCCTACTGCATCTGTGGAGCTCAGCCACAGTGATCTTGGGGTTCTTCTTTACCTCTCTCACCTAGGCTTTTCTCCCACGACTGCTCAGTTTGGCTGGACAGCCAGGTCTAGGAAGACTTCTGGTGGTCCCAAACTTCTTCCATTTAAGGATTATGGAGGCCTGTCAAGTATAGTGTACAGTTCCTATAGCGTCTTGTGCTTGGGTGCGAGGAAAACACAGGAGACATAGGTTGAAATGAAATGACTTGTATTACTTCATACAAGCATGCTGAAAAGTTCACACAGTTTGCAGGAACAGCGACAGGAGACACAGCAGGCCAGAGTAACTTTAAGCACTACAATAAATCTCCAAAGCAGGTTCAGGATCTCTTCTCTGTACCGTAATTCCTCTGCAAACATGGATTCACCAAACAGCAGGTTTCCAGAGTCCAAAAGTGTTCCAAGGTTCCTCAGTAGGGAATAGCTGGAGTACAAGTCCAAGGCTTCCAGGAGTCAGGTCACAGACTGACTGAGGCTTGATTCAGGAGCACTGATTGTTCAGCTGAGGCTGCTTAAGAAGCAAGAGGGAAGAATCAGGGCGGGAACATGAAAACTGGAAACTCCATATTAACTGAGGGCAAGAGCTGCAGAAAGACAGAAAGCAAAATGGCCGACGGAAAAACTGAGTTTCAAGGAACATGTCAACAGAGACAAAGAACCTTACATTACTCCCCCCTTAGGGACAACCTCCGGATGACCTCAGACCAGGCTTGTCAGGGTACCTCTGATGAAACTGGCGGAGCAGGCGAGGAGCATTTACATTATTGACTGGTTCCCATGAGTTGTCCTCCACTGGGTAGCCCTGCCATTTAATCAAATATTGCAACTGATTTCTGTACAACCTGGAATCTAGAATCCTTTCCACCATAAATTCTTCCTGACCATCGACCAGCACTGGGTCAGGGCAAGGAGAAGAACGTCCAGGAAATGTATTGGGTGTTGCAGCCTTTAGTAGGGATACATGAAAGACAGGGTGGATTCTCATAGTTCTGGGTAGTTGAAGACGACAAGCAACAGCACTTATAATCTTATTGATCTTATAAGGTCCAATGTACTTATGTCCCAATTTAGACGATGGAATCTTTAATTTAAGATTTCTGGTTGACAGCCAGACCAAATCTCCTACCTTGAAAGCTGGTGCAGGTTTACGAAATTTATCTGCTGCTTTCTTGTACCTTTCCTGAGCCAATTCTAGATTTTCCTTTAGAAGATCCATATTCTTTTGTAAAGAAGTGATTCTTTCAGCCACTGCCGGCAAGGGCGTATCTATGGGAAATCGAGGAAGAATGTTAGGATGATAACCTAGATGTCACGGGTGTGTCGCGGCGGAGATCGTCGCGATTGCACACCCTGACTTCGCACAGCTGAGTTTCTGGTGCTGGGTGTTTTTCAGCACTGAGGGAGTTAATTCTTTCTCTCTCGATGCTGTACAGACCAGCCTCGCCCAGCTGCGATTGATGTTTTGTTAATTAGCTTCCTTCATATACCTGCTGGTCTGCTGGGGAAGTTGCCGGTGAAAGCATTCATTCAGACCAGCAGAGCGGATCGTTTCTGAGAAGACTTAAGCTAAGAGTGCCTGTTGTGGTTTTTTCTCTCCTCGCTTATTGTTTATCTTCTTAACCTTTTGTGTTCCTCTGTAGTGGAAGTTTTGTATGCAAGGCAGTGTTTTCTTTACCCCTTGTCTGTCTCGTTTGTATTTGACTGTGTGTAAGCTGTTACCTGCCCATTCCCTGTGGTGGTAATCAGGGTCCTTCTCAGGACTAGATTACAGTGGTCAGGGATCTACAGGAGACAGGGTTACGCTGGCGGCCTGGACCTCTGTACCATTAACAGTACCTCCAGGTAGAGGGACTAGTCAGGACCTCAGTTCAGGGTCAGCATAGACCCTGGTCCACCTCTATCCTGAGACAGCGTTTCACGTGCACAGTATAGACCCACAATACATTGGATATTATGTCAGGTAAGACATTGCTGGCAGATTCTACGTATACATTGTAAGCTTCCGGGGGGTTTAGCTCTAGGATCGCTGTCTGGGTAGACAGAATGGCACGGAAACAGTTCATTCAGACAGCAGTTTGGTGAAAACTGGCCGCAACCAGTTTTATTAAAGTCCACAGCACACAGATAAAAACAAAGCATAAACAAAAGACCTGGGCTTGTCTAGCCTCTAATTACACTTAGATAGATGGCCCTCTCTATCCGGGACCCAGACTCTACCAGTCTGTGCCCAAAACAACACATATGATATATGTTACCAGTATGGAGTTTCACAGACACTCCTCCTTGTGTCTGAAGGCACCTTTGAGAGAGATCCACTCCTATTCAGCCGCTATTCACACGGACCCGCACCGAGACCACTCCTGTGTCCGGGGTCCTTCCTGCACCCAGACTGAGATAGCTCACACTCCTCTGGAGACTGCTTCCTTGTGCCAGGACACCTCCCTGTGTCCGGGCTAAAGACAGCTCCCACACTCTTGGAGACACCTTCTGTGCCTGGACCCCTTGTCCAGACTGAATGAGCTCTCTGACTGTGCTCCCAAGCACCTACTTCTGGCTTCCTAATCAACACCTGAGTGGATTCAGGTCTGAGCTGCAAGCGTGTACTGAATGGCAGGTGTAGTGACCTTTCTTTACCACCAGGTTTACAAAGCCACACATTTCGCTCATACCAGTCAGCAAGGTACTTAGGTGAAATATACACCTCATTCACCACATATTCCTTCACTGTCTCACATATCCCCTCCCTCTTCTCCAGACCGGAGGGCTGGTCATCCAGACCGGAGGGCTGGTCAACAATCCAACAGAGACAGTGAACTCTGGACCAGTCATGGCCCTCATCAGCTTCATCCTCACCACTGTCATAGCCAACATCAGTTTTCTCTTCATCTGAAGCATCCGCACTACCCTGTACCCTCCCAGGCCTATACTCTCTGCGGGCCTCGGGTATCCTGCACGGTTTCATCTTGACTTTAGTGCCAGCCTCAGTCTCGGTATAGTGGCTCACCAGATAAGTACGACCAGGCACGTCAGAACAGCTCTGCTGATTCTTCCTCAGAAACTTTCGTACCTCCTGTTTTTGGGGCACTGACCCTGTGTCACCAACTGTCACAGGAGGTATAGGGGTTTTCTCTAATTCCCCCTGAACTTTCTTTAGCACATCTACTTTCTTAAATATCAGTTGATTCATAAATTCTACCTCACAGAACCCAAGCGCCTCTGTCATGGTCTCTGACCATTCCGAGCCACACTGTTCAAACGATTGGTACTGTAGAGGAAGCTGATCGTTTTTCTTGGTCGGTACACATAATTTATCCTCTTCTGGTACAGGGCTCACTTTGCATAAGACTCAGAGCTCTTACTTCTTTCTCCAGGAGATCCTCATGGCTACGCATCTTCTCCTGTAGTTGTTGGACGTCCTTTACGTCTTCGGCCCTTTTTCAGGCTCTTCTGGTAGGACATGCTCAGAAGCCCTACCATCAGTCTTCTTTTCCACCACGTTCTGCATCCCATCTGAGCTCCGTGTATCTGCAGCGGCAACGGAGCGACACATCGCCCCTCCCACTCCCTGGGACGTGGTTCAAGTGTAGACTTCATGAAAATGCGCCTGAGCTCACCAAGGCCAACCCGAGGTCTCAAAATCTCATCTTGGGATTTATCCAGATCCTTGGGGTCGCTCGGGAACTCCGATGGCGCACCGGGCGCCGAAACTTCCGGCCCGAGCTTCGCGAGTCGCAGCCACGGATCCGGACAGTACACCGTCCACGCCGCTGTCTCCAGCAGAAACATATTCCGGGACAGAGTCATTCCCCACATCTTCAGTCTTGTTCCTCACAGCTTCACTTGAGACATCAGCCTCTGGTGAGGCACCTGGCCTGGTGTCCACCACTTCCATGGCTTTCTCCACCTCTGCAGCATCACCTTCCGAGTCCTTGGCCTGATGCAGATCCACACCATACATTGATAACTTCTCATTTTCAACAGCATCCACTTGTGCTGTGTTCAGTTTCAGGTCCTGTCTTTCACCTTAGTCTTCGCCAGGGAACCGGCCAACGGTACAACATCTTCAGATGCCATCCTCCGTCCGACTGCAAGGTCAGCCTCAGCTTCCTCTCAGGACTCTCAATCTCCTCTGCTACCATGCCTTCCTCACTTGCACTGGTTGCTTTATTGTCATCAGATGACTCACTATCACCACCACTATCCCTGTCTGACCCCCTTTTCTCAGCCACATCTGGCTCACTTCCAGGGTTAGACACTTCATTTTCATTCACATCCGGCTCACTGTCAGGGTTATACAATTCATTCTCATTCACATCTTGATCTGGAACCTTAGTTAACATGTCATCCAAAACATTAACTTCACCATCTGGTCCCTGGTTTCCCTCAGGTGGTCCCTCAAGTATGTGACTATGTGATAACCCCAGCACTATACTTCCATATAGCTCAGATACCAGGAGCTGACTTACGACCTCTCCTGGACTTCAGTGTCCCTATACAATAGGTTATTGTTCATGGCAGCATGAGGAAACCTCTCCTCAGAGCCAGGCTCTTGGGGAACCTCATTCAGAACAATTACATTTTCCTGTGCCGTTTTAAGAGTGGGGTCTCGCACCGGCTCACTCCCAAAATTGTCACAGGAGCCAGGCAGGTCAGGGACACTCGGTTCCCGAGAACCACCATCCTCGTCTCCCAACATCACCTGCAAAGAAATGTCATCTTTATCACGGTCATCATCAGTATCATCACTATTATGATTAGCATTATCATCATTATCAATATTAGCATCCTCATCATGGTCATCATCATTACATGATCATCATTATCATTATCAATATTACATGGTCATCATCATTATCACATAAGTTTAACGGCCCACTAGCATCGTGTTCCGCCCCTCGGGACTGCGCACCCTCAGTAGGAGCTTCATCACACTGTCCATCAGAAACATTTTTCCCCCAGAGTCCTTAACCGGGGAAAGTCATTACCCATATAAGGGGTGCACCAGGGTCTTCACTACCCCCATTCATAAGAACCTCCCGAGTTTGGGGACCAAGTCCACGGCAGTCTCTGGGTAATTTGGGGTCCTTCATGGATGCACACCATACTCAAGTGTTATCAGGGGTGAGTCCCTATCAATCAGGCTTCACATACGGAAGTCACTGGACCTCTGAGTCAAAGGGCCTGCGCTGAGCAACCATTTGTAACCACCCGGGACCCCCGTGGTCATCTCTTCGGTTTGCGGTGGTCACCACACAGGTTCTGCGCAGAGAGGGGATCTGCCAACATCACGGCCATTACTCCCCCCTAGTGGACAGTTGGCTGCAATTTCACGACATCTCCAACACTGCCATCCACTCTTCCACCCACATGTCCCCCCCGGGGCCTGAACCCGCTTATTCAGCTACCCATGTCCCAAACGCTGGAACGCTCTTACCGGGAGAGTTCGAACTCCGGGAACTCGAAGTACGTCCTCTCGACGGGCTGTACCTCAGGGAAACATGCCGGGTGTACGGTTCACTGTAGGACATGCTGGGTTGTAGGGTTCACTACCACCTTTTTAACTCCATAATCAGGCCGCTGACGCAGACTCCCAAAGTATCTCAGTCATGAAACTCTCCCCGGATGGGCGTCACGTAACCCCCAGCCGGGTAAGAATCTCCACTTTTATTTAGCATTGTCTTGGCTGTCCTGCTCGCTCAGGGCAGCAAATCCCTTTGGGGCTCTCCAATCAGTATGGTGCGACCCAGGCCCATTCGATAGGGGCAGATTCTCCTTCTCTGCCGTCCCCCAAACCTATGGATATACCTCCACATAACACGATTCATCTTTTCAAGGACCGTCTTACCGCCCTCTTACAGCGGACAAGTCAGGTGACTTTGCAACATTACTTTGGGACGAGACCACAAGTCCCCGCAGTGTGCAACTCTCAAAAAACAACCGGTTATTCCCTGCTGCTGCTGCAGGATTTGCGCTGGTACTGCTGATTTTCCGCTGGTACTGCAGGCGCTGCGCTCCATGCTTGTGCATGCTTGCTGGGCTGTCCAGGGACTCAATGAGCTCCCCATACTGCCGGACTTACTGTCTCAACCACGGGATTTTTTGTTTGCACATTAACTTGCGCCCTTTGTTCAAACAGCCCTCCATGCTGTCATCCATGCTGTCAGACTTCTCTTCTTAACAACGGCAGTCTTCACCAAGCTACACATACACAGCTTTTTTCCACAGAAAATTCAGCCTTGCTGGCAACCACTTTTTTTTTTTTTTTTTTTTCCTTTGCAAAGTCTATTAGGGCTACTGCTCTTTAAGACTGCTCCACAAACTTTTCTTTTGCTGCTGCACATTCCACAGTCTTTTTCACAAACAGTTCACTTTGTGTGCATACATTTTCTCCTGCGACCCTATCAGGGCCACTGTCCCCAAGCTGCTCCAAACAACGTTTCGCTGACACACATTTTTTTTTTTTTTTTTCTGTTGCTATTTCAATAGACCACCTTTAATGCTGTCTCTAAGCCCTTGCTGCATACACACCCAGCACTAACTGTATCAGGCACTGCGCTGGCCCCAGCATTCTCCGCCAATTGTAAGCTTGGGGGGGTTTACTCTGGGATCGCTGTCTGGGGTAACAAATGGCACGGAAACGTTCATTCAGCAGCAGTTTTGGTGAAAACTGGGAAAACCATTTTTTATTAAATCCACAGCACACAGATAAAAACAAAGCATAAACAAAAGACCTGGGCTTGTCTAGCCCAATTACACTTAGATAGTGGCCCTCCTATCCGGGACCAAGACCTTACCAGTTGTGCCCAAAAAAACCCACATAGATAATGTTCCGTAAGGAGTTTACAGACACTCCTCCTTGTGTCTGAAGGCACCTTTGGAGAGATCCACTCCTATTCAGCCGCTATTACAGGACCCGCACCGAACCAATCCGTGCCCCGGGCCTTCCTGCACCCAGACTGAGAAGCTCACACTCCTCTGGAGACTGCTTCCTTGTGCCAGGACACCTCCCTTTTTGTCCCGGGCTAAAGACAGCTCCCACACTCTTGGAGACACCTTCTGTGCCTGACCCCTTGTCCAGACTAAAAAGAGCTCTCTGAATGTGCCCAAGCACCTACTTCTGGCTTCCTAATCAACACCTGAGTGGATTCGTGAGCTGCAAGCGTGTCGAAGGCAGGTTAGTGACCTTTCTTTACCACCATTTACAAAGCCCACATTTCGCTCTACTCAGAAAAGGAACTTAGTGAAATATACACCTCATTCACCACATTTCCTTCACTGTCTCCAACTGTTGATATTTTCTATAATATGAAATATGAATGTTTCCATTAGATATATGTTACTATCATAGAATATATCTGTTATTAGTCGTGATACTAGATTGGGGGTAAAAAGGGACTCCCTTAGTGGAGGCGCTCTGAGAGTTGTTATAAGAGAACTCAGCCGGGAAGTAGATCCACCCAATCATCCTGTAGGTGGCAGATAAACAGCGGGATACTGCTCCAGGGTCCTGATTGGTTTGTTCTGTCTGTCCATTTCTGGGGTGAAAGCAGAAGAAAGGTTTCTTAATGTCCAATGCGCACAGAAATTTTGCCAAAACCTTAAAAGTGAATTGACCCCTCGACCGAAATGACCTCTCCGGTACTCCATGTAAGCGAAACACATTTTAACATCAAGCTGATGTTGTTTTGCAGTGGGTAAGCCAACAAGGGATAAAATGAGCTGCCTTTTTTGACGGTCAACCACCATAAATGGTGTTCTTCCCTTGAGAGGTTGGTAACTCCACAAAGAAGCCATAGAAATGGATCCCCACGGGCGGGACGGGGGGTGGAAAGAGGTTCAAAAAAACCAGTTGGTGAGGAGGGGGTTTTTTTTGATCTTGCACAGACCACATGAAGTGACTAGTTTAAGACATTTTCCTGTAAGTGGGCACCAAAAGAAACAGAAAGAAATTCTTGTGTCTTTTGAATTCCCCTATGCCGCTATCTTGGAATCGTGGATGATTCAATACTCTCAATCTGACTGTTTCAGGTATTAAAAGACGTTGTCCCTGAATCCACCCCCCAAAATTTTTAAAGACAAGACTTACTCCCTTGGGGGTTGAGCCAACAAAGAATCCGCATGGTATGCTTCCTTGATGCCTTAAGAGGTCTTGATTATGAACACTCCCAGAATCTGAGTCAGGAAGAATAGTCCTTAGGAGGATAGTGGACGTGTCTCTGCTGAATGAATCCTAAGAGTGCTCACCTTCCATTGCGCGATCCTGGTCAAAAAAATGACAAAATTAAATGGTTTAGGAAAAATTCCAGCGAGCCTGGCGAGGAGTCGGCACTTTGCCGATAAAAATTCAAGGTTCCGATGGTCGGCAGGGCGACTTATGCTGTGCAGCCCCTGAAGAAGGTGCCCATTCCTTGAAGGCGGCAAAATGGCCCCAACCAAAATTCTCATGGCCCCAAATCGTAGTCCTCTCAGCCGAAGACAACTGCTGGAAAAAACAAGGATGAAGAACAAATTCTTCTCATGTTCTCTGAGGGGAGTTAGCTCCAACGGCAAACAGTCTGAAGCTCCACCTCATATGAAGGCAAGCTCGGGGTTGGGAGTCTAAGATAGTGCGGGGGGGAAATTATCCTTTAAACAGGAAAATGCCCCTGATTGCGGGGTCCGGAGAACCTAGACGTTTCCGGGTAAGTTGGGTATAGGGGACACTACCCAGAAAAATTCTTAATGAAACGTCTATAAAATTGGAAACCCCGATGAAAAGCTGCACCTCCTTCACATTTCTAGGAAATGGCCAATTTCCCTTGATGGCTTGGGTCTGCTTCCATCCATACTAATCCTTTGCGTAATAGTACATACCCCAGAAATTGAATTTCGGTCCATGGAATTCACACTTTCGTTTGATGTGAATGGTTTTTGTCTTAGGCGTTCTAAGACCATTTTCACATGTCCATGATGTTCCTTTGGAGTTAGAAAAAATTAGAATATCATCCAGATAAAAATCACCACAAATGTATCTAGAGATCCCTGAAGATACATTCACGAAGTGTTGAAAAGGGGCTGGGCGGTACTCAGACCAAAAGGCATAACTGATATTCAAAGTGTCCATAGCGTGACCTGAAAGCAGTCTTCCTTATCCCCGGTTGATACGGACCAATTTAGGCCCCACGGGGAAACCGTTTAGAGAAAATTTTGGATGCCGCCTCTCTCCAACAACCCAGGGATTTAAAGGCAATGGGATAACGGTTTCTAATAGTAACCTTATTGAGTTCCCTATAGTCTATGCAGGGTCTCAGAGATCCTCTTTCTTCTTCACAAAGAAATGGGTGCACCTGCGGGAGATGAAGGGGCTATGAAGCCCTGGCTAAATTTTCGTCTATATAATCCTTCAAAGCTTTTAGCTCGGGCCCCCCTAGGGGGGAGTCTTACCAAAAGGTTTTGGGTGGGGGAAAATTAAAAATTGGGGCAATCAATGCGGTGAGGAGGAACTGATCAGCGTCCCTTTTTCACTAAACCCATGCCGGGTATCGCGGGTTTTCAGGACGACAGTTCCTTTAAAAAACGAGCAAGCTAAAAACCCTTGACTCACTTTCCCGGGGAAAGTGAAATTCCTTGCCCCCCATTAACGGGTTTTGGCCTCACCTGTCCCCTAGAAAAAGGGGGAAAGGGGGGGAGAAGAGATAAGCAAAAAGACATTTTCCCTGATGTTTTCCCCCAAAAGGACCTAAAGGGGCTTGTTTCTTGACCCACGGGCCCCAAAAGTCAGTAAGAGCCCCTCATCCATCTGTAGGGGAGTAGCCTTTTCCCAAACTACCCCGTTTCAGAAAAAGGGATACCCAAAAATTTCCTTGCTCCTGGCGACATGCAGCTAGACCCCAGAGAGCCCCCCAGATTTGATGAAAGGGAAGGGAAATTTTTCTTTTAAAATCAGCTGGGACACCGCTGGGGAAAATTTTGAAAATTGCAGGTTTTAACCGCACGCCCCCCAAATAACAGATTTAAGCCAAAAACAAGATCCTTGCAGCAGACTCCGGACCTGAGGCTCTAATACAGAGCCCCTCGCAACACTCACAGTGAATGACTGTGCAGTATCTTACGGAACGGTGGGGTTTTATAATAAGGGCCCTGACTTACCACATAAAACAAAATTTTTTCCTTTTACTGCTTTGCGTGCATCATAACCTCTTGAAAAGATCCAGCAGGGTTCAGGTTCTGGTTCCCTTGGCCTACTCAAAGGCCTTAGCGAAGGGGGGGGAGTAAAAAGGTTGGGATTTTTTCAAACCCCTCTTTTTGTCTGGTTCAGTCAACAGCACAAAACGGAACAATTTTAAAAAAATCACCTAAGCAGTGGGAAGGGGGGCCGAGCAAGTTTTTTCCCTTTCCCCCGGAGAAAAAACCCTTTCCGAAAAATAATTTTTTAGCGGGTGTCCCATGGTATAAAGAGCCCATTCCGAAAACCGGGCATATTCGTACGAACGCTTACCTTGGGCAAAGTTAACATGGGCTTCAGCTGTTACCCATTGGGGTCATGAAAAAACCCGCCCCATGGGGGAAAAAAAAACATCAAGGTGTTCAAACATATCCCCAGTCTCAATCAGAGGGTTTTTCCCACATCAAACCTTTGGAACAACTATTATAAAGCACTTTGGATCGTTCAGTGGGAAAATTTGGGGCAGTGCAGAGAAAAAAAAATTGCATTGATTTAAATCCCCGAAAAATTTCAGTCACCCCCAAAACGAAAAAAAAGGAGGTAATTTGGGGATCCCAAAATTGGGTTAGGCAGGGCCTGGGCCCTTTTAGAGCCCCCTTTCCGGTCGCAATTCCTGGGTATCCCCTCCAAAATTCAAATTGATTTGAGTCCCTTTGGTTGAAAAAGGGTTTTTAAAGTTGTCCTCTGAAAAGGTTGTATCATCACCCGCAAAGTTCCTTTTTGCGGGGGCCCCCCTTCCCCATCTTTTAAGGCAAGGTGGGGGAAAAGGGGGAAAAAGGGAAGGAAAAAAAAAAAAAAAAAAAAAACAAAGGGGTTTTCAGGGAAACTCCAGAGTAAAATTTTAAGGGAATCCTCACCTGGAAAAAGGGTGAGAAGTCAAACCCCTTCATCACATAAGGTTTAAACGGCATCTGATATCCAAGTCACAGAAACGGCTTTCCCAGACCACAGCACTAAACATTGGGGCCCCCGATTTTGTCAAGTAAGTGAAATTTCTATAGCGCTTGTGCTTGGGGGGGGGAAAACCCGGGGGAAAACATGGGTTGAAATGAAATGATTTTTTTTTCTTATACAAAAAGCAAAAAGTTCACACAGTTTGCAGGAACAGCGACAGGAAAAACACAGCAGGCCAGAGTAACTTTAAGCCTAAAATAAATCTCCAAAGCGGTTCGGATCTTTCTCTTACCGTAATTCCTCTGAAAAACTTGATTAAACCAAAACACAGGGGGTTTCCGGGGGGTTCCAAAAGTGGGGTTCCAAGGGGGTCCCTCAGGGGGGGAAAAGGGGGGGGGCCGAGTAAAAAAAGGGGGGGGGGGGGGGGGGTTCCAAGGGTTTCCCCCCAAGGGGGGGTTCGGGGCCCAACCGGGACGCCCCTAAAGGTTTGTTGGGGGAGCACTTTTGGGTTCAGCTGAGGTTTTTTTAAAGGGGCAAGAGGGAAAACGGGCGGGAAAAAAAAAAAGGGAAAACCCCCAAATTTTAACGAGGGCAAGACTAAAAAAGACAGAAAGCAAAAGGGGCCGGGGGGGAAAAAAACTGAGTTTCAAGGAACATGTAAACAGAGAAAAAAAACCCCTTAAAAGGCCATTTCCCCCTTTTTAGGAACCTTGAGAACACAGAAATTTCTTTGAAAACCTTTTGGGCCAAAGGGGCCCCTTGGGCCAAAAATTCTGTCTCGGGGCCTTGCCAGTTTTCCTTTGACCAATGATTTTCTTTTTGGTCTGAAATGCACTTGAGCTGTGATGTGTTTAATGACGGGTTTTGTCCCCTTCCCAAAAAAAGTCCTATCGGGTTTATTTAAACACAGCGGAAACTCCTTGAAGGAGTAGAACCATTAAGGGGATCACAAGGAAAGGGCCCAGCAGTGACGTAAATATGACAGTCGAGCAAAGGTCTGAAATTTAAATTTTATTTTTTAATACATTTGCAAACATTTCTACATTTCGGGGGTTTTATCGTCAAGGGGGTACAGGGGTTAAACTTTAATAAAGAAAAAAAGAACTTTTTTGTTTTTACAAAGGGCTGCAATAAACAAAGGGGAAAAAAAATTTAAAGGGGTCTGAATATTTTCCCAAACCCCCCTAAACGTAAAAACATTGGAGACATGAAGGATGGTTTTGGGGGGGGGTTTTGTACATCCCCCGGGGGTATTGCTGACTGGAAAAAGGAAATGATGGCTTTTAAACCTAGGGGGGAAAAGTCACTTCACTTGTTTTAGTACTTTTTCCCCCCCAAAAACCGGGAAAAGCCACGGGGGTTTAATTAGGCCCAAAAGGGGGGGTGGCTAGAAAAAAATTTTTGGGTTTCCTCGGGGGGTTTGACTCCAGACAGGGGGGGGAGCCCCCGGGGGGAAACCACAGGGTTTGGTAAATACTGATATATGTGTTTTTTTGGGCCAGGGGGGGGTAAGTCGGGCCCTATAGGGGGGAAACCCCTTACTGTTCGTGTTATAAAGCCCCCGGGAAAGGGGGCTTATTTTTTTGGGGTTTTGATTGGTTTTGCTCATGTTTTTTTTGCTGGGGGGCTTAAAAAAAAGCTTTTTGGGGCCCCCTTTTAAAAACCCGAATTCTGTTTTGGGGATGAACGGGTGTCTATCCCCCAAAACCCTTTTACCAGACGGGGATCCCGGGGCTATACCCCCTAAAAAATTTTTAAAATTTTGGTGCTAGAAGCGGGGCAGCCAGGGGGTAAAAAAAGCAGCAAAGGAAAAATCTTTTTAAACACCAAAAAGAGACAGTGGGCCCTAATATGTCGGGGCAAAAGAAAAAAAAAAAAAAAGTGCCCCCGCACAGAAAATGACTTGCTGGGAAAAAACGTGGAGGTTTTTTCTTGAGTAAAAAATTTGCCGTTTTTTAGACAAAAAAATCCTAAACAGCATGGATGACAGCGGGGCGCTGCTTAAACAAATGGCCAATTTTGTGTCCCAAAAGAGGAGAAAAACCCCATTTTTTTAAGGGGGGGGTTTCAGCACTACCCCGGGTCCACGCCTCGTCCCCAAGTAATTTGCAAAGGCCCTGCGGTTTCAAAAGTAAAGAATGGCTGGAGCCTGAGTCGGCCCCCATCCCAATATGGTCGAAGGGGTGAAGTGGACCGCAAAACCCGAGCACAAAAAAATGGCGAGACCTGTTTTTGGGGCACCCTGCCAATAGGGTCGAAGAGGTGATAGGGGCCGCTCCCTCGAGCATAAAGAATTGCGGGCTGAGTCGGAAACCCCCGCCCAAAAAGGGGCGAAAAGGTGATAGAGGACGCAAACCCCCCGGGATTTCCCCATGGGGGACACACGGGTCGGGCAAGAGACCACCCCGAAACCCCAAAAACTCGTAAAACCCGATAGAGTTCGCACTTCAGATTTCCCCCGACGCCGCCCCCCCCCTAAGAGCTTCCAGTTTTGGGGGGGCGGGGGGGTGCTAAAAACGGTTCGGGGGGGGGTGAAATGGGGTGAGAAAATGTGAAAGTTTTTCCCCGTCGGGGGGACCCCCCGGGCCAAAAAGGGGCCCCCCGTCCCGGAAAACCGACTTGAGTGGGTGTGCACCCCCTGAACACCGAAGTCTACCCAGAATGCCGGGACGGGGCCCCCAAATGGGGGGGGTCCCGTGGGAAAATGGGGGTAGGAAGAACTTTGGGCACCCGTCCCCTATTGGGGGGGGGAAATTGGTCCCCAACTCTGGGGGAAAAAAGTTCTACTGGACGTGTGATAAAAAACCTCAGAAGTTGCGCTCCTTTGGGGGCGGAACCCCAAAGCTAGTGGGGGCCCCCAAAATGTGATGGGTCGTATAAAGATGATACCGTGGGTCAAGATAATGAGATGACCAAAAAAGATGAGTCATGATAATGTGATGACCCCGGAAAAATGATAAAATGATATCGTGTAATGAAAAAAGGGTCATGAAAGGGGAGACCATGATAATGTAATAGGGATACGAAAAAGAGATAACTATAAAATTGATGGGCCTGAAAAAGATAAAATTTTTCCTTTTTTGGGATGTTGGGAAAAAGGATAGGGTTCTCGGGGAAAATGTCCCTGACCTACCTGTGTCCCGTGAAAATTTTGGGGGGTGGCATTTGGGGAGACCCCACTATTGAAAAAGGGCCCGGGGAAAAAATTTCTGTTTTAATAGGTTTTCCCCGGGGGGTTTTTTTTCTGGGGAAAAGGGGGTTTCCCCCATGTTGCCGAACGAAAAACTAAGGGTTGGGGGCACTGAAGTCCAGGGGGGGGTCGTGGTCAGCTCCTGGTACCAAAACAATAGAAGCAGGGGGCTGGGGTTGTCACATAGCCACGTCTTGGGGGCACCGGGGATGGAAAAGCCCCGGGGTGAAGAGATTTATTTGGGGACTGGGGAAATTTAAAGGGAAAAGGGGTAAAACCCCCTATACCCCGGGGGTAATTTGGGGACCATTGTCCCGCACCAAAAAAAGGAAAACGAGATTTTTGAGGGGAAAAACAAACAAGGTTTTTTCTGGGGCTTTTTTGGGGGGACTTCTCGGGAGGACTTTCGGGTGAGCCCCACAAGGCAAGCGAAAACCCCCCCAATACCCAAGCCCGCAAAGTTAGGCCCGGGAGGGTACAGGGTAGGCGGAAAGCCTTTTTCCAAATTCACTGCCTTTAGGTTGATACCAGCCCCCCCGGTCTGGAGAAGAGGGGGGGTTGTGGACGGGAAGGGATGTGTATTTATGGGGTTACATCCCCGCCCAGGGACTTTGCTGATGGATAAGGGGAAGTATGGCTTTGTAAACCATGGGGGGGGAGAAAGTTCATACACCTTTCTTCGTACGGGTTGAGCTCAAACCCGAAGCCCCTCAGGTTTTAAAATTTGGGACCAGAAAGGGGGCGAGAAACCCCGCATTGAGCTCTCCATCTGGGTGTGACCCAACACGGCGGGTTCCCGGGGAAAACCCCACGCTGGGAAACTGAGTATATGTGTTTTTTGTTGGGGCCCGGGTGGTAAATCTGGCCCCGAGTGAGGGAAATATCTGTTTATGAGTAGCCAGGGGCAGGGTTTTGGTTTTTTGAGTTGGTTTTGTCATGTTTGTTTGCTGTGGGTACAAAAAGCGGTTGCGGTCTTTTCCAGTTGCTGTCTGTGGTGAAGTGTCTATGCCACTCCCTTTTTCCCCCGACGGCATCCCGGAGCTTATCCCTGAAAAACTTCAATTTTATATTTTTATTTTTTATTTTTTTTAAAAAATTTAAATACTTTGAAAATTGGTAAATTTATGATTTGTTTTTGGATTTTTTTTGTGCTAATTTTTTTAAAAATAAAAGGGTAAGCAGTGATTGTTATTTCACTCATGGCTGTTATAACCAAATTTTGTTAAGT
>JARQOD010000008.1:155518028-155558848 GCA_033576555.1 Oophaga sylvatica
AGACAAACAAACAACATAGAACATAGAGGTCAAAAGACCAAGCAAAACTAATTGAGAAAGGTAACAAAGCACCCGGCTAGCTTAAGAGTAGAAATTACAATGAAGTCCAGCAAAGCCAGAATACCCCTAGGGAAGAAATTATCCATAGCAATAAACCAAGAGTAAATGACCTATCTGTAACTGGAAGCCCTATCTCTGTCCCCATAATTACACAATATAATTCTAATGTATGTTTACTTAAGAAAATAGTAAAAAAAGATTGGGGACTTCTGAAGGACGATAAGGTCATTGGAGACAAAATTACTGATTACCCTCAATTTATATTCAGAAAAGCTAAAAACCTTAACTATCTAATTGCACCAACAGTGCGTAATCCAATCAAATCTGGAAGGAATAATACGTGTGTCGGCCCTTTCAAAACACCCATAAAAGGTTTTTACCCATGTAAAAAATGCAATATATGTAAAAACCTAAAACTAATTAAACAAGAAACAGTTACTTCTCATAATGGTACAAATTTTGATATTGTGGACTTTATAAAATGCCATACTGCAGGTGTTATCTATGTAATTGAATGTCCTTGCAAAAAGATGTATGCAGGACGCACCATACGCCCGCTATACAAAAGGATTGGTGAGCATTTACGCAATATTAAAAATAATGTAGATACACACCCTTTATCCAAGCACTTTAAGACAGTACACAAAGGGTCTCTCAAAGATATAAAAATCATGGGCATCAAAACTGTGGAAAAAGACTGGCGTAAAGGCGACTTTATTAAACGGATGTCAAGAGAAGAAACCCGCTGGATTTTTGAATTAGATACTTTGAAACCTAGAGGATTAAATAATGACATTGAATTATTTGCTTTTAATTAAATCAATGGGACCAAAGACATAAAAACCCAGCTAAGTGCCATTAGAGCCATCCCTGAGGAAGGAGATCATAATCTCCGAAACACGTAGGACACTTGTTTGGCTCTTACTGCACTCCGTAGCTGGATTTCACAACACCACGTGGTCATATCACGTGACCGGAATAACGCGAACTGAGGACTTACTGGCGTCTCCGCGTGCATCTGCGCCGCAGCGCCAGGGAAAGGGAGAGCTTGCCGCCGGCCGGGGCAGCTCCCCAGAAGCACCACAGACCCCTTTTTCTTCATCAGCGCTTCATCTGATCTTCTCCGTACTCAGAGCTAAGTACCATACTGTCACTCATGGCATTGTCTCTTTTTTGCAGCCCTGGCATTCTCAAAACCATAAGGTACAGGGTGAAAACTCTCGGTATAACTCCTTACTACGCACATAGGACTTTTAAGGAGACCACGTCTATTCCCTTACAAATAAGGCACATTTACCACTTTAATGCATCCAAGTCTAGCATTGTTTGCACTGTATTAGTGGCCACTCGTCTATATAGCTCACCTGATCAGTTTTATTTCTATGCACATGCTATTTTTAGCTAAACTGTTCTTTTTAGCTCTTTTGCATAGCAAGAATCTAATCATCTATTATTTGCACTCTGATTTCGCAATTTGAAAGCACAGCATATTACCCAACAAAGTCACGTTCTTTGTAGGATTATCCAGGCAATTTTTTTGTGACACTTCATATTCAAAAAACTGTTTATACTTTTAATTACTAATTGATATATATAGTATTAGGCATTAGCTATATATTATCCTTTGCTGTTTAGTCTTTCAAGTCGGCATCATAACTGACCATCCTTTTGATTTAAACACTGCATCTGTAAGATCGTCACTTCACCCGTGGGAATCAACGTGAATAATCTCAGGTACGTGTCACTGGATCAGTACTGTACGTTTGTGGTTGTTCTGTAGCGCGAGTACTTTAAATTTAAATTAATTTAAATTTTTCTATTTGATTTTTTATACCCTCCATGTGGTAGGAGGCTTTTGTACTTGCAGCTGACCAAGCACTTATACACGTGCGCCGCTACTCATTTGCTTTTTCACCTCCTAACAGAAGTTGTAGCAGTAAAAAAAAACAAACAACATAGAACATAGAGGTCAAAAGACCAAGCAAAACTAATTGGGAAAGGTAACAAAGCACCCGGCTAGCTTAAGAGTAGAAATTACAGTGAAGTCCAGCAAAGTCAGAAGGGCGGAGCAGGATTAAATAGGCAAAGAAGGTCATGTGACCAGCAAGATAGAAAAAACCTAAAAGAGAGTTCTAACATCAGATAGATTAGGGATCGCTTTTTTAAACATAATTTTGGCATAGTTTGACAAGTCGGTTTGAGTAATTGTTTCTGGTATCCCTCTCAACTTAATGTTGTTTCTACGACCTCTATACTCTAGCTAGCTTAGTTTTAATGAAACAAATTTCCTCTTTTAAATTTAAATTTTGTTGTGTAAGAAGCTCATTTTTCTCTTCTATATGCGAAATCCGAGTTTCGTTAATTTCGAATCTCCTTGAGAATTTGTCACTGACCTCCTGAATCAAATTTTTTTGTGACTCGAAACCAGAGAGAATGGAGTCTTTGAGGGCCTTACAAAAATTTGCAAGAACCCCTTCTGATACTGGCTTATCTGATTGTGTAAAGGACTCATAATTAACTATGTCGAGTTTCGAGGAAATAGTACCTGAGGCCTCAGCACAACCTTTTTTAGCGAGGGGCTTAACAGGACTCCCATTCAAAGAGAATTCCCCTGAGGTATTATCAGAATCTGCTGTGCATCTCTTTATTCCGGTTCCCCCCCCCGCCAAATTTTTCTGTTTTTGGAAAGGGATAAATCCATGCTATTTTCATCTAACCCAGTCTGATCATGGGTCTAACAGAGTTGGAAATGAATGCAAGGAATTTTGAAAATCAGGGAGTAAATCCCTCTGCGGTAACGTACTCTTTGCTGCTTTACCGTGGCAAGAGTTCAGGTCAGTAGTTGAGGTATCCCGTTTCCCCTCTGTCCTTTTTAAAGGGGATCTGGATTTGGTTGGACTTGACAGATTGGGTATATCAGTAGAAGGACTAGACTTAGAGGAGCTCCAATTTTTAGAGCTTTTTTGAGATAGAGCTCTGTATTTAGAGGTTCCTGACGCCATACTAAACACTTGTATTCTAACAGATGGAGAGAAATGCGTCTATCAAGTTAACGATCAGTTGTGTTAGAAATTATAATCTGAGGAATACCCAGCAAAATGATTCAAGATAAAGTTTGTTCAGTTTGAAATGAATTGCTTAAGATATGAGACTACTGCCAATAGGAGTTAGCTGAGTAATTATTCCACTTCTACCAACGGGTGCAGACTAAGTATCTATTTAACTTCTGGCAATAGGAGTTAGCGGATTATCTATTCCACTTCTGCCAATAGGTGCTAGTTAGGAATCTATTTTACTTCTGCCAATAAGTTAACTGAGTATCTATTTCCCTTCTATCAATAGATGTTAGCTGAGTATCTATTCTGCTCATGCCAATAAGTGTTAACTGAGTAACTATTCAACTTCTGCCAATGGGTGCTAGCTAAGTATTTACTTCACTTATGCCAGTAGGTGTTAGCTAAGTGTTTATTCCACTCCTGCCAATAGGTGTTAGCTGAGTGACTATTCCACTTTTGCCAATGGGCGCTAGCTAAGTATCTATTCCACTTCTGCCAATAGGTACTAGCTGAGTATCTATTCAACCTCTGCTAAAAGGTATTAACCGAACTTCTGTCAATAGGTGTTGGCTGAGTATCTATTCCACTTCTGCCAATAGGTGTTAGCTGAGTAACTATTCCACTTCTGCCAAAAAGTGCTAGCTGAGTATCTATTCCACTTCTGCCAATAGGTGTTAGCTGAGTAACTATTCCACTTCTGCCAATAAGTGCTAGCTAAGTAACTATTCCACTTCTGCCAATAAGTGTTAGCTGAGTACCTATTCCACTTCTGCTACTGGGTACCAGCGAAGTATCTATTCCACTTCTGCCAATAGGTAAAAGCTTAGTGTCCGTTCCACTTCTGCCAATAGGTGTTATCTGAGTAACTATTCCACTTCTGCCAATAGGTGCTAGCTAAGTATCTATTCTACTTCTGTCAATAGGATTTAGCTGAGTAGCTATTCCACTTTCTGCCAATAGATACTAGCTGAGTATTTATTCCACTCCTGCCAGTAGGTGTTAACTGAGTATCAACTCTACTTCTGCCAATATGTGCTAGCAGAGTATCTTTTTTACTTCTGAGTAAAGTCTTATAAATAATGACCGTCAGCAGAAGGTATATTAAACAGATACAGAAATTAAAGGATAGCTAAATAACAAAGCAGAATAATAAAACTGCAATGTTATGTCTGTATCAACAGTTTGTATAATATAAAAACCCGCCGGCGGCAATTAAAAAATTTAAAATTTTACGCAATCTATAAATGCAAATGTAAATAATCTATATGGTCTTCTACCAGGAGAATAATTTGCGCCAACTCAATAATACTAGAAAACAATATAATAATGTATAAGTCAGATCCTCAAACTTAGGCGGATAATATCGTCCAAAAGATGATCTGCCCCTTAAGTCTTAATAAGCAAAATACTGGCCAGGTATGCAGACTTATCAATCTACTAAATAACAGAAGAAAAAATGAAAAAAAAAAAACATATACCGTATATACTCGTGTATAAGCCGAGATTTTCAGCCCATTTTTTAGGGCTGAAAGTCCCCCTCTCGGCTTATACGCGGGTGATATATGGGGGTCGGCGGGGGTGTCGGATCATACTCACCCCTCCGCCGGCGTGGTCTCTGCAGCCCCCCTGCTTCTCCCACGATCTCCGGCTCCTTCCTGCAGCGGTCACATGGTACCGCTCATTAAAGTCATGAATATGCACATATTCATGACTTTAATGAGCAGTACCACATGACCGCTGCAGGACTGAAGCGCTGCGGAGAGCGCCGGGAGAAGAGGAGAGGCTGCAGGGATGCGCGGTGGAGGGGTGAGTATAGCGATATTTACCTGTCCCCGTTCCACCGCTGCGCGCTGCGTCCTCGTGACTCCTCTGGCTGTGAATGATCAGGCAGAGGGCGCGATGACGTAGTTAGTGAGCGTCGCGCCCCCTGCCTGATCATTTACAGCCAGAGGAGTCAGACCGAGGACGCAGCGTGCAGCGGTGGAACGGGACAGGTAAATATCTCAGGTG
Source organism: Oophaga sylvatica (assembly GCA_033576555.1). Lineage (NCBI taxonomy): Eukaryota > Metazoa > Chordata > Amphibia > Anura > Dendrobatidae > Oophaga > Oophaga sylvatica. Next base: position 155,523,155 of record JARQOD010000008.1, read on the forward strand.
CCGGGGTCCTGAGCGAGCGGTGACACCGGCACCTGTCCCCCATAGCGCGCCGGTGTCACCGCCTGCTCAGGACACCGGCACCTGGCCCCCAGCGACGAGAGGTGAGTATGTCATTTTTTTTTGCAGCAGCAGCATATGAGGCCTATACTATGGAGCATATGGGGCATAATTGTGCAGCATATGGGGGCATAATCTGGAGCATATGGGGGCATAATATGGAGCATATGGGGGCATAATCTGTGGAACATATGGGGCATAATCTGGAGCATATGGGAGCATAATCTGTGGAACATATGGGGCATAATCTGGAGCATATGGGGGCATAATCTGATGGAGCATAATCTATGGAACATATGGGGCATAATCTGGAGCATATGGGGGCATAATCTGTGGAACATATGGGGCATAATATGGAGCATATGGGTGCATAAGCTGTGGAACATATGGGGCATAATATGGAGCATATGGGGGCATAATCTGTGGAACATATGGGGGCATAATATGGAGCATATGGGGCATAATCTGTGGAACATATGGGGCATAAACTGGAGCATATGCGGGCATAATCTGTGGAACATATGGGCATAATCTGGAGCATATGGGGGCATAATCTGTGGATCATACGGGCATAATCTGTGGACTATATGGGGGCATAATCTGTGGAATATATGGGGGCATAATCTCTGAAGCATATTGGGCATAATCTGGAGCATATGGGGGCATAATCTGTGGATCATACAGGGGCATAATCTGTGGAATATATGGGGGAATAATCTCTGAAGCATATTGGGCATAATCTGTGGAGCATATGGGGGCATAATCTGTGGAGCATATTGGGCATAATCTGTGGAGCATATGGGGGCATAATTTGTGGAGCATCATATGGGGCATAATCATTTTTCACCCTAGGCTTATACGCGAGTCAATAAGTTTTCCAAGTTTTTTGTGGCAAAATTAGGGGGGTCGGCTAATACACGGGTCGGCTTATACATGAGTATATACGGTACTTAACAAGTAGCTCCTGAAGTAGGTTCAGCTTTCTCATATACTGGCCACCGATGGGCTGTTCTGCAGGGAGTATAGCAGCTTCTCATATACTAGCCACCGATGGGCTGTTCTGCAGGGAGTATAGCAGCTTTCTCATATACTAGCCACCGATGGGCTGTTCTGCAGGGAGTATAGCAGCTTTCTCATATACTAGCCACCGATGGGCTGTTCTGCAGGGAGTATAGCAGCTTTCTCATATACTAGCCACCGATGGGCTGTTCTGCAGGGAGTATAGCAGCTTTCTCATATACTGACCACCGATGGGCTGTTCTGCAGGGAGTATAGCAGCTTTCTCATATACTGGCCACCGATGGGCTGTTCTGCAGGGAGTATAGCAGCTTTCTCATATACTAGCCACCGATGGGCTGTTCTGCAGGGAGTATAGCAGCTTTCTCATATACTAGCCACCGATGGGCTGTTCTGCAGGGAGTATAGCAGCTTTCTCATATACTAGCCACCGATGGGCTGTTCTGCAGGGAGTATAGCAGCTTTCTCATATACTAGCCACGATGGGCTGTTCTGAAGGGAGTATAGCAGCATTTCTGCATATACAAGCCACCGATGGGCTGTTCTGCAGGGAGTATAGCAGCTTTCTCATATACTAGCCACCGATGGGCTGTTCTGCAGGTAGTTAGCAGCTTTCTCATATACTGGCCACCGATGGCTGTTCTGCAGGGAGTATAGCAGCTTCTCATAACTGCCACCGATGGGCTGTTCTGCAGGGAGTATAGCAGCTTTCTCATATACTAGCCACCGATGGGCTGTTCTGCAGGAGTATAGCAGCTTTCTCATATACTAGCCACCGATGGGCTGTTCTGCAGGGAGTATAGCAGCTTTCTCATATACTGGCCACCGATGGGCTGTTCTGCAGGGAGTATAGCAGCTTTCTCATATACTGGCCACCGATGGGCTGTTCTGCAGGGAGTATAGCAGCTTTCTCATATACTAGCCACCGATGGGCTGTTCTGCAGGGAGTATAGCAGCTTTCTCATATACTAGCCACCGATGGGCTGTTCTGCAGGGAGTATAGCAGCTCTCTCATATACTAGCCACCGATGGGCTGTTCTGCAGGGAGTATAGCAGCTTTCTCATATACTAGCCACCGATGGGCTGTTCTGCAGGGAGTATAGCAGCTTTCTCATATACTGGCCACCGATGGGCTGTTCTGCAGGGAGTATAGCAGCTTTCTCATATACTGGCCACCGATGGGCTGTTCTGCAGGGAGTATAGCAGCTTTCTCATATACTAGCCACCGATGGGCTGTTCTGCAGGGAGTATAGCAGCTTTCTCATATACTGGCCACCGATGGGCTGTTCTGCAGGTAGTGTAGCAGCTTTCTCATATACTGGCCACCGATGGGCTGTTCTGCAGGGAGTATAGCAGCTTTCTCATATACTGGCCACCGATGGCTGTTCTGCAGGGAGTATAGCAGCTTTCTCATATACTAGCCACCGATGGGCTGTTCTGCAGGAGTATAGCAGCTTTCTCATATACTGGCCACCGATGGGCTGTTCTGCAGGAGTATAGCAGCTTTCTCATATACTGGCCACCGATGGGCTGTTCTGCAGGGAGTATAGCAGCTTTCACATATACTGGCCACCGATGGGCTGTTCTGCAGGGAGTATAGCAGCTTTCTCATATACTGGCCACCGATGGGCTGTTCTGCAGGGAGTATAGCAGCTTTCTCATATACTGGCCACCGATGGGCTGTTCTGCAGGAGTATAGCAGCTTTCTCATATACTGGCCACCGATGGGCTGTTCTGCAGGGAGTATAGCAGCTTTCTCATATACTGGCCACCGATGGGCTGTTCTGCAGGGAGTATAGCAGCTTTCTCATATACTGCCACCGATGGCTGTTCTGCAGGGAGTATAGCAGCTTTCTCATATACTGGCCACCGATGGGCTTTCTGCAGGGAGTATAGCAGCTTTCTCATATACTGGCCATCGATGGGCTGTTCTGCAGGGAGTATAGCAGCTTTCCATATACTGGCCACCGATGGGCTGTTCTGCAGGGAGTATAGCAGCTTTCTCATATACTGGCCACCGATGGGCTGTTCTGCAGGGAGTATAGCAGCTTTCTCATATACTAGCCACCGATGGGCTGTTCTGCAGGGAGTATAGCAGCTTTCTCATATACTGCCACCGATGGGCTGTTCTGCAGGGAGTATAGCAGCTTTCTCATTACTGGCCACCGATGGGCTGTTCTGCAGGGAGTATAGCAGCTTTCTCATATACTAGCCATCGATGGGCTGTTCTGCAGGGAGTATAGCAGCTTTTGCTGTCCAGTCTGTAAATAAATATCTTGCTGCCACTTCAGTGTCCTTCTTTTCTTCTTTTTCTTCTTCCTTATCTCCTTGAATCCTCTTCTATCTTCTATCTTCTTCTGTTTCCCCTGGATGGTCTTGCAGCTGTGCTCTTGGTCCGGCTCGATCGCTTCTTCTTTTCCCGCTCTTTTCTCCTTCTTCTTCCGGCGTTGTTGTTCAGTCCTGTAATGGCGTCGGCTCCACTTCCGGTTTCAGGGATTCACGGCTCCGACGTCACAGACGAGCAGGGACTCTCAGGTATGAGTCAGCATCAGCCGCCTCCTCTTCCGACACCTCAATATACCGCCTCACTGACTGGAAAGGGGATTTCCCAGGCACAGAACAATGGCGTCGCCTCACAGATTTAATTACCTCACAGGAGAGATGCGCAATCAAGATGGCAGACGCGATGGAGGCAAGTCACTGTAAAACTGCACTGCTAATAGTTGTCACAACCAAAAGAGGGATATTTTATCAAAGAAGCTGCTATATTATTAAAACTGGTTCCTCACCGCTGTGGCCGTTTCTTGTTATCTCTCTGTCAGTCAGAAATGGCGGCAAATTTAAAATAAAGAGCTTGAAACTGTCATTTCATACTCTCTCAGTAGTTGTGAGTCTTTTAAGAGGTGTTTTGGTAATAATTCTTTAGTATTCTGATAAATATGGTCGCTTATTATTTTGGCCTCACAGGAGCTCTCCTCACACGACCGCCATCGTGCTGAGCTAGGCCACGACCCCCAATGCTGTGAAATTGTGACCAAATTTATTTTGTGTTTTTTCCCTAATCTGGAGACCTAAACAAATAAAACAAACCAAGGTTGTAGATACTTTTAATGTAAATTTGTAAAGAAAACCATGAAAAATAACATTAAATAACACAGTAAGTATACAAGAGCCTCCGAGCCATCTCTGTGTTACCGCTGCCCTGGTAAATAAGAGATAAATTGAAAGCAATGTCTCTCCGAAGATCAACCTGGTCCTCATCAATTCCCTGGAAAAAGGAAACGCAAAATATTACTCGTTTGTTACCGAAAACGTATTTTCAGCTGGGAAACGTGCGTCGATGACGGTACCGTTAAGTGAAGCGGCGGCAGCTGCAGAGCCTGCTGATAGTAGTGTAACGCCAGGTGTGTCAGCCCCATCTGGTGCAAGGCCCGGCCCAGGTTGTAGAACGTCTCCTGGCAGGAGCCGCGTAAATCAATGTATTTATTCAAAAATGAAAAACCCTAAAAAGAAAAATTAAAAAAATGTGCAAAATCTTATTATCGTAATTTGGATAGATTACTCTGCAAAAACACGGATTTTGGTAAGAACTTACCTGTAAAATCCTTTTCAGCGAAGGAAGGAAGAGAGACACAGTATTCATTACTGATGGGTAGGCGGAGCCCCAGATCAGGATGTCACCTCAGATCAAAAGAGTGCTGACTGGCTGGCCCCTCCAGTTCGGGCTCCTCCTACTCAGCTCCAGTCGTACCAAAGCTTTTAGGAAAAGAGCCAAGATCACCAGCGGAGCAACATAACCCCTTCTGAAGGAACTTCAGAGAAAAAACACAAGGATACAGGTTATGCATGCAAAGAAAGCCAAAAACCACAGAGTTCCAGGTACTACTCACGGAACCTGACTACTGCGATGAGCTGGCGATGCTGGAACAGAGCCTTAGCGCGCTGACCTCAGCCCAGATAATCGCTATCAGATAAGGGTCGCGCTGCATCTGAAAACATCAACACACTTCTGCCTTGGGAGGGTGCTGTGTCTCTCTTCCTTCCTTCGCTGAAAAGGATTTTACAGGTAAGTTCTTACCAAAATCCGTGTTTCAGCTGCAGATGGAAGGAAGAGAGCCACAGTATTCATTACTGATGGGACGTCCCAAAGCAGTTCAAAAATAAGGGTGGGAAAAACCAACAAAAGGCAGAAACCCAACAACCTTAACAACAAAGCGCAACCAGCGCTAAACACAAGTTCATCCAGAACTTTAAACTACAGCTGCCTGCAGGACCCTACGTCCGAGGGCTGCATCAGCGGAAGCACTGACGTCCACTTTATAAAACTTTGTAAACGTGTGGACAGAGCGCCAAGTTGCCGCTCGGCAGAGCTGCACTGCCGAGGCACCTTGATGAAAAGCCCACGATGAGGCCACAGCTCTCGTAGAATGGGCTCGAATCTTAATCGGGCAAGATTCACCCCGAAGACGGTAAGCTTCCAAAATAGCTGACCGGATCCAACGAGCTATAGAATCCTTGGAAGCTCGTTGACCACGCCGACGACCTGCTGGAACCACAAACAGGGAGTCCGTCTTACGAAAACCTTGAGTAATAGATAGATAAAACTTCAAGGCCCGCACTAAATCCAATGTGTGTAAATCTCGCTCTTTCGCATTCTTCGGATCCGGACAGAGTGAAGGCAACACAATATCCTGGTTAACATGAAATTGTGACACCACTTTAGACAAAAAATCACCCCGAGTGCGAAGCACTACACGATCCGGAAAAAACTCCAGAAAAGGAGGCGAACAAGAAAGAGCTGCCAACTCAGAAACTCTCCTCAAGGAAGTGACTGCAACAAGGAAAGCCACCTTCCAAGAAAGTAAAGAAAGGCTAGCAGAAACCATAGGCTCAAAAGGTTTATGCTGAAGAGCCTCCAAAACAAGGTTGAGCCGCCAAGGAGACACGGGTGCCTTCCGCGGCGGAAACTTACGAGATATACCTCGGAAAAAGGAGAGCACGTCTCTATTTGAAGCAATGGTTCTCCGGAACAATAAGGACAGAGCAGAAATCTGACCTTTCAGAGTGCTGACTGCCAAACCCTTGTCTAGCCCATGCTGCAGAAAAGCCAACAGGTTGGGAATGGAAAATTTTCTCGGGTTCCGAGAGGACCCCAAACACCACGAAAAGAAGGTTTCCCAAATTTTGTGGTAAATCCTAGTAGTAGCCGGACATCTTGCAGCACGAAGGGTAGCAATGACCTCGGCTGAGAAACCTCTACGGGTCAAGATTTCGGTCTCAAGAGCCACGCCGTCAAACGCAGGGACATCAAGTCCGGATGACAAACGGGCCCGAGTCAACAAGTCCGGTTGAAGAGGGAGTGGAAAAGGAGGTGCCGCCAACAGCGACATTATTGTCGAGAACCACACCCTTCTTGGCCAGTCTGGAGCTATCAAAATAGCTGGAATTCTCTCTAGTCTGATCCGACGCAGTACTAGAGGAAGTAAGGATATCGGCGGGAATACATAGATCAGCTCGAACTGATCCCACTGAGCCACTAGAGCATCCACCGCCACCGCCTTCGGATCCTTGTACCTGGACATGAATGTCGGTAACTTGGCATTGGACCTGGATGCCATCAAATCCACTTGGGGGGTTCCCCAGCGAGAGCACAGTAGTGCAAACACATCCGGATGGAGGCTCCATTCCCCGGAATCCATCCTTCTGCGACTGAGAAAGTCCGCTGTAACATTCTGAACCCCTGGAATGTGAATCGCCGAAATAGCTGGTACATTGGCCTCTGCCCAAATCAGAATTCGGGACACCTCTACCATGAGTCTGGAACTCCTTGTCCCACCTTGGTGATTGATATACGCGACAGCCGTCGCATTGTCTTTCTGCACTCGGACTGGCAGACCGCTCAAAGGGACCGTCCAATGTTGGAGGCAAAGGAAAATCGCCCTCAATTCCAGGATGTTGATCGGAAGCACAGACTCTTCCGATGACCATACCCCCTGAATCCAGAGATTGTCCCAAACACCCCCCCCAGCCCGTCAGGCTGGCATCGGTGGTTATGACTGACCACTTCGGAGGGAGGAAAGACTTCCCCAGGGAGAATGCCCCTGGACGTAACCACCATTCTAGAGAATCCCGCACCGCGCGAGAAATGGTGACACTGCAATCCAGCGATTGCGACTGATTCCATCGACTCAAGATGAACCTTTGGAGAGTCCTGGAGTGGAACTGGGCAAAAGGAATTGCCTCCATGGACGCCACCATCAGTCCTAGAAGACGCATACACTTCCGTAGAGACATTGCCGTTGAGGATCTCATAATCTGTACATGTCGAAGAAGACATGACTGTTTGTCTGGTGGTAGGGAAACTACCGACCGAAACGTGTCGAGATGCATTCCCAAAAAGAGGATTGTCCTCGATGGTTCCAGGGACGACTTCTCCCAATTGACCAGCCAACCGAAGTCCTTCAGAAACTGAAGAGACAAATCCCGAGCTGTCAACGCCTCCTCCTCCGAGGAAGCCATGATCAAAAGATCGTCCAGATAAGGGAGAATCGTAATCCCCTGTCTTCGAAGGATTGCCATGAGGGGCGCCAGAATTTTTGTAAAGACCCTTGGCGCTGAGGCTAAGCCGAACGGCAGAGCCACGAACTGGTAATGATTCTGACCTATGGCAAATCGAAGAAAGCGCTGATGAGCCTTTCCGATGGGAATATGCAAATAGCGTCGCGAATGTCGATTGACACCAGAAAATCGTTCTGTGACAGAGCTGCCACAACGGAGCGAAGCGACTCCATGCGAAATTTCCGGGCATGGACATGCCGGTTTAATCGCTTGAGATCCAGAATCGGGCGAAATTTGTTCTCCTTTTTGGGAACTATAAAAAGGTTGGAATAAAAACCTTTTCCTCGGTCCTCTTGACGGAACCGGTATCACTACACCCTTTTGTAGCAGAGATTCGACCTCTCGCTGTAGAGCGACAACAAGCTCGGGTTCCGACGGAACGCGAGACTGACAAAAAACATTTGGGGGTCGAGAAGCAAACTCTATGAAATAGCCTGCCGACACAATCCGCGTTGCCAGGAATCTGGAACGCGAGCCATCCAAGTCGCCTTGAAAAGAAGCAGGCGACCCCCCACTCGAGAATCCTCGAGTGGACCCCTGGCGTCAATTAGACTTTGCGGGTTTCTTGTCAAGTTCCCGCTTGTCCTGGCGGAAACTCTGCTTCCAGGGAGTACGAGTTTTCTGAGAGGATTTCTTTCCTGAGAAGGAAGGACGACCCGATCCCCACGAGGAGTGACTAGATCGTCCTCGGCCCCGAAAGGACCGCCGACCACTATAGACACCAGGCCTACTGGACACCGAGGCCATGGCCCTACGCTGTGGTAATGCTGATTCCTTCGCCTTAGCCTTGGAAATCAGCTCTGTGAGGTCGGATCCAAAAAGATGGCCACCCTTGTAAGGTAAGGCCAACAACCCTTGTTTGGAAACTGCGTCCCCGGCCCACTGTCTGAGCCATAAAGCTCTTCTGACTGTGACCGCTGAAGCTTGCGCTTTGGCCAGCAGAGATGCCGTATCCAGACCGGCATCAAAGATATAACAGGCTGCCGTTTCTAACCATTCACAAGTTTCCCGTATCTCAGATAACGGAGATTCATTGTGCAACTCCGTCTTCAGACGTGCCAACCAGCTTAGAGAAGCTCTAGCAGCACACATGGATCCTAGCACTGCTCGGAATCCATGACCCGCAGCCTCATAGCTTGCTTTTGCCGCCAATTCTGCTTTTCTATCCAAAGGCTCCTGTAAGCTCGCTTTTCCCTTAATAGGGAGTAGTGAGGATTTATTAAGCTGAGATAAAGACACATCCACTTCAGGAGCAGAAGTCCAATTAGCCTTTAACTCCGCAGAGCAAGGATAAAGTGTATCCAAGAAATGCGTTCCATGAAAACGCTTATCTGGACATAGACGTTCCTCCTCTATTACACTATTAAGCTCATCCAGAGCTGGCAATGTTGTACGCGAAGCACGGGACTCCTGGAACATGCGTGCTGATTTACCAGGACGACTAGTTACCTCCTCCGGTAACTGTAATATATCTCTCATGGCTTCAATTAATGCCTCCGTACGCTTTGCCATAGAGGAACGCCCCTGCGACTCGTCCGCATCTGAATCGGATATTTCTCCATCCGAATTTAAAGGGAACTCTGCCCAATATCAGATACGTCTGACTCGCTCCGTGTAGAGGCCGGTAACGGCCTGCGTCGCTTCCTCTGAGAGGAATTAGCAGACACATATTGACCTAAAAGGTCAGACAAGTTGTTGATCGATCGAGCGATATCGTCCAATTTTTCACCGCTGTCGACCGCAGCGCTAGACGTTGTGGAGGTCTGCGTATCTGATTGCCGCAATGGCACTGGGACGTGATCCGCGGCATCTGAACTCTGTTCAGACATGTCTCACCTGTATGAACAGGTCAAAGCGGTAATACCAGCAAAAACTATGCGGTTTTTTTTTTTTTTTTTTTATATGCTGAAGGGTTAACGCTCCACCAGGCAGGGTTACCCCAGCGGTATTCAGTCAAAAAATTTTTCTGGTAGAAATAACCCTCAGAAGGGTTAATATTGCAAACTCACCACAATATATATATATATGAAGTGTGAGTCCCAGCCAATTTTATGTCTCTAATGAGACTGCAGCTGCAGGATAGCGACCGCTGCGCTGCGGGGTGAGGAATCAGCACTCACCCAGCTGGCCGTGGTGTCTTATGAGGAGAGGAGCGGTCTGAGGAGCCCAGGAGCCTGTGTAATGGCCGCCACAGTGAGGGAGTCGCAGGAGAAACGCCAGAGCGCGCGTCTTCCTGCTCAAAAGACCGGGAATAGATAGGCCACGCCCCCTGCTAGCTCAAATATTGAGCGCGAACTCCCCCGCTCCTGCTCCCTCTCTGTCCTGCAGCTATCTGCCTGCGGACAAAAAATCACCACATCTACAATGTAACAGCGCTGTCACCGCAGCGCTGAAGCATACTGACATACAGTAGTAGCGCTGTCACCGCAGCGCTGAAGCATACTGACATACATGTAGTAGCGCTGTCACAGCAGCGCTGAAGCATACTGACATACATGTAGTAGCGCTGTCACAGCAGCGCTGAAGCACTCACACATTATTATAATAAAAATTGTGTGGAAAACTCATCAGCTCAGCGCCACAGGGACCCCTAGGGGTTTCTGGCGCTATGCCCATGCTTCCCCCCAGGGCGGGAAGCGCAGTGACCCAGCGTGTGGTTTGCGCCCCGCCAGGGAAAAACTCTCCTCATCCCCCAGGGCCGGCAAGGATTCTGCAGGGACCATTATGTAGTTACAGATCCGCCAAGGGAGAGGCTGGTGAAATACACTGATAAACATGTAATAGCGCTGTCACCGCAGCGCTGAAGCATACTGATATACATGTAATAGCGCTGCCATCAGACGCTAAAGCACTCACACATTAATAATAAAATTTTGTGTGGAGTACTCACCAGCCAAGGCGCCACAGGGACCCTCAGGGGTTTCTGGCGCTATGCCCATGCTTCCCCCCAGGGCGAGGAACGCAGTGACCGCACGTGTGGTTTGCGTCCCGCCAGGGAAGCCATCCTCATCCCCCAGGGCCGGCAAGGATTCTGCAGGGACTTTGAGTAAATACAGATCCGCCAAGGGAGAGGTTGGGGTACAGCAGCGCTGGTACCCCTGAGACCTCTAGACCAACTGGTGATCCAAGTCTCCTGTCCGAATATAAAATAATAAAATCTTCTGAGGAGCTGCATTAGCAGCGACCATCCTCTGGACCTCAAATCTTAGACTGGAGCTGAGTAGGAGGAGCCCGAGCTGGAGGGGCCAGCCAGTCAGCACTCTTTTGATCTGAGGTGACATCCTGATCTGGGGCTCCGCCTACCCATCAGTAATGAATACTGTGGCTCTCTTCCTTCCATCTGGAGCTGAAAAATATGATATGAGCCATCAGATGTTCAAGGAGCATATTAAATGGAATCTGTCAGCAGCATGATGTAGGGGCACAGACCCTGATTCCAGCCATGTCAGTTATCTGACTGCCCCGTTACTGCCATATTGGTCCTATGTAAAGACCATGAAAATTAGCCCTAAACAAAAAGCTGGGAAAGTATGGCACATGTAAAAAACAAAAAAAAAACCCTCAGAATATTTAGGGAGCAGAGTGAACAAAATTAGAGCAGTAACTGGTCACATCTGGTGACCTCCTCTATAACCACTTCATGACCGGACCATTTTTCAATTTTTACTCTTCCTTTTCCACGAGCCATAACTTTTTCATTTTTCTGTCCGCATTCCCGTTTAAACCCCTTAACCCCCAAGGGTGGTTTGCACGTTAATGACCGGGCCAATTTTTACAATTCTGACCACTGTCTCTTTATGAGGTTATAACTCTGGAACGCTTCAACGAATCTTCGCGATTCTGAGATTGTTTTCTCGTGACATATTGTACTTCACGTTAGTGGTAAAATTTCTTCCATATAACTTGCGTTTATTTATTAAAAAAATGCAAATATGGCGAAAATTTTGAAAATTTAGCAATTTTCAAACTTTGAATTTTTATTCCCTTAAAACAGAGAAATATGTCACACAAAATAGTTAAGAAATAACATTTTCCACATGTCTACTTCACATCAGCACAATTTTGGAACCAAATTTTTTTTTTCTTAGGAAATTATAAGGGTTAAAAGTTGACCAGCGATTTCTCATTTTTACAACAAAATTTACAAATCCATTTTTTTTAGGGACCACCTCATATTTGAAGTCACTTTGAGGGGTCTATATGGCAGAAAATACCCAAAAGTGACACCATTCTAAAAACTGCACCCCTCAAGGTACTCAAAACCACATTCAAGAAGTTTAATAACCCTTCAGGTGCTTCACAGGAGCTGAAGAAACGTGGAAGGAAAAAATGAATATTTAACTTTTTAGCCACAAAAATGATCTATTACAAACTTTTTTTTTATTTTCACAAGGGTAAAAGAAGCAAATGGACAGATAAAGTTGTTGTGCAATTTCTCCTGAGTACGCCAATGTAACGCTGGTATTCTGTACTTTGTTTTCCAGCGTTACTCTGCATGTCTTTTGCATTAACCCTTTTGCTCCTTTCCCCCTAACCAGCTGGGATACTGTTGTCTGTTACCTATATGGATGCTGCTCAGTTCCCGGCTCTGCTGCGTACCCGTACTTGCGTGAGTGGCTCCGCTGCTTTGCATGACCGCCCGCATGTGCGGTCCCTGACCTGCTGTGAAAGCCGTCCGTAGCTTGCAAAGTCCTCTGCAGTGGTGCATGACTTACTACGTGTGTGGCAGCAGCCATTGTTGGGTTCCCTCTGTGTTGAGCTGTCTGGCTCTGCATAGGGGCGCGGCCCACACATTATGTCTGCATTATTTTCCTGAACCTAGCCGTGTGTGTTGGTTTGCAGCTCCTGCTCTGAGTGAGATCAGCTCTGGAGAGCTGATTCCCCTTGTCCTGTCTTGTGTTTCTGCCTGGGACTTAGTACCCAGATCGCCGTTCCTGGAGGCTGCATATACAGGCCTGTTCCTGTTGTATCTTGTTTCCTGAATCCCTGATCCTGGATCTAACCCGGTACCTGAATGTCTGAACTGTGTCTTGTGTTTCCGCCTATGCTGGGGGCTGATTACCCAGATCGCCGTTCCTGGAGGCTGTATATCCAGGCCTGTTCCTGCTGTGTCTAATTACCTGAACCCCTGATCCTGGATCGCATCCTGTACCTGAATGTCTGAACTGTGTCTTGTGTTTCCGCCTATGCTGGGGGCTGATTACCCAGATCGCCGTTCCTGGAGGCTGTATATCCAGGCCTGTTCCTGCTGTGTCTAATTACCTGAATCCCTGATCCTGGATCTAACCCGGTACCTGAATGTCTGAACTGTGTCTTGTGTTTCCGCCTATGCTGGGGGCTGATTACCCAGATCGCCGTTCCTGGAGGCTGTATATCCAGGCCTGTTCCTGCTGTGTCTAATTACCTGAACCCCTGATCTTGGATCGCATCCTGTACCTGACTGTCTGAATTGTGTCCTCTGTGTTATGTTCCTGAAATCCTGCTGAGTCCAGAACCCTGTGCCAGTGACTGTGAATCCTTGCTATATAACCTGAGTTCATCTTGGAAGGAGGAGTCCGGTGTGTGCTGAGTTTCTGTTACTCTGTGCTCAGCTTCTGTGCAATCCCCGGCCAGCTCCCGTTGAGCCTGGCGGGGCTTGCACCAGACCGCTGGGGTTCCTTTTCAGGTCGCTGCCAGATGTCCGGATCCTATGCCTGATGACCATGGCCTGATGTCCGATTTCCGACGACCACTTCCAGATGTCTGGATCCTATCCTCCCTGCCTGATGTCCGGGTCCTGCCGATTGTTGCCAGATGTCCGGAGCCTGCTGATCGGTGTCAGATGTCCGGATCCTATGCCTGATGACCATGGCCTGATGTCCGACGACCACTTCCAGATGTCCGGATCCTATCCTCCCTGCCTGATGTCCGGGTCCTGCCGATTGTTGCCAGATGTCCGGATCCTGCTGATCGGTGCCAGATGTCCGGAGTCCGATGCCTGTGTTCCAGTCCGTGTTCCTGTGATCCAATCCATGTTCCTGTCCGTGTTCCTGACTCCCTGAGACCCAATCCGTGTTCCTGATGTTCCTGTCCGTGTTCCTGACTCCCTGAGATCCAATCCATGTTCCTGTCTGTGTTCCTGACTCCCTGAGATCCAATCCGTGTTCCTGATGTTCCTGTCCGTGTCCTCCCTGATGACCACTGCCTGATATCCGATGTCCGATGACCACTTCCAGATGTCCGGATCCTATCCATCTCTACCTGATGTCCGGAGCCTGCTGATCGGTACCAGATGTCCGGAGTCCGATGCCTGTGTTCCAGTCCGTGTTCCTGTGATCCAATCCATGTTCCTGTCCGTGTTCCTGACTCCCTGAGACCCAATCCGTGTTCCTGATGTTCCAGTCCGTGTTCCTGTCTGTGTTCCTGACTCCCTGAGATCCAATCCGTGTTCCTGATTTCCTGTCCGTGTTCCTGTGTCCCTGAGATCCAGTCCGTGTTCCTGATGTTCCGATGTCCTGCCGGTTCCTCCTTGGTCTACCCTGTGATGACGTCTGTCCTGGGTCGGTGTCTGATGTTCTCCTGCTGAGCCTGTGCTACGCCTGAGGCCTGAGAGAGAGGCCGTCCTAGTATGCCCGTGCCAGATGACCCTGGACTTCATCAACCCGTGATGACCCCGCCATCGTCTGACGTTCGTCCTGGGCCGGTGTCTGATGTTCTCCTGCTGAGCCTGTGCTACGCCCGAGGCCTGAGAGTGAGGCCATACTAGTATGCCTGTGCCAGATGATCCTGGACTGCATCTACCCGTGATGACCCCGCCATCGTCTGAAGTCTGTCTGAGGTCGGTGTCTGATGTTCTCCTGCTGAGCCTGTGCTACGCCTAAGGCCTGAGAGAGAGGCCGCTCAAGTATGCCCGTGCCAGATAACCCTGGACTGCATCTACCCGTGATGTCCTCCTGCACTCGTCTGTGATCCTGAGTCGTGTACCCTTCTCTGATGTGCGGAATCGGGAGCCCGGTCTTATGTTCTGTTTATGTACTGTGTTTCTTTAAGTAAACTTTATGTTTCTTCTTACCTGAAGTTGTGCGGTGTTGTCTAGTCCTGCAGGTCGCCACCTTGCCCACATGCTCAGCTGCCACGGATCCCGGTCGCTGCCCTTCCCTAGTCCGGGCAGGCCCGGGTCACCCTCCGTGGTCCAGTGGGTCCACATTCTCTTACCATCTGGGACCCATGCCTCACGTCGTCGTGGACTGGCGGCGTGGGAGCATTGGCTAGCTAGGCTAGCTATGCCACGTCCCGACGCCCCACAGCCGTGGGAAGCGTCTCAGCCAATACCCCATATGTGGAGGAAAACCACTGTTTGGGCACACGGCAGAGCTTGTAAGGGAAGGAGCGCCGTTTGACTTTTTCAAACTAAAATTGGCTGGAATTGAGATTGGACGCCATGTCGTGTTTGGAGAGCCCTGATGTGCCTAAACAGTGGAAACCCCCACAAGTGACACCATTTTGGAAACTAGACCCCCTAAGGAACTTATCTAGATCTGTTGTGAGCACATTGAACCCCCAAGTGTTTCACAAAAGTTTATAATGCCTGGGTCTGAAAAATAAAAAAAACAATTTTCCACAAAAATGATTTTTTAGTCCCAAATTTTTGATTTTTCCCAAGGAAATTAGACCCCAAAAGTTGTTGTCCAATTTGTCCTGAGTACACTAATACCCCATATGTGGGAGGGGGAAACTGTTTGGGCGCACGACAGGGCTTGGAAAGGAAGTAGTAACGTTTTGGAATGCAGACGTTGATGGGGGTCATGTTCCGTTTTCAATGCCCCAGATGTGCCTAAACAGTTTAAACCCCCCTCAAGTGACCCCATTTTGGAAACTAGACCCCCTAAGGAGCTTATCTAGATCTTTGGTGAGCACTTTGAACCCCCAAGTGCTTCACACAAGTTTATAATGCCCGAGCATGAAAATAAAAAATCCTATTTTTTTCCCACAAAAATTATCTTTTAGTCACTAATTTTTTATTTTCCCAAGAGTAACAGGAGAAATTGGACCACAAAAGTTGATGTCCAATTTGTCCTGAGTACGCTGATACCCCATATGTGGGGGGGAACCACTGTTTGGGCGCACAGCAGAGCTCGGAATGGAAGGAGCATCATTTGACTTTTTCCAAACAAAATTGGCTGGAATTGAGATTGGACGCCATGTTGCATTTGGAGAGCCCCTGATGTGCCTAAACAGTGGAAACCCCCCACAAGTGACCCCATTTTGGAAACTAGACCCCTAAGGAGCTTATCTAGATCTTTGGTGAGCACTTTGAACCCCCAAGTGCTTCACACAAGTTTATAATGCCCGAGCATGAAAATAAAAAATCCTATTTTTTTTCCCACAAAAATTATCTTTTAGTCACTAATTTTTTATTTTCCCAAGAGTAACAGGAGAAATTGGACCACAAAAGTTGATGTCCAATTTGTCCTGAGTACGCTGATACCCCATATGTGGGGGGGAACCACTGTTTGGGCGCACAGCAGAGCTCGGAATGGAAGGAGCATCATTTGACTTTTTCCAAACAAAATTGGCTGGAATTGAGATTGGACGCCATGTTGCATTTGGAGAGCCCCTGATGTGCCTAAACAGTGGAAACCCCCCACAAGTGACCCCATTTGGGAAACTAGACCCCCTAAGGAGCTTATCTAGATCTTTGGTGAGCAATTTGAACCCCAAAGTGCTTCACACAAGTTTATAACGTAGAGCCGTAAAATTAAAAAATCATATTTTTTCCACAAAAATGATCTTTTCACCCCAATTTTTATTTTCCCAAGGGTAACAAGACTCCAAAAGTTATTGTGCAATTTGTCCTGAGTACGCTGATACCCCATATGTGGGGGTAAACCACTGTTTAGGTGCATGGCAGAGTTTGGAAGGGAAGGAGCGCCATTCGACTTTTTCAACACAGAATTGGCTGGATGCCATGTCGTGTTTGGAGAGCTCCTGATCTGCCTAAACAGTGGAAACCCCCAACAAATGACACCATTTTGGAAACTAGACCCCTCAAGGAACTTATCTAGATGTGTGGTGAGCACTTTGAACCCCGAAGTGCTTCACAGAAGTTTATAACGTACAGCTGTAAAATAAAAATCTTTTTTTTTTTTACAAAAATGATTTTTTCGTCCCCAATATTTTATTTTCACAAGGGTAACAGGAGAAATTGGACCCCAAAAGTTGTTGTCCAATTTGTCCTGAGTACGCTGATACCCAATATGTGGGAGAAAACTACTGTATGGGCACATGTCGGGGATCGGAAGGGAAGTAGTGACGTTTTGGATTGCAGACTTTGATGGAGTGGTCTGGGGGTGTCATGTTGCATTTGGAGAGCCCCTGGTGCACCTAAACAGTGGAAACCCCCCACAAGTGACCCCATTTTGGAAAATAGACCCCACAAGGAACTTATCTAGATGTGTGGTGAGCACTTTGAACCCCGAAGTGCTTCACAGAAGTTTATAACGTACAGCCGTAAAAATAAAAAAAATCTTTTTTTTTTTACAAAAATGATTTTTTCGCCCCCAATATTTTATTTTCACAAGGGTAACAGGAGAAATTGGACCCCAAAAGTTGTTGTCCAATTTGTCATGAGTACGCTGATACCCAATATGTGGGAGAAAACTACTGTATGGGTACACGTTGGGGCTCGGAAGGGAAGTAGTGACGTTTTGGATTGCAGACTTTGATGGAATGGTCTGGGGGCGTCATGTCACATTTGGAGAGCCCCTGATGCGCCTAAACAGTGGAAACCTCCCACAAGTGACCCCATTTTGGAAAATAGACCCCACAAGGAACTTATCTAGATGTGTGGTGAGCGCTATGAAGCCCCAAGTGCTTCACAGAAGTTTATAACGTACAGTCGTAAAAACAAAAAATCATTTTTTTTTTAAAAAATGATATTTTTACCCCCAGTTTTTTATTTTCCCAAGGGTAACATCTTCTGTTACCCTTGGGAAGATAAAAAACTGGGGTAAAAATATCATTTTTTAAAAAAAAATAGGACAAATTACACAATAACTCTTGGGGTCCAGAGTATACTGATACCCCATATGTGGGGGTAAACTACTGTTTGGGCGCATGGCAGAGCTCAGAAGTGAAGGAGCACCGTTTGACTTTTTCAATGCAGAATTGGCTGGAATTGAGATCAGACGCCATGTCACATTTGGAGAGCCCCTGATGTGCCTAAACAGCAGAAACCCCCCAATTCTAACTCTAACCCTAACCCAACACACCCCTAACCCTAGTCCCAACCCTAACCACAAACCTAACCCTAAACACCCCTAACCCCAATCCCAACCCTAACCCTAATCCTAACTTTAGCGCCATCCCTAACCCTAACTTTAGCCACAACCCTAACCCTAATGGGAAAATGGAAATAAATACTTTTTTTTTAATTTTATTATTTTTCCCTAACTAAGAGGGTGATAAAGGGGGGTTTGATTCACTATTTATAGCGGGTTTTTATGATTGGCAGCTGTCACGCTAAAAGACGCTTTTTATTGCAAAAATAAGTTTTTGCATCATCACATTTTGAGAGCTATAATTTTTGCATATTTTGGCCCACAGAGTCATGTGAGGTCTTATTTTTTGCGGGACGAGGTGACGTTTTTATTGGTACCATTTTTGAGCACGTGACTTTTTTGATCGCTTTTTATTTCGATTTTTGGGAGGTTAGAATGAACAAAAATCAGCAATTCATGAATTTCTTTTGGGGGAGGCGTTTATACCATTCCGCGTGTGGTAAAATTGATAAAGCAGTTTTATTCTTCGGGTCAGTACGATTACGGCGATACCTCATTTATATCATTTTTTTATGTTTTGGCGCTTTTATAGAATAAAACCAATTTTATATAAAAAATTATTATTTTTGCATCGCTTTATTCTGCGAGCTATAACTTTTTTATTTTTTCGCTGATGATGCTGTATGGCGGCTCGTTTTTTGCGGGACAAGATGACGTTTTCAGCGGTACCATGTTTATTTATATAGGTCTTTTTGATCGCGTGTTATTCCACTTTTTGTTCGGCGGTATGATGATAAAGTATTGATTTTTTGCTTTGGTTTGTTTTTATTTTTTTTTTAAGAGGTTCACTAAAGGGGTTAACTAGTGGGACAGTTTTATAGGGGGGGTCGTTACGGACGCGGCAATACCAAATATGTGTACTTTTATTGTTTTTGTTTTTTTATTTACAGGAAAAAATGAATTTATTGGGGAATATTTTTTTTTTTTTTTATGATTTTTTTAAACAATTTTTATTTTTATTTTTTTTTAACTTTTTTACTTTGTCCCAGGGTGGGACATCACTGTATTTTAGCAGATCGCTGGTGTGACAGTGTGCACAGCACTCTGTCACACCAGCGATCGCTCTGGCATCGCTGAAAGCTTCCTCAGCGCCTGCCCTCAGCAGGCACTGAGGAAGCCGCCTCCCTGCAGGACCCCGGCACCATCTTGGATCCGGGGACCTGGAGGGAGGACGGACCCTCGGAACAGCGCGACACATCGCGCTGCTCTGAGGGTTTCAGGGGGGCGCACAGGGAGCCCCCACCCTGCGCGATCCTCCCCTGTGCCCCAGTACACCGCGATCATGTTTGATCGCGGTGTGCTAGGGGTTAATGTGCCGGGAGCGGTCCGTGACCGCTCCTGACACATAGTGCCGGGTGTCAGCTGTGATAATCAGCTGACACCTGGCCGCGATCGGCTGCGCTCCACCTGGGAGCGCGTCCGATCGCTGGGACGTACTATCCCGTCCATGGTCATACGGGCCCAGGTACCATGGACGGGATAGTACGTCTGATGGCAGTAAGGGGTTAAGGGCTTGCTTCTTGCGTGCCGACTTGTACTTTTCAATGACACCATTCATTTTATCACGTGATGCACTGGAAAGCCGGAAAAAAACATCCAAGTGCATCGAAACACAAAAAAAAATTAAATTGCCCAATTGTTTTTAGGAGTTTTCATTTACCTTGTTCTCTAAATGGTAACACTGAGCTGCCATTATGATTCTCCAGGTCAGGACGAGTTCACAGACACCAAACATGTTTATACAGGTTTTTACCTATTTAACTGATGAAAATAAATTTGGAAATTTGCAAAAAAAAAAAAAAAATTAAATGCATTTTTTATTCCTTGTGTCGCCATTTTCCAAGACCAGTGACGTCTCCACTCCTCAGGATATGGGTAAGCGAGGGCTTATTTTTTTTCTGACATTTTGGGGTGGATACGGTGTTTTATCACCTGTTTTGTAATGTTACGGCGGCCAAAAAAAACCTAATTCTGTCGTTTTGATTTTTTTTCTGTTTATGCCATTTACTGATCTGATTAAATTTTTACATTTTGATAGATCGGACTTTTATGAACACAAAGATACCAAACGTGTAACCAGACCCCCGGCTGGGATGGCACCCACCACATCACAGGCGTGTGGAAGGACGCAACCCCCTACCGGCGCATGTTAAATGCTGCTGCCTTACCTGAACCAGCAGGGCATGTCTTTTCAGCACAAACTTCTGAGATGCCATGTGCACAAACGTTAGTCCGATGCAGAGACTGTACATGGGGTCCTCAGACTTCATTCGATAGGCCTGCACATACTGCGCTGCAAAGGGTTAAAGGCAATGTCAGTATTTTGTACTTTGTGTGAAACAGGAGACAAGCAAATTAAAAGTATTTTTATCCCCTTCACAACACGTGACGTAAACTTATGTCATAAGCCGTGTGAGGCCCAGCTATGTATAGTACGAGCAATCAAATGATCGCAGCTGCAACTTCCCTGAGGGGACTAACCAACAGTGTATAGAACTACAATGCTGCCTGGCCACCTTACTGAAAGTGTGGGTACTGAGAGAGAATTAACTTATTTCCTCCTGGGAGCCGTCGGCTTTCAGTCATAGAGAGTCGTGCACGGAGAGGTTACAGTCATCGCTCACAGCACTGCTCGTTATACCGTGCGGCTGTCAGCACACCCAGGAACTTTGATCGTTTGCTCTGCACAGATGCGCTGCACACCGAGCTATCAATCCAAGCGCTGGGGAGAGCAAACAACAATGGCTCATAGTTTAGTAAGCAGCTTAAGCCACTCCTGGAATGACTGAAAGCCGGCGGCTTGCGAAATAAATGTAAGCTCAGTTTCTCCCAGTAGTAGTAACACTATTTACCAGCAGTTTATCTCCATTCCTGCAGATAAATAGCATTTCCTAAGATGACAGATTCTCTTTAACAGTGTTTTTGGCAAAAAGCAGCTTTTCTGAACTTCCAGTCATGCGCAGTGCGCCATTGCAGCCAGGAAGCAGCACGGTGGCGCTGCAGAAATGAGACACACGAATGCACGAGATTTACATGAGCTGGTGATGACACCAGTGCATGCAAATTATGTTATCACACATCACGCCCACAGGGAGCGTCGTAGCAATGTCATTAAGGAGCGCTAGAGCACTGTCATTAAGGAGCGCCAGAGCAATGTCATTAATGAGCGCCAGAGCAATGTCATTAAGGAGCACCGGATGTCATTACAGAGTGCCAGAGCATTGTCATTAAGGAGCGCCGGATGCCATTACGGAGTGCCAGAGCATTGTCATTAAGGAGCACCGGATGTCATTACGGAGCGCCAGAGCATTGTCATCAAGGAGCACCGGATGTCATTACGGAGCGCCAGAGCATTGTCATTAAGGAGCACCGGATGCCATTAAGGAGTGCCAGAGCATTGTCATTAAGGAGCACCGGATGTCATTACGGAGCGCCAGAGCATTGTCATCAAGGAGCACCGGATGTCATTACGGAGCGCCAGAGCATTGTCATTAAGGCGCTGGATGTAATAAGGAGCCCCAGAGCAATGTCAATAAGGAGCACCGGATGTCATTACGGAGTGCCAGAGCATTGTCATTAAGGCGCTGGATGTAATAAGGAGCCCAAGAGCAATGTCATTAAGGAGCACAGAGCATTTTCATTAAGGAGCGCCAGAGCATTGTCATTAAGGCACTGGATGTCATTAAGGAGCGCCAAAGCATTGTCATTAAGGAGCACCGGATGTCTTTAAGGATCGCCAGAGCAATGTCAAGAAGGAACGCCGTGCTCCTCTTCTCTGCTAGGCTGACACCTCTGGTGCACCGTGGGCTGCTGACTGCCTCAGGGGCCACGTGTTTAAGGCCTCTGATCTAAATAGTTAACAGCAGTGATCGGAGCTCAGCTCCAGCTGCTGCTGCTGTTAAAGACAGATGACTGCTATATAATATAGTTGGCGTCTACCCTGTGTAGAAAGAGCTTAGCTCATGAGTAGAGATGGGCGGACACCTGGATGTTTGGGCCCCACAGTTTCAGCTGAACAGTTACAAAAAGTTTGGATACCAGAACAGTACCCGGACCTGAACCCTTCACTTGAACATCCAGTATTTGCCACTCTGTCATGTGTCAAAAGACAGCGTGCGCGCATAGCTGTGATCAGAGGTATAAAGTGTACCTCAGGTCACTGGTGTCAGCTGATGGGACTACTCATCCCATCAGCCGCTAATAACAGTGAGAGCAGGAGCGCTGATGGGAGTAATCATCAGCAGGGGCCTTTGCTTTAAATGAGTAATTAAAAAAAAAAAAAAAAAAACACAGCATGTGTTCCCCTGTATTTTTGCCCATCAGCTTCAGCCAAGCTGGTTATCAAGAATAGAGGGGTCCCCACACCGTATTTTTTAATTATTTAAATAAATCATTTTACGGTGTTGGGTCCCTCCCATTTTTGACAACCAGCCAAGCTAAAGCAGACGGCTGGTATTCTCAGGCTGGTAAGGGGCACGTAGTTCACTGGGAGAATTTCACTGCGGTGAACTCGCCTCTACACCGTGAGACTTTCTCACTGTGCTAGCGGGGATCTTCTGATGATTTCACCGCTGATCAGAAGCGGTGTTTGCCGTGCTCTCATGCACATGACAGTGCAACAAGCACCCTGTGTTCGAGAGGCCGAGTTTGGTGTCCGTGCCCGAACAGTAGGTGTTCGGTGCGGACGCTGAACTTCACTGTTCGGGTTCACTCATCTCTACACATGGTGACCTCAGAGCTGACGTCATATTATAATGGGAATGTTTATTTTTTTTTCATTTTCTTTAATTAATTTATCTATTATTATGCTTTTTTTCTCTTTATGGCCATGATACCCATAAGCAGAAGTAGCGCCTCCCATGTGTTTGTGATTGATGATGTGCACTGACAGCAATGCCCGCCTGGATCCACAGTCCCATGATATCGGAATGCCCCACTAACTGCATTATTTATCTCATCTGTTATGACGTTTAACCCCGTATTGAAAAGCGCTGCCATTTACCAAGTGCGTGCTTGAAGCTCCCAGATACAAAAGCATTATGACCACTCAGGACACACAGTGCGAGGTTCTCCGGATTTTTGAGCATTAACCGCAGACAGAAGCGGTGATGCCTCACGTCTTGGGAATGCATCGTCACCTGATTGAAGATATTCCACAGTTGAGGTTTGTTCACATTTTCCATCAACATTATTCTGGGAAAGAAAACAAGGACATGTTATGATAATACTTGCATTAAGCCAGGAACAAATTTCCTGCCACTGGGCTATTACTTAAGGGGGCTGGTTCTCCATTAAAGGAATCTGTCACCAGGTTTTTGCTAGGTAATCTGAGAGCAGCATGATGTAGGAGCAGAGACCCTGATTCTAGCGATGTGTCACTTGTTGAGCTGTCATTTTGTTAAAATCCCTGTGTTCTCTGCTGAAGATCTAGTAGTGCTCTGAATGCGGAGCTCTGTATAACCCCGCCCACACCAGTGATTGTCTACTTTCTGTGTACACTGTGCATAGCCAGAAAACTACCAATCAGTGATGGGGGAAGTTATAGGAGGACTAGGCAGCACGAGACAACTAGTCCTCTAGTAATAACCTCTATGAGGCTGTCAATGGTCGGGAAAGCCGCGACCAGTCAGTGCATCGTGGTCCGAAATCACATCGATTTGCACGGAAGTCTAAATAACCCCTTAGAGTAAAGTCTACTGAACCCACGGCTTTCGGCAGGGGTCTTCCAACTGTCCTGTGACAGATGATGTCGGGGAAGAGAAGGATCTGACCTGCAGAATTGCAACCACCGATCCTTTTGTTGGTTGAGGAGATCAGCCACGACCAGAACAGTCCGGCAGATTCATGTCTCCTGCTCCGTCGTGTATTATGGAGCAGGAGACAAGACCTGGGTCTAAATCATATCTCCAAGAAGATACCTTATGTAATTGTAGGCTTTTCTGAAGTTCTTATCCAGAATAGCTGTGGAGAGTCCAAAATGTTCCAACTCCTTCCGCTTCTGGCGGTCGTCATAAAATGAATAATACTCCAAAGAGGAGTCCACCAGCAGCTCGCCCTCTTTATACCGGGCCAGGTCACATAAGGCGTAGATGGCCTTTAAGAGGAGGTTCCACCAATCATCTTTGGATAGGACACTGGTGAGTATCGCAAAAATGGCTGTGAAGTAGAAGAAATCTGGATAATGGCAGAAGAGCACGTTCTAACAGAATATGTGATGAATAGAAAACCAGGCCCCTATTTAGCCTGACTGCGAGGAATATTCATTTTTTTTTATACTTGTGTAAAGTCATCTTTAAAGTAAAATTTAAAAAAAAATGTATGCAAAATCGTTTTTACCTTTTGCATCAGAGGTTGCCGTCTCCTGTTCGTCGGTGTCGGAGATTTTGTCTCTCGAGACTTTAATCAGATATACATGTCTTTCTCCGGATTTGGAACTGGAAATTAAACAGACTTGTGCCCGATTCATTGCAATCTGTAACCACGTAACAAGAGTAGTGAAAACTGAGAAGAAACGCACCTACTACGAGATTCAGTGATTATACCATAATGATAAGACATCCGTGACCCGTGTGCAGGAATAAGTGTTCAGCACAGAGCAGCAGTGGTCCTTACAGGGGTTATCCAAAACTATGTCATTTTTTCACTATGGGTCTAAGAATTAATCAGGCAGGTAGTTGTTACATACCTGCCAGCTGTGTCCGGCGCCAATCTCCCCGGCAAAGTCACAGACCGCTCCTGCCAGCGATTCAGCAGCTTTCACCAACATCACATCGACAGAGCAGCGGCTTCTCTTCCGTTCTGCTCCGTTGATGGGGCATGACTGCAAATGTCACGCCAAATGACAGTCATCTCCCCGCCGCCTACCTGCGAGAAGCTGGTTGTCAAACAGCATGACGCTGGCAGTCACGCTCCATCAACAGAGCAGAAGAAGAAGAGCTGTTCTTGGGATGGAGCAGCTGAATCGCCAGCAGGAGCGGTCGGTGACTGCTTTGAGCCAGCGCCGGGTAGAACAGGCACATAGTTAGTAATTCTGTTGCTTTTTTCCGTTTTGCACTGCATTGCTCCATAGCAGAGATCATCACATTTGTTTCTTCTGGAGCGCACTATGTGAAATCTCTGCTTGTAGAACAACTAGGTGTTTCTTCAGAGTCTTCTCTGGGGACGTGCGCCTTCACCTCTACCTCCAAAACACTGCCGATCACAGCTCCGTATCGTCCGAGATTGCTAGATCAGCTGCCGAGCTGTATTTGACAGCATCTAGGAGGAAGGAATGAAATTGCACGCCCCCTCAGAAGCCTCTGAAGAAATGTGAGTCTGGGCACCTCATAAACTGTCGTCAAACTCCATGGAAATCGGAGCACTTACCTAATGTGTTTGGGGGCATTAAAACAACATGAACTGAACAATTACCTTTAGTAACATGGCGAGCATCGTAAGCAAGGTGTCCACATAGTCAAACATTTTTCCTTGAGAGTAAAGGAGGGTTGATCGGTGGAGCAAAAGCTTCAGTTCCTGCAGAAAAAAAATGGTGGAAAAAAAAAAAACATTTCAATAGTTGGAAATGTATATTTTTTTGTCTTCTTCAGCCAACCACTGATTCCTCCCCAGACTGCTATGTCCGGACCGGACGCAGGGCTCCTGAGCCGAAATCAACAGCTGTCGAGTTCAGGTCAGATTCGCGGGTGCTCCCGTCCGTCCTCGGACTGTGAATGTCGGACGCGTGTAACTGGCTTCACGCCTTATGAATGATAAGCCACCACCTAAAGTGTCAAGCTGCAGATTATTTCCTTCTCCCAGCTCGACGCAGGCACGCTCAGACAGATCCTACCTGCTGGGCAGCATTTGCGTCCTGTGCCAAAGTGTCCGGATCATACATGGGCTCCAATGCCTCCAGCGCTTTTTCTGGGTGGCCGAGTTGCTGCTGAAGTGTTGACAGAGAGATCCTTGCATCCAGGTGTAAAGGAGCCATGTCCACCACCTTACAGTAACTTTCCGCAGCTTTCTCCATGTGTCCCAGAGCTTTTAAACAATCTATTAATGAAATAAAAAGTCAGGTCACATATATTCGAATGGGGACGTTAAACTGAACGGATGAGAGATAAATCGATCATTTTCTTTGTGTCTGTTCAGCGCCACCAGAAAAGCTCTGGCGTTACGTCACCCCATCATCACTGCAGTGCCCTTACTGTCCTTGCAGGTGCATTATCAAATACCCTCGTTTATGACCAAGTCAGTCCATGGGTTTACCTGCGTGCCGCAGCCAGACCACGGCCATATTGAATTTTTCAGAGCATACTAATGCACTCAACAGGGGCAGGGCTGAGTTATATTCGCCAACGTCCATGAAAGCTTCTGCGACGTCTAGATACAAGTCTCCCATTTCTTCTGGGTTTTGCTCCATTAGAGACGTCAGCATTGGCTAAAGAAGCGAGACACAAAGAAGTGAATGCTACAGGTAACAAGCGCTGGGTTCATGCAGAGAGCAAGATCTCGCGCTTTCACAGCGAGGAGGGTTTTGGGATCTCGCTGTTCGAGATCACACAACTCAGAAGTTCAGACCCAAAGTTTAGCAAAAAACATTGGAACCCGGCTCACGTACATCTTCTGCACTGCCATTCATGCGCAGTCCGCCTCTGAAGCTGGGAAGCGAACAGCAGGATTCAGAGGCGCAATGACGCTGTCGCATAGAGCCGCGTGCGCATTCGCGAGGTTTGCAGGGGTCGGATGATGACGCCGGCTCTTGCAAATCATGATATCACGTGAAGAGGGGTGTAACAACATGCAAACATTATAATCTAGTAGGAACGGCCACTCACACTGACAGGCTCCAGGATATTTAGATGGATGAGGCAAAGCATCATTTTCACGGTGATATCTATTGGAACGCCCTCCGGCACATGACACAAGACTTCTATGGAGGGGAAAAAAAGAAGCAATAATTACATGTAGAAGCAAGATGTGATCTATGCCCTAAATATGAGGTTTAATATCCAACGTCACACTTCACAACAAGATAATGACAATTCTGGGATGTTGGAAGCCATGTCGGCCTCCCAGAGAACAACGTCCGCAGTATGGAGTCGGCAAGGCATCTCCAGAATTCAACCTTTACTCACAGTTGAAAACAACAAAAATTCTTACTGTTGCTCTTATTCATTCTCGCCTGCACTACTGCGACTTTCTACTAATTGGTCTTCTCTAACCAAACTTTCTCGCCTACAATCCGTCCTGAATGTGGAAGCCAGGGTGGTGTTTCAGTCCAGCAGTTACACCGATGCCTCCACCCTGTGCCAGTCGTTGCACTGGTTACCTGTTCCCGCTTTCTGAATCTTACTCAGACTCTGCTCCTTCCTATTCATCAGTGTCCACGTCCTCCCTGCACCTAACAGCCCATGGTAACTGCACTTAGATTCTGGCTGATGACCGGATCCTGCAGCCTTATACCATAACCTCCATTTATCATAATGGTGGCTGGACCGTACATATAAATGCGATCTCCTCTGAGGCATCTTTTCTGAGCTAAACAAGCCCAGGTTTACGAACCTCTTTATAGAGGCTTGTGGAGCCAAAAAACTGAATTCCATATTCTAGATGTGGCCTCACTAGTGATTTATAAAGGGGTAATAATACATTGGGATTGCAGGATTTTATCTCTCTTTTTATGCACTCTAAAATCTTGCTTGCTTTTGTGACTGCTGCCTGACATTGAGTGCTACTGCTCAGCTTCCTTGTACCCAGAATCTCCCGTCCTTCTCCTGTTCTGTAGTCCCGAATATTCTCCCATCTAATGTACAGTATATGCAGCATTCATTTCTTTTTTTGCAAACACTACTTTTATTATTTAAACGTTTTTCAATCTAAAATCCATCTGTCAAAATTTCTGTTCTTCTGCAATCAGAATAATTATGTATCAAAGAAAAAAACATCATATGACACACAATCTCATTAAGAAGCAGAGGCGTCACAATCGCTGTCACATAGGTCGCAACTGCGCCCGTGGACGCCAGAACAAATTTCACCTGGTTTACGTCCTGGGACGCACATTCAGCCAAGGTGTATTGAGGCGTAGAGACCCATCGGGTCTTTGTGCTGCAATTCGTGCTGCCAACCAATCAGAGGCCAGCAGTTGACGTCGGCGTGCACATTACTGGGATGCATGGCAGTAATGTCATGCGCTCCAGTCGCTTGCACTCTGAAGTCAGCTGCTGGCTTTAAAAGAGGACACCACATGGCGCAGGAGCAGAGGGAAGGTGAGTACAATTGTTTAATTTTTTTGTAAGCTTTTTGTAAGCATTAAAGAACAGCAGCAGATTGGGGACATGTACACCAGGATGGGGGGCATGTATACCAGGATGGGGGACAAGTATACAAGGTAGGGGGACATGTATACCAGGATGGGGGACATGTATACCATGATGGGGGACATGTATACCATGATGGGGGACATGTATACCAAGATGGCGGACATGTATACCAGGATGGGGGACATGTATACCAGGATGGGAGACATATATACCAGGATAGGGGACATGTATACAAGGTAGGGGGACATGTATACCAGGATGGGGGACATGTATACAAGGATCGGGGACATGTATACCAGGATCGGGGACATGTATACCAGGATCGGGAACATGTATACCAGGAAGGGGGACATGTATACCAGGATGGCGGACATGTATACTAGGTAGGGGGGACATGTATACCAGGATGGGGGACATGTATACCAGGATGGGGGACATGTATACCAGGATGGGGGACATGTATACCAGGATGGGGGACATAGGATGGGGGACATGTATACCAGGATGGGGGACATGAATACCAGGATGGGGGACATGTATACCAGGATGGGGGACATGTATACCAGGATGGGGGACATGAATACCAGGATGGGGACATGTATAACAGGATGGGGGACATGTATACCAGGATGGGGGACATGAATACCAGGATGGGGGACATGAATACCAGGATGGGGGACATGTATACCAAGATGTTGGCCTCTTATGAACTTGAGACGACACCTCTGAAAGGTTAAATTACCTGAACTATCTGAAGGAATGGAGCCTTCTTTTCTATTCAGTGTAATTCCAGAAAATTGAGTAATCACCTTAAAATAAAAAAGGAGAAGTAAAACCACTGGGTCTGATGTGTGCTCAGACTGCAGGAAACCTAGCACATCTCACACTTATGTCTATTTGGTCGAAGTTTATACTCTACATCCAATATTAATACAGACTGTGAATGATTACACGTCTCCCATATGCATATTATAATTTTCTAGATATAAAGGGCGCAATATTAGACAAAAAAATGCTATATTCCTGCTGCCACCAGTAGGGGGAGCTTGTTGCATACTGTTTATTCACTAAAGGGAATCTGTCAGCAGGTTTTTGCTATATAATCCGAGAGCAGCATAATTTTGGGGTAAAGAGACCCTGATTCCGTATCACTTATCAAGCTGCTAGCTGAAGTTTTGATAAAATCCTAAAATCCTTCTCTGCTCTAGGTGTAGCAATGGTCAGAATGCTAAACTGTGTATAACCCCGCCCACACCTCTGATTGGCAGCTTCCTGTTTAGATTGTTAGCAAACAGCCAATCAGTAGTAGAGACAGGGTTACGCAGAGTAGCCTGACTGTCCGGTATGTGACACCTAGTCCTGCAGTGATAATCTCTTGATGATAAAACACTGAATGTACTGAAACTACAGCAAGCTGCTGAGCAAGTAAAACATCCCTGGAATTAGGGTCTCTGACACTACATTATATGCTGCTCTCAGATTAAATGGCAAAAAAACTGACAGTTTCTCTTTAAACTCAAAATAAAGTACCGCTTATTGACCACCGCAGACAGAATTTTAGCTTTAATTTTACGCCTATGTGGACAATTTGAAGCTTCGTGTCAAGAAAAAGAGCTCCGACCCCCATCAAGATATATTAGGAAAGTCCACACAGAATCAGGGGTAAAGGGAGACATTGAGTCAGAAGACTATGAACTAGACTTCAGCCCCATCACACGCCACAAATCCGCTATGCCTGTCCGGAGCGCTCTCACAGGTAAAGGTAAGTCCCACTGATTGACCTTGCTGAACACAATTTCCCATGCAGCGGCACAAGAAGCTTTATTTTAGCTCCTGTCACTTTTAGCGGCGCAGTAATGGTTTCCCCACTCTCGCAGGAGGTACAGTATACTGTTGGTGTCAACACACGAGGTGGCATGGGGGTTTATGGAAAATTAACCAAATAACTGCGTAGCCCGTGTCTCAAACTCGTGTGGACTCTGCAGGGGCCGCGGTCGAGGACTCGCATTCTGCTAATCACATCCCAGTACTGAGCCTCACAATCAGCTTAGCCTTTGTTCTGTCACTATGACCCTGGTTGTCCAGGCTTGGGATTGAAGTCTGCAGCCAGACTATGTGACTGCAGACTCGTGACTCCTCACAGCGTGCAATGTGTGCACTGTGAGGATTCTCAGGTGCCGGCAGCAGCCGGGTGCGTTACCCCAAGTATGCAATTTCCATACACGCAGTCACGACGTGTTCAGCGTCTATCGATAGAAGTGAACTGAATGAGGCCGGACATGTCTAGTCAGAACGTGGCTGGAAGAATGCAAATCGCATACTTGTGATCACGGGACCACTTGCTCCTGGACCCGGAGGATCCTAACAGTGTGCACTGTGTGCTGCTAGGATTCAAGTGTCTGCCGTCACTATTTGGACCCAAAGGCCGGAGAACCCCTTTAAGAGCCCTGATTCGTCTCTTCTTCAGCCCTACCCTCGTGAGAGCTTCTCTAGGCCCAATTCTTGACTTTACGGGCCCTGACTCACTCCAAGAGCCATATTCCTTGTTGGACCCTTCACTTTAAAGGTTGTTTCACATCATCAGCCGGACCCCACATTACTAAGATCCCCTTCATTCGGGGTTACACAGCAGACCACACTGCTAGGTCACATCCACCACCGCTCACTTCACCCAACTTACTGAGCTGATCTCTGCACCACTCATCCTTCCCTCCAGTCTGACATTATCTCCAGAGACACAGTAGACCCCAGTGTTGACCCCACCAAGGTTACCTGGACACTAAACCTAGACGTCTTCAGCACAGAACACAGAAAAGCGCCCTCCATCCTAAAGCAGCATTTAGCTGTTTGGTCATGGAGAACCAGGCTTTCCTCAGAGAAGGAGACAAACTGTCTTCTAAGTTGCCCAAATCTCCATGTCTCCTTCCTGAGGACCTGCGTCACCCCTCGTGGTCTCCAGGCCACGGCCAATCCTGTAAAGACAAACTGCTTCCGGCTATTAGCCCATTAGACCCCTATGTCCGGCTGCTGGCCGGCCTGGGGAAACGTCACCGCAACGATGATATTATTCCAAGTCAGCTAATCAAAAGAGGAGCTGTCGATACCGGGAGGCAGGAGGTGGTGCTCAGGGGTCCCATCCAGCAGCCAAAGATTACTGACATGGCCGCGAGACCGACTACGGCAAACTGATTCACAGCGGAGCTTCCTTTTATCCACTTCTGACTTCCTACCAGCAGTGAGGTGGCACAGTGCACAAATCTTGGCTCTTCCTTCCAAAATGACGGACATATCCAGGGTCAACTACCGCATCCTTGCCGGGCGATGCCAGTCAGGCCCCCCATATAGGTAAGTTGTTAAACCCCTTTATAATATAACGTACTACTTTGAGGATGAATCCCACCGGCATTTGGCATGTGCACTGGGAAATCGTCCATCCTGGTGGCATTCATTCCGTGTACACATCGTATAGCAGTGTCACAGCCAATAGTACAATCTGGGGAATCGGAAATCGCCTTTTGGATTCTCTCTAATGACACTAATGACAATTGTGGCCATATCAATTTCTTATGGAAATCCATAAAGGTTAACCGTGTACAAAGCATGAATAAAAACCATAAAGGTGAACTGTGCACAAAGCATGAATAAAAACCATAAAGGTGAACCGTGCACAAAGCATGAATAAAAACTAAAAAGGTGAACCGTGCACAAAGCATGAATAAAAACCCAAAAGGTGAACCGTGCATAAAGTATGAATACCTCGAGTGCTTTTTCATGCTGGTTGTTGGAGATGTACAGCTCCGCAGCGATATTCACATCTTCTATTGCCACCAGATTCTGATGTTTGGAAAACGCTTCTTCTATTATGACGATGGCTGAGGAAACATCATTGGTTTCATAATAAATCCTAAAAAATAAAGGAGGCAAGACTCCTATAAAGGGGATTTCTAGAAATAACTTTTGTATAAAAATGTGTTAATGCCACCCTAAATATCAAAAATGTATATACCTTGTGACACCGGCAGCTCGCTACTGTCCCTGCATCACATCACACAGCATACACTGCACATGTGACCTATGCCCAATGTCTCCCACAAGAAGTCCCCACTACAACCGCCGGCTCCTTCTTCCACCATGCAAGGTGGGGACCGAGACAGCAACACGATAACATGACTACGTCTGCTGTGCGGAGAGTCAGAGCATACAGCAAATCCCGGAGCAGAGAAAGCCAAGTCTGAGCAAGTGGGGCATGCTTTATGGATTATAGTAGTATTTTGGGGAACTGTATAGGAGGCTATGTGGAGGCACATGCTGTGTATAGTGAGGCTACGTGGAGGCACATGCTGTGTAATGAGGCTACGTGGAGCACATGCTGTGTATAGAGGCTAGTGGAGGCACATGCTGTGTATAGTGAGGCTACGTGGAGGCACATGCTGTGTATAGTGAGGCTACGTGGAGGCACATGCTGTGTATAGAAGGCTACGTGAGACAGGCAACAATGCTGTGATGACATACTCTGTGTGGAGGCTACGTGGAGGCACATGCTGTGTATAGTGAGGCTACGTGAGGCACATGCTGTGTATAGTGGAGGCTACGTGGAGGCACTGCTGTGTATAGTGAGGCTACGTGGAGGCACATGCTGTGTATAGGGAGGCTACGTGGAGGCACATCTGTGTATAGTGAGGCTACGTGGAGGCACATGCTGTGTATAGAAGGCTGTGGAGGCACATGCTGTGTATAGGAGGCTACGTGGAGGCATGCTGTGTATAGAGGCTACGTGGAGGCACATGCTGTGTATAGGGAGGCTACGTGGAGGCACATGCTGTGTATAGGGAGGCTACGTGGAGGCACATGCTGTGTATAGAGGCTGTGTGGAGGCACATGCTGTGTATAGGAAGCTAGTGGAGGCACATGCTGTGTATAGGGAGGCTGTGTGAGGCACATGCTGTGTATAGGGAGGCTACGTGGAGGCACATGCTGTGTATAGGGAGGCTACGTGGAGGCACATGCTGTGTATAGGGAGGCTGGTGGAGGCACATGCTGTGTATAGGGAGCTAGTGAGGCACATGCTGTGTATAGGGAGGCTGTGTGAGGCACATGCTGTGTATAGGAGGCTGATGTGGAGGCACATGCTGTGTATAGGGGGCTGTGTGGAGGCACATGTTGTATAGGGAGGCTGTGGGGGCTCATACTGTATAAGGGGTGCTGGTTGTGGGATATACTGTATAAGAAGGCTGTGTTGAGATCATACTTATATGAGGGGCTGTGTGTGAACATC
This sequence comes from Oophaga sylvatica, assembly GCA_033576555.1. Classification (NCBI taxonomy): domain Eukaryota; kingdom Metazoa; phylum Chordata; class Amphibia; order Anura; family Dendrobatidae; genus Oophaga; species Oophaga sylvatica. The sequence continues at coordinate 155,556,745 of JARQOD010000008.1, forward strand.
TGTAAGGGGCATGTGTATACTCTGTATATAGGGGGCTATGTGTGATCACTACTGTATATAGGGAGCTGTTGGATCCATACTGTATATAGGGGCTTGTGTGGGGCTCATGCTGATACAGGGGCGTCATGTTATATAGGGGCTATGTGATGCTCTATGCTGTATATAGGGGCTGTGTGTGATCACTATTGTATATAGGAGCTGTGTGGGACTCATATGTATAAGGGGCTGTGTGTGGGTCATACTATATACAGGGGCTATGTGTATACTCATACTGTATAAAGGGGGCTGTGTGGTGGATCACATTGTATATAGGGGCCATGTGTATACTCATACTGTATATAGGGGCTGTGTGGGGACTCATACTGCATACAGGGTGCGTTTTGGGATCAATAAGGCTATGTGATACGAGGGGCTATGTGTATCTCATACTGTTATATTGGGGCTGTGTGGTGACTCAATTGTATATAGGGGCTGTGTGGGTATCATACGTATACAGGGCTATGTGTATACTCATACTGTATTAGGGCTGTGTGATCTATACTATTACAGGGGCTATGTGTATACTCATACTGTATAAAGGGGGCTGTGTGGTGGATCCATTGATATAGGGCCTATTGTGTATACTCATACTGTATATAGGGGCTGTTGGGGCGTCATACTGCATACAAGGGGTGCGGTTGTGGATCATACTATATACAGGGGCTATGTGTATACTCATACTGTATATAGGGGCTTGTGTTATAAGGGGCTCAATATACTGTATAAGGGGCTGTGTGGTGGGATCATATGTATATAGGGGCTATGTGTATACTCATACTATATACAGGGGCTATGTGTATACTCATACTGTATAAAGGGGGCTGTGTGGTGGATCACATTGTATATAGGGGCTATGTGTATTACTCATACTGTATATAGGGGCTGTGTGGGGACTCATACTGCATACAGGGTGCGGTTTGTGGGATCATACTATATACAGGGCTATGTGTATACTCAACTGTATATAGGGGCTATGTGTATACTCATACTATATACAGGGGCTATGTGTATACTCATACTGTATAAAGGGGCTGTGTGGTGGATCACATACTGTATATAGGGTGCGTATGGTTGTGGACTCATACTGTATACAGGGGCTATGTGTATCTCATACTGTATACAGGGGCTATGTGTATACTCATACTATTACAGGGGCTATGTGTATACTCATACTGTATAAAGGGGGCTGTGTGGTGGATCACATTGTATATAGGGGCTATGTGTATACTCATACTGTATACAGGGCTATGTGTATACTCATACTGTATACAGGGGCTATGTGTATACTCATACTATATACAGGGGCTATGTGTTATACTCATACTGTATAAGGGGCTATGTGTATACTCATACTGTATATAGGGCTGTAGTGGGGACTCATACTGCATATAAGGGTGCGGTTTGTGGGATCATACATATACAGAGGCTATGGTATACTCATACTGTATATAGGGGCTATGTGTATACTCATACTATATACAGGGGCTATGTGTATACTCATACTGTATAAAGGGGGCTGTGTGGTGGATCACATTGTATATAGGGCTATGTGTATACTCATACTGTATATAGGGGCTGTGTGGGGCTCATACTGATACAGGGGTGCGGTTTGTGGATCATACTATATACAGGGGCTATGTCTTTACTCATACTGTATATAGGGGCTATGTGTATACTCATACTGTATATAGGAGCTGTGTGGGGACTCATACTGCATATAAGGGTGCGGTTTGTGGGATCATACTATATACAGAGGCTATGTGTATACTCATACTGTATATAGGGGCTATGTGTATACTCATACTATATACAGGGGCTATGTGTATACTCATACTGTATAAAGGGGGCTGTGTGGTGGATCACATTGTATATAGGGCCTATGTGTATACTCATACTGTATATAGGGGCTGTGTGGGGGCTCATACTGCATACAGGGGGCGGTTTGTGATCATACTATTACAGGGGCTAGTTTATACTCATACGTATATAGGGCTGGTGGCTCATACTGCATAAGGGGCGTGTGTGATCAATGTATATAGGGGCTATGTGTATACTCATACGTATA
>JARQOD010000008.1:155558948-155628690 GCA_033576555.1 Oophaga sylvatica
ATCACCAAGCACAAGCAGTGTAGAGCCAGAATTGCTATTATCACAAAGCACAAGCAGTGTAAGCCAGAATTGTTTATCCCAAGCACAAGCAGTGTAAGCAGAATTGCTATTATCACAAAGCACAAGCAGTGTAGAGCCAGAATTGTTATTATCACCAAGCACAAGCAGTGTAGAGCCAGAATTGTATTATCACAAAGCACAAGCAGTGTAGAGCCAGAATTGCTATTATCACCAAGCACAAGCAGTCTAGAGCCAGAATTGCTATTATCACCAAGCACAAGCAGTGTAGAGCCAGAATTGCTATTATCACCAAGCACAAGCAGTCTAGAGCCAGAATTGCTATTATCACCAAGCACAAGCAGTGTAGAGCCAGAATTGCATTATCACCAAGAACAAGCAGTGTAGAGCCAGTATTGCTATTATCACCAAGCACAAGCAGTGTAGAGCCAGAATTGCTATTATCACCAAGCACAAGCAGTCTAGAGCCAGAATTGCTATTATCACCAAGCACAAGCAGTGTAGAGCCAGAATTGCTATTATCACCAAGCACAAGCAGTCTAGAGCCAGAATTGCTATTATCACCAAGCACAAGCAGTCTAGAGCCAGAATTGCTATTATCACCAAGCACAAGCAGTTAGAGCCAGAATTGCTATTATCACCAAGCACAAGCAGTCTAGAGCCAGAATTGCTATTATCACCAAGCACAAGCAGTCTAGAGCCAGAATTGCTATTATCACCAAGCACAAGCAGTTAGAGCCAGAATTGCTATTATCACCAAGCACAAGCAGTGTAGAGCCAGAATTGCTATTATCACCAAGCACAAGCAGTGTAGAGCCAGAATTGCTATTATCACCAAGCACAAGCAGTGTAGAGCCAGAATTGCTATTATCACAACAAGCAGTGTAGAGCCAGAATTTTATCCCAAGCACAAGCAGTGTAGAGCCAGAATTGCTATTATCACAAAGCACAAGCAGTCTAGAGCCAGAATTGTTATTATCACCAAGCACAAGCAGTGTAGAGCCAGAATTGCTATTATCACAAAGCACAAGCAGTCTAGAGCCAGAATTGCTATTATCACCAAGCACAAGCAGTGTAGAGCCAGAATTGCTATTATCACCAAGCACAAGCAGTGTAGAGCCAGAATTGCTATTATCACCAAGCACAAGCAGTGTAGAGCCAGAATTGCTATTATCACCAAGCACAAACAGTCTAGAGCCAGAATTGCTATTATCACAAGCACAAGCAGTCTAGAGCCAGAATTGCTATTACCACCAAGCACAAGCAGTCTAGAGCCAGAATTGCTATTATCACCAAGCACAAGCAGTGTAGAGCCAGAATTGCTATTATCACCAAGCACAAGCAGTGTAGAGCCAGAATTGCTATTATCACCAAGCACAAGCAGTCTAGAGCCAGAATTGCTATTATCACCAAGCACAAGCAGTGTAGAGCCAGAATTGCTATTATCACCAAGCACAAGCAGTCTAGAGCCAGAATTGCTATTATCACCAAGCACAAGCAGTGTAGAGCCAGAATTGCTATTATCACAAAGCACAAGCAGTGTAGAGCCAGAATTGCTATTATCACCAAGCACAAGCAGTCTAGAGCCAGAATTGCTATTATCACCAAGCACAAGCAGTGTAGAGCCAGAATTGCTATTATCACCAAGCACAAGCAGTCTAGAGCCAGAATTGCTATTATCACCAAGCACAAGCAGTGTAGAGCCAGAATTGCTATTATCACAAAGCACAAGCATCTAGGAATGTAGATTGTGCATCTACACATATTCAGAAAGCGTGTTCAATCCAGTAATGACTATTGAATGTGACCTGTACAGAAATGCAAGTGCTAACTAAAATAGGCTATAGTGGCCTATGGGAAGAATACAGATTTTGGCGATATTCTTTATTATCACAGTAAACTTTAAAAATGATAGAAAGAAACCACAAATGGAACTTGCTGAGGATTGTAGTTATAATAACAAAGCATTGAAACTAGATCCATAATAAAGTCACGAAGAAAGGCAGTGATAGACTTAGATTGCTATCCGATCACGAAGCACAACAGTACGGGCAATTGTTACTCTGGCTGCAGCAAAACAGAGAGCCACATTCTATATACCAACCTTGCTAATGCATCTAACACATAATTGGCTTACCTCTACCTCCCTAGCACAAGCATGTAGAGCCATGAGATGATGCTTATCACGAGCACAGCGTAGAGCCAGATTGCTATTATCGCCAGCACAAGCAGTCAGAGACAGAATTGTTTACATCAGACCTCAAGCATACCGTGAGAGCAAAGCTCTGATTATCACAAAGCAACAGCAGGTAGAGCAGAATCTGCTTTCACAGCACAAGCAGTGTAGAGCCAGAATTCCATTATCACTAATCAAGCATGTAGAGCCAGATTTTCTAATATATCACAAGCACAAGCAGTGTAGAGCCGAATTGCTATATCGCAAGCACAACATTAAGAGCCAGAATTGCTATTATCACCAAGCACAAGCAGTTAGACAATTGCTATTATCACAAGCACAAGCAGTGTAGAGCCAGAATTGCTATTATCACAAGCACAAGCAGTTAGAGCCAGATTGTATATCCCAAGCACAAGCATGTGTAGAGGCAGAATTGCTATTATCACTAAGCACAAGCAGTTAGAGCCAAATTGTATACACCAAGCACTAGCAGTGTAGAGCCAGAATTGCTATATCACAAGCACAGAGTGTGGCAGGCTCAAGCAGACATAGATGCCGATGTGTACACAAGCCAACATTAAGCCAGATGGACTTGAAGATTAGGATGTGGCTTCACAAGACAGAGCAGTGTTGCAGAGCTATAACAGTACATGTTACTAGAGCGATGAGTGCTATATGAACATAGAGCCTTGAGTTAGAGGCAGATTGCTATATCCACAAAGAGCAGCAGTGTAGACGGGTGGGTCAATACTTACAAGGAGCCAATGACTCTTGGGTGGCTCATAATTTCACAGCACCTTTGAGTGCTCTACTACATCAATGACTTTGTGTGCGGCAGACATACAAGGCTCTATGTATGGCTTGGGCCTATGGGAGCATTAGCAGCTTTGTGGGGAGGTTTATTAACAGATTTTAGAAGTCATACGACAAGGAACGCCTGTGTGTAGGCTCAATGAATAGAAGCCTGTGTACGGTCCACATACATAAGAGCTGAGAGTGCACATGCGAATAGATTAGAGCACTGGTGGAGTAGATGGCACAACATACATGAGCAACTGTTTTGGGGCTAAGAACCAGACCCCTGTGTGCTTGTGGCTCATTACTTACATTGAGCCTGGTGGCGGGTGGCTCATCCCTGACCAGGGACTGGGTGGGGGGCTCATACTACAATGTATACACAGGAGCGCTAGTTGTGGGTGCATACGTACACAGGAGCGTGTTGGGGGTCATACTGTCACATAGGAGCCTGTGTGTGGAGGGGTCATACTGTACACAGGAGCCTGTGTGGGGGGCTCATACTGTACATAGGAGCCTGTGTGTGGGGCTCATACTGTACATAGGAGCCTGTGTGGGGGGGCTCATACTGTAACAAGAGCCTGTGTGTGGGGGGCTCATACTGTACACAGGAGCCTGTGTGGGGGGCTCATACTGTACATAGGAGCCTGTGTGTGGGGGTCATACTGTACATAGGAGCCTGTGTGTGGGGGGCTCATACTGTACATAGGAGCTGTGTGTGGGGGCTCATACTGTACACAGGAGCCTGTGTGTGGGGGCTCATACTGTACATAGGAGCCTGTGTGAGGGGGGCTCATACTGTACACAGGAGCCTGTGTGGGGGGGCTCATACTGTACATAGGAGCCTGTGTGTGGGGGCTCATACTGTACACAGGAGCCTGTGTGTGGGGGGCTCATACTGTACACAGGAGCCTGTGTGTGGGGGCTCATACTGTACATAGGAGCCTGTGTGTGGGGCTCATACTGTACAAGGAGCCTGTTGGGGGGCTCAACTGTCAAGGAGCCTGTGTGGGGGGCTCATACTGTACACAGGAGCCTGTGTGTGGGGGCTCATACTGTACATAGGAGCCTGTGTGTGGGGGCTCATACTGTACATAGGAGCTGTGTGTGTGGGGGGGCTCATACTGTACATAGGAGCTGTGTGTGGGGGCTCATACTGTACACAGGAGCCTGTGTGTGGGGGGCTCATACTGTACATAGGAGCCTGTGTGTGGGGGGCTCATACTGTACACAGGAGCCTGTGTGGGGGGTCATACTGTACATAGGAGCCTGTGTGTGGGGGCTCATACTGTACACAGGAGCCTGTGTGTGGGGGGCTCATACTGTACATAGGAGCCTGTGTGTGGGGGGCTCATACTGTACATAGGAGCCTGTGTGGGGGCTCATACTGTACATAGGAGCCTGTGTTGGGGGGCTCATACTGTACACAGGAGCCTGTGTGGGGGGGCTCATACTGTACATAGGAGCCTTGTGTGGGGGGGCTCATACTGTACACAGGAGCCTGTGTGTGGGGGGCTCATACTGTACACAGGAGCTGTGTGTGGGGGCTCATACTGTACACAGGAGCCTGTGTGTGGGGGGCTCATACTGTACAAGGAGCCTGTGTGTGGGGGGCTCATACTGTACATAGGAGCCTGTGTGTGGGGGCTCATACTGTACATAGGAGCCTGTGTGTGGGGCTCATACTGTACATAGGAGCCTGTTTGAGGGGGGCTCACACTATACACAGGAGCCTGTGTGAGGGGGGCTCATACTGTACATAGGAGCCTGTGTGTGGGGGGCTCATACTGTACATAGGAGCCTGTGTGTGGAGGCTCATACTGTACATAGGAGCTTGTGTGGGGGGCTCCTACTGTACATAGGAGCTTGTGTGTGGGGGCTCATACTGTACACAGGAGCCGTGTGGGGGGGGCTCATACTGTACATAAGAGCCTGTGTGTGGGGGGCTCATACAGTACACAGGAGCCTGTGTGGGGGGGGGTTCATACTGTACATAGGAGCCTGTGTGTGGGGAGCTCATACTGTACACAGGAGCCTGTGTGTGGGGGGCTCATACTGTACATAGGAGCCTGTGTGTGGGGGCTCATACTGTACATAGGAGCCTGTGTGTGGGGCTCATACTGTACATAGGAGCCTGTTTGAGGGGGCTCACACTATACACAGGAGCCTGTGTGAGGGGGGCTCATACTGTACATAGGAGCCTGTGTGTGGGGGGGCTCATACTGTACACAGGAGCCTGTGTGTTGGGGGCTCATACTGTACACAGGAGACTGTGTGTGGGGGCTCATACTGTACACAGGAGCCTGTGTGTGGGGGGCTCATACTGTACACAGGAGCCTGTGTGTCGGGGGTTCATACTGTACACAGGAGCCTGTGTGTGAGGGGTTCATACTGTACATAAGAGCCTGTGTGTGGGGGGCTCATACTGTACATAGGAGCCTGTGTGTGGGGGGGCTCATACTGTACATAGGAGCCTGTGTGTGGGGAGCTCATACTGTACACAGGAGCCTGTGTGTGGGGGCTCATACTGTACATAGGAGCCTGTGTGTGGGGGCTCATACTGTACACAGGAGCCTGTGTGGGGGCTCATATGTACATAGTAGCCTGTGTGTGGGGGGCTCATACTGTACATAGAAGCCTGTGTGTGGGGGCTCATACTGTACATAGGAGCTTGTGTGGGGGGCTCATACTGTACATAGGAGCCTCTGTGTGGGGGGGCTCATACTGTACATAGGAGCCTGTGTGTGGGGGGCTCATACTGTTACATAGGAGCTTGTGTGTGGGGGGCTCATACTGTACATAGGAGCCTGTGTGTGGGGGCTCATACTGTACATAGGAGCCTGTGTGTGGGGGGCTCATACTGTACATAGGAGCCTTGTGGGGGGGCTCATACTGTACATAGGAGTCTGTGTGTGGGGGGCTCATACTGTACATAGGAGCCTCTGTGTGGGGGGCTCATACTGTACATAGGAGCCTCTGTGTGGGGGGCTCATACTGTACACAGGAGCCTGTGTGTGGGGGCTCATACTGTACATAGGAGCTTGTGTGGGGGGGCCCATACTGTACATAGGAGCTTGTGTGGGGGGCTCATACTGTACATAGGAGCCCGTGTGTGGGGGGCTCATACTGTATATAGGAGCCCGTGTGTGGGGGGCTCATACTGTACACAGGAGCCTGTGTGTGGGGGGCTCATACTGTACATAGGAGCCTCTGTGTGGGGGCTCATACTGTACATAGGAGCCTGGTGTGTGGGGGCTCATACTGTACATAGGAGCCTGTGTGTGGGGGGCTCATACTGTACATAGGAGCTTGTGTGTGGGGGGCCCATACTGTACATAGGAGCCTGTGTGTGGGGGGCTCATACTGTACATAGGAGCCTTGTGGGGGGGCTCATACTGTACATAGGAGTCTGTGTGTGGGGGGCTCATACTGTACATAGGAGCCTGTGTGTGGGGGGCTCATACTGTACATAGGAGCCTGTGTGTGGGGGCTCATACTGTACATAGGAGCCTGTGTGTGGGGCTCATACTGTACATAGGAGCTTGTGTGGGGGCCCATACTGTACATAGGAGCTTGTGTGGGGGGCTCATACTGTACATAGGAGCCTCTGTGTGCGGGGCTCATACTGTACATAGGAGCCTGTGTGTGGGGGCTCATACTGTACATAGGAGCTTGTGTGGGGGGCTCATACTGTACATAGGAGCTTGTGTGGGGGGCTCATACTGTACATAGGAGTCTGTGTGTGGGGGGCTCATACTGTACATAGGAGTCTGTGTGTGGGGGGCTCATACTGTACATAGGAGCCTGTGTGTGGGGGCTCATACTGTACATAGGAGCCTGTGTGTGGGGGCTCATACTGTACATAGGAGCTTGTGTGGGGGCCCATACTGTACATAGGAGCTTGTGTGGGGGGCTCATACTGTACATAGGAGCCCGTGTGTGGGGGGCTCATACTGTATATAGGAGCCCGTGTGTGGGGGGCTCATACTGTACACAGGAGCCTGTGTGTGGGGGGCTCATACTGTACATAGGAGCCTCTGTGTGGGGGGCTCATACTGTACATAGGAGCCTGTGTGTGGGGGGCTCATACTGTACATAGGAGCCTGTGTGTGGGGGGCTCATACTGTACATAGGAGCTTGTGTGTGGGGGGCCCATACTGTACATAGGAGCCTGTGTGTGGGGGGCTCATACTGTACATAGGAGCCTTGTGGGGGGGCTCATACTGTACATAGGAGTCTGTGTGTGGGGGGCTCATACTGTACATAGGAGCCTGTGTGTGGGGGGCTCATACTGTACATAGGAGCCTGTGTGTGGGGGCTCATACTGTACATAGGAGCCTGTGTGTGGGGGCTCATACTGTACATAGGAGCTTGTGTGGGGGCCCATACTGTACATAGGAGCTTGTGTGGGGGGCTCATACTGTACATAGGAGCCTCTGTGTGCGGGGCTCATACTGTACATAGGAGCCTGTGTGTGGGGGCTCATACTGTACATAGGAGCTTGTGTGGGGGGCTCATACTGTACATAGGAGCTTGTGTGGGGGGCTCATACTGTACATAGGAGTCTGTGTGTGGGGGGCTCATACTGTACATAGGAGTCTGTGTGTGGGGGGCTCATACTGTACATAGGAGCCCGTGTGAACGGGCTCATACTGTACAGGCCAAGGAGGACCCCACTGCTTAAAGGGGCTGTCCATGACTTTTACATTGGTGGCCTATACTGATCGGTCAAGGGTGCCAAGTGTAGCACACTCACTGATCTAGTTTTGAAGACCCATCCCAAGGAAGGACCACCAATGTAAAAGTCCTGGACAAGCCTTTTAAAGGCAAAAAACAGCGACTGAGTTTTCAAAAAAAAAAAAAAATAGACAAATTACAATCCTTCTAGGAAAACAGTCTATGGACAGATGAAACCAAACTAGATCAGATTGGCCGTACATATAAGAGTCATTTTAATAGACAACAAAACTAAGCTTATGAAGCACAGTGCGCCCTACCAATAGTAAAACATGGTGGAGGGTCTGTAATGCTGTGGGACCTTTATTGTTTTGCAAAAATCATCAATGGTGCCAGTAATGGTGACCATGTTAGGTGCACCTTGGCAAAGTTTGAGTTGTATTAGTCTGATCTGTAAAATACCTTCATCATCTTTCTGTTTTCTCTGTTAATTTCCATTTCCAGGGCAAAAACATCTCCAACAGATGGTTGTTCAGAGGTTTCCTCGTCATCATCTTCCTCCTCTCCATCATCTTCCTCCTCTCCATCATCTTTCTCATCTTCTCCGATCATTGATGCGAATACCCTTTGGACCGACTTGCTGACACCATCTGAGGTTTCATCTTCCAAAAACACAACATAAAACATTCATGAAAATCCAAAACTTTGTTGTAATTTTTTTTTTTTTCTACTTAAATAGTTGCTGTTGTTTCAACAAATTTACGAATCTAAGAAACTTTATAATATATTTTAGTGGACAAATGTGCTTTTTTTCATCCTTATAAGTTACTTTTATCCTGTCTCCATGCCTGCTGAACTAACCATGCTCTCCAGAAACACAGCTCACATCCTTCTCGCTCAGACAAGACGTACTGCCAGCACAGAGAAGTGTCAGGTACACAATCCACTATACCTCATGGAGAGGAGAGAGGAGCATTCAATAACATGAGAGACAGGGGGGACGGTATCCCAGGAGAAGTCTACAAAAAATACAAAGAGGTGTTGCTTCCCAAGTTGATGGAGGTTTACACTGCGAGTTTGGCGGGGGGGGGAGCTGCCCCGGTCCATGCGAGAGGCGATAATTGTTGTCCTACCAAAGCAGGGAAAAGATTTGATGGACCCAGCTTCATATCGTCCGATCTCTTTGTTGACCACTGACATTAAGTTATTGGCCAAAATGCTGGCGAACCGACTTAACAAGGTCATCGAATCCCTAATTCACCAAGACCAGTCAGGGTTTATGCCCAATAAAGCCACAGCTATAAATCTCCGGCGATTATACTTAAACATGCAGGCGAGGGCGGATAATGTGGGACAGAGAGTAATAGTTTCCCTGGATGCCGCTAAGGCGTTCGACAGTGTGGAGTGGAGGTATTTGTGGGCGGTAATGAAAACCATGGGATTTGGTGATCTGTTTGTGGGTTGGGTACGTTTGCTATATACATCCCCTAGTGCTAAAATACGGGTTAATGGTCTGCTGTCTGAGAGTTTCTCCCTACATAGGGGAACGAGGCAGGGGTGCCCCCTGTCCCCCCTGCTGTTTGCGATCGCTGTAGAACCGTTAGCTGCAAAGATACGTGGTACCACAGATATTCGGGGATTCCAATATGGCTCCCACGTAGAGAAAGTGGCCTTATACGTGGATGATGTGCTACTGTTTCTGGCTGACCCGAGCGACTCCCTAAGTTCGGCTATGGCAGTTATTAGTAAATTCGGCTCTATTTCTGGACTGACTATCAACTGGGATAAATCCGTGTTGCTTCCCGTGGACTCGGCGGTTCCCCTAGTGCTAGATCCTGGGACCCCTTTGAGGGTGGTTAGTGAGTTTAAATATTTGGGCATTGTGATCTCTGCTAAATTGGAGGAATATGAACGGCTCAATCTTACCCCCCTTATCAATAAGTTTCAACAAAAAATTGCAGCGTGGAAGAAACTATTCCTGTCTGTGGCGGGTAGAGCAAATTTATTAAAAATGATCCTCATGCCCCAACTCCTATATATACTCCATAATACCCCTGTCTGGTTGGCGCAAAATAAATTCTACCGGATTGATTCTCTTTTCCGGGACTTGATCTGGAAGGGTAGTAGGGCACGCATTAAACTTGAACATCTACAGAGGTCAAAAGAGGAGGGGGGCCTGGCAATCCCGAACCCGTGGGTTTATTATGTGTCATCCCAATGTCAGCATATGGTGGGGTGGGGGGAGCCTACCCAATCTACGTCGGCTGGGAAGCTCATTGAGTTTATAGTGGGCAGAGGTCCGCTGCTTGCTAGTCTAGAGGCTGGTAGGTTCCGGGTGAACCCTAGAAGGCTCCCGACGATCGCTATGGTGGACAAGATTTGGCAAAGAGTTAGACAATGGAGGGGCTCACGCGCTTCTCGTCGGTTTGGTTTGACCCGAGACTGGGGGAGTTAATGCGTCTGAGGGGATTTGCTCAATGGAGAAGGGTCGGGATATGGTTTGTGTCACAGCTGTTGGTTGGCGGCATGCTTAAGACTTTTGAGGAGATCAGGGAGGAGTTCCCTCTGAGTCAATCCCTCTTTTTTCAATATTTGCAGCTGCGGCATGCAATCAATCGACAGCTTAAAACATCAAGAATAGTGGTGCAATCAGATGCGATGGTGAATCTTATAGGGTCACTAAGGGGCACTAAGGGTTTCATCTCCCTCGTATATAGGGGTTTTTTGGATTCATTCCTGGTACGGCACCCGGCTAAGTCCAGAGAAAAATGGGAAGAGGATGTGGGACCAATCTCAGACTCTCAGTGGGAGAGCGTATTACAATTCATCCCCAAGGTCTCTATGAGTGAAGCCAGGAGAGTCTCACAACTCTACCTAAAGGTACTGCCACACTAAGCTATCCCGCTAGCGATCTCGTTAGCGTTGCATACTAATGAGATCGCTAGCGGGATTGTTTCTATATCGCTAAATGCGGCCACATTTAGCGATATAGTTAACGACGCTATCGCCGTTAGCGATCTTCTTAACGACTTTAGCGGTACAAAAGTACCGCTAAATCGCTAAGAAAAGGTGCCACACAGCGATTAGATACTTACCCAGCGGGAGCGCCGACGAGAAAATAGGGTCCGGAACGATTCCAGCGACGAGCGAGATCACAGCAGGAAGCTCGTCGCTGGCAGCTGCCGCACTGAACAATATCGCTAACGGGATCGCTAAATAGTGACGTTTTTTAGCGATCCCGTTAGCGATATTGTTTAGTGTGGCATACCCTTAACACATAGGGTATACAGGACTCCGGTCTGGATGAAGAGGGCGGGCCTGAGGAGGGATTCCTGCTGTCCGCGCTGCTCTGAGGATGGGGCAGATCTCCTACATATGATGTGGTCCTGCCCTGCCCTACAGAACTTTTGGGTACAAACACTTAATTTGACACAGGAGGTAATGGGAGTGGATCTTATAAGGAACCCGCTGACGTGTGTATTGGGGTGCATGGAGGATATCGCGGTTGATGAGTGGGGAAAGCTGACCATAGCCAGAATCCTATATGCTGCCAGAAAGCTCATTGCGGCCCACTGGTTAGATGACAAAGCGCCAGTTAGACAAGAACTGATTAATAAGGTTAACTTTATTGTTATGATGGAACAGAACATATATGCGAAAAGAGGTCAACACATGTAGTTTGAGAATGTGTGGGGTGGCTGGATAGAGCACCCGGGCTTGGCTTCGGAGGCTCTTATGAGAGAAAGAATGCGTCTGCCTACGCGCCCTTGACCCTCTGAGTTGGTACTTTAAACAGGGATCGTAAGTGGTTGTCTCGAAAAAAAGGATTCAAAATGTGACATGGTGTGTGATATGTGCAATGATTTAAAGGGAAGGGTTAGGGGGGAGGGGGGGAGGGTAGGGGACTTCGGATGTAAGAATAGTTATATTGCCTGTCAGGTTGAATACGGTTTATATTATATGCTAAAGTTAAATGTACTGTCAAAGTTTCATGCTGACAATTTTTAAATAAAAATCATCTGATTTAAAAAAAAAAAATAACATGAGAGACAAACAGATGGAGCTGCACTGCAAGAAATTGCTTTAGCTCTCTCCAGGGCTGGATTCACAGCCGCACCGCTCAGTACTACTGCATAATATCCTCCGAGCTGGTGCTGTGTCTACAGACAAAGAAGAAAAGGAATCCCTATTTGTCTGTGCCCTGTATGGGAGACGGTTACACCCCTGCTCTGCCCAAGTAGGCAGAACTGATTGTAAGTGGTGTGAAAAAGCAAAGAAAGTCAACATTTTTGCAACTTTTCAAAGCTTTTACGCCGGTTTTCTAGTGTGGAAACTTTGTTGAATAGTCTCCATTAACTTGAGTCGCTCACAGCAACTAGTGAACGATGCTACGAAATCACAACACCCTTACCCTCAATGTCATCGTGAGATTTTGAGAGTTTTGCAGATGTGGATGGAATATTAGGATCATCTGCCTCACATTCTGTGTTTTCTGAAAATCCTAGATTTGAAGAATCCTAAAAGAAAACATAAAATAGATTTGGGAAAAATGTGCAACGCAATACACCAATATAGTAACAGGGACACGTTAATTGTGTGGAAGACCCTCCAAAAGATACCCTGGTCTGCATGCGAAGTGAAATAGGTAGGACAGACATCGGTGCTATCATGATGGTAAAAATAGAATTAGGAATCTATCCACATGAAATACAGCTATTAATGTGCCCAGTTCTGTGCGCACAGAATATCATTGTTCTCGGCAGCACATGTCCTATGTACACAGAGTGATGTGCTGCCGAGAAAGTGACTTTCATATTGTACATTACAATTGACTTGCAGGACTCACAGGAGAGAAAGAGGTCTGCAGCACTGAGGAGAAGCAGGGCGCTGACAGGAAATGTACAGTGGCTTGTGAAAATATTCACCCCCTTGGATTCTTACCTATTTTGTTACATTACAACCGGAGTTTAAATATTTTTGTAATCCGATTTGTGTGTGATGTATCAGCACTAAATAGTCTAAGATGGTGAAGTGAGAAAAATATTAAATTAAATTTATGGGAACAAAAAACTAAAATTGGCATGCGCATAAGTATTCACCTCTTGTGCTATGAAGCCCCTAAAAATTTCTGGTGCAAGCAATTACACAAGTCACATGGTTAGTGACAGGACGTCCCCTGTGTGCAATCTAATGTCACATGTCTGTCAGTATATACACTTTACCTTTTCTGAAAGGTCATAAAGGCTAAAACAACATTAACAAGCGGCACCACTAACCAAACACCACAAAGACCAAGGAGATCTCCACACACCACCATGAAGACCAAGGAGACCTCCAAACAACACCACGAAGACCAAGGAGATCTCCAAACAACACCACAAAGACCAAGGAGATCTCCAAACAACACCACGAAGACCAAGGAGATCTCCAAACAACACCACGAAGACCAAGGAGATCTCCAAACAACATCACAAAGACCAAAGAGATCTCCAAACACCATGAAGACCAAGGAGACCTCCTAACAACACCACAAAGACCAAGGAGATCTCCAAACAACACAAAGAAGACCAAGGAGATCTCCAAACAACACCACGAAGACCAAGGAGATCTCCAAACACCATGAAGACCAAGGAGATCTCCAAACAACACCACGAAGACAAAGGAGACCTCCAAACACCATGAAGACCAAGGAGATCTCCAAACAACAACACGAAGACCAAGGAGATCTCCATAAAACCATGAAGACCAAGGAGATCTCCAAACAACACCACGAAGACCAAGGAGACCTCCAAACAACACCATGAAGACCAAGGAGATCTCCAAACACCACCACAAAGACCAAGGAGATCTCCAAACAACTCAACGAAGACCAAGGAGATCTCCAAACAACACCACGAAGACCAAGGAGATCTCCAAACAACACCACGAAGACCAAGGAGATCTCCAAACAACTCAACGAAGACCAAGGAGATCTCCAAACAACACCACGAAGACCAAGGAGATCTCCAAACAACACCACGAAGACCAAGGAGATCTCCAAACAACTCAACGAAGACCAAGGAGATCTCCAAACACCACGAAGACCAAGGAGATCTCCAAACACCACCACGAAGACCAAGGAGATCTCCAAACACCATGAAGACCAAGGAGATCTCCAAACAACACCACGAAGACCAAGGAGACCTCCAAACACCATGAGGACCAAGGAGATCTCCAAACACCACCACGAAGACCAAGGAGATCTCCAAACAACACCACGAAGACCAAGGAGATCTCCAAACAACTCAACGAAGACCAAGGAGACCTCCAAACACCATGAAGACCAAGGAGATCTCCAAACACCACCACGAAGACCACTAATGCGTAAGAATAGGACCGTCCATTCTGCTCCATGAATCCAGACACACAGAGGGGCCGAGAACAAGAAAAAAGAAACGTCATCGGTATACATGTACTATCATTTGTGAAAAATGCTGCAGTTCTGGTAATAACCCTTTGTTAGCCGGGCAGGTACAGACAGAACTTGATATTAATACTTATTGATTAGTGATGATGCGGTGGGATCAGGTGTTATCTGAGCATGCCTGAGTCCCCGCGCGGTGCGACACGTGCAGGGATTGTACCAGCGGCGGGGGCTGGAGCATTTTCTCCCAGCGCGCGCCTCTTTTTACCTTCTTCTCTCGTTCCTGCCTCTCTTCACGGCGAGTCTCAAATTCTTCAAAAGATATTTTACCGTCCAGGTAATCGATCAGCTCCGGACTGAAGCCCGACATTTCTTTGGCTCTCAGTGACGCATGTTCTTAGAAATATTCCTTTCACCTAGAAAATGTAAAGATCCAGATCTGATGAATGCGTACAGTGCAAGTGTGACAACAGCGAGGAATCCTGCCCAGCAGCCGCACACGCCCGTTCTGCGGGGTATTCCGGGTGCACACCCCGATGGACGGGGACACAGGAAGGAATGTGAAAGCCCCATAATGTGTCCATGCCTCCCGAGGTCACACCCAAACCGACCTGCAAATCTGGGACATCATGAGTTGACAATTGCAAAAGAAGCTGCCAGCAGCGGATCTTGATGATTTGCCCAAGTGCATTCAGCGCAGCAGAACCTTCCTCACACTGACAGCAGGATTCCTGCAGGGGGCGCTCATGCTCCAGACTGAAGAAGTCCAGACCTCTGCACAAGGCTTATTCCACGCTTTCATTATCTTCAGGTCCGTCCATCACGTGATTTACATAAAGCCCCGCCCCGTCCTCCCGGTGCAGCGAGCACAATAACCGCAGCAGCTAGGCCTCCGTGCACACTGACACCACAGACATCCGTACATACCCTGAGAGATAATGACCCACCGGGGTACGGGCACTGAGGCGCCGGACACAGACCCTACTCAGCCGCCGTACACTCACCTAAGAGCAGCAGCGCTTGTGAGAGGATGACGTCACCGGAAGGGGAGGGGCTTCCTCTAGTTCCTGTGCAGACCCGGTAGCAGGAAGCAGCGTGCTGAGGCGGTGTGTGGAGCGGGAGAGCGAGGAGACCCCGAGAGGACGGAGCTCTGCAAAATGGAGCCGCGGGCAGGTGGCATTGAGGGCGCAGGATTCCGTGTGAGTGCTCTGGGGATGTAACATGGAGGATGTTACTATACGGGGCTGCATGTTGGAGGGCTGTACAGGAAAATGGCCGCTGCTACTTGTATTGGGGTAAGCGGGGGGCTCACAGGAAAAGGAGGCTGTGTGGAGATGAGGGGCTGTGTGGAGATGGGGGGAGATGAGGGGCTGTGTGGAGATGGGGGAGATGAGGGGCTGTGTGGAGATGGGGGAGATGAGGGGCTGTGTGGAGATGGGGGAGATGAGGGGCTGTGTGGAGATGGGGGAGATGAGGGGCTGTGTGGAGATGGGGGAGATGAGGGGCTGTGTGGAGATGGGGAGATGAGGGGCTGTGCGGAGATGGGGGAGATGAGGGCTGTGTGGAGATGGGGGAGATGAGGGGCTGTGCGGAGATGGGGGAGATGAGGGGCTGTGCGGAGATGAGGGGCTGTGCGGAGATGAGGGGCTGTGCGGAGATGAGGGGCTGTGCGGAGATGAGGGGCTGTGCGGAGATGAGGGGCGTGCGAGATGGGGAGATGAGGGGCTGTGCGGAGATGGGGGAGATGAGGGGCTGTGCGGAGATGGGGGGAGATGAGGGGCTGTGCGGAGATGGGGGAGATGAGGGGCTGTGCGGAGATGGGGGGAGATGAGGGGCTGTGCGGAGATGGGGGGAGATGAGGGGCTGTGCGGAGATGGGGGAGATGAGGGGCTGTGCGGAGATGGGGGAGATGAGGGGCTGTGCGGAGATGGGGGGAGATGAGGGGCTGTGCGGAGATGGGGGGAGATGAGGGGCTGTGCGGAGATGGGGGAGATGAGGGGCTGTGCGGAGATGGAGGAGATGAGGGGCTGTGCGGAGATGGAGGAGATGAGGGGCTGTGCGGAGATGGGGAGATGAGGGGCTGTGCGGAGATGGGGGAGATGAGGGGCTGTGCGGAGATGGGGGGAGATGAGGGGCTGTGCGGAGATGGGGGGAGATGAGGGGCTGTGCGGAGATGGGGGAGATGAGGGGCTGTGCGGAGATGGAGGAGATGAGGGGCTGTGCGGAGATGGAGGAGATGAGGGGCTGTGCGGAGATGGAGGAGATGAGGGGCTGTGCGGAGATGGAGGAGATGAGGGGCTGTGCGGAGATGGAGGAGATGAGGGGCTGTGCGGAGATGGAGGAGATGAGGGGCTGTGCGGAGATGGAGGAGATGAGGGGCTGTGCGGAGATGGAGGAGATGAGGGGCTGTGCGGAGATGAGGGGCTGTGCGGAGATGAGGGGCTGTGCGGAGATGAGGGGCTGTGCGGAGATGAGGGGCTGTGCGGAGATGGGGGGAGATGAGGGGCTGTGCGGAGATGGGGGGAGATGAGGGGCTGTGCGAGTGGGGAGATGAGGGGCTGTGCGGAGATGGGGGGAGATGAGGGGCTGTGCGGAGATGGGGGGAGATGAGGGCTGTGCGGAGATGGGGGGAGATGAGGGGCTGTGCGAGAGATGGGGGGGAGATGAGGGGCTGTGCGGAGATGGGGGGAGATGAGGGGCTGTGCGGAGATGGGGGGAGATGAGGGGCTGTGCGGAGATGGGGGGAGATGAGGGGCTGTGCGGAGATGAGGGGCTGTGCGGAGATGGGGGGAGATGAGGGGCTGTGCGGAGATGGGGGAGATGAGGGGCTGTGCGGAGATGAGGGGCTGTGCGGAGATGGGGGGAGATGAGGGGCTGTGCGGAGATGGGGGGGAGATGAGGGGCTGTGCGGAGATGGGGGGAGATGAGGGGCTGTGCGGAGATGGGGGGAGATGAGGGGCTGTGCGGAGATGGGGGGAGATGAGGGGCTGTGCGGAGATGGGGGGAGATGAGGGGCTGTGCGGAGATGGGGGGAGATGAGGGGCTGTGCGGAGATGGGGGAGATGAGGGGCTGTGCGGAGATGGGGGAGATGAGGGGCTGTGCGGAGATGGGGGGAGATGAGGGGCTGTGCGGAGATGGGGGAGATGAGGGGCTGTGCGGAGATGGGGGAGATGAGGGGCTGTGCGGAGATGGAGGAGATGAGGGGCTGTGCGGAGATGGGGGGAGATGAGGGGCTGTGCGGAGATGGAGGAGATGAGGGCTGTGCGGAGATGGAGGAGATGAGGGGCTGTGCGGAGATGGAGGAGATGAGGGGCTGTGCGGAGATGGAGGAGATGAGGGGCTGTGCGGAGATGGAGGAGATGAGGGGCTGTGCGGAGATGGAGGAGATGAGGGGCTGTGCGGATGGGGGATGAGGTGAGGGGCTGTGCGGAGATGGGGAGATGAGGGGCTGTGCGGAGATGGGGGAGATGAGGGGCTGTGCGGAGATGGAGGAGATGAGGGGCTGTGCGGAGATGGGGGGAGATGAGGGGCTGTGCGGAGATGGGAGATGAGGGGCTGTGCGGAGAATGGGGGGAGATGAGGGGCTGTGCGGAGATGGGGGGAGATGAGGGGCTGTGCGGAGATGGGGGGGAGATGAGGGGCTGTGCGGAGATGGGGGGAGATGAGGGGCTGTGCGGAGATGGAGGGAATGAGGGCTGTGCGGAGATGGGGTGTGGAGATGAGGGCTGTGCGGAGATGGGGGGGAGATGAGGGGCTGTGCGGAGATGGGTAGGGGAGATGAGGGCTGTGCGGAGATGGGGGGGAGATGAGGGGCTGTGGCGGGAGATGGGGGAGGATGAGGGGCTGTGCGGAGATGGAGGGGATGAGGGGCTGTGCGGAGATGGGGGGGAGATGAGGGGCTGTGCGGAGATGGGGGGGAGATGAGGGCTGTGCGAGTTGGGGAGGAGATGAGGAGCTGTGCGAGATGGGGGGAGATGAGGGCTGTGCGAGTATGGGGGGGAGATGAGGGCTGTGCGAGTTGGGTGGGAGATGAGGGCTGTGGGAGATGAGGGGCTGTGCGGAGATGGGGGGAGATGAGGGGCTGTGCGGAGATGGGGGAGTGGGGCTAGATGGGGAGATGAGGGGCTGTGCGGAAGAGGGGCTGTGCGGAGATGGGGGGAGATGAGGGGCTGTGCGGAGTTGGGGGGAGATGAGGGGCTGTGCGGAGATGGGGGGGAGATGAGGGGCTGTGCGGAGATGGGGGAGAGAGGGCTGTGCGGAGAGAGGGGCTGTGCGGAGATGGGGGGAGATGAGGGGCTGTGCGGAGATGAGGGGCTGTGCGGAGATGGGGGAGATGAGGGGCTGTGCGGAGATGGGGGAGATGAGGGGCTGTGCGGAGATGGGGGGAGATGAGGGGCTGTGCGGAGATGGGGGGAGATGAGGGCTGTGCGGAGATGGGGGAGATGAGGGGCTGTGCGGAGATGAGGGGCTGTGCGGAGATGGGGGGAGATGAGGGGCTGTGCGGAGATGGGGGGAGAAGAGGGGCTGTGCGGAGATGGGGGAGAAGAGGGGCTGTGCGGAGATGGAAGGGGAGAAGAGGGGCTGTGCGGAGATGGGGAGAAGAGGGGCTGTGCGGAGATGGGTGGGGAGAAGAGGGGCTGTGCGGAGATGGGGAGAATGAGGGGCTGTGCGGAGATGGGAGAAGAGGGGCTGTGCGGAGATGGGGAGAAGAGGGGCTGTGCGGAGATGGGGGAAGAGGGGCTGTGCGGAGATGGGGAGAAGGGGCTGTGCGGAGATGGGGAGAAGAGGGGCTGTGCGGAGATGGGAGAGAGGGGCTGTGACGGAGATGAGGGGCTGAGATGAGGGCTGTGCGGAGATGTGGTAGATGAGGGCTGTGCGGAGATGAGGGGCTGTCGGAGATATGGGGAAATGAGGGGCTGTGAGGAGATAGGGGGAGATGAGGGGTGGGGAGGGAGATGAGGGGCTGTGCGGAGTAAGCAGAATGCACATGATTGACGGGCTGTTTCACCTAGGATGTATAGCTGTATCAGGTGAGGACACAAGTCCAAAGAATTAGAGGAGAAATATCAGGTGAAGTCATTGATGCTTGCTAAGTATATGCAGGATATTTCCTTAAACTTTTTAGCAGTTTAAGAGTTAGCGTTTCAAGGTCAAACAAGATCTCTCATCAGGGCAAAAACCTTGCGTTGACCTCGAAACTCGCTGACTCTGTAAACCTGCTAGAATTTGGAGCATGTAATGTGATGCGCCACTTTTGGAGTGGGCCCAGTGACTAGGGACCTTCCCAGCCCGATGATGTCAGCTATATAATTTTTTATTTTTTTTTTACTATTTTTGCAAATATTTATCATAAAAATGTAATTACATTCATGCAACATTCTAAAACAGCTCGCCATTTGAAATAAAGATTCAGGTTTTATGTCTGTAGGTTCATGACCGTCCCGTTCGTTGTGATCAAGCTGAGCGAAACAAGAGAACGGGCGCGTGGGTGGAAGTGGTGAATCGAATGTACCCTCACTGGGTTGGAGTCAACACTCAAGATCAAACTGTCTGTAAGTATTTTTTTTTTTTAGCCTTAGGCCTCTTTCACACTTCCGGCGGGCGCCTGACGCCCCCGGCATTTTGCCGCAGCGCCGCATCAGAAAACCTGATGCACCGCCGGCGGCCGCATGCGGTTTTATGCCGGATGGTTTCTGATGCTTGGAGACATCAGAAACCATCCGGCAAAAACAAAAAACGTTACATGCAGCGTTTTGTCCGGCCGCCGCAATGTACATTTGTGCCGCATCCGGACAAAACCGCATGCAACGCATTGACATGCGGCGCCATCCGGCGCTAATGCATGTCAATGCGAAAAAAAGCCGCATGCGGCGCATCAGATTTTCTGATGCGGCGCTGTGGCAAAATGCCGGGGGGCCCGCCGGATGTGTGAAAGAGGCCTTACAAGAACACATATGTAACTTTAAAAACATCAAAAGATTTTTTTTTTTCTTTTTAGTAAATGATGTGAAAACTGAGCAGCCAGTTCAGGATCACTGCAAAAAACGTATGCTCGAAGACAAGCAAAATGCCTCCTCCCCACCCAAGGCGAAGAAATGTCCAAATTACAAGGAGCTGCAGTTTCTGCTGAAACCCGCCGAGTTAAGACAGTAAGTAAAAATAAGAACTGAGGCAATAAACGGACTCGTGTTGCACTGTTGAAATCCACATTGATGGTGATCAGTAAATGGATGGGAGCAGGTTTCTTATCTGTAGCGAGGCTTGTCGATGCCGTGATAGATAGCGACGTGTGATCAGTTGCTCTCATAAACATTGTGATAAATTTTAGCTTTTTTTTATCCCCTCGTGGTGGATTTTTCAAGTTTCTGAGATCTTGGATTAAAATGCTTTGAATTGGAAAACTTCGTCTTGTATTAACCCTTTTTTTTTTTCCCCAGAATCAAAGGCAACATTTCACCCCAAGCCTTGAAAGCATTGAAAGCCAAGAAGAGACTCAAACAGGAAGTGCCAGCCATGAGAGTTACACCTCTGATTCACAGCCAGAAGAGGAAGGAGACCCCTCTAGCGCAGCCTCAAATGAAGAGTCTCTCCCAAACCGGCAGCAGTCGGTGGCCCCCACAGATTCCAGACCCGCAGCCACGACCACTCAGCAGATCACACACACCGGTTACAGAGAGCAGATCGCCAAAGGGAAACTGTTCAGACTGTGCTTGAGGAGGGACTCGCTCTAATAAGACGTCTGAACAGCAGAGACGATTGCGACAATTTATGCTCCATCATTGCAGCAGGTTTACGTAAACTGCCACGTGACAGACAAGCGCATTGTGCTACTGTACTCTTGGGGGTCTTGGACATCTTTACCACAGCACAGTGCCCCCTGAATTGTGCAGATATTATAAGGGCAATTTACGATGCAGCACGAGGTCACCCACCAGACTCACCATATGACCTCAGTATCAAAAATTCAAGCCGACAGACCTACAGCCGTCCTGCAGCTTCATATCCTATGTGTTCTGCTCCCAGGCTCCCTCTCTTCATTCAACGTTTTCTTTTGGACATCCTTCTAATTTTGTTTCCTCTGTTCCCTTCCCTTTATCTCCTGATTCCAGTGCTCAACATAATGTCTTAGGAAACTTGGCAAGTTCCTCCAAGGCCGGCAGCTCCACTACAACCACATCCAGATACCCAAACCAATCTGACCAGTCACCTCCACATTTCTATACATCTCTTTAAAGTTTGTTGGTACATTGTGGCTTCATTGTACATGGATGCAAGGCAGGGGGTTACATCTGTGTGTCTTGCTTTGCCAGAACTGTACAATGTTTTCCGGTCTTGAAATGGACTGCCTCGTATGACGATGAGGGTGTGAAGCTGAGGCCAGGAGACCTGAACACACTCAATGCCTCATGGTCTTCTCCATCCACGTTTTCCCTTATTAAAATAAAAAAAAATCTATTCACCTCTGGTGATGGTGCGATTCCAGCAGTGTCCTGTGTGGGTTAGCCACGGGGCTCGCGAGACCACCACAACCTCACGTAAGGGAAAAGACCATGAAGCATGGAGTTTCTGCAGGTCTCCTGACCCCAGCTTCACATTCTCATTATTATATATCAAGCTGTCCAGGTTAAGTCTGGAAAAAAAAAATTCTTGTATCATGCCCCAAACTGGGAGCAAGACGCTGATGTAACCAGATGTATCCTAGATGGAGTTTTGGAACCGTGGTTAGGAAATGTCAGTTTGGACCTTCATTACCTTTATTCTATGTGTGGCTGCTGCTGTAATGGCAAACGTGCTCAGCCGGCCCATAGAGGATGAGCGGAGCACTGAGGCGCCATTACAATAGGGATAAATGTTCTTGATTCTACGGATTGTTGCGGGTCTGACCAGTATTAAACCCAAAGATAGCCAAGTGAACACCAATCTTGTGAAGAACTAGTCTTCACAGGCCAACCACTACATTGTGCATGTTTTGAGGTTTTATTGTTTGTTGAGTGATAATTTTTTTATTCCAATGTTTAGATAATGAGGCCTTTTGGTATTTTAGCTTTAAGAATGTTATTTGTAGCCTCCATAATTAAACAAAAAAAAAATGGTTTGATCTTGCACAAGTCTGTTTTTCTGCCAAAAACAATAATGGTACATACCAGTACAGGTGCTTCTCTCAAAATGAGAATATCATCCAAAAGTGAATTTATTTTAGTTCTTCACTACAAAAAGTGAATCTCCTATATTCTATGGAGTCATTACACACAGAGTGATCTATTCTATAGAGACATTACACACAGAGGATTTAGGACTACCGTATTTCTATAGAGTCATTACACACAGAGTGATCTATTCTATAGAGACATTACACACAGAGTGATCTATTCTATAGAGACATTACACAGAGTAATCTATTCTATAGATCATTACACAGAGTGATCTATTCTATAGAGACATTACACACAGAGTGATCTATTCTATAGAGTCATTACACACAGAGTGATCTATTACTATAGAGTCATTACACACAGAGTGATCTATTCTATAGAGTCATTACACAGAGTGATCTATTCTATAGAGACATTACACACAGAGTGATCTATTCTATGAGTCATTACACACAGAGTGATCTATTCTATAGAGACATTACACACAGAGTGATCTATTCTATAGAGTCATTACACAGAGTAATCTATTCTATAGAGTCATTACACACAGAGTGATCTATTCTATAGAGACATTACACACAGAGTGATCTATTCTATAGAGACATTACACAGAGTAATCTATTCTATAGAGTCATTACACACAGAGTAATCTATTCTATAGAGTCATTACACACAGAGTGATCTATTCTATAGAGTCATTACACACAGAGTGATCTATTCTATAGGTCATTACACACACAGTGATCTATTCTATAGAGTCATTACACACAGAGTGATCTATTCTAAGTCATTACACACAGATATCTATTCTATAGAGTCATTACACACAGAGTGATCTATTCTATAGAGACATTACACACAGTGATCTATTCTATAGAGTCATTACACACAGAGTGATCTATTCTATAGAGACATTACACACAGTGATCTATTCTATAGAGTCATTACACACAGAGTGATCTATTCTATAGAGTATTACAACAGTGATCTATTCTATAGAGACATTACACACAGAGTGATCTATTCTATAGAGTCATTACACACAGTGATCTATTCTATAGAGTCATTACACAGAGTGATCTATTCTATAGAGACATTACACACAGAGTGATCTATTCTATAGAGTCATTACACACAGAGTGATCTATTCTATAGAGTCATTACACACAGAGTGATCTATTCTATAGAGACATTACACACAGAGTGATCTATTCTATAGAGTCATTACACACAGAGTGATCTATTCTATAGAGTCATTACACACAGAGTAATCTATTCTATAGAGACATTACACACAGAGTGATCTATTCTATAGAGTCATTACACACAGTGATCTATTCTATAGAGACATTACACACAGATTGATCTATTCTAGTGTCATTACACACAGAGTGATCTATTCTATAGAGACATTACACACAGAGTGATCTATTCTATAGAGTCATTACACACAGAGTGATCTATTCTATAGAGTCATTACACACAGAGTGATCTATTCTATAGAGTCATTACACACAGAGTGATCTATTCTATAGTCATTACACACGAGTGATCTATTCTTAAGACATACACACAGAGTGATCTATTCTATAGAGTCATTACACACAGAGTGATCTATTCTATAGTCATTACAAGAGTGATCTATTCTATAGCATTACACACAGAGTGATCTATTCTATAGAGTCATTACACACAGAGTGATCTATTCTATAGAGTCATTACACACAGAGTGATCTATTCTATAGAGCATTACACACGAGTGATCTATTCTATAGAGTCATTACACACAGAGTGATCTATTCTATAGAGTCATTACACACAGAGTGATCTATTCTATAGAGCATTACACACAGAGTGATCTATTCTATAGAGACATTACACACAGAGTGATCTATTCTATAGAGACATTACACACAGAGTGATCTATTCTATAGAGTCATTACACACAGAGTATCTATTCTATAGAGCATTACACACAGAGTGATCTATTCTATAGAGTCATTACACACAGAGTGATCTATTCTATAGAGACATTACACACAGATGATCTATTCTATAAATCATTACACACAGAGTGATCTATTCTATAGAGCATTACACACAGAGTGATCTATTCTATAGAGTCATTACACACAGAGTGATCTATTCTATAGAGTCATTACACACAGAGTGATCTATTCTATAGAGCTTACACACAGAGTGATCTATTCTATAGAGCATTACACACAGAGTGATCTATTCTATGAGTCATTACACACAGAGTGATCTATTCTATAGAGTCATTACACACAGAGTGATCTATTCTATAGAGTCATTACACACAGAGTGATCTATTCTATAGAGTCATTACACACAGAGTGATCTATTCTATAGAGTCATTACACACAGAGTGATCTATTCTATAGAGACATTACACACAGAGTGATCTATTCTATAGAGTCATTACACACAGAGTGATCTATTCTATAGAGACATTACACACAGAGTGATCTATTCTATAGAGTCATTACACACAGAGTGATCTATTCTATAGAGACATTACACACAGTGATCTATTCTATAGAGTCATTACACACAGAGTGATCTATTCTATAGAGACATTACACCAGAGTGATCTATAAGACATTAACACAGTGATCTATTCTATGAGTCATTACACACGAGTGATCTATTCTATAGAGTCATTACACACAGAGTGATATCTATAGAGACATTACACACAGAGTGATCTATTCTATAGAGTCATTACACACAGTGATCTATTCTATAGAGCATTACACACAGAGTGATTATTCTATAGAGTCATTACACACAGAGTGATCTATTCTATAGAGTCATTACACACAGAGTGATCTATTCTATAGAGACATTACACACAGAGTGATCTTATTCTATAGAGTCATTACACACAGAGTGATCTATTCTATAGAGTCATTACACACAGAGTGATCTATTCTATAGAGCATTACACACAGAGTGATCTATCTAAGACATTACACACAGAGTGATCTATTCTATAGAGTCATTACACACAGATGATCTATTCTATAGAGTCATTACACACAGAGTGATCTATTCTATAGAGTAATTACACACAGAGTGATCTATTCTATAGAGCATTACACACAGAGTAATCTATTTATAGTCATTACACACAGAGTGATCTATTCTATAGAGCATTACACACAGTGATCTATTCTATAGAGACATTACACACAGATTGATCTATCTAGTGTCATTACACAGAGTGATCTATTCTATAGAGACTTTACACACAGAGTGATCTATTCTATAGACATTACACAGAGTGATCTATTCTATAGAGACATTACACACAGAGTGATCTATTCTATAGAGTCATTACACACAGAGTGATCTATTCTATAGAGACATTACACAGTGATCTATTCTATAGAGTAATTACACACAAGTGATCTATTCTAGAGTCATTACACACAGAGTGATCTATTCTATAGTCATTACACACAGAGTGATCTATTCTATAGAGTCATTACACACAGAGTGATCTATTCTATAGAGTCATTACACACAGTGATCTTATTCTATAGAGTCATTACACACAGAGTGATCTATTCTATAGAGACATTACACACAGAGTGATCTATTCTATAGAGTCATTACACACAGAGTGATCTATTCTATGGGGGACATTACACACAGAGTGATCTATTCTATAGAGACATTACACACAGAGTGATCTATTCTATAGAGTCATTACACACAGAGTGATCTATTCTATAGAGACATTACACACAGAGTGATCTATTCTATAGAGTCATTACACACAGAGTGATCTATTCTATGGAGACATTACACACAGAGTGATCTATTCTATAGAGACATTACACACAGAGTGATCTATTCTATAGAGTCATTACACAAAAGTGAATCTATTCTATAGAGACATTACACACAGATTGATCTATTCTATAGTGTCATTACACAAGTGATCTATTCTATAGAGACTTACACACAGAGTGATCTATTCTATAGACATTACACACAGAGTGATCTATTCTATAGAGACATTACACACAGAGTGATCTATTCTATAGAGTCATTACACACAGAGTGATCTATTCTATAGAGACATTACACAGTGATCTATTCTATAGAGTCATTACACACAGAGTGATCTATTCTATAGAGTACATTACACACAGAGTGATCTATTCTAGAGTCATTACACAGAGTGATCTATTCTATAGTCATTACACACAGAGTGATCTATTCTATAGAGTCATTACACACAGAGTGATCTATTCTATAGAGTCATTACACACAGAGTGATCTATTCTATAGAGACATTACACACAGAGTGATCTATTCTATAGTCATTACACACAGGTAATCTATTCTATAGAGACATTACACACAGAGTGATCTATTCTATAGGTCATTACACAGAGTGATCTATTCTATAGAGACATTACACACAGATTGATCTATAGTGTCATTACACACAGAGTGATCTATTCTATAGAGACATTACACACAGAGTGATCTATTCTATAGAGACATTACACAGAGTAATCTATTCTATAGAGTCATTACACACAGAGTGATCTATTCTATAGAGACATTACACACAGAGTGATCTATTCTATAGAGACATTACACACAGAGTGATCTATTCTATAGAGACATTACACACAGTGATCTATTCTATAGTGTCATTACACACAGAGTGATCTATTCTATAGAGACATTACACACAGAGTGATCTATTCTATAGAGACATTACACACAGTGATCTATTCTATAGAGTCATTACACACAGAGTGATCTATTCTATAGAGACATTACACACAGAGTGATCTATTCTATAGAGCCATTACACACAGAGTGATCTATTCCACGTGTTTATTTCTGTTAATGTTGATGATTATGGCTTACAGCCAATGAAAGCCCAAAAGTCATTATCTCAGTAAATTAGAATACTTTATAACACCAGCTTGAGAAAAATGATTTTAAAATCTGAAATGTTGGTCTACTGAAATGTATGTTCAGTAAATGCACTCAGTACTTGGTCGGGATCCTTCTCCATCAATTACTGCATCAATGCGGCGTGGCATGGAGGCGATCAGCCTGTGGCACTGCTGAGGGGTTATGAAAGCCCAGGTTGCTTTGATAACAGTCTTCAGCTCGTCTGCATTGTTGGGTCTGGTGTCTCTCATCTTCCTTTCGACAATACTCCATAGATTCTCTATGGGGTTAAGGTCAGGTGAGTTTGCTGCCAATAAAGCACAGTGATACTGTTGTGTGTACACCAGGTATTGGTACTTTTGGCAGTGTGGATAGGTGCCAAGTCCTGTGTCACTTTTTGTATTGAAGAACTGAAATAAATTCACTTTTTGATGATATTCTAATTTTGTGAGATGCACCTGTTCCTTTTTGGGGTCGTGTGCATTGTATGTGTAGGGGATGATTATTTTTCTCCACCTACTGACTAAGTTTACACACGCCATACCTTTGATAACTCGGCTGCTTGGACAGAGTGGAACTGGTTTATTACCAACTGCCCCTTTCCATTGCCACAACAAAGGTTATTGTTCCCCTCCTGCTGGATCTGTCTGGCACCCCACTGGTGGTCCGCTGATCCCACAACAAAGGATTTCTTTAATCCTTTGCTTTATCAGCCCTGGTCATCTACTGCCATGGACATTAACCATGTCAAGACACCTTCTGTGATCATCAGAAAGCCCCCGTCACACAGCGATCTCGCTAGCGAGATCGCTGCTCAGTCACTAGTTTTGTGACGCAGCAGCGATGTCCCCAGCGATATCGCTGTGTGTGACATTCAGCGACGATCAGCCTCCCTGCTGGGTATCGCTGATCGTTGCTCAATGTCCTAGACATTTTTTTGATCGTTGGTCTCCTGCTGGCATCGCTGCATGTGACAGGCGGGAGACCAGCGATCCGCTGGTAACCAAGGTACACATCGGGTTTCCAGGCACCGGGCTACGTTGGATACCAGCGCGCTGCTGCAGGGGAGCTGATAACCAAGGTACACTGCGGGTAACTAAGACGTTACCCGCAGTGTCGCTGTCCTGATCGCTGCCTGTTAGACAGCTCAGCAGCGATCATTTAGCGACACCAGTGATCCTGACAAGTGCATATCGTTGTCGGGATCGCTGGTGTGTCGCTAGGTGTGACGGGGCCCTAAAAGTAAGTAGCCAGGGCCCCAGAAAGTTTAGAAGTCGTCCCCCCCCTCACACTCCAGGTACCCGATGTACTACGTGATATGACACATGATCCCCTCTGACAGATCATGTGAGTAACACACACCTGCTCTGCGGCACATCTGTAGATGGAAAACGACAGCGGCACGCTACATGGCCCGTGCAGTCTCTGTGTTATATACAGCACTATACATAACAGCGCTATACTCCGTACAGCAGGGCTGCGAGATTATTTTTCCAAAGAGCCACACGAGAGACCGTGACTATTGTGGAGGCCGAACCAAGTGGCTGAAAATAATTCTGCTCAATACTAATAACATTAATTATAATTATTTTTTATATTAATTGCATAATTTATTGGGCAGAATTAAGTATCCTGACATAACGCTATATACAGTATGAGCCCCCACATGCGTCCCCCATCCTGGTTTATAGTGCACCCCATCATGCACACGCAAAAACAATTCCACTCCCACAGTCCCCTCAACCTCTAAGCGCTGGCTTCAGATACATCCTCCTCCGCCTTCCTACACCACGTCACCGACTTCTCCAGGATTGATCCGCCGGTCACATCATCAGATGGACACATACAAGCAAGGAAAGTATACGGGTGTCACATTTCTGTGCTGGTCACAGTACTCGCCATCTTTCACTATCACAGGGTGCAATCCAGCAACTGGTCTTGTCTATGGTCTTGTCTATAGCTTTTGAAACATTGCCCTGGACACAGGGTATGAGGCAGCAACCAAGTATCACAATGGCCACCAGAACTATCACCATGTACACGCTATGTTACTAAGACGAGATCTCTATTTACCAGACGTGTTCTAGCCGCGTACTGAGGGGGTTACTAATATCTGCGTTTTCAGCTAGTTTGTTGGACAGAGCCTCAGTTCGTGTTCGGGCTTTACTTGTGCTACCATCTGGAGCAGAGGTACAGCATGATGCCCCAACCATCCTATACACCCATCCTCTGCCAGGATCATGTCATGGGCGAGTCTATTCTGAAAGTTCGTGGTCGAGGTGGCACCCAACTGTTCAGCTACCCCTCCTGAAGTCATCCCTACTAAAATGAACAAATCTCTTGGTTATAGTAGATATAATTCATCCAGTCCACATGTTTATTCCCTGTAACGATGGTTAATAGCCATACAAATCCCACTGATAATTGATCTCTGCCTTTGAACTCGTCTGATGCTATTGGAGTTCCAAGAGAAGTACCAATGTATACGTGAGGGTCGAAAGAAGTAGGAATGCTGGTGTCACGCTCGTGTCTCTGGGTTTCCGTTGCATATTCATGGAGCTTGTCCTTATTTGGAGTCACAATCTGTAATGGTATCAGGAACTTCACATTAGCACATGTACCCTTCCATCCCACTAGGAGTACTGGATAAGTCACCATTTCCACACGTCCACCACAAGTCAGCCCTAGCTACCGTCTGATTCAGGAGGACATGGCCTCGTACCAAGTTAGTGGTGGTGAGATTCCAGTATGAGGAACCTAAAAGCTTTAGGTCAATGGTACATCTAAAACTCTGGAAACACGTGTAATTCCCGGGATAGAGGCTATCTCCATTGGCCTTTACGTGTTTAGGGTTTATGGGGGATAGAAGTGCCGGAGCAGATTACACGCTGAAGTATTTTCTCCCTTTGAAGCATAAAATAGCTGAATTAGGAGAAATCAATGGGGTTTGTCTGGTTGCTTATAGGGAAGGGCACAGTGCCTAGCTGAGGTCTAGTTGGGCACAGACTACAATCACTCTTGCTCATGGCGAGTATTTTACCCATTTTAACCAATACTTGGTCTCCCAGTATCCCATCTCCACAGCTTTTCCTCATAGTTAAGGGGCACTAGGAATGATTCTTTGGAAGTATTTCGGCTGCTGTGTCTCAGTCTTATTTAGAACAGGCCAGTCAGTCACTGATATCCTTAAAATAAGTGTCCTAATCGCTCAGTGCTCGCTGGGATATTTACGGCCATCACATATAGTCCTAATCTGTAACAAAGGAGTTCTCAAGTATAGGGGAAGACAGTTGCCAGACTTACAAGTAAGACCGCACCCTATTGTACAGCGTTTAGACATGCATTCTGGCTAGTAAGGAGGCTTCTACCCTTTCTGTCTTCTCTTGGGCAATGGAAGGTTTGTAGGCCCAGTGTTCCACCCCACCATACTCCAGGACTCACTATCAAACCCATAGCCAGTATTGGCAATGGTGAGGCGTATATACTTTTGGATAAGTGTAGGTGTCCCCATGCTGCCCTTCACCCTAGGGCAGGAGACCATGTTACTCAGGTCAAATTTATAACTCACTACAGGGTCTGAGGTAGTAAACCAGAAAGTTGTATCTAGCTCCTCATTTTTCTCTCCCAGTACATAGCCCTGGATGAGCCCCCATTTATCAAGGCAAAAAGGGTAAGGTATAGGGTGTATGTCCACTGGATATTCAGTTTCATTGTCCCATTCAATCCCTCTACCGCTTCTTTGTGAATGGTACGGAGTTTAAAAAACCTGTTCCACTCCCAGGGCGGACATTATTTCCTGCATCACCTCTCTGGTAAAGTCAGTGCCTCTGTAACTTTCTATGGTCCTGGGCATCCCGTATCTGCAGACAACTTCCCAGACTAGATTCTTCGCGGTAGCCTTGGCAGTTGCTTTACACATGGGATACCCTTCTATCCATCCTGAGAAGAGGTCGACACACAATTACATACTCATAGGCTCGCATCTTGGGAAGTTGAATGTAGTCTATCTGAAGATGCTGGAACGGGGGTAAAGGGCCCTCGGTGTGTGTCTCATAGGCGTCTTGGTGGTGTGTCCCACATTATTGAACGCACAGGAAAGACAAGCTTGAATGTGTTTGGCTGCAGTGACAATGAACCCAAGAGCATACCAATGGTGGTGGACCCGGTCTGTCATGGCAGTCTTGCAGACCTCAAATAATGCTAAGAAAACAAGTTCCTAATCATTTAGAAACAACAATACTAATGTTTTACCTCAGGAAGAGTTCAGAAATCAATATTTTGTGGAATAACCATGATTTTTAATCACAGCTTTCATGCGTCTTGACATGCTTTCCACCAGAACTCTAGGTGGAATATTTCTGTTGGCCCAGAGTCCCACTTTGACCAGTTTGGGTATGAGACTAGTCCCATACTTCGCTGCAGTACAGAAGGATCAGGTCAATGATGGTATCAAAGATTTTTTAGCCAGATGGTTGCAGGTGCCTTGAGATGGTCTTCTGATGAAAAAGAAAGAAAAGGGGAGCGCACCTCGTGAGGATCAACCTAGTAGGACAAGTGCCTGCGGCGAGAGTAGTCACCTGAAGGAGTTGTGCAATCCAGGCACAACGTGATGCACGCACAAAGGATTCTCCTGCCGGTTGCTGCTCCACCCACTAGATTCCAGGTTATCTAGGTGAAATTAAGTTCAGAGGAGTAGTCAGTGTATAAGAGCCCTACTAGATTGGCAGGAGGTATCCTAAATGAGGTGATGGGTAAATAAGAATTGCTTTATTTAGCTACGCATTTTGGTATATTTTTAATTTCCTCATGAAGGAGCGAGATAAGCCCCGAAACACATAGCTAAATAAAACCGTTCTTATTTACCACTTTGTATCATGCTAATATTCCTCCTGAGTTCCGGCCCTGTTTGGTGTTTCTGTTTTTCAGGATAGGGACAGAGAGCTCCCTGCAGGGCCGGACTGGCCATTTGGCAATTCTGGCAAATGCTAGAAGGGCCTGTCTGGTCATGGGCCGCCTTGTCTGCTATGTTGTTAACAGAATCGGTGTTCTCAAGACCCCGTACTGTTAAGAGTTGTAACAGAGGTATCATTAGAAATATTGGTCTTGTAGTAAATCTTGCTTTCCTCCATCCAGGGTAACATTAGTAATATATTCCATCTAATGCTTGGGGACGGGGACAGCATGGGTCTGTGTGATTTCAAATGTCAGGGCTGAATTTTAGCCCCAGTCCGTACCTGGCTCCCTGTATCCGGTGGGGACAAGGGATTCATTCTCTGCTTTATTCCATGTTTCCAGGAGGATCAATGTTTAGGTACAATGTTTTTCAATCATTGATTGAAGTCTGGGTCATCTGTCTTATGTCTACAGGCTGAGGTGTTCAGGCCCTGGATGTTCCAGCTACTGACGATCAGAGGTGACATTGTGTGGCTATTTACCTTGTAATGAGCTGCCATACATAGGACAATTTGGATCCCTGACTGGTGACCATGCTGTAGGCCATTGGTCCAGTGGCATGAGTTTTTTGCACAGAGATCTGAGCATGGTCTTTATCTTCTCCATGTCACTGCTCTGCTTTACTCTTTGTAGGGCGGATGGTGTCTTCCATGGTTTGTGTCTCTCATGGCCTAATTTTGGGTACAGGTCACAGTTTCCAGTTTGTTGAACATATTCAGATTTAGGTCTATTTGATGGTGGTCTCTTTCTACAGGTTTTTGGTTCCTGTGGGTTTCATGTCCCGGCCAGGACTCTGAGCACTATGTCTTTGAGTTTTTTGGCAAGAAGGTTGACTCCTTGGTTCTTGACGTGATGACGGTTTATGGCGGTATGTTGAGCAAGAGCGGTGTCTGGCGTTGAGGTGATCTTGGCTGCTAGCTCTCTTTTCATGTCTTGGGTGATGTATTTGGAGACATCTTTTCTTGGCAGCAGAGATGACGGAGATCTTACAGCCGGGGAACTTCTGTCATGTTATCACTATCTTGAGGGTATGGGTAACATGATTTGCAAAAGCGCTGGCTCTCTGCCTCCCTTACAATTAGTGTTGAGCGATACGATAATGCAAATATCGGCTATCGGCCGATATTAGCTCTATCGGCCTTTCGATAATTCGTTTCGATATTGTCAGGAGTCGAACCCAGTACCTCTTGTCTACTGGCCAGCAGCTCTACCATCTGAGCTATTCTGCTGGCTGCAAAGTTCCTTGCTGAACCCAGATACCATTGACTGTTCTTCCTGATTGGCTACACCTAGTGCTCTCTTGATTGGGCCTCTGATTGCCAATTACACACCCTATATAAACCTGGCCCTGTGGGTGTGTCATTGCGAGATTATTGAGCTCCAAGCCTTTAGTCAAGCGTTTCCTGCTGATCCATTGCTACAAACACTGCTCTCCTGTGAACCGACCTCGGCCTGCCTTCTGACTACGCTCTCCGCCTGATCCATTGCTACAAACACTGCTCTCCTGTGAACCGACCTCGGCCTGCCTTCTGACTACGCTCTCCGCCTGATCCATTGCTACAAACACTGCTCTCCTGTGTACCGACCTCCGGCTGCCACCTGACTACGTTATCTGCCTGCTCCTCTGTTACCGAACTGCCTTTCCTGTGTACCGACCTCCGGCTGCCACCTGACTACGTTATCCGCCTGATCCATTGCTACAAACACTGCTCTCCTGTGTACCGACCTCCGGCTGCCACCTGACTACGTTATCCGCCTGATCCATTGCTACAAACACTGCTTTCCTGTGTACCGACCTCCGGCTGCCACCTGACTACGCTACCTGCCTCTGCTTCCCCTAGTGTTTGCAGTAACATCGGCTCCAACCCAGACGGGATCTTGACAGAATAATCTCGCGCCAAAATGGAGTCCGCTGTGAACACCCTGAGGCGGCAAGTTACGGAGCTTCAAAGTTTTTGTACTGACTCTCAAGGAAAATATGCCAAGTTACAAACTGATTTCACGGCGATACAACAGGAAGTAATTGAGCTACAAAAACAACTTCTGGACGTGCGCAATTCAGGGTCCGAATCAAACGCGCGGCTGCCGCTGCCTGCAAAGTTCAGTGGGGATCGCAAGCAGTACCGAGGATTCCTCAATCAATGCCGCATATACTTCCAGATGCAACCTGCTCCCTTTACCAGTGAGAGGAAGAAAGTTTTTTTCATGATAAATCTCCTGACGGATGAAGCTCTTGCTTGGGCTTCACCTTATGTAGAAAAGGACTATGACCTCCTTAATGACCTGGAAGCCTTCACCGCAGCTATGAATCAAGTTTTTGATGACCCAAACCGCTGTGCCACAGCAGAAACCAAATTACATAATTTGCGCCAAGGACGTCGCTCTGTTGCGGAATATACATCGGAGTTCCGTCGCTGGGTGGCCGACACCACCTGGAATCCAGCGGCCCAGAGAAGTCAATTTCGACGAGGGTTATCAGAACCAGTGAAAGACGAGCTTGCCAGGGTTGAGACCCCTGACCAGATGGAGGACTTTATTCAACTATGTATCCGGATTGACCAGAGACTTACTGAAAGGAGAAAGGAGAGACTGCGAGCACTTGGGAATAGCCCTGGCTTCTCATTTTCAGCATCGGACCACCAAGAAAAGACGTAAGGCGTGTCTGAACCGATGCAGATCGACGTCATCCGAAGACCACTCTCTGCACAGGAGAAGGAGAGGCGACGTGCAGAACATCTCTGCCTCTATTGTGGGGACCCTGGACACTATGCCATCAACTGTCCTAACAAAAGGACTATAGCCTTTACCAACAACAGGTCTGCCAGCAATATGGACCTTTCTCAGCAGTCGAATTCCATCTTGCAGACTATCTCATCAGTAACGCCAGAAATAGACAAAATACATACTACATCATCTCATTTTGTAATCCCCATTCAGGTTGTAATGGGCACCCAAAAAATACAATGCTCTGCCCTGTTGGATTCGGGAGCAGGAGGGAATTTTATGGACTTAAAATTTACATGTGATAATAATATTTCCAGTAGGACCAAATCCACACCAATTGAAATGGAAACGGTGGATGGATCACCCTTGTCTTCTGGACCTGTCACGCATGAGACAATCGAACTGGAGATTTGTATCGAACCGGATCATCATGAAGCTGTCAGTTTCCACCTTATCTCATCTCCGAAATTTCCGGTTATTCTAGGGATCCCCTGGTTTTCAGTCCATAACCCTTCTATCAACTGGGCATCAAGGACCATCACCTTTCCATCTGACTACTGTAAGAATAATTGTCATAAGGAACCCCCTGTTCTCCAACAAGTCCAAATCTCTGAGATTTCGCATGAGAAGGAAGAGAAACTACCACCTCAATATCAGCAGTTCTCTGATGTCTGCAGTAAGAAGAAAGCAGATCAATTACCTCCTCACCGTCCTTACGACTGTCCCATTGAATTGCTGCCAGGAGCAACCATTCCATTTGGACGGATTTACAATCTTTCCGAACCTGAATTGAAGGTATTAAGAAAGTTCCTGGATGAAAATTTAGAGAAAGGCTTTATTCGACCTTCCACATCTCCAGCTGGGGCACCCCTGTTCTTTGTTGAAAAGAAAGACTCCACTCTGCGGCCATGTATTGACTACAGAGAGATGAATAATATCACTGTCAAGAATCGCTACCCGCTACCCTTGATTCCTGAACTATTTGAGAGACTCCGTTCTGCGAAAATCTTTACGAAGCTGGATCTTAGAGGGGCTTACAATCTCATACGGATTCGCCCAGGAGATGAGTGGAAGACCGCCTTCAGAACGAGATATGGACATTTGAATCTCTGGTTATGACCTTTGGTCTTAGCAATGCCCCAGCCACCTTTCAACATTTTATTAATGATGTATTTCGAGATTTCTTGGACCAATTCGTTGTGGCTTATCTCGATGACATTCTTATATTTTCAGACACCTTGGAAGAGCATCGCAGTTAGTCTTGGAACGACTACAGGAGAACCATCTTTACATTAAACTTGAAAATGTGAGTTTGAACAAACCAGTATCCAATTTCTGGGATATATCATCTCCCCAGAAGGTCTGAGCATGGATCCCGGCAAAATCAATGCTGTAGTGGACTGGCCTGTTCCAAGAAATTTAAAAGACGTCCAGCGTTTCATAGGATTTGCAAATTTTTACCGAAAATTTATAAAGAACTTTTCTCGGATCATACTACCAATTACTACACTAACAAAAAAGACCAAAGCATTTTTCTGGTCTCCGGAGGCACAGGAGGCTTTTGACAAATTGAAAACTCTTTTTACGTCTGCTCCATTGTTAGTACACCCAAATCCTGAATTGCCATTTACTGTCGAAGTGGACGCCTCGGACTCTGCAGTAGGAGCCATTCTGTCTCAGCGAGTTGGGGACAAAATGCAACTTCACCCATGTGCGTTTCTTTCCCACACCATGTCATCTGCAGAAAAGAACTACGACATTGGTAATAAAGAACTGTTAGCCATTAAAGTTGCCTTCTCCGAGTGGAGACATCTTCTGGAAGGTGCCAATCACCCTGTGACTGTCCTCACGGACCACAAGAATCTTGAATTCCTCCGTACAGCAAAAAGATTGTCTGCAAGACAAGCACGATGGGCCTTATTTTTCTCAAGATTCAATTTTATAATTTCTTACCGGCCTGGTTCAAGAAATGGCAAGGCTGACGCCCTGTCCAGGATGTGTTCGGAACCTCAGGAGAGGTCTAGTAATGACGATACAATTCTAGGCCCTAAAAATTTTTGGGAATATTGCACTCTAGAGGACTATGTAATAGAATTAAAGATGGATATCAAGAGGACTCTTTCCTTAACCATCCTTCAGAAGACGTCGATCTTTCATTCAAAGAGGGGTTTTGGATGCAGAAACACAAAATATATGTACCTGAATCTTCTCGCCTTGAAGTCCTCAAAAGTGTCCATGATTCTAAACTGGCAGGACATCCTGGAGTTGCAAAAACACAAGACTTACTACTTCGTTTCTTTTGGTGGCCTAATTGTAGGAAGGACGTGAGGAAATATGTTTCAACCTGTTTAACATGCGCACGAAACAAGACCCCACGATCGTCTCCTCTAGGACTCTTGCAACCACTTCCAGTTCCATCCAGGCCTTGGGGATCTATTTCCATGGATTTTATTGTGGAACTACCCCCTTCCAAACAGATGACCGTCATCCTTGTCATAGTGGACCGACTCACAAAAATGGCCCACTTTATTCCAACTGAAGGAATTCCTACTGCTGAAAAAACTGCAGAACTGATAATCAAAGAGGTATTCAGGTTACATGGAATTCCTGACAGCGCGGTGTCTGACAGAGGCGTTCAGTTTACGTCAAAATTTTGGAAGAGTTTCTGTACAGCCTTGGGAGTCACGGTGAATCTTTCTACCGCTTTCCATCCTCAGTCCAATGGCCAGACGGAGAGAACGAACCAGACTTTGGAGCAATACCTCCGTTGCTTCATTTCCTATCTTCAGGATGACTGGGTGGACTATTTACCAACAGCAGAGTTTGCCTACAACAACTCCATACATAGCGCTACATCTCAAACCCCATTTTTTGCTAATTATGGAGTACATCCAGTATTTATCCCTAATCTGCCAGTGAACACTCCCATTCCTGCTGTAAATGACAGGCTTGCAAAATTACAGGAATCCCAGAAGGAATTATCAGAGATATTACTCAAGACCCAGGAAGTATATAAGGAAGCAGCAGATAAACATCGGAGAGTGCCCCCTGCTCTTCAGGTTGGAGACAAAGTTTGGCTGTCCACTAAAAACCTTAAGACACATGTGCCATCCTCCAAATTGGGTCAGAAATTCATTGGACCTTTTCAAATTTCTGCAAAAATTAACCAGGTTGCTTTTCGTTTAAAACTTCCCAACAATCTAAAGATTCATCCAGTGTTTCACATATCCTTGCTCAAACCCTTCTGTGAAAACCCGTTTCCAGGAAGAATTCAGCCACCTCCTCCACCAGAAAGGATCCGTGGTGAAGAAGAATACATTGTGGATAAGATTCTGGACTCCCGAAAATTCAGAGGTAAACTGCAGTATCTGGTGCAGTGGAAGGGTTACGGATCAGAGGAAAATTCATGGGAACCAAGGGACAACGTCCATGCTCCTAGACTAACAAGAGCCTTTCATCAGAGGTACCCGGATAAGCCAGCTCCTGAGATGTCCAGAGGCCATCCTGGAAGGAG
This sequence comes from Oophaga sylvatica, assembly GCA_033576555.1. Classification (NCBI taxonomy): domain Eukaryota; kingdom Metazoa; phylum Chordata; class Amphibia; order Anura; family Dendrobatidae; genus Oophaga; species Oophaga sylvatica. Next base: position 155,597,310 of record JARQOD010000008.1, read on the forward strand.
GGGAGTACTGTCAGGAGTCGAACCCAGTACCTCTTGTCTACTGGCCAGCAGCTCTACCATCTGAGCTATTCTGCTGGCTGCAAAGTTCCTTGCTGAACCCAGATACCATTGACTGTTCTTCCTGATTGGCTACACCTAGTGCTCTCTTGATTGGGCCTCTGATTGCCAATTACACACCCTATATAAACCTGGCCCTGTGGGTGTGTCATTGCGAGATTATTGAGCTCCAAGCCTTTAGTCAAGCGTTTCCTGCTGATCCATTGCTACAAACACTGCTCTCCTGTGAACCGACCTCGGCCTGCCTTCTGACTACGCTCTCCGCCTGATCCATTGCTACAAACACTGCTCTCCTGTGAACCGACCTCGGCCTGCCTTCTGACTACGCTCTCCGCCTGATCCATTGCTACAAACACTGCTCTCCTGTGTACCGACCTCCGGCTGCCACCTGACTACGTTATCTGCCTGCTCCTCTGTTACCGAACTGCCTTTCCTGTGTACCGACCTCCGGCTGCCACCTGACTACGTTATCCGCCTGATCCATTGCTACAAACACTGCTTTCCTGTGTACCGACCTCCGGCTGCCACCTGACTACGCTACCTGCCTCTGCTTCCCCTAGTGTTTGCAGTAACATCGGCTCCAACCCAGACGGGATCTTGACAGATATTTTCGTCTTATCGAATACCGGAATCGGATTTGTCACTGTCACTGGGAGTGTCCGTCGGTCGGGTCTGTCAGGAGTCAGCGGCACTTACCTGGCAGAAGATCTCCGGCGGTCACGTCCTGGACTGCTTGATGGCCGCCATTATCTTCTCCCTGGCGGTCACATGCAGTTTTTCGCGATAACTGCAGTGACTGCAGGGTAATCCCGGCCGTAAAGCAGTCAGTCCGATGACGTCACCGCCGGGGAAGCAGGTAATCAGCTGTGCTGCGTCGCGGATGACAGGCTCTGCCTGTCATTCTGATGTAGCAGAGCTGGATCGTCGTGGGACACTCGTTACTATGGACTGCGTCGGTCAGGTGGTATACTTTTTTTTTTTTCATTTTTTTACAGGAGATCGATGGCGTCGCAGGATGAGACAGTAATAAAAGAAATGAAAACTGTGTTTTTTTATTTTTTATTAAATTAAAAACATTTTTTTGGAACATTCACCCGTCCGGGTACATAAACAATTTAACTATTTATTTACATACAGGGACCCTGTCCGGGTTATTTAGACTTCTTTGGCAGGGGTGTTACAGGTACCACCTGGTACTCTTCTGGTGCTTGCCAAACATCCGAGGCACCAAGGACCACCAGGACCTGATGACGTCGTGTGGCCTGTACAGTCAAGTCGTGACCCGCTATCTGGGTCTGTGTGGCCACCTCTTTCATCTCTCTCCGGGTCTGGAGCCCTATGTCACGGACTGTACGAACCCCAGGGGGCCTAACAGGCGCCGGGTACGGGCCAGCTATACTTATCATGTCCATAGCTGGGGCTGCTGAGGAGACCACTGAGGGAGGCTGGGGAGATTTACGGCGTGGGGTTGGCACTTTTGCAGAGGCCTGGATGTGGGAGGCTGAAGGCTTCGAGGGTCTCACAGGTTCCTGACACACTGGGGAGTAGGGGTCGCACCTGGTAACATTTAGGGCGTACCACCCATTGTAACCCCAGTGTCGGGTGTAAGTCACCAAGTCTCCTGGCAACAGGTCCCTCCCCGGGTGTCCTTCTGGGAGGTGAGCCTCCACGTCCCGCCGGGTCACAAACACTTCTAAATAAAGTCCAGGCTCCTTGATGAAGCCCCAACCACCTTTCAATTTAAAGCTCCGTACTGCACCCTTACGCCGCGGCTCACTCAGGGTTCCTTTATCCTTTCTCATCCGGTCCTTATCTGCCCGGTCCTTCTCCACCTGACGTTGGCGAAGTTTTAGGGTTTCTCGCTGCTCCCTTTGTCGCTCTGCTTCCCGCTCCAAACGTCTCCACTCTTCCTCCTGACGCCGGTTGTAATTCTCCTCCACCAGTTGCTCCATGTCTCCACCACTCCACTGCAGCTTACAGTGTCCGGTTTGCGGCAGCTCTCCTGTCGCCCCCCAGTCCTGGCGGCGCTCCCCTGCGGAGGAAGCAGACGGCTCTAAATCAGATGACAGTCGGGGCTCCGGTACAGGCAGGTAGTGCTCTGGTGCCTGCGCGGCCTCCTCCATGAGGACGGGTGTCGCTTCTTCTGTCTCAGCGACCGGGGCAGACAGCGGGATCTGGGGTGCTGCTGACGGTGCTGCGGTTTTTGCAGGAACGGGTGCCTCCACTGCGACAACGTCAACTGGATCACATTGCAAGGGCTCCTCTACTAGAACGGGTGCCTCACCTTCCGGTACAGACACTTCAGGTAAGAGGGATTGGCGCCGCTCCAAGTTTATTTTTAGGGCACGCCAGCTGGCTTCCATCCTGGCGACCTCCTCCCAGTGCCGGGCCAGGCCTCTCAGGGTATCCTCCGCTTCTTCCAGCGTAGGAGGGTTTCCAGGCCGGGTGCCCAACGGTGATTCCGTGGCGATCGGGTCGCTTCCGTGGGGGGAGAGCTCTGACTGCTCCATCCCTTCCCACTTCTGCTCGTCGTGTCCATTAGCCATCTCTGCCAAGTCACATGTGTCATATCTGGAGAGGGCCCCTCTTTTGTAGTGAGGCGGGACCTTCATGTTAGTTCCGCACACTGAGGAGGATGAGGAGGCGGAACTCCAGAGCTGTGGGGCACGATCTTACATTGCAGTACCATTTACAGTGGGCGGCCATCGTTTTCACGCCACTGAGTGAGTGACACCCACGAAGAGCACGCCCTTGTCTTCACCAGTGCCTCGTCGTGACGCAGATATGGCGGAAAAATGGCAAATACATTCTCTGATGATTTTAGCAATTCTCAAGCACAAAACCAGTTCAATTCAGGCACACAGGACTCGCTTATAGCGAGCTACAGAATCCTGTTCGTGACGCCCAAGTTGAGTCGCACAGAGCCAGAGGTTTTGGGGGTACTCGGCACCGAGCCCGTCGACTTCTATGGGGTATGTCACGTCTTTACCCGGCAATTGAATCAGAGGATATTTTACTATGTAGAAGTGTATAAACTATAATATATGTATATATATATGTCACAATGACATGTATATATATATATATATATATATATATGTATTCTATGTGTGTATATTTTGTGTTTACAACGAAAGAAAGGGTTTTTTTTTGTTGCGATATTTTGTTCCCATAGACTTACATGGGACTTCCGGTATCGAAATCGGATATCGACGATATTTAGTGCTATCGGCGATACAATTTCGATACGATATTTTTAGATATCGAGCAGTATCGCTCAACACTACTTACAATGCAATACAAGCAGGGTGTACACACTCTACACTCACCGTCGCACTGCGCATGCCAGTGGAAGCACATGCCGATGACATACCGGAGACAGTCAGCCATTACGGCTGTTGGAATCCTATGTCACCACTGCCTCCTTGGTCAAGCGCAATGTCCTATGACGCCGCTCTAGCAAATCATGTTACTCGCTCCCACAGGGGCGTGATAACATGATTAGTGGGATGATTATTCTGGGGAAAACAAGGCCCCCCACAACTAGTCACCCACTAATTAGATATTTTTTTTGTAATATGCAATAATCAATCAGACAATAAATAGGGCTTATTAGGTGGGGTGTTCACATAGCAAGAAATATATGGCATCGGCTTGGGGGACCTGGGCAAGATATCAGGTTCCCCTTATGCTCCAAGCTATTATTGTAGCTGCAGCCTTTAAATAAAAAAGACAACGTAATGGGAACAACAAATGAAGCAAGAAGCAGCATTAAAGTGTTGTGGATGGGCCGGTCCTGGGAGGGCTGCACCGGGAACCCTGGCTCCAGCTGCACAATCTCCAGATCAGAAATGTTTATAGATACCGAGAAATGCAATCTGCAATAAATATCCCTTTATAATTGTGTATATTAGCTGTCATCTTGTGTATTCTCTCTGCTCTAAACAAACACGATGTGATCCCTGCGTATTTAACTGGCCTTGTATAATGCCTTTCTCCGGCTTCCATTCTATTTTGGCTGGAGATGCTGCTCTTCTATTATATCAATGAATCCAACATATATTATTATTATTACTATTATTAGTTTAAGTAACATAAAAATTTTGACAAAGTTAGACTGGCTCTCTCAGCAGACGAGACATTGAAACGCCTTTGAATTAGGGCAACTTAGCATCAGAGAGGGGAATCGTCCGCTTTAGTTTTTTGTTTGGGGACTTTTTCCATTTTTCTGCCTGATTTTTTAAAATGTACAGTAGGAAGAGTCTTTTCTCTGTCATAGCATTACTATAGTGAGCACCAGAGACAGTACGATATCTGTCTACCTTGCAGCACACAGGACGCAGAGAGCGACAGCTCAGCTGCCCTATGGATTTCAGAGCTTTGTTGGGCTGTCCGTTTTGTGAAAGGGATAGCCTGGCCACCCAATCAAGGGTTGGGGTGTGGCCAGACTGTCCCCATGCAAATTAAAGATTGTCTATCAGTCAATCTGGGTCTGCTGAGTTTCCTGCAGGTGTCACCCTTCTGGCTGATAGCCTGGCTATTTAGCTGGCTGACAATGTTCAGACCATTACCAGTCATAGCTTTGCTCGGTGGTGTGTGTTCTTAGTTCTATGTATTGTCCTGTTCTGATCTTTGTTGCCTGACCTCGAACTTTGCATTTTGACCATTCATTTGAATTGCGCCTTAGTCTTTGATTTATTCTGATCTTTGCTGCCTGACCTTGGACTTTGTCATTTGACTGTTATTTTGTATTGACCTTTTGCCTCTGACAAGCTCTGATCTTTGTTGCCTGACCTTGGATGTTGCCATTTGACTTTTCTTTTGTATTGCCCTTTTGTCCTTGACGTACTCTGATCTTTGCTGCCTGGCCTCGGACGTTGCCATTTGACTGTTCTTTTGTATTGCCCTTTTGTCTTTGATGTACTCTGATCTTTGTTGCCTGACCTCGGATGTTGCCATTTGACAGTTCTTTTGTATTGCCCTTTTGTCTTTGACGTACTCTGATCTTTGTTGCCTGACCTTGGATGTTGCCATTTTACTTTTTTATTGTTTTGCTTTTTGTCTCTGATGTTCACTGATCTTTGTTGCCTGACCTCGGATGTTGCCATTTGACTGTTCTTTTGTATTGCCCTTTTGTCTTTGATGTACTCTGATCTTTGTTGCCTGACCTCGGATGTTGCCATTTGACTGTTCTTTTGTATTGCCCTTTTGTCTTTGACATACTCTGATCTCTGCTGCCTGACCTCAGACTTTGTCATTTGACTATTTGTTTGTGTTACACCTTTTCCTTTGATGTACACTCCTGGAACTTGATCCAGGACTCCTTTACTTCCCTGTCTCTCAGCTTGTCCGTGAGAAGTGTCTAGCCAGTGTCACATCACTTTTCTTTTCTTGTATTATGTAGAGCAACAGTGAATTTTAGTATGACAGTGACCTAAGCAAGTTAAATAAATGTCCTTTATTATCCAAATGCAGCATACATGCAATCGTTTACCTCTGGATCACAGCCAGGAATGTGAAAAATAAAGTTCTGGGTCACTGGCACTTGCACCCCCGTAAGGTTCTCCAGCGCTACCATGTACATCCACGCCGCTGCTGACTCTGGCCTGTGTTAGCTGCTCACAGCCAGGCACACAACCACAGCTCCATCAGCTCTGCTACATGTGAAACCAAACACAAAAACTTTTACTGCAGGTTTAAATGAAAACTGTGGCCACGGGCCACTTGTAAGACCCGGACTGGAGGGAGAGATCCGTCCCACTACCATCCTATAGATCTCTCCAAAAATAAAATCCCATGTCAGGTTTTCCTAAATTGACTTGGATAAATGACTTGACCCAGTCCACACTTACGAAATCAAAATGCTCTTTATTTTTTTGTCTTTCAACAGTTCTTGTGACTATTTAGCACCAAAAGTCTCAAATCCTTTAAATTAAAAAATCATAAAATTGTGAAAACTTGAAAACTCTAGAAACCATACCAGGGGGTGGGCAGGGGGAGTGATGTTCGAGTATGTATGCACGTAATGGTAATATTACATTTTAATATTTTAGATGTATTGGTGCTTGTGTGCCGCTTTTTAATCTTGGAACAATCTCTTTAAAGGGAATCGCTCACCAGGTTTTTGCTATTTATTCTGAGAAGAGCATGATGTAGCGTCAGACCCTGAATACAGTGTGTTGTTCAGCAACTTGTTATAGTTTCAATACAATCAGTGTTTCATCAGCAGGAGATTATCACTGCAGGACTAGGTGTCACGTGCCATTTAGTCCAGATTTTCTGTGTAACCCCGCCTTCACCGCCAATTGGCAACTTACCAAGGGGTTAAAATTTTAGCCGTTGACTTGATGTATTCAGAAACAACAAACAAAACTATATCCACCTACCGGCACCTGCCGGGATCCAGCGCAGGCTGCTCCGTTCTCTCCGTTTACATAGGAAAAAAGTTGTTGTCGCTCTGTTTTCATGATCAGGAAAGCAGAACTTTGTGTTGTTTGTTCCCGAGCGAGCGGATCACCGCAGAAATACAGACTGTGCCAGAAAGGCTGTTTGTTTTCCTAACATTGCACTGGTTTATGTAGTACTTTTAATAAACCAGGGTGAAGATTTAAAGAGACAGCGTTCCAGTGTCCACCTTTATGTGCAGCCAAGCGAGCCGATCTCCCACAATACAGTAATTATTTATAATCTTTCCTTATATACCATAATCTATTTGCAGAACATTTTATGTATTCATTGCTGGAGAATGCAGAACATTTATTCAGCTAAGTTTTAATGATTTGATATAATATACATGGCAATATTGCATGACTCATTACTTCTACCTGGTAGGTCACGTTGCGGCATTTATGATGTGACTCGGTGGCGTTGTGCTGTCAGTGTCCGGACTCGCACAGACGCTGATGTGAGCGAATTCTGCGGGTAAGCACCGCCACCTGGTGGCAGAATTGTGAAGTGGGTTTGTCACCAGATTTCACACTGCAAACTGTGCACATTAATAAATAGATCTCAGGTCGGTGATCATATCTGGAGAATCCATGCAGGACCGCTGTATAATTATTTTTGATAGATTTCCAGCCTAATGTTACATTAAGAATTTTAAGAGTCCATCTAAAGCTGGGCTCATAAAATGCTCATCTCAAAGGGAATCTTCCAACAAGTATTGGCCACTAAATCTGAAGACAGAATAATGTAGATACATAGACTCTGATTCCAGTGATGTGTCACTTATTGGACTGCTTGCTGCAGTTTTGATAAAAATCACTGTTTTATTAGCAGGAGATTAGTACTAGAGGACTAGAAAACCTGCCAGGTAGTCCTCCAAATTCATGACTTCTGTATAACACCGCCCCCCACTGATTGGCCGCTTTCTGCGTAGACTGTATAAGCATGATATAGGGCATTATCCAGTCACTGTATGGAGGTGTTATCCGGTCACTGTATGGGGTGTTATCGGTCACTGTATGGAGTTGTTATCTGGTCACCTGTATGGAGGTGTTATCCGGTCACTGTATGGAAGTGTTATCGGTCACTGTATGGAGGTGTTATCTGGTCACTGTATGGTGGTGTTATCCGGTCACTGTATGGAGGTGTTATCCGGTCACTGTATGGAGGTGTTATCGGTCACTGTATGGTGGTGTTATCCGGTCACTGTATGGAGGTGTTATCCGGTCACTGTATGGAGTGTTATCCGGTCACTGTATGGAGGTGTTATCGGTAACTGTATGGAGGTGTTATCCGATCACTGTATGGAGGGTGTTATCCGGTCACTGTATGGGGTGTTATCTGGTCACTGTATGGAGTGTTATCCGGTCACTGTATGGAGGTGTTATCGGTCACTGTATGAGGTGTTATCTGGTCACTGTATGTAGGTGTTATCCGGTCACTGTATGGAGGTGTTATCTGGTCACTGTATGGAGGTGTTATCCGGTCACTGTATGGAGGTGTTATCCGGTCACTGTATGGAGGTGTTATCCGGTCACTGTATGGTGGTGTTATCGGTAACTGTATGGAGGTGTTATCCGATCACTGTATGGAGGTGTTATCTGTCACTGTATGGGGTGTTATCCGGTCACTGTATGGAGGTGTTATCCGGTCACTGTATGGGATGTTATCCGGTCACTGTATGGGGTGTTATCTGGTAACTGTATGGAGGTGTTATTTGGTCACTGTATGGAGGTGTTATCTGGTCACTGTATGGTGGTGTTATCCGGTCACTGTATGGAGGTGTTATCCGATCACTGTATGGAGGTGTTATCTGGTCACTGTATGGTGGTGTTATCTGGTCACTGTATGGAGGTGTTATCCGGTCACGTATGGTGGTGTTATCCGGTCACTGTATGTGGTGTATCCGGTCACTGTATGGAGGTGTTATCCGGTCACTGTATGGAGGTGTTATCCGTCACTGTATGATGGGTGTTATCCGTTCACTGTATGGAGGTGTTATCTGTCACTGTATGGAGGTGTTATCTGGTCACTGTATGGAGGTGTTATCCGGTCACTGTATGAAGGTGTTATCCGGTCACTGTATGGAGTGTTTATCTGGTCACTGTATGGAGGTGTTATCCGGTCACTGTATGGAGGTGTTATCCGGTCACTGTATGAGGTGTTATCCGGTCACTGTATGAGTGTTTATCTGGCCCACTGTATGGAGGTGTTATCCGGTCACTGTATGGAGGTGTTATCCGGTCACTGTATGGAGGTGTTATCTGGTCACTGTATGGAGGTGTTAACTGGTCACTGTATGGAGGTGTTATCCGGTCACTGTATGGTGGTGTTATCCGGTCACTGTATGGTGGTGTTATCCGTCACTGTATGGAGGTGTTATCCGGCCACTGTATGGTGGTGTTATCCGGTCACTGTATGAGGGTGTTATCTGGTCACTGTATGGAGGTGTTATCTGGTCACTGTATGGAGGTGTTATCTGGTCACTGTATGGAGTGTGTTATCGTGGGGTCCACTGTATGGTGGTGTTATCCGGTCACTGTATGGAGGTGTTATCGTCACTGTATGGAGGTGTTATCCGGTCACTGTATGGTGGTGTTATCCGGTCACTGTATGGAGGTGTTATCCGGTCACTGTATGGTGGTGTTATCTGGTCACTGTATGGTAGGTGTTTATCTGGTCACTGTATGGAGGTGTTATCCGGTCACTGTATGGTGGTGTTATCCGGTCACTGTATGGTGGTGTATCCGGTCACTGTATGGAGGTTATCGGTCACTGTAGGAGTGTTATCCGGTCACTGTATGGAGGTGTTATCCGGTCACTGTATGGAGGTGTTACTCGGTCACTGTATGGAGGTGTTATCCGGTCACTGTATGGAGGTGTTTATCTGGTCACACTGTATGGATGGTGTTATCCGGTCACTGTATGAGGTGTTATCCGGTCACTGTATGGGGTTTATCTGGTCACTGTATGGAGGTGTTATCCGGTCACTGTATGGAGGTGTTATCCGGTCACTGTATGGAGGTGTTATCCGGTCACTAGTATGAGATGTGTTATCTGGTCACTGTATGGAGGTGTTATCTGGTCACTGTATGGAGTGTTATCTGGTCACTGTATGGAGGTGTTATCTGGTCACTGTATGGTGGTGTTATCTGTCACTGTAATGTACGTCAGAGGTGTTATCTGGTCACTGTATGTGAGTGTTATCTGGTCACTGTATGGAGGTGTATATCCTGGTCACTGATATGGAGGTGTTATCCGGTCACTGTATGGAGTGTTTATCTGGTACACTGTATGGTTATGTCACTGTATGTGTGTTATCTGGTCACTGTATGTTGGTGTTATCGGTCACTGTATGAGGTGGTTATCGGTCACTGTATGGTGTGTTATCCGGTCACTGTATGGTAGGTGTTATCTGGTCACTGTATGGAGGTGTTATCTGGTCACTGTATGGAGGTGTTATCTGGTCACTGTATGGAGGTGTTATCTGGTCACTGTATGGAGGTGTTATCTGGTCACTGTATGGAGGTGTTATCTGGTCACTGTATGGAGGTGTTATCTGGTCACTGTATGGTGGTGTTATCTGGTCACTGTATGGAGGTGTTATCGGTCACTGTATGAGGTGTTATCTCACTGTATGGGGTGTTATCTGGTCACTGTATGGTGGTGTTATCTGGTCACTGTATGGTGGTGTTATCCGGTCACTGATGGTGGTGTTATCCGTCACTGTATGGTGTGTGTTATCTGGTCACTGTATGGTGGTGTTATCCGGTCACTGTATGGAGTGTTATCCGGTCCGTATTTATGTCTGTATGGGGTGTTATCTGGTCACTGTATGGAGGTGTTATCGGTCACTGTATGAGTGTTTCATGTCACTGTATGAGTGTTATCTGGTCACTGTGATGGTTATGGTATGTAGAGTGTATCCGGTCACTAGAGGTTATCGTCAGTATGAAGTGTTATCCGGTCACTGTAATGGAAGTGTTATCTGGTCACTGTATGGAGGTGTTATACCGGTCACACGTATGGTGGTGTTATCCGGTCACTGTATGGAGGTGTTATCTGGTCACTGTATGGAGGTGTTAATCGGTCACTGTATGGTGGTGTTATCCGGTCACTGTATGGGGTGTATCCGGTCACTGTATGGTGGTGTATCCGGTCACTGTATGATGGTGTTATCCGGTCCACTGTATGGTGGTGTTATCCGTCACTGTATGGTGGTGTTATCGGTCACTGTATGGAGGTGTTATCTGGTCACTGTATGGAGGTGTTATCTGGTCACTGTATGGAGGTGTTATCTGGTCACTGTATGGGGTGTTATCTGGTCACTGTATGGAGGTGTTATTGGTCACTGTATGGAGGTGTTATCTGGTCACTGTATGGATGTGTGTTATCGGTCACTGTATGGAGGTGTTATCCGATCACTGTATGGTGGTGTTATCTGGTCACTGTATGGGGTTTCGTATGTTTTTTTACTTGGTTTTCTCACTGTATGGAGGTGTTATCCGGTCACAGTATGGTGGTGTTATCCGGTCACTGTATGGTGGTTATCCGGTCACTGTATGGAGGTGTTATCCGGTCACTGTATGGAGGTGTTATCCGGTCACTGTATGGAGGAGTTATCTGGTTACTGTATGGAGGTGTTATCTGGTCACTGTATGGAGGTGTTATCTGGTCACTGTATGGAGGTGTTATCCGGTCACTGTATGAAGGTGTTATCCGGTCACTGTATGGAAGTGTTATCTGGTCACTGTATGGAGGTGTTATCCGGTCACTGTATGAAGGTGTTATCCGGTCACTGTATGAAGGTGTTATCCGGTCACTGTATGGAAGTGTTATCTGGTCACTGTATGGAGGTTTATCTGGTCACTGTATGGTGATGTCATCTGTCACTGTAAGGAGGTGTTATCTGGTCACTGTATGGTGGTGTTATCTGATCACTGTATGCTGGTGTTATCTGGTCACTGTATGGTGGTGTTATCTGGTCACTGTATGGAGGTATTATCTGGTCACTGTATGGAGGTGTTATCCGGTCACTGTATGGAAGTGTTATCTGGACACTGTATGGAGGTGTTATCTGGTCACTGTATGGTGGTGTTATCTGGTCACTCTAAGGAGGTGTTATCTGGTCACTGTATGGTGGTGTTATCCGGTCACTGTATGGAGGTGTTATCTGGTCACTGTATGGAGGTGTTATCTGGTCACTGTATGGAGGTGTTATCTGGTCACTGTATGGAGGTGTTATCTGGTCACTGTATGGAGGTGTTATCTGGTCACTGTATGGAGGTGTTATCTGGTCACTGTATGGAGGTGTTATCCGGTCACTGTATGGTGGTGTTATCTGGTCACTGTATGATGGTGTTATCCGGTCACTGTATGGAGGTGTTATCTGGTCACTGTATGGAGGTGTTATCTGGTCACTGTATGGTGGTGTTATCCGGTCACTGCATGGTGGTGTTATCCAGTCTCTCTATGGTGGTGTTATCTGGTCACTGTATGGTGGTGTTATCCGGTCACTTTATGGTGGTGTTTTCCGTTATCTGTATGGTGGTGTTATCGAGTCACTATATGGCAATATGTTTCATTCACTGCATATATTGTTTCTTTCGGTAGGGCTTGTCCATGTTCCCAATAGAGCAAAATGTAGACAAAATCACTGGACACAAAACCTGATGTCACTATACATTTTTGGATCTGTGGCAGATCTGGCTTCTCAGATTAAAACTTTTTTCCTATCAGGCCATAGGGGGTTAATGTCAGTTTTTTCCCCCGCTGGCCTGCTGGTGTAATTGCATTTCTGCGAGGTCAGCTGATGTGAGTGGTGACCACTCCCACCATCCTTCAAGAGGTCAACTGATGCATCAGCTGACTGTCGGTGTTAAAGCAATCTGCAATGACCGAGCTGGAGTCAGGAGCTTCCTGGGTGCAGTGGTGCTTCAGCTTTAAATGTTGTATCTGGTGTCTTTATCCTGCTATGCTGTGCTTAGCAGCAGAAAGCTAAGCTTTGTATTTTTGTTATCTCGTCCCTTCTGTGTCTGTCCCTCACCTGTGTTTCTTATCTGTAGTAGCTAGGCTAGCGTCCTATGCTGGCCAGTGCACTAGCCAGGGCAGTTATAGGTGGCATTTAGGGAAGAGGTATCCTGACGTCGGCAGTGGGAAGGACCTCCATAGGGTGTTGGGTGAGATCAGGGACAGGCTCAGGTTGGACCATCCCTGATTCTCAATTGTCAGGGGCTCCCTCTCCCCTATTCCATCGGCGTTGTGTTGTTGTGCCGTTTGGTGACCGACCAACCGTTGGGTCATCCGAAAAAAAAAAAAAAGTACATGATTGGTGCAGCACCAGAATGGGAGTGTGCAGTAATAGATCATCGATTGGCAGACTAAATGGTGATATTTTTATATGGGGTAATCTACAGCATATTACATGCACAATTATAATATTGTTGTATTTTTCTATGATGTCACTATTTTGAGCTTTGATCACTGTTTTAAATTAATTATCGTTGTATATTCTGTATATATGTCTATTTGTATTATGGGCGGTTCCTGGATGGTGATTGGCTCCTCCACACCATTTAAGGACACCATTTTGCCTGTTTTTGTATACTTGATAAAGGCCTGAAAATGGCCGAAACGTCGTATTTTATGGTGGCTGAATAAAGACTTGTTATACTTCACCTGGATTGGATGCTGTTCCTATTTTTTCGTTGGACTGTTGTTCATTTGGATCCTTGAACGCCTGAACGTGCATCCGTGCTAACTCCCGAGTGCTGTCAGCTGCTTGAATACTTGTCAACCGTTGGGTCATGTCACACTGGGTCAGTCACTCCGTGACACCTGAGCGGTAGGTCACGTAGAGGTGCAAGGATTGGGGCATTGATACAGAGGTGCTGGACTGGGCAGAAGCCCCATGGACCAGCAAGACACCTAGTAGGAGAGCTGGAACTGTAAATAGCACTCATAAACAGCAGAATTGAGCTGACAGCATAGCCAAGTGGAAAGTGTGTGAACAGGTTGCGGGATGAAGTGACAGACAGGAGACAGAGCAAGGGTTAAAAAGTTTTAATTAACAAGGAGATACTTCACGCAGGGAGGTAAACAGTTAAATGGGGGAATAAGCAGTTCAAATGAAAATAGGATGCAGGGTTAAAGAACAGTAGGCAAAGTAATGGCAGTTCTGGTTGGGTCAACTCATCCTGTCAGTCGCTTCTCAGGCCGTGGATGTTGCAGAGCAGGCGATGGCGCTAACAACGGCTGGCACGGTGCTTGTCTGACGAGGTTCTGAAGGTAGCGATGATCCGTCTTCTGGTTGGTGTCAGGTAGCTTCTGCTGGGCCCCTAGTCCATATACTGATGTGGCCAAAGGAGTATAAGCCACTGCACTGTCTGAGTCCAACACTGCCTGGCAAATATACACTGGGGAGTCAGGGCGCAGATAACGGTCCCACACCCAGTCTCTCTTAGGCGGCACACGCACAGTACTCACAGGTCCAGAGTGTTTGGCATCTTGTCTCGTTGTGACCAACGGGCGCACTGTACGGCTCGCCTCACAGTCTCTGGTGGGGATGTTCGGGCGTGGATCTGCGCTGTACCGGAGCTCAAGGGCTGGAGCACTCACTTCCTTTCGCTGCGCACTGTCTGTTCCCGCCAAGTCTGCCTTTTCTGCGCGCACTGTGGCTGTAAACGCTTAGCCACACCCCTGCTGCCGGATGTAAAGATTGGTACAGTCTCTTAAGCCTTCCCCCGGACAACAGAGACAGCCCCGACAGTTCCGACTAGGCACAGAACAGGTGCCCACGGCACGGTCCTTCTTCTCACAAGTGTGCCTAGACTCCTGCCTGGCACTGAGCAGGTGAGTACCAACCTGACAATGTGATTGGTAGTCTTGTGTGTCACTATAATCAGCATTTACAGCCATCAGACATGATACTGATCATTTTTCTTATGGTATCACAATACTGATAAATAATAGTTATCTTGTCGATCTTTTCCTTTGTGAACAGTGACCAATTATTATTACAATTGCTTATAAACCAGGAAACATAATCATAATTGGCGAGGGGAAAGGTCTCGTTAATGGAGGCAATGTCAGGAAGGAGAGCTGTGAATACGGCTCTGGCAGTGGAGGAGGTCGCTTCATCTGTTGTTGCACCTTGTTATTCCTGGGCACCTGCTGTGTGTTAGGAGCTGAAACAAAGCCCTAATAAAATGAGGTACATGGGTGTCACTTAACAGAAAGTCTGGCTATATAACATGGCCATGAGTGTACAATAACACATCACTGCATCTGACGCCATTATTATGTAAAACTTAGCACAAAATACAAATCACAATAGAACAAATTCATCAATTTACCAATTATCATAGTATATATATATATATATATATATATATATATATATATATATATATATTGTAAGCTTTTCAGGGGATATAGCTCCGGGATCGCCGTCTCGGGTAGACGGAGTGGCATAGACACAGTTCACTCACAGACAGCAATTCTGGTACAACTGACCGCAACCAGCTTTATTGTAAGTCCACAGCAAACAAACATGAGCAAAACCAACTCATAAACCAAAATCCTAAGCCTCTCTGGCTACTCACTACACACAGATAGTTTCCCTCACTATCAGGGCCCAGACTCTACCAGCCTGGCCCAACACAACACATATACTCAGTATTTACCAGCGTGTGGTTTCCCGGAGACTCCTGCCGTGTCTGGAGTCACATCCAGACTGAGAGAGCTCAATGTCTGTGTTCTCAGCCACCTACTTCTGGCTGCCTAATTAAAACCTGAGTGGCTTCAGGTTTGAGCTGCAAGCCTGTACTGAATGCAAGGTGTAGTGAACTTTCTCCACCACTAGGTTTACAAAGCCATACATTTCCCTTATGCCAGTCAGCTAAGTACCTAGGCGAGATGTACACCCCATCCAATACACATCCCTTCACTGTCTCACATATCCCCCCCCTCTTCTCCAGACCGGAGGGCTGGTCATCAATCCTAAAGAGACAGTGAACTCCGGACAAGGCATCCGCACTACCCTGTACCCTCCCAGGCCTATACTCTCTGCGGGCTTCGGGTATCCTGCACGGTTTCAGCTTGACCTTAGTGCCGGGCTCAGTCTCGATATAGTGCCTCACCAGAGAAGTACGACCAGGCAAGTCAGAACACCTCTGCTGATTCTTCCTCAGAAACTCTCGTACTTCCTGTTTTTGGTGCACTGACAATGTGTCACCAACTATCCCAGGAGGTATAGGGGGTTTTACACCTTTCTCTAACTCTCCCACAGTCACCAATGACTCTCTGTCATCCTGGGTCTTGTCCATCCCCAGGTGCCCACCAAGCACGTGGCTATGTGACAACTCCAGCACCATGCTTCTATCTGGCTTAGGTACCAGGAGCTGACTCACGACCTCTCCCTGGACTTCAGTGACCTCACACATTAGGTTATCGTTCATGGCAACATGAGGAAACCTCTCCTCAGAACAAAGGTCCTGGGGAACCTCATTTAGAACAGCTATATTTTCCTGGGCCGTTTCAATAGTGGGGTCTCGCAACTGCTCACTCCCAAAATTGTCACGGGACACAGGTAGGTCAGGGACATTCGGTTCCTGAGAACCACTATCCTCGTCTCCCAACATCACCTGAAAAGGAAATTCATCTTTATCACGGTCATCATCATTATCAGTATCATCATCATTATCAGTATCATCATCATTATCATTATCATGGTCATCATCATTATCATGATCATCATCATTATCATTATCACGATCATCATCATTATCATTATCACGGTCATCATCATTATCATGATCATCATCATTATCATGGTCATCATCATTATCATGATCACGGTCATCATCATTATCACGATCATCACATAAGTTTAACGGCCCACTAGCATTGTGTTCCGCCCCTATGGACTGCGCAACTTCTGTAGGAGCTTCATCACACTGTCCAGTAGAATCATTTTTCCCCCAGAGATTGGGGACCAAGTCACTACCCAATATGACAGGGTGCACCAAGTTCTTCACTACCCCCACTTCACACGAGACCTCCCCGAGTTTGGGGACCAAGTCCACGGCAGTCTCTGGGTAGACTTCGGTGTCTCCATGGATGCACACCACACTCAAGTCTGAGAGTTCAGACGGGGAGACCTTTCTAGGCCTGGGGTCTCCCGACAGGGAAACATCACACTTTTCCTCACACATTTCACCCCGGGCCTGAACCCGTCTATCAGCATACCCCCTGTCCCCAACAGCTGGAACGCTCTTACCGGGAGGTTCGGCGTCTGGGAACTCTGAAGTGACGAACTCTCTATCAGGCTGACGAGTTGCTTGGCGTCTGGGTGGTCTCCTTGTCCGACCCCGTGCTGTACCTCAGTAGGAAGTGCTCGGGTGTAGCAGTCCTCTATCACCTTTTCGACCCTTTGGGCAGGGTTGCCGACGTCAGACTCCCGCAACTTCTTTAGTGCTCGAGCGTAGCGGTCCACTATCACCTCTTCGACCATATTGGCAGGGCTGCCAACGTCAGGCTCTCGCCACTTTTTTAGTGCTCGGGTGTAGCGGTCCACTATCACCTCTTCGACCATATTGGCATGGCTGCCGACGTCAGGCTCCAGCCACTTCTTTACTGCAGACACCGCAGGTGCCTTTGCAACATTACTCTGGGACGAGGCGCTGAGATCCTGGCGTAGTGCTGCAACCTGCTCCCTTAACAATCGGTTAATCTCCTGCTGTTGCACACTAACTTGCGCCATTTGTTTAAGCAGCGCCTCCATGCTGTCATCCATGCTGTCAGACTTCTCTGTCTCAACAACGGCAGTCTTTACTCAAGACATACACACTCCACAGTCTTTTCCACAGCAAGTTCATCTTTGCTGTGCAGACACTTTTTTTTTTTTTTCTTTCTGCAGACACTATTAGGGCCACTGTCTCTTTAAGGCTGCTTCAACAGATTTTTCCTTTGCTGCTGTTTTAGCCACTGTGCTGCCCCAGCATTCTAGCACCAATTGTAAGCTTTTCAGGGGATATAGCTCCGGGATCGCCGTCTCGGGTAGACGGAGTGGCATAGACACAGTTCACTCACAGACAGCAATTCTGGTACAACTGGCCGCAACCAGCTTTATTGTAAGTCCACAGCAAACAAACATGAGCAAAACCAACTCATAAACCAAAATCCTAAGCCTCTCCGGCTACTCACTACACACAGATACAGTAGTTTCCCTCACTATCAGGGCCCAGACTCTACCAGCCTGGCCCAACACAACACATATACTCAGTATTTACCAGCGTGTGGTTTCCCGGAGACTCCTGCCGTGTCTGGAGTCACATCCAGACTGAGAGAGCTCAATGTCTGTGTTCTCAGCCACCTACTTCTGGCTGCCTAATTAAAACCTGAGTGGCTTCAGGTTTGAGCTGCAAGCCTG
This sequence comes from Oophaga sylvatica, assembly GCA_033576555.1. Taxonomy (NCBI): domain Eukaryota; kingdom Metazoa; phylum Chordata; class Amphibia; order Anura; family Dendrobatidae; genus Oophaga; species Oophaga sylvatica. The sequence goes on from JARQOD010000008.1 coordinate 155,615,242, forward strand.
TACTGAATGCAAGATGAAGTGAACTTTCTCCACCACTAGGTTTACAAAGCCATACATTTCCCTTATGCCAGTCAGCTAAGTACCTAGGCGAGATGTACACCCCATCCAATACACATCCCTTCACTGTCTCACAATGTATATACAGTATATAGTGGGTTCGGAAAGTATTCAGACCCCTTTAAATTTTTCACTCTTTGTTTCATTGCAGCCATTTGGTAAATACAAAAAAGTTCATTTTTTTCTCATTAATGTACACTCTGTACCCCATCTTGACTGATAAAACCCAGAAATGTAGAAATGTTTGCAAATGTATTAAAAAATAAAAACTGAAGTATTCAGACCCTTTGCTCAGACTGTCATATTTACGTCACATGCTGTCCATTTCCTTGTGATCCTCCTTGAGATGGTTCTACTCCTTCATTGGAGTCCTGCTGTGTTTAAATAACCTGATAGGACTTGATTTGTAAAGGCACACACCTGTCTATATAACACATCACAGCTCACAGTGCATGTCAGACCAAATGAAAATCATTAGGTCAAAGGAACTGGCCAAGGACCTCAGAGACAGAATTGTGGCAAGGCACACATCTGGCCAAGGTTACAAAAGAATTTCTGCTGTTCTCAAGGTTCCTAAGAGCACAGTGGCCTTGTAAGGTTCTTTGTCTCTGTTGACATGTTCCTTGAAACTCAGTTTTCCGTCGGCCATTTTGCTTTCTGTCTTTCTGCAGCTCTTGCCCTCAGTTAATATGGAGTTTCCAGTTTTCATGTTCCCGCCCTGATTCTTCCCTCTTGCTTCTTAAGCAGCCTCAGCTGAACAATCAGTGCTCCTGAATCAAGCCTCAGTCAGTCTGTGACCTGACTCCTGGAAACCTTGGACTTGTACTCCAGCTATTCCCTACTGAGGAACCTTGGAACACTTTTGGACTCTGGAAACCTGCTGTTTGGTGAATCAATGTTTGCAGAGGAATTACGGTACAGAGAAGAGATCCTGAACCTGCTTTGGAGATTTATTGTAGTGCTTAAAGTTACTCTGGCCTGCTGTGTCTCCTGTCGCTGTTCCTGCAAACTGTGTGAACTTTTCAGCATGCTTGTATGAAGTAATACAAGTCATTTCATTTCAACCTATGTCTCCTGTGTTTTCCTCGCACCCAAGCACAAGACGCTATAGGAACTGTACACTATACTTGACAAGATTCAGGAGCCAATGTTTAGTGTCTGCTGGGTCTGGGAAAGCCGTGTCTGCTGTGACTGTGGATATCAGATGTCCGTTTAATACCTTATGTGATGACAGTGGTTGTGACTTCTCACAACCATTCCAGGTGAGCGCATTCCCTTAAAATTTTACTCTGGAGTGTTACCACATGTAAACACTATTGTTTTTTTTTTTTGTTTTTTTTTCCTTTCCTCTTCTCCTTCCAGCACCTCTGCCTTAAAAGATCTGGAAGATGGAGGCCCGCATAAAGGAACTTTGCGGAGTGACTGATACAATCCTTTCAGATGTACAGACTTTAAAAACCCGTTTTGCAAGCCTACAGGACCTCACTAATCATAATTTGCAAGTGTTTGGACAGACTACCCAGGAATTGCGAGCCAGGATTGAGGCTCTAGAGGAACGAGCCCAGGCACCTGCCATAACCCCAAGTTCTGGGATCCCCAAATTACCTCCTTTTCGTTTTGGCGGTGAACGTGAGAAATTCAGGGGATTTATTAATCAATGCAATTTATTTTTCTCTGCACATGCTTCACAATTTCCCACTGAACGATCCAAAGTGCTTACTATAATCATGTTGCTTACCAATAAGGCTTTGATGTGGGCAAACCCTCTGATTGAGACTGAGGATGATTGTTTGAATCACCTTGATGCTTTTATTTCAGCCATGGGGCAGGTGTTTCATGACCCCAATCGAGGTGCAACAGCTGAAGCAGCCATGTTAACTTTGCGCCAAGGTAAGCGTTCAGTAGCCGAATATGCCCTGGATTTCAGGAGATGGGCTCTTGATACCACTTGGGACACTTCCGCTAAAAAATCTATTTTTCGGAAAGGGTTGTCTCCACTGAGTAAGGATGAACTTGCTCGTGCCGACCTTCCCACTGCATTAGGTGACTTTATTAACTATTGTATCCGTATTGATGCTCGTCTGACTGAACGCAGACAAGAGAGATGGTTCGAAAATAATCGCACTAACCTTTTACTACCTCCCTCCTCAGCTAAGGAACCTTTGAGTAGGATCACAAGGGAACCAGAACCTGAACCCATGCAGGTGGACTCTTTACAAAGACGGGTTAGTGATGCACGCAAAGAACATCGTATAAAGGAAAATCTATGTTTCTACTGTGGTAAGTCAGGGCACTTCATTATAAACTGCCCCAGCCGTTCTCGTAAGACTACTGCAGCAGTCATTCACTGTGAGTGTTGCGAGAGGAGCTCTGTCATGTCAGAGCCTCAGGCTCCAGAGAGATCTGCTGCAAGAGATCTTGATTTCTTGGACTTAAACTCTGTTAGTTCTGGGGACGATGACGGTATAAACGCTGCAATTTTCAAGTTTCCTCAGCGGTGTCCCAGCTGAGTTGTAAAAGAAACAATTCTCATTGCTTCCTTTCCATCAAACTCTGGGTTGACTCAGTCTGGGTGTCTAGCTCTGCTATGATCGACTCAGGAGCAAGTGGAAATTTTATGGATATCTCCTTTGCTCTGAAACAGGGGATACGTTCAGTGAAGAAGGCTACTCCAGTACAGATGGAGACTGAGGATGGCTCTCTACTGACTTCTGGACCAGTGGATCAAGAAACAGAGCCTTTGAGGGTCCTTATGGGTAAAGATCATCAGGAGAAAATGTCTTTTTTGCTTATCTCTTCTCCCCACTTTCCCATTATTCTAGGGCTACCATGGCTGCAGGCGCAGAATCCTACGATTAACTGGGAGACCAAGGAATTACACTTTCCGGAGAAACAGATGAGTCAAGGAGTTTCAGCTTGCTCTGTTCCTAAAGGAACCATGTCAGTCCCTGAACTACCAGCTGTATACCAGGACTATGTGGATTTATGTGACAAGAAGGACGCTGATCAGCTTCCTCCTCACCGTCCATATGATTGTCCAATTGAATTATTACCCGGAGCCGAGATACCTTTTGGTAAGATCTACCCCCTAGCGGGGCCCGAGCTAAAAGCTTTGAAGGATTATATAGACGAAAATTTAGCCAAGGGCTTCATACGCCCCTCTTCATCTCCCGCAGGTGCACCCATCTTCTTTGTGAAGAAGAAAGATGGATCTCTGAGACCCTGCATAGACTATAGGGAACTCAATAAGGTTACTATTAGAAACCGTTATCCATTGCCTTTAATCCCTGAGTTGTTGGAGAGAGTGCGGCATGCCAAAATTTTCTCTAAACTGGATCTCCGTGGGGCCTATAACTTGGTCCGTATCAGACCTGGGGATGAATGGAAGACTGCTTTCAGGTCACGCTATGGACACTTTGAATATCTAGTTATGCCTTTTGGTCTGAGTACCGCCCCAGCCATTTTCCAACACTTCGTGAATGATATCTTCAGGGATCTCCTAGATACATTTGTGGTGATTTATCTGGATGATATTCTAATTTTTTCTAACTCCACAGAGGAACATCATGGACATGTGAGAATGGTCTTAGAACGCCTAAGACAAAACCATCTCTACATCAAACTTGAAAAGTGTGAATTCCATAGGACCGAAATTCAATTTCTGGGGTATGTACTATCTACGCAAAGGATTAGTATGGATGGAAGCAAGACCCAAGCCATCAAGGATTGGCCAATTCCTAGAAATGTGAAGGAGGTGCAGCTTTTCATCGGGTTTGCCAACTTCTATAGACGTTTCATTAAGAATTTTTCTGAGGTAGTGTCACCTATCACCCAACTTACCCGGAAACAGTCTAGGTTCTCCTGGACCCCGCAAGCTCAGGAAGCATTTTCCTGTTTAAAGGATACATTTACCACCGCACCTATCTTAGTACATCCCAACCCCGAGCTTGCCTTCATAATAGAGGTGGATGCTTCAGACTGTGCCGTTGGAGCTATACTCTCTCAGAGAACAGGTGAGAAGAATGTCTTGCATCCCTGTGCCTTCTTTTCCCAGCAGTTGTCTTCGGCTGAGAGGAACTACGATGTGGGCCATAGAGAATTGTTGGCCATTATTGCCGCCTTCAAGGAATGGAGACACCTTCTTCAGGGAGCTGCACAGCATATAGTCGTCCTGACAGACCATCGTAACCTTGAATTTATCAGGTCGGCTAAGTGCCTGACTCCTCGCCAGGCTCGCTGGAATCTTTTCCTAAACCAATTTAATTTTGTCATTTCTTATAGACCAGGATCGCGCAATGGAAAGGCTGATGCACTCTCTAGGATTCATTCAGCAGAGACACGTCCACTTACTCCTCCTAAGACTATTCTTCCTGACTCTAGATTCCTGGGAGTGATTCATAATCAAGACCTACTTAAGGACATCAAGGAAGCATACCATGCGGATTCTTTGTTGGCTCAACCCCAAGGGGACGTAAGTCTTGTCTTTAAGAATGGTGTGTGGATTCAGGGACAACGTCTGTATATACCTGAAACAGTCAGATTGAGAGTATTGGAACTCATCCACGATTCCAAGATAGCCGGGCATAGGGGAATTCTAAAGACACAAGAATTTCTTTCTCGTTTCTTTTGGTGGCCCACTTACAGGAAAGATGTCTTAAACTATGTCACTTCATGTGAAGTCTGTGCAAGATGCAAAACACCTCGCTCCTCACCAACTGGTCTGTTGCAACCTCTTCCCACCCCGTCCCGCCCGTGGGGATCCATTTCTATGGACTTCATTGTGGAGTTACCAACCTCTCAAGGGAAGAACACCATTCTATGGTGGTTGACCGTCTAACAAAGGCAGCTCATTTTATCCCTTGTGTCGGCTTACCCACTGCAAAACAGACATCAGACTTGATGATTAAGAATGTGTTTCGCTTACATGGAGTACCGGATGAGGTCATTTCGGATCGAGGGGTGCAATTCACTTCAAGGTTTTGGCAAAATTTCTGTGCAGCATTGGACATTAAAGTAAACCTTTCTTCTGCTTTTCATCCCCAGACTAATGGACAGACAGAACAAACCAATCAGACCCTGGAGCAGTATCTCCGCTGTTTTATCTGCCACCTACAGGTGATGGGTGGATCTACTTCCAGTGGCTGAGTTCTATATAACAACTCTCAGAGGCTCCCTAAGCAGTCTCCTTTACTCCAATCTAGTATCACCTAACATTTCTATATAGACCCTTGCATTGAAAACACTTCTTTCAAAGAAATGATCTCTAAAGAAAATCAGTGTCAGGAAGGTGAAAGAGGTAAATTTCGTACCTGACCATTTTCAAGGTAGGAGATTGTCTGGCTGTAACAGAATCTGTAAATTAAAGATTCCATCGTCTAAATTGAACTAAGTACATTGGACCTTATAATCATTAAGATTATAATGAGCAGTTGCTTGTCGTCTTCAATGCACAGAACTATGAGAATCCACCTGTCTTTGCAGTATCCCTACTAAAGGCTGCAACATCCAAGTAGTTTCCGTGGACGTTCTTCTCCTTGCCCGACCAGGTGGTGATGTCAGGAGAATTTATGGTGGAAAGGATTCTAGTTCTCCAGGTGAGTAGAATAGTTGCTATTGATTCTGGAGGGCACAGGAGGACACCAGGGACACAGGAGTAATGTCTCGGCTGCGGGTCCGTTGTAAATAGAGGTACTGAAAGGAGTGGATTCTCTCAAAGGTGTCCTTCAGGGGACACAAGAGGTCTTGTCTTGTGAAACTCCATTGGTAAACATATTTTCATTGTTTGTTTTGGGCACGATGGTAGGAGTCTGGGTCCCGGATGAGAGGGCCTCTATCATAGTGTAATTAGAGGCTGAACAAGCCCAGGTCTTTTGTTTAGCTTGTTTTATCTGTGTGCTGTGGACTTATAAAACTGGATTGCGGCCGTTTTCACCAACTGCTGTTGATGAACTGTTTCCGTGCCATTCTTTTACCAGACAGCGATCCTAGAGCAACCTCCCGGAGACAGTGAAGGAAGCTTACAATTGGCGGAGAATGCTGGGGCAGCGCAGTGCCTGATACAGTTAGTGCTGGAGTGTGATGCAGCACAGAGGCTTAGAGACAGCATTAAAGGTGAAGTCTATTGAAATAGCAACAGAAAAAAAAAAAAAAGTGTGTGTCAGCAGAAACGTCTGTTTGGAGCAGTCTTGGAGAGACAGTGGCCCTGATAGGGTCTGCAGAGAGAAAATGTATGCACAGCAAAGCTGAACTTGTTGTGAAAATGACTGTGGAATGTGCAGCAGCAAAAGAAAAGTTTGTGGAGCAGTCTTAAAGAGACAGTAGCCCTAATAGACTTTGCAAAGGAAAAAAAAAAAAAAAAAAAAAGTGGTTGCACAGCAAGGCTGAATTTTCTGTGGAAAAAAGCTGTGTAGTGTGTATGTCTTGAGTGAAGACTGCCGTTGTTAAGACAGAGAAGTCTGACAGCATGGATGACAGCATGGAGGCGCTGTTTGAACAAATGGCGCAAGTTAATGTGCAACATAAAACTGCCGTGGTTGAGACAGATAAGTCCGGCAGTATGGAGGAGCTCTTGAGTACCTGGTACAGGCCCAGCGAAGCATGCGCAGAGCATGAGCAGCCGCCTGCAGTACCAGCGGCAAATGCAGCAGTACCAGCAGCAAATTCCTGCAGCAGCAGCAGGAGAATAACCGGTTGTTTTTTGAGCAGGTGCAGCACTGCAGGGACTTGTGGTGCATCGTCCCAAAGTAATGTTTGCAAGGCACCGACTTGTCCGCTGTGAAGAGGGCGGTAAGACGGTCCTTGGAAAAGATGACACCTCGTGATGATGTGGAGGTATATCTCACTAGGTTTGAGAGACTGGCAGAGAAGGAGAATCTGCCCTATCTGAATGGGCCATGATGGTCGACCTATCTGATTGGAGAGCCCCAAAGGGCTATGCTGACCTGAGCGAGCAGGACAGCCAAGACTATGCTAAGTGAAAGGGAGATTCTTACCCGGCTGGGTGTTACGGTGACAGCCCATGCCAGGAGAGTTCATGACTGGAGATACAGTTGGGAGTCTGCAGTCAGCAGGCCTGATTATGGAGTTGAAAAGGTGTAGTGAACGTCACCGGCTGTCTACAGTGAACCCCTACACCAGCATGTTCTCCTGAGGTACAGCCGTCTGAGAGGACGTCACTTCAGAGTTCCCGGACGTCGAACTCTCCGGTAAGAGCGTTCCAGCTGTTGGGGACATGGGGTATGCTGATAAGCGGGTTCAGGCCCGAGGGGACATGTGGGTGGAAGAGTGTGATGGACAGTGTTGGAGATGTCGTGAAATTGCAGCCAACTGTCCACTAGAGGGGGAGCCTATGTGCCGTGATGTTGGCAGATCCCTCTCTCTCTGCGCAGAACCTGTGTGTGTGACCACCGCAACCGAAGAGACTGGACCACAGGTGTCCCCGGTGGTTACAAATGGTTGCTCAGCGCAGGCCCTCTTGGACTCAGAGAGTCCAGTGACTTCCGTATGTGACAGCCTGATTGATAGGGACTTCATCCCTGATAAGCACTTGAGTATGGTGTGCATCCATGAAGACACCAAAGTCTACCCAGAGACTGCCGTGGACTTGGTCCCCAAACTCGGGGAGGTTTCATATGAAGTGGGGTAGTGAAGACCCTGGTGCACCCCGTTATATTGGGTAATGACTTTCCCCGGTCTAAGGATCTCTGGGGGAAAAATGTTTCTGATGGACAGTGTGATGAAGCTCCTACTGAGGGTGCGCAGTCCCGAGGGGCGGAACACGATGCTAGTGGGCCGTTAAACTTATGTGATAATGATGATGACCATGATAATATTGATAATGATAATGATGATCATGATAATGATGATGACCATGATGAGGATGCTAATATTGATAATGATGATAATGCTAATCATAATAGTGATGATACTGATGATGACCGTGATAAAGATGACATTTCTTTGCAGGTGATGTTGGGAGACGAGGATGGTGGTTCTCGGGAACCGAGTGTCCCTGACCTGCCTGGCTCCTGTGACAATTTTGGGAGTGAGCCGGTGCGAGACCCCACTCTTAAAACGGCACAGGAAAATGTAATTGTTCTGAATGAGGTTCCCAAGAGCCTGGCTCTGAGGAGAGGTTTCCTCATGCTGCCATGAACAATAACCTATTGTATAGGGACACTGAAGTCCAGGGAGAGGTCGTAAGTCAGCTCCTGGTATCTGAGCTATATGGAAGTATAGTGCTGGGGTTATCACATAGTCACATACTTGAGGGACCACCTGAGGGAAACCAGGGACCAGATGGTGAAGTTAATGTTGTGGATGACATGTTAACTAAGGTTCCAGATCAAGATGTGAATGAGAATGAATTGTATAACCCTGACAGTGAGCCGGATGTGAATGAAAATGAAGTGTCTAACCCTGGAAGTGAGCCAGATGTGGCTGAGAAAAGGGGGTCAGACAGGGATAGTGGTGGTGATAGTGAGTCATCTGATGACAATAAAGCAACCAGTGCAAGTGAGGAAGGCATGGTAGCAGAGGAGATTGAGAGTCCTGAGAGGAAGGCTGAGGCTGACCTTGCAGTCGGACGGAGGATGGCATCTGAAGATGTTGTACCGTTGGCCGGTTCCCTGGCGAAGACTAAGGTGAAAGACAGGACTCTGAAACTGAACACAGCACAAGTGGATGCTGTTGAAAATGAGAAGTTATCAATGTATGGTGTGGATCTGCATCAGGCCAAGGACTCGGAAGGTGATGCTGCAGAGGTGGAGAAAGCCATGGAAGTGGTGGACACCAGGCCAGGTGCCTCACCAGAGGCTGATGTCTCAAGTGAAGCTGTGAGGAACAAGACTGAAGATGTGGGGAATGACTCTGTCCCGGAATATGTTTCTGCTGGAGACAGCGGCGTGGACGGTGTACTGTCCGGATCCGTGGCTGCGACTCGCGAAGCTCGGGCCGGAAGTTCGGCGCCCGGTGCGCCATCGGAGTTCCCGAGCGACCCAAAGGATCTGGATAAATCCCAAGATGAGATTTTGAGACCTCGGGTTGGCCTTGGTGAGCTCAGGCGCATTTTCATGAAGTCTACACTTGAACCACGTCCCAGGGAGTGGGAGGGGCGATGTGTCGCTCCGTTGCCGCTGCAGATACACGGGAGCTCAGATGGGATGCAGAACGTGGTGGAAAAGAAGACTGATGGTAGGGCTTCTGAGCATGTCCTACCAGAAGAGCCTGAAGAAAGGGCCGAAGACGTAAAGGACGTCCAACAACTACAGGAGAAGATGCGTAGCCATGAGGATCTCCTGGAGAAAGAAGTAAGAGCTCTGAGTCTTATGCAAAGTGAGCCTGTACCAGAAGAGGATAAATTATGTGTACCGACCAAGAAAAACGATCAGCTTCCTCTACAGTACCAATCGTTTGAACAGTGTGGCTCGGAATGGTCAGAGACCATGACAGAGGCGCTTGGGTTCTGTGAGGTAGAATTTATGAATCAACTGATATTTAAGAAAGTAGATGTGCTAAAGAAAGTTCAGGGGGAATTAGAGAAAACCCCTATACCTCCTGTGACAGTTGGTGACACAGGGTCAGTGCCCCAAAAACAGGAGGTACGAAAGTTTCTGAGGAAGAATCAGCAGAGCTGTTCTGACGTGCCTGGTCGTACTTATCTGGTGAGCCACTATACCGAGACTGAGGCTGGCACTAAAGTCAAGATGAAACCGTGCAGGATACCCGAGGCCCGCAGAGAGTATAGGCCTGGGAGGGTACAGGGTAGTGCGGATGCTTCAGATGAAGAGAAAACTGATGTTGGCTATGACAGTGGTGAGGATGAAGCTGATGAGGGCCATGACTGGTCCAGAGTTCACTGTCTCTGTTGGATTGTTGACCAGCCCTCCGGTCTGGATGACCAGCCCTCCGGTCTGGAGAAGAGGGAGGGGATATGTGAGACAGTGAAGGAATATGTGGTGAATGAGGTGTATATTTCACCTAAGTACCTTGCTGACTGGTATGAGCGAAATGTGTGGCTTTGTAAACCTGGTGGTAAAGAAAGGTCACTACACCTGCCATTCAGTACACGCTTGCAGCTCAGACCTGAATCCACTCAGGTGTTGATTAGGAAGCCAGAAGTAGGTGCTTGGGAGCACAGTCAGAGAGCTCATTCAGTCTGGACAAGGGGTCCAGGCACAGAAGGTGTCTCCAAGAGTGTGGGAGCTGTCTTTAGCCCGGACACAGGGAGGTGTCCTGGCACAAGGAAGCAGTCTCCAGAGGAGTGTGAGCTATCTCAGTCTGGGTGCAGGAAGGACCCCGGACACAGGAGTGGTCTCGGTGCGGGTCCGTGTGAATAGCGGCTGAATAGGAGTGGATCTCTCTCAAAGGTGCCTTCAGACACAAGGAGGAGTGTCTGTGAAACTCCATACTGGTAACATATATCATATGTGTTGTTTTGGGCACAGACTGGTAGAGTCTGGGTCCCGGATAGAGAGGGCCATCTATCTAAGTGTAATTAGAGGCTAGACAAGCCCAGGTCTTTTGTTTATGCTTTGTTTTTATCTGTGTGCTGTGGACTTTAATAAAACTGGTTGCGGCCAGTTTTCACCAAACTGCTGTCTGAATGAACTGTTTCCGTGCCATTCTGTCTACCCAGACAGCGATCCTAGAGCTAAACCCCCCGGAAGCTTACAATGTATACGTAGAATCTGCCAGCAATGTCTTACCTGACATAATATCCAATGTATTGTGGGTCTATACTGTGCACGTGAAACGCTGTCTCAGGATAGAGGTGGACCAGGGTCTATGCTGACCCTGAACTGAGGTCCTGACTAGTCCCTCTACCTGGAGGTACTGTTAATGGTACAGAGGTCCAGGCCGCCAGCGTAACCCTGTCTCCTGTAGATCCCTGACCACTGTAATCTAGTCCTGAGAAGGACCCTGATTACCACCACAGGGAATGGGCAGGTAACAGCTTACACACAGTCAAATACAAACGAGACAGACAAGGGGTAAAGAAAACACTGCCTTGCATACAAAACTTCCACTACAGAGGAACACAAAAGGTTAAGAAGATAAACAATAAGCGAGGAGAGAAAAAACCACAACAGGCACTCTTAGCTTAAGTCTTCTCAGAAACGATCCGCTCTGCTGGTCTGAATGAATGCTTTCACCGGCAACTTCCCCAGCAGACCAGCAGGTATATGAAGGAAGCTAATTAACAAAACATCAATCGCAGCTGGGCGAGGCTGGTCTGTCCAGCATCGAGAGAAAGAATTAACTCCCTCAGTGCTGAAAAACACCCAGCACCAGAAACTCAGCTGTGCGAAGTCAGGGTGTGCAATCGCGACGATCTCCGCCGCGACACACCCGTGACATCTAGGTTATCATCCTAACATTCTTCCTCGATTTCCCATAGATACGCCCTTGCCGGCAGTGGCTGAAAGAATCACTTCTTTACAAAAGAATATGGATCTTCTAAAGGAAAATCTAGAATTGGCTCAGGAAAGGTACAAGAAAGCAGCAGATAAATTTCGTAAACCTGCACCAGCTTTCAAGGTAGGAGATTTGGTCTGGCTGTCAACCAGAAATCTTAAATTAAAGATTCCATCGTCTAAATTGGGACATAAGTACATTGGACCTTATAAGATCAATAAGATTATAAGTGCTGTTGCTTGTCGTCTTCAACTACCCAGAACTATGAGAATCCACCCTGTCTTTCATGTATCCCTACTAAAGGCTGCAACACCCAATACATTTCCTGGACGTTCTTCTCCTTGCCCTGACCCAGTGCTGGTCGATGGTCAGGAAGAATTTATGGTGGAAAGGATTCTAGATTCCAGGTTGTACAGAAATCAGTTGCAATATTTGATTAAATGGCAGGGCTACCCAGTGGAGGACAACTCATGGGAACCAGTCAATAATGTAAATGCTCCTCGCCTGCTCCGCCAGTTTCATCAGAGGTACCCTGACAAGCCTGGTCTGAGGTCATCCGGAGGTTGTCCCTAAGGGGGAGTAATGTAAGGTTCTTTGTCTCTGTTGACATGTTCCTTGAAACTCAGTTTTCCGTCGGCCATTTTGCTTTCTGTCTTTCTGCAGCTCTTGCCCTCAGTTAATATGGAGTTTCCAGTTTTCATGTTCCCGCCCTGATTCTTCCCTCTTGCTTCTTAAGCAGCCTCAGCTGAACAATCAGTGCTCCTGAATCAAGCCTCAGTCAGTCTGTGACCTGACTCCTGGAAGCCTTGGACTTGTACTCCAGCTATTCCCTACTGAGGAACCTTGGAACACTTTTGGACTCTGGAAACCTGCTGTTTGGTGAATCCATGTTTGCAGAGGAATTACGGTACAGAGAAGAGATCCTGAACCTGCTTTGGAGATTTATTGTAGTGCTTAAAGTTACTCTGGCCTGCTGTGTCTCCTGTCGCTGTTCCTGCAAACTGTGTGAACTTTTCAGCATGCTTGTATGAAGTAATACAAGTCATTTCATTTCAACCTATGTCTCCTGTGTTTTCCTCGCACCCAAGCACAAGACGCTATAGGAACTGTACACTATACTTGACAGGCCTCCATAATCCTTAAATGGAAGAAGTTTGGGACCACCAGAAGTCTTCCTAGACCTGGCTGTCCAGCCAAACTGAGCAGTCGTGGGAGAAAAGCCTAGGTGAGAGAGGTAAAGAAGAACCCCAAGATCACTGTGGCTGAGCTCCACAGATGCAGTAGGGAGATGGGAGAAAGTTCAACAAAGTCAACTATCACTGCAGCCCTCCATCAGTTGGGCCTTTATGGCAGAGTGGCCCGAAGAAGCCTCTCCTCAGTGCCAGACATATGAAAGCCCACATAGAGTTTGCTAAAAAACACATGAAGGACTCCTAGACTATGAGAAATAAGATCCTCTGGTCTGATGAGACAAAGATAGAATGTTTTGGTGATAATTCTAAGCGGTATGTGTGGAGAAAACCAGGCACTGCTCATCACCTGCCCAATACAATCCCAACAGTGAAACATGGTGGTGGCAGCATCATGCTATGGGGGTGTTTTTCAGCTGCAGGGACAGGACGACTGGTTGCAATTGAAGGAAACATGAATGCAGCCAAGTACAGAGATATCCTGGATGAAAACATCTTCCAGAGTGCTCTGGACCTCAGACTTGGCCGAAGGTTCACCTTCCAACAAGACAATGACTCCAAGCACACAGCTAAAATAACAAAGGAGTGGCTTCAGTACAACTCTGTGACCATTCTTGACTGACCCAGCCAGAGCCCTGACCTAAACCCAATTGAGCATCTCTGGGGAGACCTGAAAATGGCTGTCCACCAACGTTCACCATCCAACCTGACGGAACTGGAGAGGATCTACAAGGAAGAATGGCAGAGGATCCCCAAATTCAGGGGTGAGAAACTTGTAGCATCATTC
>JARQOD010000008.1:155628790-155730771 GCA_033576555.1 Oophaga sylvatica
AGACCATCTTTCTTTTCCACAAAAAAGAACCAGGCCCCAACTGGTGAGGTGGATGGTCTAATAAACCCTTTTAGCAAACTGTCTGCTATGTAGTCTTTCATGGCCTGACGTTCTGGACCAGAGAGATTAAATTTTCTCCCCTTAGGGAGACGAGAATCCAGTACTAAGTCTATGGGGAAATCGTACTCTCTGTGAGGGGGTAATTTCTCTGATTCCAATATAGAAAATACATCCTCATAATCTCTGAATGCATAGGGTACAAAGGGAGGTGTGACCTTAACTTGGTTTTCTGATAGCGATATACAGTTATCCTGACACTCTGGGCTCCAGCGCACGATATCACCCAAGTGCCAGTCAATGACTGGATTATGTTTACGTAACCATGGCATACCCAGAATAACTGCGGATGATAAATTATGGATAACAAAAAATGACACATGTTCAGCATGTAATGATTCCACTGACATTGATACTTCCTTAGTGACAAACTCCACTCCACCATGGATGATAGGTGTGCCATTAATCGCAGTGGTTTTAATGGGGGCATTAAGCCTTAGCAGTGGTACGCCAAGATTCCTCGCTACCAGGAGATCTATGAAATTCCCTTCTGAACCACTATCCACATAAGCCTCCAAACACACAGATTTCTTCAGGTAAGACAAAGAAGAAGGTGAAAGGAGTTTGGCCCATCAGCGGGCAATACCTGGGCACCTGGGCAGGCATGGCCAGAGCTACCCAGGTGCTGACATCCAGGGAGTGAAGACTTCTGATGTCCAGTGTTTTCCCAGAGGTCTCCAGACTGTGGCTTGTGCAGCATGTTAGTAAAAGATGATGGGAGTGATCCTCCACAAGACTGAGCAATGAAGCAGGACACAGGTGCTTCAGCAGCAGAATCAGCTCAGAAAAAGAGAGGAAGGAAAAAAATTCAGGGAAAAGGTTAGGAAATGCCTTTATATATATTCTGGATATATATAAAAACGTTTTTTTTGGGCCAGATATAATGTAGCGTCTGCTCGCTGCGAGTCTGAACTGCAGGTAAGACAGCACCCCGAGAAACCCTGAGACCCTTTACCCCTATACAGGGATTTGATCCAACGGCGACTTGACAAGTATCAGTCCTTCATCTATAACCTCACCATGACATACAGCCCAGCACAGTATCATGCCGTCATCTATAACCTCACCATGATATTCGGCACAGCACACTATCAGTCCGTCATCTATAACCGCACCATTATATGCAGTCAAGCACAGTATCAGCCAGTCATCTATAACCTCACTATGGTATACAGCCCAGCACAGTATCAGTCCTATGGCATCTCCATTCTCACCGCACCGCAGTCATTACACTATGGCACCTCTATTCTCACCGCCCAGCATAATGTCAGTTCTTCATCTATAACCACACCATGATATACAGCCCAGCACAGTATCAGTCTGTCACTTATAATCTCACCATGATATACAGAGCTGCACAGTATCAGTCCATCATTTATAACCTGACCATGATATTGTCACGCGGTCTTATGATATGTGTACGATGTCAGTAAACTATTCTTAAAAGAACAACACTCTATACAACATATAGATTAGCAACATCAGCATGTAAATATAGAATAGATTTACCTGACACGATATCCGTTGAACTCAGGGTTAATCTTGAGGACTTGATACACTGTCACAGGAAAGAGGAGGACCGGGGGTCTAACCTGACCCTAAACTGGGGTCCTAACTAATCCCTCACCTTGGAGGTACTGATAATGGTTCAGAGGTCCAAGTCTCCAGCCTAACCCTGTCTCCTATCAGTCCCTGAACCCTGTAATCAGTCCTAAGAAGGATTCTGATTACCACCAAAGGGATATGGGCTGATCTCTGCTAAATACACAGATTAGACATATAAGACAGACTGGAGAAAACACAGACTTGCATACACACTCAAACACAGAAGGAACATAAATGATCTGGGATATTAAACTCTAAGCAAGGTGAGCTTAAAACAACTAAGGAGCTCTTTAACTTAAGTCTATACAGATACAATCCTATCTGTGGTCTGCATGAAGAATTTCACTGGCAACTCCCAACACAGACAACCAGAGATTTAAAGGAAACCAATCAACAAATAATTAATTGCAGCCGGGAGAAAACTGCACCCAGTCCCAGAACTGAGCACAGACAGAATTAACTCCCTAACTGCCAAACACAAAGAAACAGCAACTCAGCTGTGAGAAGTCAGAATGTGCAACCGCGACGATCTTCGTGGCGATGCACACATGACAGTACCCCCCCTTCTACGAGGGGCCTCCGGACCCTCAGGGCCAGGTTTGCCCGGGTGAGTTCTGTGGAAGGTCCGCACCAAACGATCTGCGTTAATGTCAGATGCAGGAACCCACGTCCTCTCCTCTGGACCATACCCCTTCCAATGCACCAAGTACTGAAGGGACCGGCGATTCAGACGTGAGTCAATGATCTTTGACACTTGAAACTCCAAGTTACCATTGACCACCACTGGAGGAGGAGGTAGAGGTGATGGTATGACTGGTGCCACGTACCTCTTAAGTAATGACTTGTGGAACACATTATGAATTTTAAACGTAGGAGGGAGGTCCAGACGAAATGCCACAGGATTAATTATGGAACTGATCCTGTACGGCCCGATGAATCTGGGGCCCAGCTTCCAGGAGGGAACTTTAAGTTTTATATTCCTGGTAGACAACCATACCAGATCGTTCACATTAAGATCTGGACCAGAAACTCTCCTCCTATCAGCCATACGTTTATAACGGTTCCCCATAGCACTCAGATTATTCAATACACCTCTCCACACTGAAGCAAGTGACGACGAGAAACGCTCCTCCTCAGGAACCCCAGAAGGGCCCCCCCATTGAATGTACAAAACTGGGGATGAAAACCATATGCCCCAAAAAACGGGGACTTACCAGTGGACTCGCTCCGCCTGTTGTTAAGAGCGAACTCTGCCAGAGGCAAGAAAGAAGACCAGTCCTCCTGGTTCTCTGAGACAAAACACCGAAGATAAGTCTCTAGGCTTTGATTCAGACGCTCTGTCTGACCATTGGTCTGCGGATGAAAAGCCGAGGAAAATGACAATTGCATCCCCCGACGTAAACAAAATGCCCTCCAAAACTTGGACACAAACTGAGACCCCCTATCTGACACCACATCAGAAGGCAACCCATGAAGTCTCACAATCTCCCCAATGAACACCTGCGCCAGAGTTTTAGCATTAGGGAGGGCAGGAAGAGCAATGAAATGTGCCATCTTACTGAACCTGTCAACAACCACCAGTATGACAGTCTTCCCTGACGACTGAGGAAGGTCCGTGATGAAGTCCATAGACAAATGAGTCCATGGACGCTCCGGAAGTTTCAAGGGTAAGAGGGTCCCAGACGGACGGGTATGAGGGGTCTTAGAGCGAGCACAAACCCCACAGGACGCGACAAAAGTTAAAACATCTTTATTAACGTTAGGCCACCAAAACCGGCGAGAAAGGAGATCTAAAGTAGCCTTACTCCCTGGATGTCCTGCTAAAGCAGAATTATGATGTGCCTCAATAACCTTTTGTCTCAACTGATTTGGGACAAACAGTCTCCCTGGAGGTCCTGCAGGGGCGTCCCCCTGAGCCTCTAACACCTCCTCCTCAAGCTCAGAACATACAGCCGACACTACCACCCCCTCCTGAAGGATAGGAATCGGGTCATCCATTTTCCCGGCCCCTGGGAAACTGCGAGACAAGGCATCCGCCTTAACATTCTTAGATCCAGGGCGATAAGTGACAACAAAATTAAACCTGGTAAAAAACAACGACCATCGAGCTTGTCTGGAATTCAGACGCTTAGCAGATTCCAAATACAGCAGGTTCTTGTGATCAGTAATGACGGTGACCGGGTGGACTGCCCCCTCCAAAAAGTGACGCCATTCTTCAAAAGCCAACTTAATGGCCAAAAGTTCCCTATTGCCGATATCATAATTCCTTTCGGCGGACGACAATTTTTTAGAAAAGAAAGCGCACGGATGCCATTTACCAGGGGACGGACCCTGGGACAATATTGCACCCACCCCTACGTCAGACGCGTCCACCTCCACAACGAACGGCTGTGATGCATCTGGTTGGATGAGAACGGGTGCCGAAGCAAAACATTTTTTCAAAGAGGAAAAAGCTTGGCAAGCTTTGTCCGACCATTTAGAAAAATCCGTCCCTTTTCTTGTCATGTCAGTGAGAGGTTTGACAACAGATGAGAAATTACAAATAAATTTCCGGTAGTAGTTAGCAAACCCCAGAAAACGCTGCAGAGCCTTAAGATCCTCTGGCTGATCCCATTCAAGCACTGCTCTCACCTTTTCAGGGTCCATACGGAAACCGGAGGCTGACACCAAGAAACCCAAAAACTGAAGTTCCTGTACGGCGAATACACACTTTTCCAGTTTGGCGTATAGTTTATTGTCTCGCAAGATCTGCAACACCTGTCTCACATGCTCCTGGTGAGACACAAGATCTGGTGAGTAAATTAAAATGTCATCCAAATATACGACCACAAACAGCCCCACCAGATGACGAAAAATGTCATTAACAAAATGTTGGAATACTGCTGGTGCAGTAGTCAGACCAAAAGGCATGACAAGGTTCTCATAATGTCCCTCCGGCGTGTTAAACGCCGTTTTCCACTCATCCCCCTCTTTTATCCTAATCAGATTATACGCCCCCCTGAGATCCAATTTAGAGAACCATTTGGCGCCAACAATTTGATTGAAGAGATCAGGAATCAGAGGGAGTGGATACGGATCTCGAACAGTAATCCGATTAAGTTCGCGGAAATCCAAGCAAGGGCGTAGGCCTCCATCTTTTTTCTTCACAAAGAAGAACCCCGCGGCCACTGGGGAAGATGAAGGTCTAATATGCCCTTTGGCCAGACTTTCCGAAATATAATCTTTCATAGCCTGCCTCTCAGGACCAGAAAGGTTATATAACCTAGCTTTAGGTAACTTAGCATCAGGAAGTAAATTAATAGAGCAGTCATACACGCGATGAGGAGGCAACTCCTGACACCCCTCCTCAGAGAACACATCCCCAAAGTCCTCCAAAAAAGGAGGCAAAGTACTAGGCACGACCGCACTGATGACTGTGTTCATGCAGTTACTTTTGCAAAACTCCCCCCATTGGCTTATATCTCTGGACTGCCAATTAATCACAGGGTTATGTTTAACCAACCAAGGAAGTCCCAACACAATAGGAGTAGGTAGACCCTCCAACACATAACAAGATAATAGTTCCCTATGTATTGCCCCTACCCGAAGGTCAATGTTATGAACCTCATGAACAAAGCTACCTTGGCCGAGAGGCCTGGCGTCAATGGAGAATATAGGGATCGGTTTGACCAATACACTCAGATGCATACCTTGAGCCTGAGCAAACTGAGCGTCAACCAGATTAGCCCCGGACCCACTATCAAGAAGAACAGAAAATCTCTCCACTCTCGTACTCACAACCACCACCTCCACTGGTACAAGGAACTGAGAAGAACTAGCGGACGAAATACATACTCCCAGGTTGTCGTCCACCACACAACCTGGGATTAACAGTTTTCTGGCGACTTTTTGCTCAACAAGGCACGGGATGGACATCCCCCAACAAAATGTCCCTCTTTCCCGCAGAAGAAACACCTTCTAGTCCTGCGGCGTACCGCCAATCCCCTCCTACGAAATGATGTCCCTCCCAACTGCATAGGCTCATCCGAACAGACAAGGGGAACCTCAACATAAGGGACTTTAGTAGTAGGTGGAGTAACAACAGGGGGCGGAGTTACCTCGCACCTCTCCCGGAGCCGTCTATCAGTACGGATAGCTAGGGCCATAGCAGCCTCCAGTGATGGAGGAGAATCATACTGAGCCAAAACGTCCTTTAATTTGTCAGAAAGCCCATGACAAAACTGGCTCCTAAGAGCTGGGTCATTCCACTGAGTATCTGTGGCCCATCTACGGAACTCAGAAGCAAATTCCTCCGCCGGACGATCTCCCTGCTGTATCTTACGTAATTTTGTCTCAGCAAGAGAGACCCGATCTGGGTCACCATATACCAAACCCAGGGCAGTAAAAAATCGATCTACTGACTGTAGAGCCGGGGATCCCGGAGGAAGGGAGAAGGCCCAGCATTGAGGGTCCCCTTGTAGGAGCGAGATAACAATTCCCACTCTCTGCTCTTCACTCCCTGATGATCGAGGCCGAAGCCGAAAATACAATTTACATGCTTCCCTGAAGGTAAAAAATTTGTCTCGCCCACCAGTGAACCTGTCCGGGAGAGCTACTTTAGGTTCAAATCTGGTTTGCTCCGAGGGAGACAAAACTTTGGACTTAATGTCCGTCAGCTACATGGATAATCCCTGCAACTGCAGAGCCAGCTGGGCTACTGGATCCATGGCAACTGGGAATAATTTTATGGGCCAGTGAAAATGTCACGCGGTCTTATGATATGTGTACGATGTCAGTAAACTATTCTTAAAAGAACAACACTCTATACAACATATAGATTAGCAACATCAGCATGTAAATATAGAATAGATTTACCTGACACGATATCCGTTGAACTCAGGGTTAATCTTGAGGACTTGATACACTGTCACAGGAAAGAGGAGGACCGGGGTCTAACCTGACCCTAAACTGGGGTCCTAACTAATCCCTCACCTTGGAGGTACTGATAATGGTTCAGAGGTCCAAGTCTCCAGCCTAACCCTGTCTCCTATCAGTCCCTGAACCCTGTAATCAGTCCTAAGAAGGATTCTGATTACCACCAAAGGGATATGGGCTGATCTCTGCTAAATACACAGATTAGACATATAAGACAGACTGGAGAAAACACAGACTTGCATACACACTCAAACACAGAAGGAACATAAATGATCTGGGATATTAAACTCTAAGCAAGGTGAGCTTAAAACAACTAAGGAGCTCTTTAACTTAAGTCTATACAGATACAATCCTATCTGTGGTCTGCATGAAGAATTTCACTGGCAACTCCCAACACAGACAACCAGAGATTTAAAGGAAACCAATCAACAAATAATTAATTGCAGCCGGGAGAAAACTGCACCCAGTCCCAGAACTGAGCACAGACAGAATTAACTCCCTAACTGCCAAACACAAAGAAACAGCAACTCAGCTGTGAGAAGTCAGAATGTGCAACCGCGACGATCTTCGTGGCGATGCACACATGACAGATATACAGCGCAGCACAGTATCAGTCCATCATCTATAACCTGACCATGATTTACAGCCCCCCATAGTCACAGCCTGGAGGCACCAGACACAATGTAATGGTATGCAGGATGTCATACAAAACATGTATTTGGAAGTTGCCTTGCTACACTCATCAGGAGAGCTTTAAAGTAGAACAATGTGGGAAGGGAAGCAAAACGCCAGCAAAAGCCATACACCTGACAAATACTATTGAGAATTCTGTTATTAGAAGTGAAGGGGAAGAACAGAGACAAAAAAATCTACATAAAAATATTGAAGAAAGAGAAACCAATCACAAACTAAAATGTTTCTATACAAATGCACAAAGCATGGGCAACAAACAAGGAGAACTGGAACTACTAACGCAGGAGAAGAAGTATGATGTCATTGGAATCACTGAGACTTGGTGGGACGATACACATGATTGGAATACAAGGCTAGAAGGATACAACTTATTTGCAAGAAACAGACTTGATAAACGAGGAGGAGGTGTTGCATTGTATGTTAGAAAAGCGTATATCTGCACAGAGATTGACGCTTCAGAGACTGGGAGTTCTGTGGAAACTGTTTGGGTAAGAATACAAGGACAGAACAATGGAAAGGACACCATTGTAGGCATTTACTACAGGCCACCTATGCAAGCTGAAGATATGGATGAACTCTTTATGCATCAAATAGCCAAGTTCTCCAAAAAATATGACATAGTGGTCATGGGAGATTTCAACTATCCAGACATTTGTTGGGAATCTCTCTCAGGCAAAACTAACAGGTCCAGGAAATTCTTATCCTCTCTTGCTGATAACTTTATCTTCCAAAAGGTAGGGGAGAAAACAAGGGGATCTGCTACCTTGTATCTAATCCTTATAAACAGGGAGGAAATGGTTGAGGAGGTAAGAGTGGCTGGGACCCTAGGAGGTAGTGACCATGCTATTTTAGAATTTTGGATAACAAGAGGAGGAAGACCTGTGAAGACTCAGACGTCAAGGTTAGATTTCAGAAAGGCAGATTTTAAGGAACTCAGAAAGAGAATTGGAGGGATCCAATGGCTGGATATCTTTAAGGACTAAAATGTCCAGGAAGGATGGAAAATCTTGAAAAATGAGATTCTCAAAGCACAATCGTTAACAATTCAGAAAAGAGGGAAGAATGGGAAGCATTTAAGGAAACCAGGATGGATGAACACAGAACTTAAACACATGCTAAAAAGGAAGAAAGCAATGTTTATCAAATGGAAAGAGGGAGGCATATCTAAAGAAGAATATAATGCCGTCTGCAGAACCTGCAGGGCACAAATCAGATTATCTAAAGCTGACAATGAATTAAGGCTTGCAAGAGACGTCAAAAGCAACAAAAAAGGATTTTGGGGATACGTCAAAAGTAAAAGAAAAGTCAAAGGTGCTATAGGATTTTTACAGGATGAAAATGATGAAATGGTAAGACAGGATGTTGAGAAGGCTGAACTTTTAAATTCCTATTTTGCATCTCTTTTCTCTCAGAAAGGAAATGTAACATCAACTGATCTTCACTGTCCTATTAAAGGAATAGAAGAATCCAGGATATCTATAAACAGAAAGACAGTGAGGAAACACTTAGCTAACCTAAATGAATTCAAGTCTCCAGGTCCAGATGAATTACACCCTAGAGTACTGAAGGAGATAGCAGAAGAAATTCTTGAACCACTGTCCATAATCTTTGAAAATTCTTGGAGAACAGGAGAAGTCCCAGAAGACTGGAGAAGAGCAAATGTTGTTCCTATCTTCGAAAAGGGGAAGAAGATGGACCCAGGGAACTACAGGCTGGTGAGTCTGACTTCTATACCAGGAAAGATCTTTGAACAAATTATTAAAGAACATGTATGTAAGTACCTGGATAAGAATGAAGTGATTAACCCCTTCCCGACCTTTGACACAGCGTATGCGTCATGAAAGTCGGTGCCAATCCGACCTATGACGCATACCCTGCGTCATGAAAGGATCGCATTCCTGCGGGCCGGGAGACCGGGTCACTCAAAGGTCACCCGACCCGCAGTTACAGGACCCTTTGTGCTTCACCACAGGGGGGTTGGCTTAACCTCCCCGTGGCCACGATCGCTCTGATTGGCTGTTAAAAGTGAAACAGCCAATCAGAGCAATCTGTAATATTTCACCAATTTAATTGGTGAAATATTACAATCCAGCCATGGCCGATGCTGCAATAGCATCTGCCATGGCTGGACACCGAGACCTGATCCCCCCACACCGAGTCACGGCGGCGATCGGCCGCCGCCACCGAAAGATGGCAGCGATCGGTCACCGCCGTCACTAACAGCTCCCCTCCTCCTTTGCTCCGGTGCCCCCACCTTGCGATCCCCCCCCCTAACCTTCCGACCACCCTACTCACCTCTCCCGATCCACCGATGTCCCTGGATCGGTCCCGGCGTCCGCCCGGGCCTCTTCATGGGCGCCGCCATCTTCGAAAATGGCGGGCGCATGCGCAGTGCGCCCGCCGGCCGGCGCATGCGCAATGCGCCCCCCAGTGTCCAAAAATTTATTTTGATCACTGTGATAAACTGTCACAGTGATCAAAATAAAAAAAAGTAAATGAACCCCCCCTTTATCATAGGTAGGGACAAATAAAAAAAATAATTTTTTTTTTTTTTTTTTTCCTATTAGGCCCTGTGCACACGTTGCGGATTTTGCTGCGGATCCGCGGCGGATTTTGCTGCGGATCCACGGCAGATTTCGCTGCTGATCCGCGGCGGATCAGCAGCGAAATCAGCCGCGGATGCGCAGCGATATCCGCCGCAGATCGGCAGCGAAATCCGCCGCGGATCCGCAGCAAAATACGCCGCGGATCCGCAGCAAAATCCGCAACGTGTGGCGGATTTCGCTGCGGATCCGCGGCGGATTTCGCTGCAGATCCGCGGCGGATTTCGCTGCCGATCTGCGGCGGATATCGCTGCGCATCCGCGGCTGATTTCGCTGCTGATCTGCGACTGATTTCGCTGCAGATCCGCAACTGATTTCGCTGCGGATCCGCAGCGGATTTTGCTGCTGATCCGCGGCGGATTTCGCTGCTGATCCGCGGCGGATCCGCGGCTGATTTCGCTGCTGAATCGCGGCGGATTTCGCTGCTGATTCGCGGCGGATTTCGCTGCTGATCCGCTGCGGATTTCGCTACTGATCCGCTGCGGATTTCGCTGCTGATCCGCTGCGGATTTCGCTGCGATTCCGCGGCGGATTTCGCTGCTGATCCACGACTGATTTTGCTGCTGATTCGCTGCGGATCCGCAGCGGATTTCGCTGCTGATCCGCGGCTGATTTTGCTGCTGATTCGCTGCGGATCCGCGGCTGATTTTGCTGCTGATTCGCTGCGGATCCGCAGCGGATTTCGCTGCTGATCCGCTGCGGATTTCGCTGCGATTCCGCGGCGGATTTCGCTGCTGATCCACGACTGATTTTGCTGCTGATTCGCTGCGGATCCGCAGCGGATTTCGCTGCTGATCCGCGGCTGATTTCGCTGCTGATCCGCGGCTGATTTCGCTACTGATCCGCGGCTGATTTCGCTGCTGATCCGCGGCTGATTTCGCTGCTGATCCGCGGCTGATTTCGCTGCTGATCCGCGGCGGATTTCGCTGCTGATCCGCGGCGGATTTCGCTGCGGATTCACGGCGGATTTCGCTGCTGATCCCCGACTGATTTTGCTGCTGATTCGCTGCGAATCCGCAGCGGATTTCGCTGCTGATCCGCGGCTGATTTCGCTGCTGATCCGCTGCTGATTTTGCTGCTGATCCGCGGCGGATTTCGCTGCTGATTCGCGGCGGATTTCGCTGCTGATCCCCGACTGATTTTGCTGCTGATTCGCTGCGAATCCGCAGCGGATTTCGCTGCTGATCCGCGGCTGATTTCGCTGCTGATCTTCTGCGGATCCGCAGCGGAATTCGCTGCTGATCCGCGGCTGATTTCGCTGCTGATCCGCGGCTGATTTCGCTGCTGATCCGCGGCTGATTTCGCTGCTGATCCGCGGCGGATTTCGCTGCTGATCCGCGGCGGATTTCGCTGCTGATCCGCGGCGGATTTCGCTGCTGATTCGCTGCGGATCCGCGGCTGATTTTGCTGCTGATCCACGGCGGATTTCGCTGCTGATCCGCGACTGATTTTGCTACTGATTCGCTGCAGATCCGCGGCGGATTTTGCTGCGGATCCGCGGCTGATTATCTGCTGATTCATCTGCGCTAGCGGGTATAGCATAACGCGATCGCGTTATGCTATACCGTTACCAGCCGGTCACCGCTACGTGTTGAACGGGCTGGTAAAACGCAATATGAACCCAGCCTTAGGGTTAGAACTAGGGTTAGGGTTAGCATTAGGGTTAAGGTTAGAATTACGGTTAGGGTTGGAATTTGGGTTAGGGTTGGAATTAGGGTTAGGGTTGGAATTAGGGTTAGGGTTGGAATTAGGGTTAGGCTTGTAGTTAGGTTTATGGTTAGAGTTGGGATTAGGGTTAGGGGTGTGTTGGGGTTAGGGTTATGATTAGGGTTTGTATTAGGGTTAGGTGTGTGTAGGGGTTAGGGTTGGTGTTAGGGGTGTGTTGGGGTTAGGGTTGGAGTTAGAATTGAGGGGTTTCCACTATTTAGGCACATCAGGGGGTCTCCATACGCGACATGGAGCCACCATTGATTCCTGCAAATTTTGCGTTCAAAAAGTCAAACAGTGCTCCCTTTATTCCAAGCCCCGACGTATGCCCAAACAGTGGTTTATCCCCACATATGGGGTATCAGCGTACTCGGGAAAAATTGCACAACAACTTTGGGGGTTCTAATTTCTCCTGTTAACATTGGGAAAAAAATTGGGGACTAAAAATTATTTTTGTGGAAAAAAAATGATTTTATATTTTCACGGCTCTGCGTTATAAACTTCTGTGAAGGACTTGGAGATTCAAAGTGCTTATCACACATCTATAGGAGTTCCTTGGGGGATCTAGTTTTCAAAATGGGGTCACTTGTGGGGAGTTTCTACTGTTTAGGCACATCAGGGACTCTGCAAACGTAACATGACGCCGAAGACCATTCCATCAAGTGGGCATTTCAAAACGTCGCTACTTCCCATCCGAGCCCCGACGTGTGCCCATACAGTAGTTTTCTCCCACATATGGGATATCAGCATACTCAGGACAAATTGGACAACAACTTTTGGGTCTAATTTCTCATGTTACCCTTGGGAAAATAAAAAAATTGGGGACTAAAAGATCCTGATTGTGGAAAAAATATGATTTTTTTATTTTCATGCCCGGGCGTTATAAACTTCTGTGTAGCCCTTGGGGGTTCAAAGTGCTCACCACACATCTAGATAAGTTCTTTGCCGGGTCTAGTTTCCAAAATGGGGTCACTTGTGGGGAGTTTCTACTGTTTAGGCACATCAGGGGCTCTGCAAACGTAACAAGATGCCCGCAGACCATTCCATCAAGTCGGCATTTCAAAGCGTCACTACATCCCTTCCGAGCCCTGACGTGTGCCCAAACAGTGGTTCCCCCCCACATATGGGGTACTAGCGTACTCAGGAGAAACTGGACAACAACTTTTGGGGTCCAATTTCTCCTGTAACCATTGTGAAAATAAAAAACAGTGGGCTAAAAAATCATTTTTTGAGAAAAAAAAATGATTTTTTATTTTCGCGGCTCTGCGTTATAAACTTCTGTGAAGCACCTGGGGGTTCAAAGTGCTCACTATGCATCTAGATAAGTTCCTTAGGGCGTCTAGTTTCCAAAATGGGGTCACTTGTGGGGGAGCTCCAATGTTTAGGCACACAGGAACTCTCCAAATGCGACATGGCAACCGCTAAATATTCCAGCATATTTTCCATTCAAAAAGTCAAATGGCGCTCCTTCCCTTCTGAGCCCTGCAGTGCGCCCAAACAGTGGTTTATGACCACATATGAGGTATCTGTGTACTCAGGAGAAATTGCCCAACAAATTTTAGGATCCAATTTATACTGTTGCCCATGTGAAAATGAAAAAAACTGAGGCTAAAAGAAAATTTTTGTGAAAAAAAAGTACTTTCTTTTTTTTACGGATCAATTTGTGAAGCACCTGGGGTTCAAAGTGCTCACTATGCATCTAGATAAGTTCCTTAGGGGGTCTAGTTTCCAAAATGTGGTCACTTGTGGGGGAGCTCCAATGTTTAGGCACACAGGGACTCTCCAAATGCGACATGGCAACCGCTAAATATTCCAGCATATTTTCTATTCAAAAAGTCAAATGGCGCTCCTTCCCTTCTGAGCCCTGCCGTGCGCCCAAACAGTGGTTTATGACCACATATGAGGTATCTGTGTACTCAGGAGAAATTGCCCAACAAATTTTAGGATCCAATTTATACTGTTGCCCATGTGAAAATGAAAAAAACTGAGGCTAAAAGAAAATTTTTGTGAAAAAAAAGTACTTTCTTTTTTTTACGGATCAATTTGTGAAGCACCTGGGGGTTCAAAGTGCTCACTATGCATCTAGATAAGTTCCTTAGGGGGTCTAGTTTCCAAAATGGGGTCACTTGTGGGGGAGCTCCAATGTTTAGGCACACAGGGACTCTCCAAATGCGACATAGCAACCGCTAAATATTCCAGCATATTTTCCATTCAAAAAGTCAAATGGCGCTCCTTCCCTTCTGAGCCCTGCCGTGCGCCCAAACAGTGGTTTATGACCACATATGAGGTATCTGTGTACTCAGGAGAAATTGCCCAACAAATTTTAGGATCTAATTTATACTGTTGCCCATGTGAAAATGAAAAAAACTGAGGCTAAAAGAAAATTTTTGTGAAAAAAAAGCACTTTCTTTTATTTACGGATCAATTTGTGAAGCACCTGGGAGTTCAAAGTGCTCACTATGCATCTAGATAAGTTCCTTAGGGGGTCTAGTTTCCAAAATGGGGTCACTTGTGGGGGAGCTCCAATGTTTAGGCACACAGGGACTCTCCAAATGCGACATGGCAATCGCTAAATATTCCAGCATATTTTCTATTCAAAAAGTCAAATGGCGCTCCTTCCCTTCTGAGCCCTGCCATGCGCCCAAACAGTGGTTTATGACCACATATGAGGTATCTGTGTACTCAGGAGAAATTGCCCAACAAATTTTAGGATCCAATTTATACTGTTGCCCATGAGAAAATGAAAAAAACTGAGGCTAAAAGAAAATTTTTGTGAAAAAAAAGTACTTTCTTTTTTTTACGGATCAATTTGTGAAGCACCTGGGGGTTCAAAGTGCTCACTATGCATCTAGATAAGTTCCTTAGGGGTCTAGTTTCCAAAATGGGGTCACTTGTGGGGGAGCTCCAATGTTTAGGCACACAGGGACTCTCCAAATGCGACATGGCAACCGCTAAATATTCCAGCATATTTTCTATTCAAAAAGTCAAATGGCGCTCCTTCCCTTCTGAGCCCTGCCGTGCGCCCAAGCAGTGGTTTATGACCACATATGAGGTATCTGTGTACTCAGGAGAAATTGCCCAACAAATTTTAGGATCCAATTTATACTGTTGCCCATGTGAAAATGAAAAAATCTGAGGCTAAAAGAAAATTTTTGTGAAAAAAAAGTACTTTCTTTTTTTTACGGATCAATTTGTGAAGCACCTGGGGGTTCAAAGTGCTCACTATGCATCTAGATAAGTTCCTTAGGGGGTCTAGTTTCCAAAATGGGGTCACTTGTGGGGGAGCTCCAATGTTTAGGCACACAGGGACTCTCCAAATGCGACATGGCAACCGCTAAATATTCCAGCATATTTTCCATTCAAAAAGTCAAATGGCGCTCCTTCCCTTCTGAGCCCTGCCGTGCGCCCAAACAGTGGTTTATGACCACATATGAGGTATCTGTGTACTCAGGAGAAATTGCCCAACAAATTTTAGGATCCAATTTATACTGTTGCCCATGTGAAAATGAAAAAACTGAGGCTAAAAGAAAATTTTTGTGAAAAAAAAGTACTTTCTTTTTTTACAGATCAATTTGTGAAGCACCTGGGGGTTCAAAGTGCTCACTATGCATCTAGATAAGTTCCTTAGGGGGTCTAGTTTCCAAAATGGGGTCACTTGTGGGGGAGCTCCAATGTTTAGGCACACAGGAACTCTCCAAATGCGACATGGCAACCGCTAAATATTCCAGCATATTTTCCATTCAAAAAGTCAAATGGCGCTCCTTCCCTTCTGAGCCCTGCCGTGCGCCCATACAGTGGTTTATGACCACATATGAGGTATCTGTGTACTCAGGAGAAATTGCCCAACAAATTTTAGGATCCATTTTATCCTGATGCCCATGTAAAAATGAAAAAATTGATGCTAAAAGAAAATTTTTGTTGGAAAAATTAAAATGTCCATTTTTTCCTTCCACGTTGCTTTAGTTCCTGTGTCGCACCTGAAGGGTTAATAATCTTCTTGAATGTAGTTTTGAGTAGCTTGAGGGGTGCAGTTTTTATAAAGGTGTCACTTTTGGGTATTTTCTGCCATATAGGCCCCTCAAAGTGACTTCAAATGTGAGGTGGTCCCTAAAAAAAATGGTTTTGTAAATTTTGCTGTAAAAATGAGAAATCGCTGGTCAACTTTTAACCCTTATAACTTCCTAACAAAAAAAAATGTTGTTCCCAAAATTGTGCTGATGTAAAGTAGACATGTGGGAAATGTTATTTATTAACTATTTTGTGCCACATAACTCTCTGGTTTAACAGAATAAAAATTAAAAATTTGAAAATTACAAAATTTTCAGAATTTTTGCCAAATTTCCATTTTTTTCACAAATAAACGCAAAAATTATCGACCTAAATTTACCACTAACATGAAGCCCAATATGTCACGAAAAAACAATCTCAGAATCGCTAGGATCCGTTGAAGCGTTCCTGAGTTATTACCTCATAAAGGGACACTGGTCAGAATTGCAAAAAATGGCAAGGTCTTTGAGGTCAAAATAGGCTGGGTCTTGAAGGGGTTTAAACAGAGTCAGCATGGGTTTGTAACTAATAAGTCATGTCAGACTAACTTAATTTCCTTCTATGACAGAATCACTGACTTGGTGGATCAGGGAAATGCTGTATAGTATATCTTGACTTCAGCAAAGCATTTGACAAAGTATCTTACACAATCCTTATTGAAAAAATGACTAAGTATGGAATAGACAAGGCAACTGTTAGGTGGATTCATAACTGGCTTAGTGATCGGACCCAAAGAGTGGTCGTAAATTACTGCACATCCAGTTGGAAGAATGTCTCAAGTGGGGTACCACAAGGCTCTGTTTTGGGCGATGTATTGTTCAACATCTTTATCAATGATTTAGATGAAGGAATTGAGGGTAAACTGATCAAATTTGCTGATGACACAAAGCTAGGAGGGGTAGCTAATACTAGAGAAGAGACAGAGGATTCAAAAAGATATAAATAAACTGGAGCAGTGGGCAGCAACTAACAGAATGGTTTTTAACAGGGAAAAATGCAAAGTACTACATCTGGGCAATAAAAATGAGAAAAGCATATACAAAATGGGAGGAATAGGGCTAAGTAACAGCACATGTGAAAAAGACTTGGGTATAATAATTGATCACAGACTGAACATGAGTCAACAGTGTGATGCAGCAGCAAAAAAGGGAAATACAATTCTAGGATGTATTAACAGAAGCATACAGTCTAGATCACGTGAAGTCATTATTGCTCTCTACTCCTCTTTGGTCAGACCTCATCTGGAATACTGTGTCCAGTTTTGATCCTCACATTTTAAAAAAAGACATCAACAAACTGGAGCAAGTTCAGAGAAGAGCCACCAGAATGGTGACCTGCAAACCATGTCCTATGAGGAACGGTTACAGGATTTGAGAATGTTTAGCTTTCAAAAAAGAAGACTGAGAGGAGACTTAATAGCTGTCTACATATATTTCAAGGGCTGTCACATTGTAGAAGGATCATCTTTATTCTCATTTGCACAAGGAAAGACTAGAAGCAATGGGATGAAACTGAATGGGAGGAGACACAGATTAGATATTAGAAAAAACTTTTTGACAGTGAGGATGATCAATGAGTGGAACAGGCTGCCACGAGAGGTGGTGAGTTCTCCTTCAATGGAAGTCTTCAAACAGAGGCTGGACAGACATCTGTCTGGGATAATTTAGAGAATCCTGCTTTGAGCAGGGGGTTGGACTAGATGGCCCAGGAGGTCCCTTCCAACTCCACCATTCCATCATTCTATGATTCTATGATATACTGCTATAGCTCTATAACAGGGGCACGCAGGGAGTATGAGGTGCTGCCGACGTTCAGCTTGGGCCACATCCAATGTTAGGGTGCCAACCTCCCCCGTTGGGTAGGATCACAGCTGAGAGGGCTCTGTGGGGCCAGTGTAGAATTGATAGATCGTACCCCACTGAATTCCCAGCCTTATAAATTGTTGTTGGAACATCCCCCCAGTAAAGGGCTCGGCAGGGGTTGTTGTTTTGTTTTCTCTTGGTTTTTATTTCCTAGTGATTGTTGAATAATTACTCTTAATTGAAATAATGAAATGTTAATGTTTCCTCCCTGCTGTGCTCTCCAGTCATATACCCAGCTCACATTCCTAGGTCTTGCACGGTTAATAGTAAACTCTGCAGCCAGTGAGGCCATACATCTACAGGACGCAGATCTGTGGGGCATGTTCACACGTGGCGTTAGTCAGCAGTTTTCCATTCCCGCCTGGTACAGGAGACGTTCTGGAGCTTCAGGCACATGTCGGTGTTTGTTGCATTGTTAGTTCTGCTTTATGTCAGTTCTTTCAGGGATTTTGCAGCTTTTTTCACTCATTCAAATGAATGGAAAATAGAACACAAGTAAAAAGGCTGCAAAAGCGCAAGGTGTGAACAGCCCCTTATCCTGGCTGTATTCTTATTGGATCCAGAAGAGAACGGCTATGAAAACATGGAGGCGTTTGTAATCCCCTGTAAGTATTGCAGTCGATCCTGAGGATTCCATCACCACATTCCATGATGATGTCACCACATTCCATCATGACGTCACCACATTCCATGATGACCTCACCACATTCCATGATGACCTCACCACATTCCATGATGACATCACCACATTCCATGACCTCACCACATTCCATCATAACATCACTGATGTTCGGCCATTATGACATCACTGATGGTTGGCCATTATGACATCACCACTCGCAGTCACTTATGCTCTGCGCGCAGGGTTCCGGCTGCCATTCTTGGCTTCATAGTGACTGAGCGCATTTGCAGATTTTCGCTATGGCTGAATTTCTTCTAGACAACCTTCAGGTAGAAGCACTATGGGAGATTCTTATCACCCATCAATCTGACATTGAGCATCTACCACCCGATGGCGTCCTCAGCTTCACTCACCGGCTGGTGGTGGAGCAAGTGAAGGACTGCCTGATCAAACACGAACAAGGTCATCTTACCTCAGAACATCTGACGGATTTACCCAGGAACATCAGGACGCTACTACAGCAGGTACATGGCGGACGCTCCGCACAAACCCTCTCCACAATGATGGTGATAATGGTGGACAGGAGCTGCTAGTGTCCCCCAATATTACACAGGGCGAGGCCCAGATCCACAGTCATTACACTATGGCGCCTCCATTCTCACCGCTCCGTGGTCATTACACTATGGCGCCTCCATTCTCACCGCTCCTTGGTCATTACACCATGGCGCCACCATTCTCACCGCTCTGCCGTCATTACACTATGGCGTCTCCATTCTCACCGCTCCGCAGTCATTACACTATGGCGCCTCCATTCTCACCGCTCCGCAGTCATTACACTATGTCGCCTCCATTCTCACCGCTCCGCGGTCATTACACTATGGCGCCTCCATTCTCACCGCTCCGCAGTCATTACACTATGGCGCCTCCATTCTCACCGCTCCGCAGTCATTACACTATGGCTCCTCCATTCTCATCGCTCCGCGGTCATTACACTATGGCGTCTCCATTCTCACCGCTCCGCGGTCATTACACTATGGCGCCTCCATTCTCACCGCTCCGCGGTCATTACACTATGTCGCCTCCATTCTCACCGCTCCGCAGTCATTACACTATGGCGCCTCCATTCTCACCGCTCCGCAGTCATTACACTATGGCGCCTCCATTCTCACCGCTCCGCGGTCATTACACTATGGCGCCTCCATTCTCACCGCTCCGAAGTCATTACACTATGGCGCCTCCATTCTCACCGCTCCGCGTATTACACATGGCGCCTCCATTCCATCCGCTCCGCGTCATTACACTATGGCGCCTCCTTCTCACCGCCCGAGTCATTACACTATGGCCCTCCATTCTCCCGCTCCGCGTCAACACTATGGCCTCCATTCTCACCGCTCCGCAGTCATTACACTATGGCCCTCCATTCCCTCCGCTCTCCATAGCCTCATCTATGCGCCTCCATTCACTCGCTCCAGTTCTACACTACTGGGCCTCCATTCTACCCCGCATCCGCGCATTTACACTATGGCGCCTCCATTCTCACCGCTCGGTCATTACACTATGGCGCCTCCTTCTCACCGCTCGCAGTCATTACACTATGGCGCCTCCATTCTCACCCGCTTCACGCATTCACTATGGCCCTCCATTCCACCGCTCCGTTCATTACACTATGGCTCCTCCATTCTCCCCTACGCGGTCATTACACTATGGCGCTCCATTCTCACCCCGCGTCATACATCTTCCTATTGCCTCCTCATTCTCACCTGCGTCCATTCTACCTTGGGCCTCCATTCTCACGCTCGCGTCATTACACTATGGGCTCCATTCTCCCGCTCCGCAGTCATACACCTCATTGGCGCCTCATTTCCTCCGCTCCGGTCATTACCTTGCGCCTCCATTCCTCCCTCCATCTCACGTCATTACCTGCGCCTCCATTCTACGCTCCGCTCATTAACATGCCCCTCCATTCTCACCGTTCCTCATTCTTACCTATGGCTCCTCATTGCACCGCTCTGCAGTCATTACACTTGGCGTCTCCATTCTCTCCGCCCGCGTCATTACACTATGGCGCCTCATTCTCACCGCTCCTGCGTCATTACACAGAGGCCTCCATTCCCCCGCTCTCACACTATACCTTGCCGCCTCCATTCTCACTCGCCCGCTCATTACACTTGGCACTCCATTCCCTCCTCTCACGCGTCATTACATATGGGCCTCCATTCTCAACGCTCCGCGGTCATCTACACTGCCCTCCATTCTCACCGCTCCGCAGTCATTACACTATGGCCTCCATTCTCACCGCTCGCAGTCATTACACTATGGCGCCTCCATTCCCTCCGCGAGTCATTACACTATGGGCCTCCATTCTCCCGTCCGCTCATTACACTATGGCGCCTCCTATCTCCCGCTCCGCGTCATTACACTATGGCGCTCCTTCCTCTCACCGCTCGCGTCATTACACTATGGCCCTTTTCACCTCTCCCGTTCACGGTCTTACACTATGGACGCTCCATTCTCACGCTCCGCAGTCTTACACTATGGCCCTTCCATTCTCCGCTCATGGCTCATTCACTATGCGCCTCCATTCTCACGCTCCGTCATTACACTGGGCTCCATTCCTCACCTCCGCTGGTCATTACACTATGGCCCCTCCATTCTCACCGCTCCGCGGTCATTACACATGGCCCTCATCTACCGCATCCGGTCATCATTATTCCCCCTCCCGCCCTGCGTCCATTACACTATGGCGCCTCCATTCTTCCCTACGTCTTACCTATCGCCCTCCATTCTCCACTCGCGCCTCATTACACTATGCGTCTCATTCCTCCCTTCGTCATTACACTAGGCCTCCATTGCTCCCTCCCGTCTTCACATGCGCCTCATTCTCACCGCCCCGGTCATACCTTGGCGCTCCATTCTCACCCGCCCGCTCGTCATTACCTATGGCGCCTCCATTCCCCCCGGTCATACATTTCACCATTGCGCCTCCATTCTCACCGCTCGCATTACACTATGGCGCCTCCATTCTCACCGCTCCGCATCATCACATATGCGCCTCCATTCTACCTGGCCTCATCCCTCCATTACATGCTATCCGCTCCATTTCACCTACTGGCGTCATTACACTATGGCCGCCTCCTCTCACCGTCCGCGGTCATTACCATGGCGCCTTCATTCTACCGCCCCGTCATTACATATGCGCCTCCATTCTCACGCTCCTCTCTACCTATGGGCCTCCATTCATCACCCTCCGATTTACCTAGCCCCCATTCATCGCTCCTATGCGCCTTCACTATCTGCGCCTCCTGTCCATACCTATGCGCTCCATTCTGCACCGCCATCCTCTTACACTAGCGGTCATTCCTCGCCTCCATTCTACACCGCTCCTCCATTCTCACCCTTGACGCGCCTCCATTCTCACCGCTCCGCGGTCATTACACTATGGCGCCTCCATTCTCACCGCTCCGCGTCATTACACTATGGCGCCTCCATTCTCACCGCTCCGCGTCATTACACTATGGCGCCTCCATTCTCACCGCTCCGCAGTCATTACACTATGGCCCTCCATTCTCACCGCTCCGCGGTCATTACACTATGGCGCCTCCATTCTCACCGCTCCGCAGTCATTACACTATGGCGCCTCCATTCTCACCGCTCCGCGGTCATTACACTATGGCGCCTCCATTCTCACCGCTCCGCAGGTCATTACACTATGGCGCCTCCATTCTCACCGCTCCGCGTCATTACACTATGGCGCCTCCATTCTCACCGCTCCGCAGTCATTACACTATGGCGCCTCCATTCTCACCGCCCCCGCAGTCATTACACTATGGCGCCTCCATTCTCACCGCTCCGCAGGTCATTACACTATGGCGCCTCCATTCTCACCGCTCGCAGTCATTACACTATGTGCGCCTCCATTCTCACCGCTCCGCGGTCATTACACTATGGCGCCTCCATTCTCACCGCTCCGCGTCATTACACTATGGCGCCTCCATTCTCACCGCTCCGCAGTCATTACACTATGGCGCCTCCATTCTCAC
The DNA here is from genome assembly GCA_033576555.1 of Oophaga sylvatica. Lineage (NCBI taxonomy): Eukaryota > Metazoa > Chordata > Amphibia > Anura > Dendrobatidae > Oophaga > Oophaga sylvatica. The sequence continues at coordinate 155,651,001 of JARQOD010000008.1, forward strand.
CGCTCCGCTGGTCATTACACTATGGCGCCTCCATTCTCACCGCTCTGCAGTCATTACACTATGGCGCCTCCATTCTCACCGCTCCGCGGTCATTACACTATGGCGCCTCCATTCTCACCGCTCCGCGTCATTACACTATGGCGCCTCCATTCTCACCGCTCCGCAGTCATTACACTATGGCGCCTCCATTCTCACCGCTCCGCAGTCATTACACTATGGCGCCTCCATTCTCACCGCTCCGCGTCATTACACTATGGCGCCTCCATTCTCACCGCTCCGCGTCATTACACTATGGCGCCTCCATTCTCACCGCTCCGCAGTCATTACACTATGGCGCCTCCATTCTCACCGCTCCGCGGTCATTACACTATGGCGCCTCCATTCTCACCGCTCCGCGGGCATTACACTATGGCGCCTCCATTCTCACCGCTCGCAGTCATTACACTATGGCGCCTCCATTCTCACCGCTCCTGGTCATTACACTATGGCGCCTCCATTCTCACCGCTCCGCGTCATTACACTATGGCGCCTCCATTCTCACCGCTCCGCGGTCATTACACTATGGCGCCTCCATTCTCACCGCTCCGCGTCATTACACTATGGCGCCTCCATTCTCACCGCTCCGCGGTCATTACACTATGGCGCCTCCATTCTCACCGCTCCGCGGTCATTACACTATGGCGCCTCCATTCTCTCCGCTCCGCGGTCATTACACTATGGCGCCTCCATTCTCACCGCTCCGCAGTCATTACACTATGCGCCTCCATTCTCACCGCTCCGCAGTCATTACACTATGGCGCCTCCATTCTCACCGCTCCGCGGTCATTACACTATGGCGCCTCCATTCTCACCGCTCCGCGGTCATTACACTATGGCGCCTCCATTCTCACCGCTCCGCGGTCATTACACTATGGCGCCTCCATTCTCACCGCTCCGGTCATTACACTATGGCGCCTCCATTCTCACCGCTCGCGTCATTACACTATGGCGCCTCCATTCTCACCGCTCCGCGGTCATTACACTATGGCGCCTCCATTCTCACCGCTCCGCGGTCATTACACTATGGCGCCTCCATTCTCACCGCTCCGCGGTCATTACACTATGGCGCCTCCATTCTCACCGCTCCGCGTCATTACACTATGGCGCCTCCATTCTCACCGCTCCGCGGTCATTACACTATGGCGCCTCCATTCTCACCGCTCCGCGGTCATTACACTATGGCGCCTCCATTCTCACCGCTCCGCGTCATTACACTATGGCGCCTCCATTCTCACCGCTCTGCGTCATTACACTATGGCGCCTCCATTCTCACCGCTCCGCGGTCATTACACTATGGCGCCTCCATTCTCACCGCTCCTGCGTCATTACACTATGGCGCCTCCATTCTCACCGCTCTGCAGTCATTACACTATGGCGCCTCCATTCTCACCGCTCGCAGGTCATTACACTATGGCGCCTCCATTCTCACCGCTCCGCGGTCATTACACTATGGCGCCTCCATTCTCACCGCTCGCAGTCATTACACTATGGCGCCTCCATTCTCACCGCTCCGCGGTCATTACACTATGGCGCCTCCATTTCTCACGCTCCGCGGTCATTACACTATGGCGCCTCCATTCTCACCGCTCTGCAGTCATTACACTATGGCGCCTCCATTCTCACCGCTCGCAGTCATTACACTATGGCGCCTCCATTCTCACACGCTCCGCAGTCATTACACTATGGCCTCCATTCTCACCGCTCTCGGTCATTACACTATGGCGCCTCCATTCTCACCGCTCCGCGGTCATTACACTATGGCGCCTCCATTCTCACCGCTCCGCGGTCATTACACTATGGCGCCTCCATTCTCACCGCTCCGCGTCATTACACTATGGCGCCTCCATTCTCACCGCTCCGCGTCATTACACTATGGCGCCTCCATTCTCACCGCTCCGCAGTCATTACACTATGGCGCCTCCATTCTCACCGCTCCGCAGGTCATTACACTATGGCGCCTCCATTCTCACGCTCCGCGGTCATTACACTATGGCGCCTCCATTCTCACCGCTCGCAGTCATTACACTATGGCGCCTCCATTCTCACCGCTCGCGGTCATTACACTATGGCCCTCCATTCTCACCGCTCCCCGGTCATTACACTATGGCGCCTCCATTCTCACCGCTCCGCGGTCATTACACTATGGGCCTCCATTCTCACCGCTCGCAGTCATTACACTATGGCGCCTCCATTCTCACCGCTCGCGGTCATTACACTATGGCGCCTCCATTCTCACCGCTCCGCGGTCATTACACTATGGCCCTCCATTCTCACCGCTCCGCGTCATTACACTATGGCGCCTCCATTCTCACCGCTCCGCGGTCATTACACTATGGCGCCTCCATTCTCACCGCTCCGCGGTCATTACACTATGGCGCCTCCATTCTCACCGCTCCGCGTCATTACACTATGGCGCCTCCATTCTCACCGCTCCGCAGTCATTACACTATGGCGCCTCCATTCTCACCGCTCCGCGGTCATTACACTATGCGCCTCCATTCTCACCGCTCCGCGGTCATTACACTATGGCGCCTCCATTCTCACCGCTCCGCGGTCATTACACTATGGCGCCTCCATTCTCACCGCTCCGCGGTCATTACACTATGCGCCTCCATTCTCACCGCTCCGCGGTCATTACACTATGGACGCCTCCATTCTCACCGCTCCGCAGTCATTACACTATGGCACCTCCATTCTCACCGCTCCGCGTCATTACACTATGGCACCTCCATTCTCACCGCTCCGCGTCATTACACTATGGCGCCTCCATTCTCACCGCTCCGCGGTCATTACACTATGGCGCCTCCATTCTCACCGCTCCGCGTCATTACACTATGGCGCCTCCATTCTCACCGCTCCGCAGTCATTACACTATGGCGCCTCCATTCTCACCGCTCCGCGTCATTACACTATGGCGCCTCCATTCTCACCGCTCCGCGGTCATTACACTATGGCCCTCCATTCTCACCGCTCCGCGAGTCATTACACTATGGCCCTCCATTCTCACCGCTCCGCGGTCATTACACTATGGCGCCTCCATTCTCACGCTCCGCGGTCATTACACTATGGCGCCTCCATTCTCACCGCTCCGCGTCATTACACTATGGCGCCTCCATTCTCACGCTCCGCGATCATTACACTATGGCGCCTCCATTCTCACCGCTCCGCGTCATTACACTATGGCGCCTCCATTCTCACCGCTCCGCGTCATTACACTATGGCGCCTCCATTCTCACCGCTCCGCGATCATTACACTATGGCGCCTCCATTCTCACCGCTCCGCGTCATTACACTATGGCGCCTCCATTCTCACCGCTCCGCGGTCATTACACTATGGCGCCTCCATTCTCACCGCTCCGCGGTCATTACACTATGGCGCCTCCATTCTCACCGCTCCGCGGTCATTACACTATGGCGCCTCCATTCTCACCGCTCCGCGGTCATTACACTATGGCGCCTCCATTCTCACCGCTCCGCGTCATTACACTATGGCCCCTCCATTCTCACCGCTCCGCAGTCATTACACTATGGCGCCTCCATTCTCACCGCTCGCGTCATTACACTATGGCGCCTCCATTCTCACCGCTCCGCGGTCATTACACTATGGCGCCTCCATTCTCACCGCTCCGCGGTCATTACACTATGGCGCCTCCATTTCTACACGCTCCGCAGTCATTACACTATGGCGCCTCCATTCTCACCGCTCCGCGGTCATTACACTATGGCGCCTCCATTCTCACCGCTCCGCGGTCATTACACTATGGCGCCTCCATTCTCACCGCTCCGCGTCATTACACTATGGCGCCTCCATTCTCACCGCTCGCGTCATTACACTATGGCGCCTCCATTCTCACGCTCTGCAGTCATTACACTATGGCCCTCCATTCTCACCGCTCGCAGTCATTACACTATGGCGCCTCCATTCTCACCGCTCTGCAGTCATTACACTATGGCGCCTCCATTCTCACCGCTCCGCGTCATTACACTATGGCGCCTCCATTCTCACCGCTCGCAGTCATTACACTATGGCGCCTCCATTCTCACCGCTCCGCAGTCATTACACTATGGCGCCTCCATTCTCACCGCTCCGCGGTCATTACACTATGGCGCCTCCATTCTCACCGCTCTGCAGTCATTACACTATGGCGCCTCCATTCTCACCGCTCTGCTGTCATTACACTATGGCGCCTCCATTCTCACGCTCCGCGTCATTACACTATGGCGCCTCCATTCTCACCGCTCGCAGTCATTACACTATGGCGCCTCCATTCTCACCGCTCCGCGGTCATTACACTATGGCGCCTCCATTCTCACCGCTCGCGTCATTACACTATGGCGCCTCCATTCTCACCGCTCCGCAGTCATTACACTATGGCGCCTCCATTCTCACCGCTCCGCGGTCATTACACTATGGCGCCTCCATTCTCACGCTCGCGGTCATTACACTATGGCGCCTCCATTCTCACCGCTCCGCGTCATTACACTATGGCGCCTCCATTCTCACCGCTCCGCGAGTCATTACACTATGGGCCTCCATTCTCACCGCTCGCGGTCATTACACTATGGCGCCTCCATTCTCACCGCTCCGCGGTCATTACACTATGGCGCCTCCATTCTCACCGCTCCACGGTCATTACACTATGGCAGCCTCCATTCTCACCGCTCCGCGGTCATTACACTATGGCCCTCCATTCTCACCGCTCCGCAGTCATTACACTATGGCGCCTCCATTCTCACCGCTCCGCGGTCATTACACTATGGCGCCTCCATTCTCACCGCTCTGCAGTCATTACACTATGGCGCCTCCATTCTCACCGCTCCGCGGTCATTACACTATGGCGCCTCCATTCTCACCGCTCCGGGTCATTACACTATGGCGCCTCCATTCTCACCGCTCCGCGGTCATTACACTATGGCGCCTCCATTCTCACCGCTCCGCAGTCATTACACTATGGCGCCTCCATTCTCACCGCTCTGCAGTCATTACACTATGGCGCCTCCATTCTCACCGCTCCGCGGTCATTACACTATGGCGCCTCCATTCTCACCGCTCCGCAGTCATTACACTATGGCGCCTCCATTCTCACCGCTCTGCAGTCATTACACTATGGGCCTCCATTCTCACCGCTCCGCGGTCATTACACTATGGCGCCTCCATTCTCACCGCTCCGCGTCATTACACTATGGCGCCTCCATTCTCACCGCTCTGCAGTCATTACACTATGGGCCTCCATTCTCACCGCTCCGCGGTCATTACACTATGGCGCCTCATTCTCACCGCTCTGCAGTCATTACACTATGGTGCCTCCATTCTCACCGCTCCGCAGTCATTACACTATGGCGCCTTCATTCTCACCGCTCGCAGTCAATTCCTTATTTGCCTCTAAGGTGGATCTCCCGGAATCGTCTGTAAGGACAATAGAGCCGTCCTTCTCACCGGGCTACTCGGGACGTTACATATGGCGCCCCTTCTACTCCCGGATGACACTATGGCGTCATGTCTCACGCGTCGGCAGGGTCAGTCCTTCTGATTTATGGATTTGGGGGTCAGTGGGAGTTTCCACATCTTATTCTATATCTTTTATCTATCAGGAGACACCAGAAGGGCGACGACAAGATGGGGAAAATGTCCCCCCGGAATCCCCGGACACTAATACCAGTGAGCCGGGGCCGAGCAGCGATCTGACCACAGGTGAGCCGGTCACACGACCGTCTACCGGAAATATCCGGAGATTCTACAGCACAGGGAGAACGTCACATTTACTCTTTCCCCTATGTGTGATGGGAGCCGGGCGGCCATGTCACTTGTGGAGTAGTGGGAGGACTGGAGCGGACGGTTTATGGCCTCCAATGTGCCTGCTCAGGAGGAATGGGAGGTAGAAGTCATATGCAGATCAGGATGGAAGTGCACTGGGGGCGTGGCTGAAGAGTCTGCGTGCAGGGACACGCCCCACTGCACTTCCAGGCTGTTTTGCATATGGCAGCTCTGCTCCAGCTCTCTTCCCATCATTCACATGTGCAGCGAGGGTGGGGGGCTCCTCATGTGGTGAGCGGGGTTCTCCATCACTGACAGCACATTTTTCTATGGCTGAGCGGCCCGTCCCCATACTCAGAGCCCCCATATAACGAGGATTAATCCCACCTACAGACGTCGTCATTCCTCCCTGATGTCGCTGGATTATGTCTGTGGGATGAATGGCGTCTGATACATTTTATCTTTATTGCAGAAACCCCTGAGCTGGCGGATCCTGAGAGTGTGATCTGTGAGATCCCGGAGATCCACGAACCTGCCGCTGTAAGTATCATAGAGGGAGATGTCTGCGCGTCACTGATCATGGGAGAATGACCCGTCCAGGATTATCCTCATGTAACCAGGGGCCGTCTCTATTCTGGGGAGATAATAGCAGTTATATTATAGGGAATCTGTCAGCAGGTATTTGCTCCACATCTGAGAGCAGCACGATGTAGAGGCAGAGACCCTGATTCCAGCCATGTGTCCATTACCTTACGCTATAATCTCTACTGCAGATCTATCAGTACTCTGAACGCTGAGCCCTGTATAACCTCGCCCACACCAGTGATTGGCTGCATCCTTTGTATAACCTCGCCCACACCCGTGATTGGCTGCATCCTTTGTATAACCCCGCCCACACCAGTAATTGGCAGCTTTCTGTGTATAACCCAGACCACACCAGTGATTGGCTGATTCCTGTGTATAACCCAGACCACACCAGTGATTGGCTGATTCCTGTGTATAACCTCTTCCACAACAGTGATTGGCAGCTTTCTGTGTATAACCCCGCCCACACCAGTGATTGGCTGATTCCTGTGTATAACCCCTTCCACAACAGTGATTGGCAGCTTTCTGTGTATAACCCCGCCCACACCCATGATTGGCTGCATCCTTTGTATAACCCCGACCACACCAGTGATTGGCTGCATCCTTTGTATAACCCCGCCCACACCAGTAATTGGCATCTTTCTGTGTATAACCCAGCCCACACCAGTGATTGGCTGATTCCTGTGTATAACCCCGCCCACACTAGTGATTGGCTGCTTCCTGTGTATAACCCCTTCCACAACAGTGATTGGCACCTTTCTGTGTACAACTCCACCCACACCAGTGATTGGCTGCTTCCTGTGTATAACCCCGCCCACACCAGTGATTGGCTGCATCTTTTGTATAACCCCGCCCACACCAGTAATTGGCAGCTTTCTGTGTATAACCCAGCCCACACCCGCGATTGCCTGGTTCCTGTGTATAACCCCCCCATACTAGTGATTGGCTGTTTCCTGTGTATAACCCCGCCCACACCAGTGATTGGCTGGTTCCTGTATATGACCCCGCCCACACTACTGATTGGCTGGTTCCTGTATATAACCCTTCCTACACCAGTGATTGACTGCTTCCTGTATATAACCCCGCCCACACCAGTGATTGGCAGCTTCCTGTATATAACCCCTCCTAGAACAGTGATTGGCTGCTTCTTATATATAACCCCGCCCACACCAGTGATTGGCAGCTTCCTATGTTCACTGTCTATAGGCAGAAAGATGCCAATTAGTGGTGGGGTCGGGGTTACTCAGAGCAGCAGGACTACAGGGCACGAGACAGATAGTCCTGTACTGATAATCTCCTGCTGATAAAACACTGATTGTAGTGACCACAAGCAGCCGTTGTTCCCATAATGACACCTGATTGTCCGGTGACACTCGGCGTCTGTAGGTGCAGGGTCAGTCCTTCTGATTTATGGATTTGGGGGTCAGTGGGAGGTTCCACATCTTATTCTATATCTTCTATTTATCAGGAGACACCAGAAGGCGACGACAAAGACGGGGAAAATGTCCCCCCGGAATCCCCGGACACTAATACCAGTGAGCCGGGGCCGAGCAGCGATCTGACCACAGGTGAGCCGGTCACACGACGTCTACCGGAAATTTCCGGAGATTCTACAGGACAGGGAGAACGTCACATTTACTCTTTCCCCTCTGTGTGATGGGAGCCGGGCGGCCATGTCACTTGTGGAGTAGTGGGAGGACTGGGAGCGGACGGTTTATGGCCTCCAATGTGCCGCTCAGGAGGAATGGGAGGTAGAAGTCATATGCAAATCAGGATGGAAGTGCACTGAGGGCGTGGCTGAAGAGTCTGCGTGCAGGGACACGCCCCACTGCACTTCCAGGCGTTTTGCATATGGCGGCTCTGCTCCAGCTCTCTTCCCATCACTCACATGTGCAGCGAGGGTGGGGGGCTCCTCATGAGGTGAGCGGGGTCCTCCGTCACTGGCAGCACATTTTTCTATGGCTGAGCGGCCCGTCCCCATACTCAGAGCCCCCATATAACGAGGATTAATCCCACCTACAGACGTCGTCATTCCTCCCTGATGTCGCTGGATTATGTCTGTGGGATGAATGGCGTCTGATACATTTTATCTTTATTGCAGAAACCCCTGAGCTGGCGGATCCTGAGACTGTGATCTGTGAGATCCCGGAGATCCACGAACCTGCCGCTGTAAGTATCATAGAGGGAGATGTCTGCGCGTCACTGATCATGGGGAGAATGACCCGTCCAGGATTATCCTCATGTAACCAGGGGCCGTCTCTATTCTGGGGAGATAATAGCAGTTATATTATAGGGAATCTGTCAGCAGGTATTTGCTCCACATCTGAGAGCAGCACGATGTAGAGACAGAGACCCTGATTCCAGCCATGTGTCCATTACCTTACGCTATAATCTCTGCTGCAGATCTATCAGTGCTCTGAACTCTGAGCCCTGTATAACCCCGCCCACACCAGTGATTGGCTGCATCCTTTGTATAACCTCGCCCACCCGTGATTGGCTGCACTCCATCTTTGTATAACCCCGCCACACCAGTGATTGGTGCTTCCTGTGTATAACCCTTCCACAACAGTGATTGGCATTTCTGTGTATAACCCCGCCACACGTGATTGGCTGCATCCTTTGTATAACCCCGACCACACCAGTGATTGGCTGCATCCTTTGTATAACCCCGCCCACACCAGTGATTGGCTGCATCCTTTGTATAACCCCGCCCACACCAGAAATTGGCATCTTTCTGTGTATAACCCAGCCCACACCAGTGATTGGCTGATTCCTGTGTATAACCCGCCCACACTAGTGATTGGCTGCTTCTGTGTATAACCCCTTCCACAACAGTGATTGGCAGCTTTTGTGTACAACTCACCCACACCAGTGATTGGCTGCTTCTGTGTATAACCCCGCCCACACCAGTGATTGGCTGCATCTTTGTATAACCCCGCCCACACCAGTAATTGGCAGCTTTCTGTGTATAACCCAGCCCACACCCGTGATTGCCTGTTCCTGTGTATAACCCCCCATACTAGTGATTGGCTGTTTCCTGTGTATAACCCCGCCCACACCAGTGATTGGCTGGTTCCTGTATATACCCCGCCCACACTACTGATTGGCTGATTCCTGTATATAACCCTTCCTACACCAGTGATTGACTGCTTCCTGTATATAACCCCGCCCACACCAGTGATTGGCAGCTTCCTGTATATAACCCCTCCTAGAACAGTGATTGGCTGCTTCCTATATATAACCCCGCCCACACCAGTGATTGGCAGCTTCCTATGTTCACTGCCACCAGTGATTGGCTGGTTCTGTATATAACCTCGCCCTACACCAGTGATTGGCTGATTCCTGTTATAACCTGTCTATACCAGTGATTGGCTGTTCCTGTATATAAACCCCGTCTACACCCGTGATTGGCTGGTTCCTGTTTATAACCCGCCCACACCAGTGATTGGCTGGTACCTGTATATAACCCCGTCTACACCAGTGATCGCCTGGTTCCTGTATATAACCCCGTCTACAGCAGTGATTGGCTGCTTCCTATATATAACCCCGCCCACACCAGTGATTGGCAGCTTCCTTTGTTCACTGTCTATAGGCAGAAAGCTGCCAATCAGTGGTAGGGTCGGGATTACTCAGAGCAGCAGGACTACAGGGCACGAGACAGATAGTCCTGTACTGTTAATATCCTGCTGATAAAACACTGATTGTAGTGACCACAAGCAGCCGTTGTTCCCATGATGGCGCCTGATTGTCCGGTGACACTTGGCGTCTGTAGGTGCAGGGTCAGTCCTTCTGATTTATGGATTTGGGGGTCAGTGGGAGGTTCCACATCTTATTCTATATCTTCTATTTATCAGGAGACACCAGAAGGCGACGACAAAGACGGGGAAAATGTCCCCCCGGAATCCCCGGACACTAATACCAGTGAGCCGGGGCCGAGCAGCGATCTGACCACAGGTGAGCCGGTCACACGACCGTCTACCGGAAATTTCCGGAGATTCTACAGGACAGGGAGAACTCACATTTACTCTTTCCCCTCTGTGTGGTGGGAGCCGGGCGGCCATGTCACTTGTGGAGTAGTGGGAGGACTGGAGCGGACGGTTTATGGCCTCCAATGTGCCGCTCAGGAGGAATGGGAGGTAGAAGTCATATGCAAATCAGGATGGAAGTGCACTGAGGGCGTGGCTGAAGAGTCTGCGTGCAGGGACACGCCCCACTGCACTTCCAGGCTGTTTTGCATATGGCGCTCTGCTCCAGCTCTCTTCCCATCATCACATGTGCAGCGAGGGTGGGGGGCTCCTCATGAGGTGAGCGGGGTCCTCCGTCACTGACAGCACATTTCTCTATGGCTGCACGGCCCGTCCCCATACTCAGAGCCCCCATATAACGAGGATTAATCCCACCTACAGACGTCGTCATTCCTCCCTGATGTCGCTGGATTATGTCTGTGGGATGAATGGCGTCTGATATTTGTATCTCTATTGCAGAAACCCCTGAGCTGGCGGATCCTGAGACTGTGATCTGTGAGATCCCGGAGATCCACGAACCTGCCGCTGTAAGTATCATAGAGGGAGATGTCTGCGCGTCACTGATCATGGGGAGAATGACCCGTCCAGGATTATCCTCATGTAACCAGGGGCCGTCTCTATTCTGGGGAGATAATAGCAGTTATATTATAGGGAATCTGTCAGCAGGTATTTGCTCCACATCTGAGAACAGCACGATGTAGAGACAGAGACCCTGATTCCAGCCATGTGTCCATTACCTTACGCTATAATCTCTGCTGCAGATCTATCAGTGCTCTGAACTCTGAGCCCTGTATAACCCCGCCCACACCAGTGATTGGCTGCATCCTTTGTATAACCCCGCCCACACCAGTGATTGGCTGCATCTTTGTATAACCCCGCCACACCAGTAATTGGCAGCTTTCTGTGTATAACCCAGCCCACACAGTGATTGGCTGCATCCTTTGTATAACCCCGACCACACCAGTGATTGGCTGCATCCTTTGTATAACCCCGCCCACACCAGTGATTGGCTGCATCCTTTGTATAACCCCGCCCACACCAGTAATTGGCATCTTCTGTGTATAACCCAGCCCACACCAGTGATTGGCTGATTCCTGTGTATAACCCCGCCCACACTAGTGATTGGCTGCTTCCTGTGTATAACCCCTTCCACAACAGTGATTGGCAGCTTTCTGTGTACAACTCCCCCCACACCAGTGATTGGCTGCTTCCTGTGTATAACCCCGCCCACACCAGTGATTGGCTGCATCTTTTGTATAACCCCGCCCACACCAGTAATTGGCAGCTTTCTGTGTATAACCCCGCCCACACCCGTGATTGCCTGGTTCCTGTGTATAACCCCCCCATACTAGTGATTGGCTGTTTCCTGTGTATAACCCCGCCCACACCAGTGATTGGCTGGTTCCTGTATATAACCCCGCCCACACTACTGATTGGCAGGTTCCTGTATATAACCCTTCCTACACCAGTGATTGACTGCTTCCTGTATATAACCCCGCTCACACCAGTGATTGGCAGCTTCCTGTATATAACCCCTCCTAGAAAAGTGATTGGCTGCTTCCTATATATAACCCCGCCCACACCAGTGATTGGCAGCTTCCTATGTTCACTGTCTATAGGCAGAAAGATGCCAATCAGTGGTGGGGTCGGGGTTACTCAGAGCAGCAGGACTACAGGGCACGAGACAGATAGTCCTGTACTGATAATCTCCTGCTGATAAAACACTGATTGTAGTGACCACAAGCAGCCGTTGTTCCCATAATGGCACCTGATTGTCCGGTGACACTCGGCGTCTGTAGGTGCAGGGTCAGTCCTTCTGATTTATGGATTTGGGGGTCAGTGGGAGATTCCACATCTTATTCTATATCTTCTATTTATCAGGAGACACCAGAAGGCGACGACAAAGACGGGGAAAAAGTCCCCCCGGAATCCCCGGACACTAATACCAGTGAGCCGGGGCCGAGCAGCGATCTGACCACAGGTGAGCCGGTCACACGACCGTCTACCGGAAATTTCCGGAGATTCTACAGGACAGGGAGAACGTCACATTTACTCTTTCCCTCTGTGTGATGGGAGCCGGGCGGCCATGTCACTTGTGGAGTAGTGGGAGGACTGGAGCGGACGGTTTTATGGCCTCCAATGTGCCGCTCAGGAGGAATGGGAGGTAGAAGTCATATGCAAATCAGGATGGAAGTGCACTGAGGGCGTGGCTGAAGAGTCTGCGTGCAGGGACACGCCCCACTGCACTTCCAGGCTGTTTTGCATATGGCGGCTCTGCTCCAGCTCTCTTCCCATCACTCACATGTGCAGCGAGGGTGGGGGGCTCCTCATGAGGTGAGCGGGGTCCTCCGTCACTGAAAGCACATTTTTCTATGGCTGAGCGGCCCGTCCCCATACTCAGAGCCCCCATATAACGAGGATTAATCCCACCTACAGACGTCGTCATTCCTCCCTGATGTCGCTGGATTATGTCTGTGGGATGAATGGCGTCTGATACATTTTATCTTTATTGCAAGAAACCCCTGAGCTGGCGGATCCTGAGACTGTGATCTGTGAGATCCCGGAGATCCACGAACCTGCCGCTGTAAGTATCATAGAGGGAGATGTCTGCGCGTCACTGATCATGGGGAGAATGACCCGTCCAGGATTATCCTCATGTAACCAGGGGCCGTCTCTATTCTGGGGAGATAATAGCAGTTATATTATAGGGAATCTGTCAGCAGGTATTTGCTCCACATCTGAGAGCAGCACGATGTAGAGACAGAGACCCTGATTCCAGCCATGTGTCCATTACCTTACGCTATAATCTCTACTGCAGATCTATCAGTACTCTGAACGCTGAGCCCTGTATAACCCCGCCCACACCAGTGATTGGCTGCATCCTTTGTATAACCCCGCCCACACCAGTGATTGGCTGCATCCTTTGTATAACCCCGCCCACACCAGTAATTGGCAGCTTTCTGTGTATAACCCAGCCCACACCAGTGATTGGCTGATTCCTGTGTATAACCCCTTCCACAACAGTGATTGGCAGCTTCCTGTGTATAACCCCGCCCACACCAGTGATTGGCTGCATCCTGTGTATAACCCCGCCCACACCAGTGATTGGCAGCTTCCTGTGTATAACCTCGCCCACACCAGTGATTGGCAGGTTCCTGTGTATAACCCCGCCCACACCAGTGATTGGCAGCTTCCTGTGTATTACCCCGCCCACACCAGTGATTGGCTGAATACTGTGTATAACCCCGCCCACACTATTGATTGGCTGCTTCCTGTGTATAACCCCTTCCACACCAGTGATTGGCAGCTTTCTATGTATAACCCTGCCCACACCCGTGATTGGCAGCTTCCTATATATAACCCCGCCCACACCAGTGATTGGCTGGTTCCTGTATATAACCTCGCCCACACCAGTGATTGGCTGATTCCTGTGTATAACCCGTCTACACCAGTGATTGGCTGGTTCCTGTATATAACCCCGTCTACACCCGTGATTGGCTGGTTCCTGTATATAACCCCACCCACACCAGTGATTGGCTGGTTCCTGTATATAACCCCATCTACACCAGTAATTGCCTGGTTCCTGTATATAACCCCGTCTACACCAATGATTGGCTGCTTCCTGTATATAACCCATCCTATACCAGTGATTGGCTGCTTCCTATATATAACCCCGCCCACACCAGTGATTGGTTGGTTCCTGCATATAACCCCGCCCACACCAGTGATTGGCTGGTTCCTGTATATAACCCCGTCTACACCAGTGATTGGCAGCTTCCTGTATATAACCCTTCCTACACCAGTGTTTGGCAGTTTCCTGTATATAACCCCGCCCACACCAGTGATTGGCAGCTTCCTATGTTTACTGTCTATAGGCAGAAAGCTGCCAATCAGTGGTGGGTCGGGGTTACTCAGAGCAGCAGGACTACAGGGCACGAGACAGATAGTCCTGTACTGATAATCTCCTGCTGATAAAACACTGATTGTAGTGACCACAAGCAGCCGTTGTTCCCATGATGGCGCCTGATTGTCCGGTGACACTCGGCGTCTGTAGGTGCAGGGTCAGTCCTTCTGATTTATGGATTTGGGGGTCAGTGGGAGGTTCCACATCTTATTCTATATCTTCTATTTATCAGGAGACACCAGAAGGCGACGACAAAGACGGGGAAAATGTCCCCCCGGAATCCCCGGACACTAATACCAGTGAGCCGGGGCCGAGCAGCGATCTGACCACAGGTGAGCCGGTCACATGACCGTCTACCGGAAATTTCCGGAGATTCTAAAGGACAGGGAGAACGTCACATTTACTCTTTCCCCTCTGTGTGGTGGGAGCCGGGCGGCCATGTCACTTGTGGAGTAGTGGGAGGACTGGAGCGGACGGTTTATGGCCTCCAATGTGCCGCTCAGGAGGAATGGCAGGTAGAAGTCATATGCAAATCAGGATGGAAGTGCACTGAGGGCGTGGCTGAAGAGTCTGCGTGCAGGGACACGCCCCACTGCACTCCCAGGCTGTTTTGCATATGGCGACTCTGCTCCAGCTCTCTTCCCATCATTCACATGTGCAGCGAGGGTGGGGGGCTCCTCATGAGGTGAGCGGGGTCCTCCATCACTGACAGCACATTTCTCTATGGCTGCACGGCCCGTCCCCATACTCAGAGCCCCCATATAACGAGGATTAATCCCACCTACAGACGTCGTCATTCCTCCCTGATGTCGCTGGATTATGTCTGTGGGATGAATGGCGTCTGATACATTTATCTTTATTGCAGAAACCCCTGAGCTGGCGGATCCTGAGACTGTGATCTGTGAGATCCCGGAGATCCACGAACCTGCCGCTGTAAGTATCATAGAGGGAGATGTCTGCGCGTCACTGATCATGGGGAGAATGACCCGTCCAGGATTATCCTCATGTAACCAGGGGCCGTCTCTATTCTGGGGAGATAATAGCAGTTATATTATAGGGAATCTGTCAGCAGGTATTTGCTCCACATCTGAGAGCAGCACGATGTAGAGACAGAGACCCTGATTCCAGCCATGTGTCCATTACCTTACGCTATAATCTCTACTGCAGATCTATCAGTACTCTGAACGCTGAGCCCTGTATAACCCCGCCCACACCAGTGATTGGCTGCATCCTTTGTATAACCCCGTCCACACCAGTAATTGGCAGCTTTCTGTGTATAACCCAGCCCACAGCAGTGATTGGCTGCTTCCTGTATATAACCCCGCCCACACCAGTGATTGGCTGCTTCCTGTGTATAACCCCGCCCACACCCGTGATTGGCAGATTTCTGTGTATAATCCCGTCCACACCATTTATTGGCTGCTTCCTGTGTATAACCCCGCCCACACCAGTGATTGGCAGATTTCTGTGTATAATCCCATCCACACCATTTATTGGCTGCTTCCTGTGTATAACCCCGCCCACACCATTGATTGTCAGCTTGCTATGTAAAACCCCACCCACACTCGTAGATGGAATCACATGGAAAGGTATTTTCGGCAATTCACTGCCCCAAGTATTAGTCCCACTCTGTCCCTAGCAGCCTCTTGTCCTAGGCCTGCTACTTCATTCACTGCTATCCACTCAATGACTCACTCTGTCACTTTATGGACTTGCCACTAACTCTGAGTTCCCCCTCTCAAACTGGACCGGCCACTACAGTTAACCCTGTCTCAGCTAGCTGTTCCCCCAGTGGGTATCATCCATTTATCACACACATGAACAACAAATGCATTTAACCCTTGGAGTGTCAGGGAGCAATCCATCAGCCCCACCACTGCTACACCTACATCGGATCAGTGCACGTCAGCGGGGACATGATGTAGGACGAGACGTTTCTGCATCTGGAGCTTTTCTCCTGCAGCTTCTAGATCTTAATATAATTTCTGCTTCTTCTATTATAGAACTTGATGAAATCATTGATCCCGGTGAGAATGCCGCATATGGGCGACTTCGAGACATCCAAACTGATCAGCGGCGGCGCTTTTGGGTGAGATTTCTGTAGACATCATCCACATTTCTCAGGGTTCCCTATGACAAGGCTTCAGCCTCTGTGCTCTGCCATGCAGTGTTGTTATAGGGACATTATCTGAGTCCACACCACTGTCTTGTCCAATGACTTCTATAGCTGTATTATTATAGGGATCATTATTAACCATGGATTCTTCTTCTCTCCAGGGCCGTCTACTTAGTGCGCCATAAAGAATCACAGCAGATCTTCGCTATGAAGAAAATGGCGAAGAAGAACCTGGAAACTAAAAAAGATATGGAAAAGGCTTTTCTGGAGAGGGACATCCTGACCTTTGCTGATTGTCCCTTTGTGGTCTCCATGCTTTGCTCCTTCCCTACAAGATATCACCTGTGTATGGTCATGAGTATGTCGGAGGTAGGAACATGTACATATATTATACTCAGCCCGTGTCTGCGGACATCTTATCATGGCTCATATCATTAGGAATTGTCCTCGTGGACGGTTACATCCCCACCGAGCATTTACTATAGGGAATACGGAAAGTCATTGATGTGTGATGTCCCTGTCTGTTCGCATTGAGCACATCTGTATCTCAAGCTGTAGACCAAATGTGACATCACTGAATATGGACAACATTTCACAGTGACCTCAGACCAATATTCTGTACACTATACATAATATCTGTATATAGTCTCTCCTGCCCCGATGGCTCCGCTCACTTCTATTGATACATCCCCACCGAGCATTTACTATAGGGAATACGGAAAGTCATTGATGTGTAATGTCCCTGTATGTCTGTGCTGAACACGTCTGTATTTCCAGCTGTAGACCAGATGGGACATCACTGTATATGGATGACATTTCACAGTGACCTCAGACCAATATTCTGTACACTATACATGATATCTGTATATAGTCTCTCCTGCCCCGATGGCTCCGCTCACTTCTATTGATACATCCCCACCGAGCATTTACTATAGGGAATACGGAAAGTCATTGATGTGTAATGTCCCTGTATGTCCGTGCTGAACACGTCTGTATTTCCAGCTGTAGACCAGATGGGACATCACTGTATATGGACGACATTTCACAGTGACCTCAGACCAATATTCTGTGCACTATACATGATATCTGTATATAGTCTCTCCTGCCCCGATGGTTACGCTCACTTTTCATGATACATCTTGGCGATCTGCTCTATAAACCCTCACCTCTCATATTTCCTTTCTTCTATAGGTGGAGACTGTGGATCCCTCCTAAGCAAGAGGGGCCGTTTATCTGTCCCCTTGGCACGCCAGTACTTTGCAGAAACAGTTCTTGCTGTGGAATACCTGCACAGCTATGGTGTGGTGCACCGAGACCTGAAACCGTACAAGTAAGTGCCCCCTATAGTGTAATAAAGGGGGAGTTATCATTTATGATCACGCGATCTGTGTGGCTAAAACTATCTTCTCTTTCACAGCCTCCTGATTACAACTGCTGGGCACATTAAAGTCACCGATTTTGGGCTTTCAAAAGTTGGTGTCATGATGCCAAAAACTAACACCTATAAGCAATCAGCGGAGCACATCGCCAGAGAGTTCAAGGGCCGTGAGGTTGGCATCACTTACTGGAACTTAGCTTGTTCTTTACAAATCTCATCACTATTGTCTCTTCTCTACGTTCTTCATTTCTGGAGAACTTCTCCACTTCTATTTTATCTTCTGTCATTGTGTATTTAATGGTGAGAACTTGTCATAATAATGGTTTCATCGCTTCTCATCTGGATCTTCTGTTGGTTTCCAGGTCTGTGGCACCCTGCATTACATAGCCCCAGAGATCATTCTGACGAAAGGCTACGGAAAACCTGTTGACTGGTGGTCGATGGGCATCATCCTCTATGAATTTCTGGTGGGATCTGTACCATTCGATGCGAATAACAAATGTAACCTTAAAAGGAAGATTCTCACTGGTAAGTTGAATGATCCGATCTTTGCTGTGACCTGTCACATTGGTTTAGTTATTTCCTTTTCTTTATCTCACAGTCCAATACAAAGGTTTTATTTTCTGTAATTTTCTATATAACAGGAAAAATAAATTGGAATGTCATATCCTCTCCACCCCGTAAAGCTAAGAACCTCATCACTGAGCTGCTCAAAAGAAATCCTGAGCAGAGACTTGGGACAGGTAACAGATATAATAGTATTAATATTTACTTATTACACCGAGGATAAATCGTTCATGTCCATGAGGGTCAGCACCTCTCTTTCTGCTCGCCTATTTCTAGTTCTCCATACTGTGACTTTCTATTTTCTTCATGTCGGCTCGGCAGGGCCGGCTGACAGATCAGGCAGCTCCCTAGGGGCCCCACTCCCCCTGGGGCCCCCAGCCAGTGGCATGCCGCTAATAGCGGCACATCACGCAGCCACTATGGGGCCTGTAGGTCAGGGGGGCCCGCCTGCCACCAGCGCCGACTCCCCCGCCGCCGCATTGAACTATACCGGCATTATTATGACGCCAGTACAGTTCAAAGCAATGATGGAGGAGAGAGCATCAGATGTATATACTATATGGAGGACTGAGGAGTGTATTTTAAAATATATATGGAGACATGAGGAGTGGTATTTAATATATGGAGGACTATGGAGTGTATTATACTATATGGAGGACTGAGGAGTGTATTTATACTATATGGAGGACTGAGGAGTGTATTATACTATATGGAGGACTGAGAGTGTATTTAATATATGGAGGACTATGGGGAGTGTATTATACTATATGGAGGACTGAGGAGTGTATTTTATATATATGAGGACTATGGGAAGTGTATTATACTATATGAAGGACTGAGGAGTGTATTTTAATATATGGAGGACTATAAGGAGTGTGTTATACTATATGGAGGACTATGGGGAATGTATTGTACTATATGGAGGACTTTGGGGAGTGTATTATACTATATAGAGGACTATGGGAAGTGTATAATACTATATGGAGGACTATGGGGAGTGTATTATTCTATTTGGGGCCCCATTTTAAACTTTTGCCTAGGCCCCACTTTGCCTAAAACCGACCCTGTGGCTCAGTTATGTCATTAGTTCAGATTAGGATAAACTGTTCAGATATCTAGCAGTTTCTGACAATGTCCTCATCACTTTTGTTTTTCTTTTCCAGGTGGAGCATTTGAGATTAAGGATCATCCATTTCTGAGTAAATTAGATTTTGATAATCTTCTAAATCAGAAGCCGAAGTATATTCCTCATCTTGCATCAGAAGTGGACACCAGCCTCTTTATCAGTAAGTAGAAAGAGGCGTCATCTAGACTAAGTCGCTGTTTGTCTTCCTTAATATGTGACATCTGGTTCTCACTAATACTGGGGATGAATTGTGACTCTGCTATACCCACAACCTCTAATAACATTTCATTACCTATGTCTTGCAGATTACGCTGTTGGAGACATGTGTATGGTCTCAAAGAATGAGGAGGACACAAGTGAGGACAAGAACCTTGACTTCCAAAATTTTATGTCATCCTCTGAAAGGCTTTCTAAAGTAAATATATGACCAATAAATCCAGAATATGTAAATAAAAGACCTCTCAAAGTGAAAAAAGTATTTCATAACTTATTTTTCCCTGTATTTAGCTCTGCACCGTCGATCCCATCACGATGAACAATGAGGATTCAAAGTCCCATCCAGAGTGTACCCAAGCATCAAACATCTCAGAAATGTGAGTAGGTTATGGAATCATTACTGGGAGCTCTGCTCCACACATGGTAGATATAGGCAGGAGACCTTCCCCACTATAACTTTCATATGTCCTATTAGTCCTTGTAGTCATTGTTCTTCTAGTGAGACAATCCCTTTTATACTGCTTTTACTTGTGATTTACACATTTTTCTTTTTGCAAACAGGCAGGTAGAATCTGTCCCTGTATCTGATGGAGACGATGCTGTTACCAGACGCCCGGAGAGGATCCAAAGCACAGAAGAGGTGACAGTGATAAGCTGCTTGCCATCCTCATCCCCATTGTCAGGTATGTACATGTGTAGCACCAATAATGTGAATATTGACTTCAAGGCTGAAATATTTTCACTTGGTTTCTCTGTATTTGGTCTCTTATGTTGTCCATGTTCCATGGATCCCTATTTCAGGACTAGAACAATCCTACTATATACAGGAGAGACACAAAGCAGATCCCATAACAATATGTCCTTAGTCACTTGTTGCTTTTTACTTTCTGATCAGAATTTCCAGCTGACGAGGGAAGAAAATCTGCAATAAATCTGAAAGCAGAGCAAGAAAGTGCAGAAAATGTAAAAAAGGGGAAAAAGAGAAGAGGTGAGATTGAGAATCATGTCCATGTTGTGTGATGTCAGTCAGTGAGAAGAATTCATGTGTCATCTGTCGGTGATGGGTTGTCACATGTATGATGATGACGATGATCCCTGACCTCTGTGTGATGAGATTCCTCTGCTGTCCGGCCACTGTGACCCCACAGAAGTATCATGTCATATGGAGTCCCATCACTTACATTACATTTACTTCTCTTCTCATAGGTTCCATCTTCCGCCGGATCTTATCATCCTGCCGGCGTGGATTATCCAGGGCTGCTCGCGCGTTTACGTGTTGTTGCCGTTCCCCTGACATCATCTAAAAGACGGCAGACCTCCACATCCAGCGCCCTGAAGCCCAGCAGATCCACCACCACTGCTGGAGAAGTGTAGAAGGACCTTCACCATCTAGTTGTGTCCTTCTGATTGTCACATCTCTACCTGGACATCTATGGCCTCTGTCACCAGGTTCCGCGGTATCCATACTGGACAATCTATGGCCTCTAACCAGGCTCCGCGGTATCCATACTGGACAATCTATGGCCTCTGTCACCAGGTCCGCGGTATCCATACTGACATCTATGGCCTCTGTCACCAGTCCGCAGTATCCATACTGGACAATCTATGGCCTCTACCAGCGGTATCCATACTGACAATCTATGGCCTCGTACCAGGCTCCGCAGTATCCATACTGGACATCTATGGCCTCTGTCACCAGGCTCCGCGGTATCCATACTGGACAATCTATGGCCTCTAACCAGGCTCCGCGGTGTCCATACTAACCATCTATGGCCTCTGTCACCAGGCCCCACAGTATCCATACTGGACATCTATGGCCTATTGATTCAGTTCCCGGTTTTCTCCCTCCATTATCATTTTATCCTATTATTAATAAAAAAAATATTCATCAAACTTTACTCTGCATTTTGTCAATTGATAAAAATGATATTAACACTTCTGTTATAAAAAGCAAATATACGCCGACAATATGTATCTATATTTATATATACTGTATGTATATACTGTACATATGCTGTGACAACACAGCATTTAGTCTTATTTATGCCAGACATGTCTTTCTTCAGTCAAGAGACATAGACTATTGTTCGTACGAGTCAGAATGTTGACTCTTGAGTTGCATTTTGCTGCAGATTATTATTTTCTGTTAGTGATGAGCGAGCGTACCCTGATAGTTGTTTGTTAGACAATCCCTGCATGTGTTGTGACTGCCTAACAGCCGTGAGACATGCAGCCACTGCGACTGGAACATCGTATTAGAGCACAAATTACTAACATTTAAGAGGGGACTGGATGCCTTTCTTGAAAAGTATAATATTACAGGCTATATTCACTAGTTTCCTAGATATTGCGTTGATCCAGGGAGCTAGTCTGATTGCCGTATGTGGAGTCGGGAAGGAATTTTTTTCCCCAATGTGAAGCTTACTGTTTGCCACTTGGTTTTTTTTTGCCTTCCTCTGGATCAACATGTTAGGGCTGGTTAGGATAGGATATGGGTTGAACTAGATGGACTTAAATTCCTCCTCCAAACTTAATAACTATGGTAAGCACTGCACCGAATAGGGATCGAGCTTCTGACTGAGGAGCCCATATAGACTATAACTTAAAATGAACTGTGTGCTGTGCTTCCTTCCTCCCGTCACTCCCCTCCCAGGTGATGCCATATACCGCACTTCACTGACCAGTGGGGATGAAGGGGAAGGGGGGTCCGGCCACACCCTCAGGGGTTAAATTCTCGTGCGAGGGTCGGACCCTTCCTCTTCCTCCCTCGGCTGATCATTGGAAGTCTTGTCCCTGCAGTGACGTCTGATCCCCTAACTGAGGCCCTGCGGCAGAGAGCAGCACAGGAAGGTGAGCCATGGATACAATCTTTACTGTCCTCCCTTAGTGCTCACCTCCCTGTGCCCTCTCCAGCGGTCGCCGCAGGTCTTCCCCATATCCCCCGGTGTTCGCCCCCTCTCCCAGGCCCCCGTGCTCCACTGTCGTCTCCGTCTGCCCCTCCGTTGCGCATTCTGTTCTCCCCTCACTACCCCTCCGGGCAGCCCGTGTCTCACCTTTGGCCATCGGGCCTGGTGCTTTGTCGGTCCCTACTGGTTCCGGAGCTGTGGCCCTCAGACAGTCAGGGGTCTCCCTCTGCACATTGCCGTGGGGGCGCCTGGTGCCGGGGACCTGCTGAAGGGATGGCGGATTGGGTGGGTATGACCGCGTGTGCGGGGCTCCTGACACGCTGAGTGCAGCTTGTGGCCTTTGGCACGGCCTGCTCCTGGACCCCAAGCGCTGTCGCACCCCCCCAGCTACTGCCGCTGCCTTTCTCGGTAGGCCGCGGGCCCTCTCCGGGCTGCCGCCGCGGCCTGTGCTACCAGCTGCCGAGGCCGGCTCCTGGGAGTCGGTCCTGCTCCTCACCTCCTGCGCGCTGCTGCCCCCACCGTCACCGTGGCCGCCTCCGCCTGACGCGGCTGTTCCCGTACTTTACTCCCCGGCTTTTGGCCGGGTAGGCCTCACTGTGCACTCCTGGGTAGCTCCGCCCACTATCAAACGTCACTTCCGGTCTCTGCCAGTCGACTTCCGGTTGGCGGTGGTGCAGGGCCAGCTCTGCAGCTCTCTCCATCAGGCACAATAGCAATGCCTGAACGGAGCCTTAACGGGCCCAAAACATTACGTGGCCTGCTCCAAAGCGACCCTCCAGCAGGCACATGTGCACTGCCTGCGAGGAGGGACGCCGGAGCAGCCACAAAATATAACCACGCTGCTGCAGAGCGCGCTGATTGGTCCATACAGACCGACCAGCGTGCTCTGCATCAAATAAAGTATAAAACACGTATGCACTCACGTAACACAAACACGCCAATACTAACCACAATGCCCCAGTCATTAACAGTACTGAAACCACATTAACCCCTGCCCTCCAAACACCGCACAGAATACAATTACTTGTTATGTACAACTAACCCCCTGGTTACGCTGTGCTACCCAACTAGTTACCGCCTGTAACACGCAAAATGGGACAGTTATCTCGGTTTTTACCAGTCCAAATATACCCCCTAGCAACGGCGAGCACATGCATATGCGCCGCAGACCCTCCCCATCCTCCCCCGAAGACTCCCGCCATCATTCCTGCTGTCCCTCTAAATGTCGCCACTCCCATCACCACAGCACACATCCACTTTCCACAGCCCCGACCCGAATACACCTAGTGAACTCCTTCAGGCCTGACATAATTGCCCCCACCACACCCCATAGCTGCAGCGGGTCCTGGCGTTGACGCTGCAGGACCTCCCTCTCCTCCTCAGACGACTCCCGTCCCCATTCCCACTATCCCTCTAAGAGCCGCTCACGCTACCACCGCAGACACGGATCACACAGGAGCCGCCTCAGATCTCGTCCCGCTAGATGGCGTTCCCTGTACATATCCGAGCAGTCCGACGCATTGGAGGGTCATGTCAGGCGGTCACGAGCACACGACAGAGGTCACGTGCTCCATCAATGACTGACAGCCTAGTGAATCGTCACCCAGGGCTACCAGCCATTCCAACCACAAGATTAACCCCGAACGTCCCCTGTCGGGAGACACTCGGGCTCGGGCGCACGACGGAAATCATACGTCACGTGCTCCATCTCTGGCTGTCAGCGTGGGAGATCCCAGGGCTTCAAGCTACAGAAAGTCAAATAGCGGTGAGAGTTCTCATCCCAGCGATCACTCAAGAAGCAAGGATGGCGGCGGTACGATGAGGGAGTCCGCGCCTGGCCCCACAGCCCAATCTAGGCTGGGGAGTTAAATCAACAGATGTTTGGCTACGAGTAATAATTGCTCAGATAAAGCTGTTCAGCAGCGTTCGCGGACCAGTTCCGTGCTGGCGGACACCCCTGCATCAGGGCGTACCTGCCAAGCAGACGGACATTTACGTCACGGCTATGCCTTGATCCCGGAAAAAAAGCTGCTCAGCAGGTATATTACGGTTTTAAACGCAGTTTTAACCGGTTGAGTTGATGGCTGAGTGGTTAAGCTTCTGGTTTATGAATGGAAAATGTAAAAAAAAAAAAAAAATGCTTTAGACAACACCTGGTGTCGCACCAGAGGTACGTCTATCGCGGAAGTCAAGCTGAGAAAGTGCCTCAAGGAAGTACCAGTGGCGCAATGGATAACTCGTCTGCTACAGATCAGAAGATTGTAGGTTCGGCTCCTACCTGGCTCGAGAACGCTACAAAGCAGACCAATAATTATAACCCCGGGTATAACCTTAAAATTGTCACGGGAATCCTCCAAGTTTCTACAGCAGAATATCACAAAATAGGAGAATTAAGCAGGTTGGCGGGCCCATTTAAATCGTTGCCAATCAGTAATTTCAGAAACTCGCCTTAGGCATCCTGCTCAAAAAATAAATAAATTAATTAAAAAAAAAAAAGGAAAATTCCATCTAAAACATCACCTTACTGCCCAATAGGCGATTTGGTTAACGACGCGTCACCCCTAGAAGAGACTTATGTATAAATAAATTGTGTGCACTGTTACTTTAGTAAAGGGTGCCAGAGTAAGTTCCCAAACCGTACAATATATATCTCAAAAAACTGGGCACTCAATTTTAGAAATAATTTTGACGTATTTTATTGTGGTCAGCTCAGTGATGTTAAACGTTCCGGTCCTGTAGGACCTTCATCAGTAACTGTGCAAAAATAGATGATACAACAAATTTCAAAGTAAAAAATGCATATAGATGCAAATAAAGTATATACACATGGTACATAGGGTTAATTTGAAACACATTGGTATAGGAAGAGGCAAAAATGTAATCTTATTTACCCAGTAATTAATTGCACATACCGTATATCACAGAAAGATCAGATGCTGAGTATGTTATAGAGCAGGTGTATTGCCTATAGTGACCAGAAAATATTGGTGATATCATAGACATACATATATATATCTCCTGTACGAGTGGCTGCTACAGTGCTGCTTTGCTTACCCTGTGATTGTGGCTAACGCGGCTTCCACCGCTAGTTTAATGCGCTGTGGATTGATTAAGATGGTTTACTATAAGAGATATCTCATTTGCTTGTGTTAATCACAAAGTGAATGCACATACCGTAAATCACAGAGACGGACATTCGCAGTATATTCAGACAGGTGGATGCAGGCCTATGGTGACTAAAACAATATACATATATATCCGTGTGAATATTTATATGTCCACATTGTGTGAACGCAAAAATAAGTATTGCAGAGACGTTACCCGTGGAATGAGACTGATAAGTCTGTATCTGGGCATATGCTGCAGCCTAAAGAAAAATATGCACACATGATATATAAATAGTAAACGCTGATGGTGAGCGACTTAATAATGGTCCGGTTGTCTTACCCTGTGGTAGAAGTTAGCACGGTATCCACCTCTGGATAAGTGCAATGTGAGCTACCTGTGGCTGATTCTTATAGATGCTGGTCTCCTGTGACCATGTGTAAGACTTCCTGGATCCAGAGCGTGCGTTCCACCGGCGGAAGTGACGTGACCGGAAGTGAGGTGTGCGTTCCGGATCCGCAGCAAAATCCGCAACGTGTGGACAGGGCCTAAAAGGAAAAAAAAAATTCTTTATTTTATTTTTTGTCCCTACCTATGACAGGGGGGGTTCATTTACTTTTAATTTGATCACTGTGAGAGTTTATCACAGTGATCAAAATAAATTGTTGTACTTGGGAAGGCGCACTGCGCATGCGCCGGCCGGCGGGCGCACTGCGCATGTACCCGCCATTTTCCAAGATGGCGGCGCCCATGAAGAGTCCCGGGCGGACGCCGGGACGGATCAAGGGGCCGCAGAAGACCGGGGGAGGTGAGGACAGGCGTGGGGGGGTGATCGGAGGGCGGGGGGGAGCGGACCACACCAGAAAGGAGAGGATCGGAGCGCACAGCAGATGATAGTAACGGCGGTGACCGATCGCCGCCATGAATCGGTGGCGGCAGCCGATCACCACCGTTACTCGGTGTGGGGAGGATGGGAACACAGTGTCCAGCCATGGCAGATGCTATTGCAGCATCGGCCATGGCTGGATTGTAATATTTCACCACTTTTCAGTGGTGAAATATTACTAATCGCTCTGATTGGCTGTTTCACTTTTAATAGCCAATCAGACCGATCGTAACCACGTGGGGGTTAAGCCACCTCCCACTGTGGTGATGCGCAAGGGGTCCTGTGCCTGCGGGTCGGGTGACCTTTCAGTGACCCCGGTCACCCGACCCGCAGGAACATGATTTATAGCATGACGCCTACGTTGGCGTCATGGGTCGGGATGGCACAGGTTTTCATGACGCCAACGTAGGCGTCATGGGTCGGGAAGGGGTTAATGACGCTATATAAATAAATAATAATAATAACAGGCAGAGTTTTCCAACGCCACCTATCGTTGTCAACTAAAGGCATTACCCAGCCGGGATATAGATCAGACTTAACCGCTCCGTGAAAGCAGATTTGCTTGTCTGTTAGTCATTCTTAGATCCCTACAAGGGACATGCAGGCGTAATGGCGCAGGAAGCGCCGAGCAAGGAACTAGGTCTAGGGGTTGTTGGAGATATCAATAATGGTATTGTCGCAATCTACAAAGAGCAATGGTGTAAATGCGACTGGCTTGTTTATGGGCCATATCCACCTGGGGCCGCAGCCCTGCATTAGAGAACTTTTCACTAGTAACAGCCATACAGCCTTGGGTACCTGTGTGAAAAACGCTAACACCAGGTTTCTAACCAAACTCCCAGGAACCGCAAGAAGTTTCAACATTGTCTTCTCTCCCCGCCCTTTCTGCTGCCCCGCTTAGCGCTACTATGCCTTAGACACGTCTGGTGTCTGGCCAGATTTACGTCTATCGCTGAAGACGTGATTGTTTAACTCTCTGTTGTCTTCCGATTGGCAGGCCTTCAAATTGTTCCAAGTCTCAGTGACACCGGCTACCTGGCAGGTCCACGGTAAGGCATGGGAGAAATGGCGCTCTTAAATCAGGGGAAGGCCAATCGCTACAGGTAATCGGACCAGATGCGACGTGTTGGTAGAACTCCTGAATCTGCTCAGGAATAGAGGAGCGTCGGGTACGGCAGCGCAGCGACACTTAGCAGGAATAGAGGAGCGTCGGGTACGGCAGCGCAGCGACACTTAGCAGGAATAGCCTTTTTCTTCCAGCTTCTAGGTTGGGACGATGTTACTAAATGCTCCCCATCAGGCAAGCCATTAAAGGCTGGAAGAGGCTCCAACCTAGACAGGAACGTCGCCGCCCCGCGTCTCTAAATCTGTCACGCGATAGCTTCATAATCTCGACGTCAGTTTACAAGTCGCAGTACGAGGCGACCCTAATATCTACAGCGCTTGCAATCGCATTTTTCGGGGCGCATCGGCGAACTAGTGCCGCGGTTTAAAAACAACATCAGTCGGTTGACCCACGAGGACATCGTCATATGTAGCGACGCTTTACACATTAGAGTTCAGAAGTCCAAATGCGATCCCACTGGTAGAGGTGCGCGAGTCTCGCTCAAGGCTTTAGACGACCCGATATGCCCGGTAAAAGTAGTGAAGCGCTTCGCGTTTATAAGACACGACAGTGGATTCTTCCTCTCACACACAGACGGGTCCCCGCTTACCAAATATCATTTTCACACAATCTTTAACTTTGCGTGGAGGCAGTCAGTGGTAACCCAAACAATTCGGGACACATTCCTTCAGAATAGGAGCGGCCTCTGAAGCAGCCAGGGCCGACGTACGGAAGCTGAAGTCCAGAGATTAGGGCGCTGGAAATCCGCATGTTTAGCAAGATATATATAAGGCCAGATCTGCCCTAACACCTCTCGTTTCTTTCAGGTGGCCACAAGCCCACAGTTTTGGGTACTAGCGCATTCTTACGTTTATTGGGCGTACAAAAGGGCCAGCATACGCCCGGATTAAAAAAAAAAAAAAAGTGGAGCTGGAATTTCATCTGGAGCAGCATCTGAAGGCTGCGGTGGTAGCAAATATTCCAACGTGGCTAAGACTGCCAAAGGGCCGGTGATTTTGGTATTTGCACGCCGGTGGAAACGACCTAGCCGAGAGAAAAGGCACCGAACTATACGCAATGATGTCGACAGATATACAACACTTTGCCTGCTGGCCCTGATATGGTGGTGGTGCGGTCTGACATAATACCATGCGCTGTCTGGCAGGGAGCCAAAAGATCCGAAAGCCATCAATAAATCAAGAAAGAAAATAAACACAAAAATGGCAAAATACATCAAGGAAAACTACAGCATTGTTGTTAACCACCACGACCTGCAAAAGGACAATTCCAACCTACCGAGACTGGACGGCGTTCATTTGAATGATATCAGACTCGATATATTTTAAAATTTTACAGGATGGGGTTTGAACAGATCGCTGTGTGGGGGGTCGGAGTCCTGTGTAGGTATACACATGATCCTCCGTGGCGGTAGTATGGGGGGGCAACGGTTCGTAACCTCTCATCTGCCTGCTCGGCCACCGGCGGCGCCGTGGGCCCTCGGCAGAGAGTCCGTTGCGGATCGTATTTGCCCCTCTCTGCTTATAGTTTACGCCCACCGGCGGCGCCGGGGGTTCTCAGCAGAGAGGCGGTTGCGGATCGTATTTGCCCCTCCCGGCTTATAATTTAAATAAACTGTGACCGACCTGTTCAACCCATCCAGGCCTGTTGTGTTTTGTTGTTATGGGATTGGTGGGAGGCGGGGAAGCACCGCTATACGCCACAAGGGTCTCTTCAGTCTGTTACTATTAGGACAATATAGAAAACAATCAAAGTAGCGCAAAGAACACAAGGACAAGGTAGTAATTTCTTAAGCCCACAACGCGTTTCGATGGTAAACCATCTTCCTCAGGTGACAATTTATTAATTAAAAGACAGGAAGGGGTATATATGCGACAGGCGACCAATCAAATGGTCAAAACAATTGAACACATGATTAACAAGTCACATGACAGAGTAAAATTAGAGGGAAGGAAACATTAAAAAATTAAAAAGACATAGTTAAATACCTAAAACAGGATTAAAAAATGAAGATAAAAAATATGTATTATAAACAAAAAAAGGAGAAAATGCATATGAATAAAATAAATGAATAAAATTATCTCGTCACTTTGTCGATGGTTGGGTTCAGTCCCTCAGGTGCCAATGTGCCTAGCTTGAATATCCAAAAACTTTCCCGGTTAATTAGACTGTTATAGCGATCAGGTGCAGTATCTGGTATATAGTCAATAATTACTAATTTGAGCGATTTAGGATCTTTCTGATGCCTACTTAGAAAGTGTTTGGATAGGCTGTGCAATAGATAGCCATTCCGAATGTTACGGCGGTGTTTGTTAAGACGCACGTGCATGGTCTGTATGGTGCGGCCCACATATTGGAGCCCACAGCTGCATTCCAATAGGTGCACAGCATAGATTGATTGGTAATTGATAAAATGATTGATTTTATAGCGAACGCCTGTAGTGTTGGATCTAAATTCTTTAGCACCGTTAACAATAGAGGTGTTACCCATACCTTCTTCCTCTACCAAAACTTCTTCTAGTAGTTTCTATCCCCTTCTTCACAAGGGTTCTCATATTGAGACGTTTCAGCAATTGATTTTTAAAGAAGTTCGTTCATTTTCTGCCGTTCGTAAAAAGGTGGGTAATCTAGGTACTGGGGAGATAGCAGCCATTAAGTCTTTGAGGGAGAACAATGATATTATCATCAAAGATGCTGACAAGGGGGGTGGAGTGGTTGTAATGAACAGAGGCTGGTACATTCGAGAGGGGCTGAGAATATTGGGGGACGACAGCTATTATCATAAGTTGGATCATGATACATCCACTGAAATCTTTCGGGAATATACTCTGTTTATTAAGGGAGCCCACTCTTAGGGATTTTAAACAAGAAAGAATTCAAGTTCCTCAATATCTCCTGATTCAGAACCCCATTTTTTTACTTTCTTCCAAGGTTCAAAAACATCCTATGAATCCCCAGGGCCGCCCCATCATTTCTGGTATCAATTCCATTACCAGCAATTTGTCTCACTTGTGAACCTTTTTCTTCAAAAACATGTGATCAGCCTAGACTCCTATCTTAGGGATTCGTCCCATCTTATTGATGTCCTTCAGAATATACCCACGGTGACAAACTGCGTTCTTCTAACAATGGATGTCCAGGCCTTGTATACCAATATACCGATGACTCTGTGGAATGGAGGTAATTGATCATTTTCTCTCAGTGGATGACCAGTTGCCCTCACCACAAAAGGACTTTTTGGAGAATGCTATCAGCTTTGTTTTCAACAACAATGTCTTCACCTTTGAGCATTCCTTCTATCGCCAGGTCAAAGGCTGAGCGATGGGGACGAGATTTGCCCCCAGTTATGCAAATTTGTTTATGGGGGCGTTTGAATCCGTCTTCATCACGCAGTTGGACCTAGCATCCGGTAAAATTGCCCTCTACCGTCGTTTCATAGACGACCTGTTCATAATTTGGACTGGTACTGAGATGAAAGCATTGGAGTTTGTCCAGTCTAAACCTGAACCTTGGGGGTTGTCCTTTACTGCTAATGTGTCTAATACGTCCATTCAATTCTTGGATCTAGTTGTGCATGTGGACGCTGCAGGTTGTTTTTTCACGTCAACCCTTTTTAAGACTGTAGATGTAAATAGTTAGTTAGGTTTCAACAGCGGCCACCTCCCCAAGTGGATCCTCAATATCCCATATGGGCAATATTGGAGGATTAGGAAGAATTGCACTAGGGATTCTGACTTTAACATGGAAGCAAACGTTCTGAAACAACGCTTTCAAAACAAAGGATACCCCAAAAAAACTGATGTAGGACGCATTTCAAAAAGCCAAAACGTTTTCCCAAAAAGACTGCATAGAAAAGATAAAAAACAAAACTATCACTGGCCCATCTACCTTTGATTTTGGCAAATGGAGTTTTGTGAAAACATTTAATTAATCACATGTGAAAATTAAAAAACTCCTGATGAAGTACTGGTTCATTCTTGAGGGTGACCCTATAGTTTCTGGATATATCCCTACTCGGCCTAGAACGGTCTTTCGAAGAAGTCGCACCCTCTGTAACCTTGTCGCACCGAGCAATACAACACTGAAACCTTAGCAAGAGAATGCCAAGAGTGTGCAAAGCAGTAATCAAAGCAAAAGGTGGCTACTTTGAAGAACCTAGAATATAAGACATAATTTCAGTTGTTTCACACTTTTTTGTTAAGTATATAATTCCACATGTGTTAATTCATAGTTTTGATGCCTTCAGTGTGAATGTACAATTTTCAGTCATGAAAATACAGAAAAATCTTTAAATGAGAAGGTGTGTCCAAACTTTTGGTCTGTACTGTATGTTTGGTGCTCCTGAAACCTGTAAAATGATTGGTTCGATTCCGGGTTTCCTAAAAACGGACTGGATGCCCCATCTCCAGCATCAAAAGATGGAAACAAGCAATGCTGTGAAATTGTTTTTCAAATAACTTTATTAAATTTTAAGAATTTAAAAGGAAGGGGAGGAAAGAGGAATTGGAGAGGAGGTAAGGATAGATAATTCCATTCTTACATATACATAAACATGTAATATTTACAATAATAATAAAACAAAGCGTATACAATTCCAATTGTACCTCAGGTTTCAAACATGAATAACTTCAAGAAGTCATAACTTCATCACATTTCTATTTGGAATTCCACAGATCCCACTTTAGATGGTATTTATTCAAAGAACCGGATTGAATAGCCATCCTCTCCTCCATTGAACTGTGTAAACGTAGAGTATCAAGAATATCTCTAAAATTTGGTACATCGGCTTTCTTCCACCATTGGGCTATAGAAATTTTGACTGTTAGGAATATATGTATGATTACTAATTTGACTGTAGGACTAATGTTTTCTAAGTCTAAGGACAAGAGTGCCATACGAGGGGTCATATCAATGAATTCTTTAGACAGAAAATTGACATGGAATTTTACCTGCAGCCATAGTTTGCTCAACTTAGGGCAACTCCAGAAAATGTGGTAAATAGACCCTTTTAACTGACAATCCCTCCAACGAAGAGGTGAAATATCATTGTTTATATGGGATAATCTTAGGGGTGTGTAATACCATCTGTTTACCAGTTTCAAATATGACTCATGTAAACTCATGGTAGTCGTGGATTTATTAGATACTCTGAGAGCATGTTCCCATTGAGCTGGGGTAATGGGTGAACCCAAATCCACTTCCCATCTTTTTAAACAAGTATCAGGAGAAAACACCAGGTCCTTGTTAAAATGAAGATACACATTTTTAAGTGTCCAATTGTTTTTAACTTGGGGGTTATTTATTAATAGGTAAATAATATTGTAATTTATGGATCTACTATTCAATAATTGTTGAAGACAACTTTTTATCAGCTGAAATGACATGAACTCATTTGCCGGAATATTGAATTTGTCCTTCAGATTAGAAAATGAAGTGATCTGCACACCATCTCCCAATTCCCCTATTTTCTTTATATTGTAAGTTGTCCAGTTGGAAGGTATCGGACATTTATAAAAAAGAGTCAAGAATTTAAGAGGCAGGCTCCTCAGGATAGAAATTTTTTCCTCTCTTTTTTTTAATTTGACTAGTTTTTTCCAAGCCTCCAAGATAGCCCCTACAGTTGGATGTTTATGTTTTTTAGCCTTCGGGTTAAAAATATGATTAACAAAGACCTCTTGTAATGGAGAATAGTTGTTATAGGCAAGCTCAAGATCCTTCCAAGCTGGGCTTTCCCTTTCGCTGAACCAATAAAAACTTTGCTTGACTAAAGAGGCCTGATAATATACCCATAGGTTTGGAAGGGCAAAGCCTCCCCTGTTTCTTTGGCGATATAGAGCATTTTTAGCTATCCTTGGCTTTTTGCTGTTCCAAATAAAGGAATTAAGCAGCTTTTGTAGAGTATCTATAATTTTTAAATGAATTTTTAATGGAATAGTTCTAAAAAAAATATAGGCAGGATAAAAGATTTGATCAATAAGATCTTCCCCAATAATGTAAGGTCTAAGGTACTGAAATGAGCCAGATCTTTAACCCCTCTCTGCCATCAGACGTACTATTCCGTCCATGTGACCCTGGACCTAATTCCCATGGACGGAATAGTACGTCATAGGCGATCAGCTGCGCTCCCGGGGGGAGCGTAGCTGATCGCCGCCGGGTGTCAGCTGTATATCACAGCTGACACCCAGCACTATGTGTCAGGAGCGGTCACGGACCGCTCCCGGCACATTAACCCCTAGCACACCGCGATCAAACATGATCGCGGTGTGCCCGGGGCACAGGGGAGGATCGCGCAGGCAGGGGGCTCCCTGCGCGCCCCCCTGAGACCCTCAGAGCAGCGCGATGTGTCGCGCTGTTCCGAGGGTCCGTCCTCCCTCCAGGTCCCCGGATCCAAGATGGCGCCGGGGTCCTGCAGGGAGGCGGCTTCCTCAGTGCCTGCTGAGAGCAGGCGCAGAGGAAGCCTGCAGCGATGCCAGAGCGATCACTGGTGTGACAGAGTGCTGTGCACACTGTCACACCAGCGATCTGCTAAAATACTGTGATGTCCCACCCTGGGACAAAGTAAAAAAGTAAAAAAATAGAAATAAAAAGTGGTAAAAAAATCATCAAAAAAAAAAAAAAAATTCCCCAATAAATTCATTTCTTCCTGTAAATAAAAAAAACAAAACAATAAAAGTACACATATTTGGTATTGCCGCGTCCGTAACGACCCCCCCTATAAAACTGTCCCACTAGTTAACCCCTTTAGTGAACCCCTTAAAAAAAAAAAAAAAAACTAAGCAAAAAATCATCATACCGCCGAACAAAAAGTGGAATAACACGCGATCAAAAAGACAGATATAAATAAACATGGTACCGCTGAAAACGTCATCTTGTCCCGCAAAAAACGAGCCATCATACAGCATCATCAGCGAAAAAATAAAAAAGTTATAGCTCGCAGAATGAAGCGATGCAAAAATAATGATTTTTTATATAAAATTGTTTTTATTCTATAAAAGCGCCAAAACATAAAAAAATGATATAAATGAGGTATCGCCATAATCGTACTGACCCGAAGAATAAAACTGCTTTATCAATTTTACCACACACGGAACGGTATAAACGCCTCCCCCAAAAGAAATTCATGAATTGCTGATTTTTGTTCATTCTAACCTCCCAAAAATCGAAATAAAAAGCGATCAAAAAATGTCACGTGCTCAAAAATGGTACCAATAAAAACGTCACCTCGTCCCGCAAAAAATAAGACCTCACATGACTCTGTGGGCCAAAATATGCAAAAATTATAGCTCTCAAAATGTGGTGATGCAAAAAACTACTTTTTGCAATAAAAAGCGTCTTTTAGCGTGACAGCTGCCAATCACAAAAACCCGCTATAAATAGTAAATCAAACCCCCCTTTATCACTCCCTTAGTTAGGGAAAAATAATACAATTAAAAAAATGTATTTATTTCCATTTTCCCTTTAGGGTTAGTGTTGCGGCTAAAGTTAGGGTTAGGATTGGCGCTAAAGTTAGTATTAGGGTTATGGTTGGGATTAGGGTTAGGGGTGTGTTAGGGTTAGGTTTGTGGTTAGGGTTGGGACTAGGGTTAGGGGTATGTTGGGGTTAGGGTTGGAGTTAGAATTGGGGGGTTTCTGCTGTTTAGGCACATCAGGGGCTCTCCAAATGTGACATGGCGTCTGATCTCAATTCCCGCCAATTCTGCGTTGAAAAAGTCAAACGGTGCTCCTTCACTTCTGAGCTCTGCCATGCGCCCAAACAGTAGTTTACCCCCGCATATGGGGTATCAGCGTACTCTGTACCCCAAGAGTTATTGTGCAATTTGTCCTATTTCTTCTGTTACCCTTGGGAAAATAAAAAACTGGGGGCGACAAAATCATTTTTGTAAAAAAAAAAATGATTTTTTTGTTTTTACGGCTGTATGTTATAAATTTTCTGTGAAGCACTTGGGGCTTCATAGCGCTCACCACACTTCTAGATAAGTTCCTTGTGGGGTCTATTTTCCAAAATGGGGTCACTTGTGGGGGGTTTCCACTGTTTAGGCGCATCAGGGGCTCTCCAAATGCGACATGACGCCCCCAGACCATTCCATCAAAGTCTGCAATCCAAAACGTCACTACTTCCCTTCCGAGCCCAGACGTGCACCCATACAGTCGTTTTCTCACACATGTTGGGTATCAGCGTACTCAGGACAAATTGGACAACAACTTTTGGGGTCCAATTTCTCCTGTTACCCTTGTGAAAATAAAATATTGGGGGCGAAAAAATCATTTTTGTAAAAAAAAAAAGGATTTTTTATTTTTA
Source organism: Oophaga sylvatica (assembly GCA_033576555.1). Taxonomy (NCBI): domain Eukaryota; kingdom Metazoa; phylum Chordata; class Amphibia; order Anura; family Dendrobatidae; genus Oophaga; species Oophaga sylvatica. The sequence goes on from JARQOD010000008.1 coordinate 155,687,031, forward strand.
CAGCTGTACGTTATAAACTTCTGTGAAGCACTTAGGGGTTCAAAGTGCTCACCACACATCTAGATAAGTTCCTTGTGGGGTCTATTTTCCAAAATGGGGTCACTTGTGGGGGGTTTCCACTGTTTAGGCGCATCAGGGGCTCTCCAAATGCGACATGACGCCCCCAGACCATTCCATCAAAGTCTGCAATCCAAAACGTCACTACTTCCCTTCCGAGCCCAGACGTGCACCCATACAGTCGTTTTCTCACACATGTTGGGTATCAGCGTACTCAGGACAAATTGGACAACAACTTTTGGGGTCCAATTTCTCCTGTTACCCTTGTGAAAATAAAATATTGGGGGCGAAAAAATCATTTTTGTAAAAAAAAAAAGGATTTTTTATTTTTACAGCTGTACGTTATAAACTTCTGTGAAGCACTTAGGGGTTCAAAGTGCTCAACATACTTCTAGATAAGTTCCTTGTGGGGTCTATTTTCCAAAATGGGGTCACTTGTGGGGGGTTTCCACTGTTTAGGCGCATCAGGGGCTCTCCAAATGCGACATGACGCCCCCAGACCATTCCATCAAAGTCTGCAATCCAAAACGTCACTACTTCCCTTCCGAGCCCAGACGTGCACCCATACAGTCGTTTTCTCACACATGTTGGGTATCAGCGTACTCAGGACAAATTGGACAACAACTTTTGGGGTCCAATTTCTCCTGTTACCCTTGTGAAAATAAAATATTGGGGGCGAAAAAATCATTTTTGTAAAAAAAAAAAAAAAAGGATTTTTTATTTTTACGGCTGTACGTTATAAACTTCTGGGAAGCACTTCGGGGTTCAAAGTGCTCACCACACATCTAGATAAGTTCCTTGTGGGGTCTATTTTCCAAAATGGGGTCACTTGTGGGGGGTTTCCACTGTTTAGGCACATCAGGGGCTCTCCAAATGCGACATGACGCCCCAGACCATTCCATCAAAGTCTGCAATCCAAAAAGTCACTACTTCCCTTCCGAGACCCGACGTGCGCCCATACAGTAGTTTACTCCCACATATTGGGTATTAGCGTACTCAGGACAAATTGGACAACAACTTTTGGGGTCCAATTTCTCCTGTTACCCTTGTGAAAATAAAATATTGGGGCGAAAAAATCATTTTTGTAAAAAAAAAAAAAAGATTTTTTATTTTACGGCTGTACATTATAAACTTCTGTGAAGCACTTTGGGGTTCAAAGTGCTCACCACACATCTAGATAAGTTCCTTGAGGGGTCTAGTTTCCAAAATGGTGTCATTTGTGGGGGGTTTCCACTGTTTAGGCAGATCAGGAGCTCTCCAAACACGACATGGCATCCAGCCAATTCTGCGTTGAAAAAGTCAAACGGCGCTCCTTCCCTTCCAAACTCTGCCATGCACCCAAACAGTGGTTTACCCCCACATATGGGGTATCAGCGTACTCAGGACAAATTGCACAATAACTTTTGGAGTCTTGTTACCCTTGGGAAAATAAAAATTGGGGTGAAAAGATCAATTTTGTGGAAAAAATATGATTTTTTAATTTTACGGCTCTACGTTATAAACTTGTGTGAAGCACTTGGGGGTTCAAATTGCTCACCAAAGATCTAGATAAGTTCCTTAGGGGGTCTAGTTTCCCAAATGGGGTCACTTGTGGGGGGTTTCCACTGTTTAGGCACATCAGGGACTCTCCAAATGCAACATGGCGTCCAATCTCAATTCCAGCCAATTTTGGTTGGAAACAGTCAAATGGTGCTACTTCCATTCCGAGCTCTGCCATGCGCCCAAACAGTGGTTCCCCCCTACATATGGGGTATCAACGTACTCAGGACAAATTGGACAACAACTTTTGAGGTCCAATTTCTCCTGTTACCTATGGGAAAATAAAAAATTAGTGACTAAGAGATAATTTTTGTGGGAAAAAAATAGGATTTTTTATTTTCATGCCCGGGCATTATAAACTTGTGTGAAGCACTTGGGGGTTCAAAGTGCTCACCAAAGATCTAGATAAGTTCCTTAGGGGGTCTAGCTTCCAAAATGGGGTCACTTGTGGGGGGTTTCCACTGTTTAGGCTCATCTGGGGCACTACAAACGGAACATGACCCCCATCAATGTTTGCATTCCAAAACGTTACTGCTTCCTTTCCAAGCCCTGCCGTGCGCCCAAACAGTTTCCCCCCCACATATGGGGTATCAGCGTACTCAGGACAAATTGGACAACAACTTTTGGGGTCCAATTTCCTTGGGAAAAATCAAAAATTTGGGACTAAAAAATCATTTTTGTGGAAAATTGTTTTTTTTTTTTTTTCACACCCAGGCATTATAAACTTTTGTGAAACACTTTGGGGCTCAAAGTGCTCACAACAGATCTAGATAAGTTTCTTAGGGGTCTAGTTTCCAAAATGGTGTCACTTGTGGGGGTTTCCACTGTTTAGGCGCATCAGTGGCTCTCCAAACACGACATGGCGTCCAATCTCAACTCCAGCCAATTTTAGTTTGAAAAAGTCAAACGGCGCTCCTTCCCTTACGAGCTCTGCCGTGCGCCCAAACAGTGGTTTTCCCCCACATATAGGGTATTGGCGTACTCAGGAGAAATTGCACAACAACTTTATCTGTCCATTTTCTCCTTTTACCCTTGTCAAAATAAAAAAAAAGTTTGTAAAAGATCATTTTTGTGGCTAAAAAGTTAAATATTAATTTTTTCCTTCCACGTTGCTTCAGCTCCTGTGAAGCACCTGAAGGGTTAATAAACTTCTTGAATGTGGTTTTGAGTACCTTGAGGGTGCAGTTTTTATAATGGTGTCACTTTTGGGTATTTTCTGCTATATAGACCCGTCAAAGTGACTTCAAATGTGAGGTGGTCCCTAAAAAAATGGCTTTGTAAATTTTGTTGTAAAAATGAGAAATTACTGGTCAACTTTTAACCCTTATAATTTCCGAACAAAAAAAAATTTTGGTTCCAAAATTGTGCTGATGTAAAGTAGACATGTGGGAAATGTTATTTCTTAACTATTTTGTGTGACATATTTCTCTGTTTTAAGGGAAAAAAAATTCAAAGTTTGAAAATTGCAAAATTTTCAAAATTTTCGCCATATTTGTGTTTTTTTCAAAAAGAAACGCAAGTTATATTGAAGAAATTATACTTCTAACGTGAAGTACAATATGTCACGAGAAAACAATCTCAGAATCGCGAAGATCCGTTGAAGCGTTCCAGAGTTATAACCTCATAAAGAGACAGTGGTCAGAATTGTAAAAATTGGCCCGGTCATTAATGTGCAAACCACCCTTGGGGTGAAGGGGTTAATAATAGTATCAGAAAGGTTTTTAAAATTAACAGTTATCACAGATCCCATATTATTAGTAATCATAATTCCCAAATAAGCCAAGTGTTCCTTTTCTAGTTTAAATTTAGTATCCTTAATAACCTGTTCAATGTCAGGAGCTTTCATGTGAAAAGGCGTGACCTTAGATTTGGAAACATTGACTTTAAAGAAGGAAATCTTAGAAAATTCCTCCAAAAGTGATGTCAAAGCTTTAACTGACTCAACAGGATCTGTGATAGTTAGAAAAATATCATCTGCAAAAAGAGTCACTTTGTGAGAATTGAATCTGGTTTTAATACCGGAAATTAAAGGGGAAGTTCTTATGGCTTCTGCTAAAGGTTCAACAGCCAGGGCGAATAGAAGCGGGGATAATGGGCAGCCCTGTCTGGTTCCATTTTTTATTAATATAGGTTTGGACAGATGATTGTTTACATAAATTTTTGCGTTGGGTTCGGTGTAGAGAGAAAAGACACTTTTAATAAATTTGTTGTTGAAGCCAAATTTTGAGAGGGTTAATTTAAGGAATATCCAGTTTAACCTATCGAAAGCCTTCTCGGCATCTAGGGAAACAAAGAGTGATGGGACATTAGTCACTTTATTAGTGATGTTGAGAATTCTACGGGTGCCGTCTGGTGCCTGCCTACCAGATATAAAGCCCAATTGATCCTTTTTTATTAATTTAGGAAGGATAGATTGAAGACGATTGGCCAGTTTCTTGGAAAATAATTTAATGTCTCCATTAATGAAGGAGATTGGTCTGAAATTTAGGACTCTATCAAGTCCTTCTTTCCCCTTAGGGATCATCACAATTGTGGCCTCCAGCATGCTTTTTGGAAAAGAAACTAATGCGGAAGCATGTGCAAAAAGTAAGGATAAGGCTAAGTGCACACGATCAGGAATAATTGCGTTTTTTTCGCGGTTTTTCCGCGGTTAAACCGCGAACAAAACGCAAGCATTAAGCATTCTATACGTTTTAATTGATTCCGCATGTTTTGTACACATGTTGCGTTTTTTTCCGCGAAAAAAACGCTTAGCGGAAAAAAAAGCAACATGTTCATTAATTTAGCGTAACCGCGGTGATTCCGCCGCCATAGGAATGCATTGAACCGCTTACTTTCCGCATGTGGCTATGCCCACTATGCGCAATGTAAGCGGTTCATGTGCGGATGGTACCCAGGGTCTGGAGCAGAGGAGACTCTCCTCCAGGCCCTGGGTACCATATCCCTGGTAAAACAATAATTAAAATAAAAAATAATGATATTTCTCACCTTCCGGCGGCCCCCGCAGCCTTCCCGCGGCCCCCGCAGCCTTCCCGCCTTCAGCGACGCTCCCGGCAACTTCCGGTCCCAAGAGTCCTTTGCGAGAATCACCCAGATGGCGTAGCGGTCTCGCGAGATGCTACGTCATCGGTGTGATTTGTCGCAAAGCACTCCTGGGACCGCGAGTTGCCGGGAGCGTCGCTGAGAGGCGGGAAGGCTGCGGGGGCCGCCGGAAGGTGAGAATATCATTATTTATTATTTTTTTTATTATTTTTTACATTAGATCTTTTTACTATTGATGCGGCATAGGCGGCATCAATAGTAAAAAGTTGGTCACACGTGTCAAACACTATGTGTGACTCGTGTGACCAACCTGTCAATCAGTTTTCCAAGCGATGCTACAGATCGCTAGGAAAACGCTAGCATTCTGCAAGCTAATTACGCTTGCAAAACGCTATTATTCTGGCGGGAATCAGCATAAAAAAACGTGCGTATTTCCTGCGGGAGAAGTGCGGGATTGCCGCGGAAATTTCCGCGGCAATTCCGCAACGTGTGAACTTAGCCTAAATGCGGGGATAAAATTTTGGAGAATGACTGGTAATATTCATTGACAAAACCATCTGGCCCAGGTGACTTAAGAGTCTTAAGTTTGTTAATTGCGGATGAAATTTCTTCAATACTGAAAGGCTTATTAATAATCTCTGAGTCTAATTTACTTATCTGTGGCAGATTTAAATCAACTAGAAAGGATTCGATGTCTGACAAATTAGGAGTGTGAGTATCCGAATCCTTGCCTAGATTGTATAAATTTTCAAAGTATTCTGAAAAAACATCAGCAATATCCTGGGGATGAAATTTAATAATCCCCGATGAAGAATGAATTTTATGTATTCTTTTTTTCAGTCGCTCTGATTTCAATTTCTGCATCATAAATCGCGAGGGTTTATTTTTTGAGGAGTAATTGTTAAATTTTGAGGCTCTTAAGACTGAATCATATTCAGTTAAAAGGTGATCGCTAAGTTGTTGTCTCAACTTCAATAGCTCTTTGTGTAGGGTGAGAGACTGGGATTTCAATTGAGACTGTTTTTTCCTCAACCTTTCTTATGTTTTCTTGTATAGTGGTAATAGTCCCCCTCTTTTCCCTTTTATGTCTAGCCGATAATTGAATTATCTTTCCCCTCAAAACCGCCTTATGGGCTTGCCAAAGTATGAAAGGATCAATTCCTTCCAGATCGTTTTCATTAAAGTAATTGCAAATTGTTTCCTCTAAGATTTTCTTAAATTTTGGAATCTTGAGTATGGACTGATTGATCTTCCATAAAAAGGTATTGGTTACCGGTGGGCCTACTGCAAATTGGGCCAACAAAGGGGAATGATCTGAAAAGGACTTTTTTAATATCGTTACTTTTTTAAATTTGGATAAGGAAAAGATGTCCGTAAGAAATAGGTCGACTCTAGAGGAGGAATTGTGGGTGCTAGAGAAATGCGTGTATTCCTTAGAGGATGAATTTAAGCATCTAAAAACATCATGTAACTCATTCTGGGCTATCCATTTGCCCAAAGAGGATGACAAACGGGTGGAAGAGGAGGAATCCAACTTGGTGTCAGGAACCATGTTAAAATCACCAATCATTAGGAGATCTCCCTGTTTGATTTTGTCCACATTCCTAATTAGCCTATTAAAAATGAAAGCTGATTTTTAAGAGGAGCGTAAATATTAACAATCGTAACGGGTTTATTGTTGAACCTGCCAATTAAGATATGAAAATGACCCCTAGAATCCACCTCCTCTCTGATGAATTGGAAATCTATTTTGTTACTAATAATTGTCATAACCCCCGCTTTACTTTTATTGTTATAAGTCGCGAAAATGTATGGAAAATTTTTGTTTGGAAGACAGGATGGCCACTCCTCGCAAATTTAGTTTCCTGCAAAAAAATAACATCTGCCTTATACAATTTGATTTCTTTCCATGTACTAAATCTCTTGAAAGGGCTATTCAAACCCCTCACATTGTAAGAAAGAAAATTGAATTCCATTTATAATATTTAATCCTGAAGCAAGAATTCGAAACCTGTAAAAACTAGAACTAGTTCTAATTAACAAACAATAACAGAATATACACTACACACTTTACCATGGAGAAACCAGACAAGGTTTCTAACCTAAATTAGGGGAAAGAAAAAAATGTGGCAAGGAGCCTGTGAGACCAAATCAATTACTTAGAATTTTACCTAAAGGGAATATAGGAATATTCATCCCTTATCTTTATTTTTATGATCCTTTTCTAGGTATTCAAGAAAGTCTTTCCCTTCCTCTGGATTCAATAGTATGATATCTTTACCTCCAAACCATACAATCAGTTTAGTAGGGAACCCCCACCTGTATGAGATTTCCTTTTCTCTCAATTTAAATGTAATTTCCCTAAATTTTTTTCTGGCGTCCATAGTAGCCCGGGAGAAATCAGCGTACACTTTGATGTGTTCATATGGAGGAGGGAAAGCGCCCCTATCTCTAATGAATTTTAAAATTTTCTCTCTGGTCTCAAAAAAAAGGAGTCTCAGGATAGCATCCCTGGGTTTATCCAAAGGGATGCCTTTTGGGAGGGGAAGTCTATGGATTCTATCAATGGTTAGGTGTATATCAGATGTTATGTTCTGCTACAATCCCTACGATAGAACTAAGCTGGAACCCTACGATGTAACGGGGAACCTGATCCTGCGATCAGACCCGCTAAAGTCCTCAGCTAGTCTGTACGAAGACCTATAGATGCAAGGGAGGGATCCCTACAAGAACTAGGGACTGGGAGAAAAGATGGACACCTCCTAACAGAAGTTGTAGCAGTAAAAGACAAACAAACAACATAGAACATAGAGGTCAAAAGACCAAGCAAAACTAATTGAGAAAGGTAACAAAGCACCTGGCTAGCTTAAGAGTAGAAATTACAATGAAGTCCAGCAAAGCCAGAAGGGCGGAGCAGGATTAAATAGGTAAAAAAGGTCATGTGACCAGCAAGATAGAAAAAACCTAACAGGAGAGTTCTAACAGTACCCCCCCTTCTATGAGGATCCTCCGGATCCCCTGGGCCCAGGCTTATCCGGAAACCTCTTGTGAAATGCTCTGACAAGTCTGTGCGCAGAAACATCCTCCGCCCTCACCCATGAGTTATCCTCAGGTCCGAAACCCTTCCAAGCGACGAGATACTGCAAACTCCCTCTATACCGTCTAGAATTTAGGATGCGGGAAATTTCATATTCCCCGTCCTCCACCACCGGGGGAACAGTGGCAGAGGCGTCACCATCCGACACATCAGCTCTTTTCAACAGAGAAACATGAAACACCGGATTAATCTTCCAGGAGGTAGGAACCTCCAACCTAACAGCAGATTGGTTAACAACCTGAAGCACCTTAAAGGGCCCTACAAACTTGGGACCCAATTTTTTAGAAGGAATCCTCAACCTCAGATTCTTAGAGGATAACCAAACCATGTCACCAATATCAAACAAAACCTCTTGCCGTTTCCTATCAAAGTACCTTTTAGATTTTCTGTTAGCCTCCTGAAGATTACCACGCACATCCGTCCAAACTCTCTCCAAATCACTAGAAAAATTCTCCTCTTCAGGCACGGCCGATACCAATTTGGAGAATGACCCAAACGACAGATGTCTCCCAGTACAACAAAAAAAAGGCGAACAACCAGCAGAAGAGGATGTATGGTTGTTAAGAACAAATTCAGCAAGTGGCAGAAACTCAGACCACCCCTCTTGATTGTCTGCCACAAAACAACGCAAGAACTGCTCAACATCCTGGTTTTTCCTTTCTGTCTGGCCATTAGACTCAGGATGATATCCGGATGAAAATGACAAATGAACTCCCAACCTGTCACAAAAGGCGCGCCAAAAACAAGCCACGAACTGAGGTCCCCTATCAGAAACAATGTCAGTAGGAACGCCATGTAGTCTGACAATTTCCTTGACAAAGGCCTTATCGAGAGTCAGCGCAGGGCAGTTTGATGAAAGGAACCAAGTGACACATCTTGCTAAAACGGTCCACGACCCCCAGATGACAGTGAAACCCTCAGAGGGGGAAGGTCAGTAATAAAGTCCATAGCCAAATGTGTCCAAGGAGCACTAGGAATCTCCAGAGGGCAAAGCAACCCCACAGCAGGAGTATGTGAAGACTTAGATCTAGCACACACAGTACATTGACGCACCCACTTAATGACTTCCTTCTGCCATCCAGGCCACCAAAAACTGCGACCCACAAGCCTCTTGGTCTCAGAGATTCCAGGATGACCTGCCAACCGAGACTCATGACACTCAACAAACAAATCTCTCCTAAAGGTCCCAGGCACAAACAACCTCCCATGGGGAGTGTTAGATGGGGCATTCTCCTGTGCTTTAAGAATCTCATCTTCCAACACAGAGTCCAAAGCAGCAATCACAACCCCTTCTTGTAAAATGTTCTCCTCCTCAGCAGCAACCATGGAGAAAAGCTATGAGACAAAGCATCGGCTTTCACATTCCTAGTACCTGGGATGTAAGTAACGGAAAAATTAAACAGCGAGAAAAACAGTGCCCACCTAGCCTGACGGGCATTCAAGCGTTTGGCAGCATCAAGATAGATCAGATTTTTATGATTAGTGAAAACCTGAACGGGAAATTCAGCACCTTCCAAGAGATGCCGCCAGTGTTCAAATGCGAGTTTAATGGCCAACAATTCCCGATTACCAATATCATAATTCAGTTTAGTCACAGAAATTTTTTTTGAAAAAAAGGCACAAGGATGTACTCCATCCGTGTTTTCCTGAGACAACACCGCGACGACCCCCACAGAAGCATCAACCTCAACCAAAAATGGTTTAGTCACATCAGGCTGCATAAGGATGGGAGCAGAGCTGAACCTCTCCTTTAGAAACACAAAAGCTTCAATGGCCTCATTAGTCCACTGAACCGCATTAGCACCTTTCCTGGTGAGATCGGTCAGTGGTTTGACAATAATAGAAAAATTTTTAATGAATTTTCTATAATAATTGGCGAAACCCAAAAACCTCTGTAACGATTTCAAACCAATAGGCCTAGGCCATTCCTGCACAGCTTGAACCTTCACCGGGTCCATCTCAAAACCTTCACTGGAGATAATGTAGCCCAAAAAACTAATTCTCTGTACAGCGAACTCACATTTCTCCAGCTTAGCAAAAAGCGAATTGTCACTCAATAACTGTAATACCTCACGAACGCTCCGCCAATGAGACTCCAGATCCGGCGAACAAATCAAAATGTCATCCAAATACACAACCACATTTTTGCTGATCAAAGGTCTAAAGATGTCATTAATAAGATTCTGAAAAAATGCAGGAGCATTGGTAAGACCAAAAGGCATAACCAGATTCTCAAAATGACCCACAGGAGTGTTAAAAGCAGTCTTCCATTCGTCACCCTCCTTCATGCGCAACAAATTGTATGCCCCCCGAAGATCAATTTTAGAAAACCACTTGGCCCCCGCTAACTGGTTAAACAAATCAGGAATCAATGGCGGTGGGTAAGGATTGCGTACAGTAATTTTATTAATCTCACGAAAGTCCAGACAAGGCCGTAAACCGTCGTCCTATTTTTTAACAAAAAAAAATCCAACAGCCACAGGAGACTTGGAAGGCCTAATGTGACCGGCGGCCAAGCTTGTCTGTATGTATTCCTCCAAAGCCTTTTTCTCAGGAATAGTAAGATTAAATAAACAACCTTTAGGAAGAGTCGCTCCAGGGACAAATTCAATAGTACAATCATAGTCTCTATGGGGAGGTAAAATCTGCGATTCCTTCTCAGAAAAAACTTCCCAAAAATCCTGAATAGGTACAGGTAGTTCCCCTTTATCCACAGCAGCAATACGCCCGTTACAACACTTTCATAACACTTAGGACTCCAGGACTTAATTTCATTGGTAGACCAATCCAGTACAGGATTGTGCAATTTTAACCAAGGTAACCCCAAAATCACCGAGAAGGTAAATTATTCAATACTACCAAATCCAAATTCTCTTGGTGATCACCATTAATAGTGAGGGAAATTCACATACCTTGTGAGTAACATTCTTCAAGGGAGAGCCATCAACAGAAACCATGGCAATAGGGGATGACAAAGGTTTGGGTTTTAATTTAAGTTTTTCCAATAATCCCCCATCAATCACATTCAGCGTAGAACCACAATCGACAAATACCCGAAAATCCATTAATTCTTCCTGAGCAGCAGTAGTGGCAGAAAGAAAGACGCCCTTAGTGTTTAAACAGGCTATACGGGCGAAACTGACCTTTTTTTTTTCTTTGTTCATACGAAGCACACAGTTCTTAATGAAATGGTCAGATTTGCCACAAAGAAGCACAAACCTTCAGAAAACCTGCGGTCTTTTTCCTGAGAGCGGGGTGCCATTGCTCCAATCTCCATCGGCTCTCCAAAGTCAGTACAGACCCTCTCAAGACTTGGAGCTGACATAGCAGAGGATTTACTCTCATTAACCCTTGCCCGCAATCTCCTATCCACCCGTATAGCTAATTGCATAGCCTCCTGCAAGTTACCAGGTATGGGATAAGCAATCAGCAAATCTTCAACCCTTTCACCTAGCCCTGCAAGAAACAAACTTTTCAAAGCTGAATCATTCCACCCCACCTGAGTAGACCACCGTCAGAAGTGAGTACAATATTTTTCCACATTACCTGATCCCTGCCTCAAACGTCTCAATTCTGTCTCAGCTGATGAGACACGATCAGGATCATCATACAATAACCCCAAAGAAGAAAAAAACTATCCACTGATCTAAAGCATGGATCACTAGGTTGCAGAGAAAAGGCCCATTCCTGAGGTTCTTTTCGTAAAAGTGACATTATGAATCCTATGCGCTGTGATTCATCACCAGAGGATCTGGGTCTCAAACGAAAATACAACAAGCAAGCATTTTTAAAAGAAAAAAAATCTTGTTGTTCACCAAAAAATAAATCAGGCAAACGTACCTTTGGCTCCACGAAATGTGCTCCAGAACAGCTACTCACGTGTTGCTGGAGCTCGGACACCTCTAGAGAGAGTCCCTGCAGGCGTTGAGCCAAATCCTGAACCGACACCATGATGGAAACTGGAAATCTTTCCTTAGAGATATTTTTTTTTGGGCTGGACTTACTGTTATGTTCTGCTACAAGCACTAAGGAAAGAAAGGGATATCTGTCCCTACGATAGAACTAAGCTCGATCCCTACGATGTAAAGGGGAACCTGATCCTGCAATCAGACCCGCTAAAGTCCTCAGCTAGTCTGTACGAAGACCTATAGATGCGAGGGAGGGATCCCTACAAGAACTAGGGACTGGGAGAAAAGATGGACACCTCCTAACAGAAGTTGTAGCAGTAAAAGACAAACAAACAACATAGAACATAGAGGTCAAAAGACCAAGCAAAACTAATTGAGAAAGGTAACAAAGCACCCGGCTAGCTTAAGAGTAGAAATTACAATGAAGTCCAGCAAAGCCAGAATACCCCTAGGGAAGAAATTATCCATAGCAATAAACCAAGAGTAAATGACCTATCTGTAACTGGAAGCCCTATCTCTGTCCCCATAATTACACAATATAATTCTAATGTATGTTTACTTAAGAAAATAGTAAAAAAAGATTGGGACTTCTGAAGGACGATAAGGTCATTGGAGACAAAATTACTGATTACCCTCAATTTATATTCAGAAAAGCTAAAAACCTTAACTATCTAATTGCACCAACAGTGCGTAATCCAATCAAATCTGGAAGGAATAATACGTGTGTCGGCCCTTTCAAAACACCCATAAAAGGTTTTTACCCATGTAAAAAATGCAATATATGTAAAAACCTAAAACTAATTAAACAAGAAACAGTTACTTCTCATAATGGTACAAATTTTGATATTGTGGACTTTATAAAATGCCATACTGCAGGTGTTATCTATGTAATTGAATGTCCTTGCAAAAAGATGTATGCAGGACGCACCATACGCCCGCTATACAAAAGGATTGGTGAGCATTTACGCAATATTAAAAATAATGTAGATACACACCCTTTATCCAAGCACTTTAAGACAGTACACAAAGGGTCTCTCAAAGATATAAAAATCATGGGCATCAAAACTGTGGAAAAAGACTGGCGTAAAGGCGACTTTATTAAACGGATGTCAAGAGAAGAAACCCGCTGGATTTTTGAATTAGATACTTTGAAACCTAGAGGATTAAATAATGACATTGAATTATTTGCTTTTAATTAAATCAATGGGACCAAAGACATAAAAACCCAGCTAAGTGCCATTAGAGCCATCCCTGAGGAAGGAGATCATAATCTCCGAAACACGTAGGACACTTGTTTGGCTCTTACTGCACTCCGTAGCTGGATTTCACAACACCACGTGGTCATATCACGTGACCGGAATAACGCGAACTGAGGACTTACTGGCGTCTCCGCGTGCATCTGCGCCGCAGCGCCAGGGAAAGGGAGAGCTTGCCGCCGGCCGGGGCAGCTCCCCAGAAGCACCACAGACCCCTTTTTCTCATCAGCGCTTCATCCGATCTTCTCCGTACTCAGAGCTAAGTACCATACTGTCACTCACGGCATTGTCTCTTTTTTGCAGCCCTGGCATTCTCAAACCATAAGGTACAGGGTGAAAACTCTCGGTATAACTCCTTACTACGCACATAGGACTTTTAAGGAGACCACGTCTATTCCCTTACAAATAAGGCACATTTACCACTTTAATGCATCCAAGTCTAGCATTGTTTGCACTGTATTAGTGGCCACTCGTCTATATAGCTCACTCTGATCAGTTTTATTTCTATGCACATGCTATTTTTAGCTAAACTGTTCTTTTTAGCTCTTTTGCATAGCAAGAATCTAATCATCTATTATTTGCACTCTGATTTCGCAATTTGAAAGCACAGCATATTACCCAACAAAGTCACGTTCTTTGTAGGATTATCCAGGCAATTTTTTTGTGACACTTCATATTCAAAAAACTGTTTATACTTTTAATTACTAATTGATATATATAGTATTAGGCATTAGCTATATATTATCCTTTGCTGTTTAGTCTTTCAAGTCGGCATCATAACTGACCATCCTTTTGATTTAAACACTGCATCTGTAAGATCGTCACTTCACCCGTGGGAATCAACGTGAATAATCTCAGGTACGTGTCACTGGATCAGTACTGTACGTTTGTGGTTGTTCTGTAGCGCGAGTACTTTAAATTTAAATTATTAAATTTTTCTATTTGATTTTTTATACCCTCCATGTGGTAGGAGGCTTTTGTACTTGCAGCTGACCAAGCACTTATACACGTGCGCCGCTACTCATTTGCTTTTTCACCTCCTAACAGAAGTTGTAGCAGTAAAAAGAAAAACAAACAACATAGAACATAGAGGTCAAAAGACCAAGCAAAACTAATTGGGAAAGGTAACAAAGCACCCGGCTAGCTTAAGAGTAGAAATTACAGTGAAGTCCAGCAAAGTCAGAAGGGCGGAGCAGGATTAAATAGGCAAAGAAGGTCATGTGACCAGCAAGATAGAAAAAACCTAAAAGAGAGTTCTAACATCAGATAGATTAGGGATCGCTTTTTTAAACATAATTTTGGCATAGTTTGACAAGTCGGTTTGAGTAATTGTTTCTGGTATCCCTCTCAACTTAATGTTGTTTCTACGACCTCTATACTCTAGCTAGCTTAGTTTTAATGAAACAAATTTCCTCTTTTAAATTTAAATTTTGTTGTGTAAGAAGCTCATTTTTCTCTTCTATATGCGAAATCCGAGTTTCGTTAATTTCGAATCTCCTTGAGAATTTGTCACTGACCTCCTGAATCAAATTTTTTTGTGACTCGAAACCAGAGAGAATGGAGTCTTTGAGGGCCTTACAAAAATTTGCAAGAACCCCTTCTGATACTGGCTTATCTGATTGTGTAAAGGACTCATAATTAACTATGTCGAGTTTCGAGGAAATAGTACCTGAGGCCTCAGCACAACCTTTTTTAGCGAGGGGCTTAACAGGACTCCCATTCAAAGAGAATTCCCCTGAGGTATTATCAGAATCTGCTGTCGCATCTCTTTTATTCCGGTTCCCCCCCCCCGCCAAATTTTTCTGTTTTTGGGAAAGGGATAAATCCATGCTATTTTCATCTAACCCAGTCTGATCATGGGGTCTAACAGAGTTGGAAATGAATGCAAGGAATTTTGAAAATCAGGGAGTAAATCCCTCTGCAGTAACGTACTCTTTGCTGCTTTACCGTGGCAAGAGTTCAGGTCAGTAGTTGAGGTATCCCGTTTCCCCTCTGTCCTTTTTAAAGGGGATCTGGATTTGGTTGGACTTGACAGATTGGGTATATCAGTAGAAGGACTAGACTTAGAGGAGCTCCAATTTTTAGAGCTTTTTTGAGATAGAGCTCTGTATTTAGAGGTTCCTGACGCCATACTAAACACTTGTATTCTAACAGATGGAGAGAAATGCGTCTATCAAGTTAACGATCAGTTGTGTTAGAAATTATAATCTGAGGAATACCCAGCAAAATGATTCAAGATAAAGTTTGTTCAGTTTGAAATGAATTGCTTAAGATATGAGACTACTGCCAATAGGAGTTAGCTGAGTAATTATTCCACTTCTACCAACGGGTGCAGACTAAGTATCTATTTAACTTCTGGCAATAGGAGTTAGCGGATTATCTATTCCACTTCTGCCAATAGGTGCTAGTTAGGAATCTATTTTACTTCTGCCAATAAGTTAACTGAGTATCTATTTCCCTTCTATCAATAGATGTTAGCTGAGTATCTATTCTGCTCATGCCAATAAGTGTTAACTGAGTAACTATTCAACTTCTGCCAATGGGTGCTAGCTAAGTATTTACTTCACTTATGCCAGTAGGTGTTAGCTAAGTGTTTATTCCACTCCTGCCAATAGGTGTTAGCTGAGTGACTATTCCACTTTTGCCAATGGGCGCTAGCTAAGTATCTATTCCACTTCTGCCAATAGGTACTAGCTGAGTATCTATTCAACCTCTGCTAAAAGGTATTAACCGAACTTCTGTCAATAGGTGTTGGCTGAGTATCTATTCCACTTCTGCCAATAGGTGTTAGCTGAGTAACTATTCCACTTCTGCCAAAAAGTGCTAGCTGAGTATCTATTCCACTTCTGCCAATAGGTGTTAGCTGAGTAACTATTCCACTTCTGCCAATAAGTGCTAGCTAAGTAACTATTCCACTTCTGCCAATAAGTGTTAGCTGAGTACCTATTCCACTTCTGCTACTGGGTACCAGCGAAGTATCTATTCCACTTCTGCCAATAGGTAAAAGCTTAGTGTCCGTTCCACTTCTGCCAATAGGTGTTATCTGAGTAACTATTCCACTTCTGCCAATAGGTGCTAGCTAAGTATCTATTCTACTTCTGTCAATAGGATTTAGCTGAGTAGCTATTCCACTTTCTGCCAATAGATACTAGCTGAGTATTTATTCCACTCCTGCCAGTAGGTGTTAACTGAGTATCAACTCTACTTCTGCCAATATGTGCTAGCAGAGTATCTTTTTTACTTCTGAGTAAAGTCTTATAAATAATGACCGTCAGCAGAAGGTATATTAAACAGATACAGAAATTAAAGGATAGCTAAATAACAAAGCAGAATAATAAAACTGCAATGTTATGTCTGTATCAACAGTTTGTATAATATAAAAACCCGCCGGCGGCAATTAAAAAATTTAAAATTTTACGCAATCTATAAATGCAAATGTAAATAATCTATATGGTCTTCTACCAGGAGAATAATTTGCGCCAACTCAATAATACTAGAAAACAATATAATAATGTATAAGTCAGATCCTCAAACTTAGGCGGATAATATCGTCCAAAAGATGATCTGCCCCTTAAGTCTTAATAAGCAAAATACTGGCCAGGTATGCAGACTTATCAATCTACTAAATAACAGAAGAAAAAATGAAAAAAAAAAAACATATACCGTATATACTCGTGTATAAGCCGAGATTTTCAGCCCATTTTTTAGGGCTGAAAGTCCCCCTCTCGGCTTATACGCGGGTGATATATGGGGGTCGGCGGGGGTGTCGGATCATACTCACCCCTCCGCCGGCGTGGTCTCTGCAGCCCCCCTGCTTCTCCCACGATCTCCGGCTCCTTCCTGCAGCGGTCACATGGTACCGCTCATTAAAGTCATGAATATGCACATATTCATGACTTTAATGAGCAGTACCACATGACCGCTGCAGGACTGAAGCGCTGCGGAGAGCGCCGGGAGAAGAGGAGAGGCTGCAGGGATGCGCGGTGGAGGGGTGAGTATAGCGATATTTACCTGTCCCCGTTCCACCGCTGCGCGCTGCGTCCTCGTGACTCCTCTGGCTGTGAATGATCAGGCAGAGGGCGCGATGAGTAGTTAGTGAGCGTCGCGCCCCCTGCCTGATCATTTACAGCCAGAGGAGTCAGACCGAGGACGCAGCGTGCAGCGGTGGAACGGGACAGGTAAATATCTCAGGTGCCGGGGTCCTGAGCGAGCGGTGACACCGGCACCTGTCCCCCATAGCGCGCCGGTGTCACCGCCTGCTCAGGACACCGGCACCTGGCCCCCAGCGACGAGAGGTGAGTATGTCATTTTTTTTTGCAGCAGCAGCATATGAGGCCTATACTATGGAGCATATGGGGCATAATTGTGCAGCATATGGGGGCATAATCTGGAGCATATGGGGGCATAATATGGAGCATATGGGGGCATAATCTGTGGAACATATGGGGCATAATCTGGAGCATATGGGAGCATAATCTGTGGAACATATGGGGCATAATCTGGAGCGATATTGGGGGCATAATCTGGAGCAATATGGGGGCATAATCTGTGGAACATATGGGGGCATAATATGGAGCATATGGGTGCATAAGCTGTGGAACATATGGGGCATAATATGGAGCATATGGGGGCATAATCTGTGGAACATATGGGGGCATAATATGGAGCATATGGGGGCATAATCTGTGGAACATATGGGGCATAAACTGGAGCATATGCGGGCATAATCTGTGGAACATATGGGGCATAATCTGGAGCATATGGGGGCATAATCTGTGGATCATACGGGGCATAATCTGTGGACTATATGGGGGCATAATCTGTGGAATATATGGGGGCATAATCTCTGAAGCATATTGGGCATAATCTGGAGCATATGGGGGCATAATCTGTGGATCATACAGGGGCATAATCTGTGGAATATATGGGGGAATAATCTCTGAAGCATATTGGGCATAATCTGTGGAGCATATGGGGGCATAATCTGTGGAGCATATTGGGCATAATCTGTGGAGCATATGGGGGCATAATTTGTGGAGCATCATATGGGGGCATAATCATTTTTCACCCTAGGCTTATACGCGAGTCAATAAGTTTTCCAATTTTTTGAGGCAAAATTAGGGGGGTCGGCTTATACACGGGTCGGCTTATACATGAGTATATACGGTACTTAACAAGTAGCTCCTGAAGTAGGTTCAGCTTTCTCATATACTGGCCACCGATGGGCTGTTCTGCAGGGAGTATAGCAGCTTTCTCATATACTAGCCACCGATGGGCTGTTCTGCAGGGAGTATAGCAGCTTTCTCATATACTAGCCACCGATGGGCTGTTCTGCAGGGAGTATAGCAGCTTTCTCATATACTAGCCACCGATGGGCTGTTCTGCAGGGAGTATAGCAGCTTTCTCATATACTAGCCACCGATGGGCTGTTCTGCAGGGAGTATAGCAGCTTTCTCATATACTGACCACCGATGGGCTGTTCTGCAGGTAGTGTAGCAGCTTTCTCATATACTGGCCACCGATGGGCTGTTCTGCAGGGGGTATAGCAGCTTTCTCATATACTAGCCACCGATGGGCTGTTCTGCAGGGAGTATAGCAGCTTTCTCATATACTGGCCACCGATGGGCTGTTCTGCAGGGAGTATAGCAGCTTTCTCATATACTAGCCACCGATGGGCTGTTCTGCAGGGAGTATAGCAGCTTTCTCATATACTAGCCACCGATGGGCTGTTCTGCAGGGAGTATAGCAGCTTTCTCATATACTAGCCACCGATGGGCTGTTCTGCAGGGAGTATAGCAGCTTTCTCATATACTAGCCACCGATGGGCTGTTCTGCAGGGAGTGTAGCAGTTCAATAGCAGATGGTTTCTGCAGGAGTATAGACTTCTAAAGCCACCGATGGGCTGTTCTGCAGGGAGTATAGCAGCTTTCTCATATACTAGCCACCGATGGGCTGTTCTGCAGGTAGTGTAGCAGCTTTCTCATATACTGGCCACCGATGGGCTGTTCTGCAGGGAGTATAGCAGCTTTCTCATATGACTGGCCACCGATGGGCTGTTCTGCAGGGAGTTATAGCAGCTTTCTCATATACTGGCCACCGATGGGCTGTTCTGCAGGGAGTATAGCAGCTTTCTCATATACTAGCCACCGATGGGCTGTTCTGCAGGGAGTATAGCAGCTTTCTCATATACTGGCCACCGATGGGCTGTTCTGCAGGGAGTATAGCAGCTTTCTCATATACTGGCCACCGATGGGCTGTTCTGCAGGGAGTATAGCAGCTTTCTCATATACTAGCCACCGATGGGCTGTTCTGCAGGGAGTATAGCAGCTTTCTCATATACTAGCCACCGATGGGCTGTTCTGCAGGGAGTATAACAGCTCTCTCATATACTAGCCACCGATGGGCTGTTCTGCAGGGAGTATAGCAGCTTTCTCATATACTGCCACCGATGGGCTGTTCTGCAGGGAGTATAGCAGCTTTCTCATATACTGGCCACCGATGGGCTGTTCTGCAGGGAGTATAGCAGCTTTCTCATATACTGGCCACCGATGGGCTGTTCTGCAGGGAGTATAGCAGCTTTCTCATATACTAGCCACCGATGGGCTGTTCTGCAGGGAGTATAGCAGCTTTCTCATATACTGGCCACCGATGGGCTGTTCTGCAGGTAGGTAGCAGCTTTCTCATATACTGGCCACCGATGGGCTGTTCTGCAGGGAGTATAGCAGCTTTCTCATATACTGCCACCGATGGGCTGTTCTGCAGGGAGTATAGCAGCTTTCTCATATACTGCCACCGATGGGCTGTTCTGCAGGAGTATAGCAGCTTTCTCATATACTGGCCACCGATGGGCTGTTCTGCAGGGAGTATAGCAGCTTTCCATATACTGGCCACCGATGGGCTGTTCTGCAGGGAGTATAGCAGCTTTCCATATACTGGCCACCGATGGGCTGTTCTGCAGGGAGTATAGCAGCTTTCTCATATACTGGCCACCGATGGGCTGTTCTGCAGGGAGTATAGCAGCTTTCTCATATACTGGCCACCGATGGGCTGTTCTGCAGGGAGTATAGCAGCTTTCTCATATACTGGCCACCGATGGGCTGTTCTGCAGGGAGTATAGCAGCTTTCTCATATACTAGCCACCGATGGGCTGTTCTGCAGGGAGTATAGCAGCTTTCTCATATACTGGCCACCGATGGGCTGTTCTGCAGGGAGTATAGCAGCTTCTCATATACTAGCCACCGATGGGCTGTTCTGCAGGGAGTACAGCAGCTTTCTCATTATACTAGCCACCGATGGGCTGTTCTGCAGGTGAGTATAGCAGCTTTCTGCATATACTAGCCACGATGGGCTGTTCTGCAGGGAGTATAGCACTTTCCATATATTGCCACTGCTGGGCTGTTCTGCAGGGAGTTATAGCAGCTTTCTCATATACTAGCACCGATGGGCTGTTTGCAGGGAGTATAGCAGCTTTCTCATATATAGCCACCGATGGGCTGTTCTGCAGGGAGTATAGCAGCTTTCTCATATACTGGCCACCGATGGGCTGTTCTGCAGGGAGTATAGCAGCTTTCTCATATACTAGCCACGATGGGCTGTTCTGCAGGGAGTATAGCAGCTTTCTCATATACTAGCCACCGATGGGCTGTTCTGCAGGGAGTATAGCAGCTTTCTCATTTATGGCCACCGATGGGCTGTTCTGCAGGGAGTATAGCAGCTTTCTCATATACTAGCCACGATGGGCGTTCTGCAGGAGTATAGCAGCTTTCTCATATACTGGCACCGATGGGCTGTTTGCAGGGAGTATAGCAGCTTTCTCATATACTGGCCACCGATGGGCTGTTCTGCAGGGAGTATAGCAGCTTCTCATATACTGGCCACCGATGGGCTGTTCTGCAGGGAGTATAGCAGCTTTCTCATATACTGGCCACCGATGGCTGTTCTGCAGGAGTATAGCAGCTTCTCATATACTAGCCACCGATGGCTGTTCTGCAGGGAGTATAGCAGCTTTCTCATATACTGCCACCGATGGGCTGTTGCAGGGGTATAGCAGCTTTCTCAATACTAGCCACCGATGGGCTGTTCTGCAGGGAGTATAGCAGCTTTCTCATATACTAGCCACCGATGGGTGTTCTGCAGGGAGTATAGCAGCTTTCTGCATATACTAGCCACCGATGGGCTGTTCTGCAGGGAGTTAGCAGCATTCTCATAACTAGCCACCGATGGGCTGTTCTGCAGGGAGTATAGCAGCTTTCTGCATATACTAGCCACCGATGGGCTGTTCTGCAGGGAGTATAGAGCTTTCTCATATACTGGCCACGATGGGCTGTTCTGCAGGAGTATAGCACTTTCTCATATACTAGCCACCGATGGGCTGTTTGCAGGGAGATAGCAGCTTTTCATATACTAGCCACCGATGGGCTGTTCTGCAGGGAGTATAGCAGCTTTCTCATATACTAGCCACCGATGGGCTGTTCTGCAGGGAGTATAGCAGCTTTCTCATATACTGGCCACCGATGGCTGTTCTGCAGGGAGTATAGCAGCTTTCTCATATACTAGCCACCGATGGGCTGTTCTGCAGGGAGTATAGCAGCTTTCCATATACTGCCACGATGGGCTGTTCTGCGGGGAGTATAGCAGCTTTCTCATATACTAGCCACCGATGGGCTGTTCTGCAGGAGTATAGCAGCTTTCTCATATACTGGCCACCGATGGGCTGTTCTGCGGGGAGTATAGCAGTTTTCTCATATACTGGCCACCGATGGGCTGTTCTGCAGGGAGTATAGCAGCTTTCTCATATACTAGCCACCGATGGGCTGTTCTGCAGGGAGTATAGCAGCTTTCTCATATACTGGCCACCGATGGGCTGTTCTGCAGGGAGTATAGCAGCTTTTCATATACTGGCCACCGATGGGCTGTTCTGCAGGGAGTATAGCAGCTTTCTCATATACTGGCCACCGATGGGCTGTTCTGCAGGGAGTATAGCAGCTTTCTCATATACTAGCCACCGATGGGCTGTTCTGCAGGGAGTATAGCAGCTTTTCATATACTGCCATCGATGGGCTTTCTGCAGGGAGTATGCAGCTTTCTCATATACTGGCCACCGATGGCTGTTCTGCAGGAGTATAGCAGCTTTCTCATATACTAGCCACCGATGGGCTGTTCTGCAGGGAGTATAGCAGCTTTCTCATATACTGGCCACCGATGGCTGTTCTGCAGGGAGTATAGCAGCTTTCTCATATACTAGCCACCGATGGGCTGTTCTGCAGGGAGTATAGCAGCTTTCTCATATACTGGCCACCGATGGGCTGTTCTGCAGGGAGTATAGCAGCTTTCTCATATACTGGCCACCGATGGGCTGTTCTGCAGGGAGTATAGCAGCTTTCTCATATACTAGCCACCGATGGGCTGTTCTGCAGGGAGTATAGCAGCTTTCTCATATACTGGCCACCGATGGGCTGTTCTGCAGGGAGTATAGCAGCTTTCCATATACTGGCCACCGATGGGCTGTTCTGCAGGGAGTATAGCAGCTTTCTCATATACTAGCCACCGATGGCTGTTCTGCAGGGAGTATAGCAGCTTTCTCATATACTGGCCATCGATGGGCTGTTCTGCAGGGAGTATAGCAGCTTTCTATATACTGGCCACCGATGGGCTGTTCTGCAGGGAGTATAGCAGCTTTCTCATATACTGGCCACCGATGGGCTGTTCTGCAGGGAGTATAGCAGCTTTCTCATATACTGCCACCGATGGGCTGTTCTGCAGGGAGTATAGCAGCTTTCTCATATACTAGCCACGATGGGCTATTCTGCAGGGAGTATAGCAGCTTTCTCATATACTGGCCACCGATGGGCTGTTCTGCAGGGAGTATAGCAGCTTTCTCATATACTAGCCACCGATGGGCTGTTCTGCAGGGAGTATAGCAGCTTTCTCATATACTGGCCACGATTGGCTGTTCTGCAGGGAGTATAGCAGCTTTCTCATATACTGGCCACGATGGCTGTTCTGCAGGGAGTATAGCAGCTTTCTCATATACTGAGCCACCGATGGGCTGTTCTGCAGGGAGTATAGCAGCTTTCTCATATACTGGCCACCGATGGGCTGTTCTGCAGGGAGTATAGCAGCTTTCTCATATACTGGCCACCGATGGGCTGTTCTGCAGGGAGTATAGCAGCTTTCTCATATACTAGCCACCGATGGGCTGTTCTGCAGGGAGTATAGCAGCTTTCTCATATACTAGCCACCGATGGGCTGTTCTGCAGGGAGTATAGCAGCTTTCTCATATACTGGCCACCGATGGGCTGTTCTGCAGGGAGTATAGCAGCTTTCTCATATACTAGCCATCGATGGGCTGTTCTGCAGGGAGTATAGCAGCTTTCTCATATACTAGCCATCGATGGGCTGTTCTGCAGGGAGTATAGCAGCTTTCTCATATACTAGCCACCGATGGGCTGTTCTGCAGGGAGTATAGCAGCTTTCTCATATACTGGCCACCGATGGGCTGTTCTGCAGGGAGTATAGCAGCTTTCTCATATACTGGCCACCGATGGGCTGTTCTGCAGGGAGTATAGCAGCTTTCTCATATACTAGCCATCGATGGCTGTTCTGCAGGGAGTATAGCAGCTTTTGCTGTCCAGTCTGTAAATAAATATCTTGCTGCCACTTCAGTGTCCTTCTTTTCTTCTTTTTCTTCTTCCTTATCTCCTTGAATCCTCTTCTATCTTCTATCTTCTTCTGTTTCCCCTGGATGGTCTTGCAGCTGTGCTCTTGGTCCGGCTCGATCGCTTCTTCTTTTCCCGCTCTTTTCTCCTTCTTCTTCCGGCGTTGTTGTTCAGTCCTGTAATGGCGTCGGCTCCACTTCCGGTTTCAGGATTCATGGCTCCGACGTCACAGACGAGCAGGGACTCTCAGGTATGAGTCAGCATCAGCCGCCTCCTCTTCCGACACCTCAATATACCGCCTCACTGACTGGAAAGGGGATTTCCCAGGCACAGAACAATGGCGTCGCCTCACAGATTTAATTACCTCACAGGAGAGATGCGCAATCAAGATGGCAGACGCGATGGAGGCAAGTCACTGTAAAACTGCACTGCTAATAGTTGTCACAACCAAAAGAGGGATATTTTATCAAAGAAGCTGCTATATTATTAAAACTGGTTCTGTCAGGAGTCGAACCCAGTACCTCTTGTCTACTGGCCAGCAGCTCTACCATCTGAGCTATTCTGCTGGCTGCAAAGTTCCTTGCTGAACCCAGATACCATTGACTGTTCTTCCTGATTGGCTACACCTAGTGCTCTCTTGATTGGGCCTCTGATTGCCAATTACACACCCTATATAAACCTGGCCCTGTGGGTGTGTCATTGCGAGATTATTGAGCTCCAAGCCTTTAGTCAAGCGTTTCCTGCTGATCCATTGCTACAAACACTGCTCTCCTGTGAACCGACCTCGGCCTGCCTTCTGACTACGCTCTCCGCCTGATCCATTGCTACAAACACTGCTCTCCTGTGAACCGACCTCGGCCTGCCTTCTGACTACGCTCTCCGCCTGATCCATTGCTACAAACACTGCTTTCCTGTGTACCGACCTCCGGCTGCCACCTGACTACGTAATCTGCCTGCTCCTCTGTTACCTAACTGCCTTTCCTGTGTACCGACCTCCGGCTGCCACCTGACTACGTTATCCGCCTGATCCATTGCTACAAACACTGCTTTCCTGTGTACCGACCTCTGGCTGCCACCTGACTACGCTACCTGCCTCTGCTTCCCCTAGTGTTTGCAGTAACATCGGCTCCAATCCAGACGGGATCTTGACAGAATAATCTCGCGCCAAAATGGAGTCCGCTGTGAACACCCTGAGGCGGCAAGTTACGGAGCTTCAAAGTTTTTGTACTGACTCTCAAGGAAAATATGCCAAGTTACAAACTGATTTCACGGCGATACAACAGGAAGTAATTGAGCTACAAAAACAACTTCTGGACATGCGCAATTCAGGGTCCGAATCAAACGCGCGGCTGCCGCTGCCTGCAAAGTTCAGTGGGGATCGCAAGCAGTACCGAGGATTCCTCAATCAATGCCGCATATACTTCCAGATGCAACCTGCTCCCTTTACCACTGAGAGGAAGAAAGTTTTTTTCATGATAAATCTCCTGACGGATGAAGCTCTTGCTTGGGCTTCACCTTATGTAGAAAAGGACTATGCCCTCCTTAATGACCTGGAAGCTTTCATCGCAGCTATGAATCAAGTTTTTGATGACCCAAACCGCTGTGCCACAGCAGAAACCAAATTACATAATTTGCGCCAAGGACGTCGCTCTGTTGCGGAATATACATCGGAGTTCCGTCGCTGGGTGGCCGACACCACCTGGAATCCAGCGGCCCAGAGAAGTCAATTTCGACGAGGGTTATCAGAACCAGTGAAAGACGAGCTTGCCAGGGTTGAGACCCCTGACCAGTTGGAGGACTTTATTCAACTATGTATCCGGATTGACCAGAGACTTACTGAAAGGAGAAAGGAGAGACTGCGAGCACTTGGGAATAGCCCTGGCTTCTCATTTTCAGCATCGGACCACCAAGAAAAGACGCAAGGCGTGTCTGAACCGATGCAGATCGACGTCATCCGAAGACCACTCTCTGCACAGGAGAAGGAGAGGCGACGTGCAGAACATCTCTGCCTCTATTGTGGGGACCCTGGACACTATGCCATCAACTGTCCTAACAAAAGGACTATAGCCTTTACCAACAACAGGTCTGCCAGCAATATGGACCTTTCTCAGCAGTCGGATTCCATCTTGCAGACTATCTCATCAGTAACGCCAGAAATAGACAAAATACATTCTACATCATCTCATTTTGTAATCCCCATTCAGGTTGTAATGGGCACCCAAAAAATACAATGCTCTGCCCTGTTGGATTCGGGAGCAGGAGGAAATTTTATGGACTTAAAATTTACACGTGATAATAATATTTCCAGTAGGACCAAATCCACACCAATTGAAATGGAAACTGTGGATGGATCACCCTTGTCTTCTGGACCTGTCACGCATGAGACAATCGAACTGGAGATTTGTATCGAACCGGATCATCATGAAGCTGTCAGTTTCCACCTTATTTCATCTCCGAAATTTCCGGTTATTCTAGGGATCCCCTGGTTTTCAGTCCATAACCCTTCTATCAACTGGGCATCAAGGACCATCACCTTTCCATCTGACTACTGTAAGAATAATTGTCATAAGGAACCCCCTGTTCTCCAACAAGTCCAAATCTCTGAGATTTCGCATGAGAAGGAAGAGAAACTACCACCTCAATATCAGCAGTTCTCTAATGTCTGCAGTAAGAAGAAAGCAGATCAATTACCTCCTCACCGTCCTTACGACTGTCCCATTGAATTGCTGCCAGGAGCAACCATTCCATTTGGACGGATTTACAATCTTTCCGAACCTGAATTGAAGGTATTAAGAAAGTTCCTGGATGAAAATTTAGAGAAAGGCTTTATTCGACCTTCCACATCTCCAGCTGGGGCACCCCTGTTCTTTGTTGAAAAGAAAGACTCCACTCTGCGGCCATGTATTGACTACAGAGAGATGAATAATATCACTGTCAAGAATCGCTACCCGCTACCCTTGATTCCTGAACTATTTGAGAGACTCCGTTCTGCGAAAATCTTTACGAAGCTGGATCTTAGAGGGGCTTACAACCTCATACGGATTCGCCCAGGAGATGAGTGGAAGACAGCCTTCAGAACGAGATATGGACATTTTGAATCTCTGGTTATGACCTTTGGTCTTAGCAATGCCCCAGCCACCTTTCAACATTTTATTAATGATGTATTTCGAGATTTCTTGGACCAATTCGTTGTGGCTTATCTCGATGACATTCTTATATTTTCAGACACCTTGGAAGAGCATCGCAGGCACGTCCAGTTAGTCTTGGAACGACTACAGGAGAACCATCTTTACATTAAACTTGAAAAATGTGAGTTTGAACAAACCAGTATCCAATTTCTGGGATATATCATCTCCCCAGAAGGTCTGAGCATGGATCCCGGCAAAATCAATGCTGTAGTGGACTGGCCTGTTCCAAGAAATTTAAAAGACGTCCAGCGTTTCATAGGATTTGCAAATTTTTACCGAAAATTTATAAAGAACTTTTCACGGATCATTCTACCAATTACTACACTAACAAAAAAGACCAAAGCATTTTTCTGGTCTCCGGAGGCACAGGAGGCTTTTGACAAATTGAAAACTCTTTTTACGTCTGCTCCATTGTTAGTACACCCAAATCCTGAATTGCCATTTACTGTCGAAGTGGACGCCTCGGACTCTGCAGTGGGAGCCATTCTGTCTCAGCGAGTTGGGGACAAAATGCAACTTCACCCATGTGCGTTTCTTTCCCACACCATGTCATCTGCAGAAAAGAACTACGACATCGGTAATAAAGAACTGTTAGCCATTAAAGTTGCCTTCTCCGAATGGAGACATCTTTTGGAAGGTGCCAATCACCCTGTGACTGTCCTCACGGACCACAAGAATCTTGAATTCCTCCGTACAGCAAAAAGATTGTCTGCAAGACAAGCACGATGGGCCTTATTTTTCTCAAGATTCAATTTTATAATTTCTTACCGGCCTGGTTCAAGAAATGGCAAGGCTGACGCCCTGTCCAGGATGTGTTCGGAACCTCAGGAGAGGTCTAGTAATGACGATACAATTCTAGGCCCTAAAAATTTTTTGGGAATATTGCACTCTAGAGGACTATGTAATAGAATTAAAGATGGATATCAAGAGGACTCTTTCCTTAACCATCCTTCGGAAGACGTCGATCTTTCATTCAAAGAGGGGTTTTGGATGCAGAAACACAAAATATATGTACCTGAATCTTCTCGCCTTGAAGTCCTCAAAAGTGTCCATGATTCTAAACTGGCAGGACATCCTGGAGTTGCAAAAACACAAGACTTACTACTTCGTTTCTTTTGGTGGCCTAATTGTAGGAAGGACGTGAGGAAATATGTTTCAACCTGTTTAACATGCGCACGAAACAAGACCCCGCGATCGTCTCCTCTAGGACTCTTGCAACCACTTCCAGTTCCATCCAGGCCTTGGGGATCTATTTCCATGGATTTTATTGTGGAACTACCCCCTTCCAAACAGATGACCGTCATCCTTGTCATAGTGGACCGACTCACAAAAATGGCCCACTTTATTCCAACTGAAGGAATTCCTACTGCTGAAAAAACTGCAGAACTGATAATCAAAGAGGTATTCAGGTTACATGGAATTCCTGACAGCGCGGTGTCTGACAGAGGCGTTCAGTTTACGTCAAAATTTTGGAAGAGTTTCTGTACAGCCTTGGGAGTCACGGTGAATCTTTCTACCGCTTTCCATCCTCAGTCCAATGGCCAGACGGAGAGAACGAACCAGACTTTGGAGCAATACCTCCGTTGCTTCATTTCCTATCTTCAGGATGACTGGGTGGACTATTTACCAACAGCAGAGTTTGCCTACAACAACTCCATACATAGCGCTACATCTCAAACCCCATTTTTTGCTAATTATGGAGTACATCCAGTATTTATCCCTAATCTGCCAGTGAACACTCCCATTCCTGCTGTAAATGACAGGCTTGCAAAATTACAGGAATCCCAGAAGGAATTATCAGAGATATTACTCAAGACCCAGGAAGTATATAAGGAAGCAGCAGATAAACATCGGAGAGTGCCCCCTGCTCTTCAGGTTGGAGACAAAGTTTGGCTGTCCACTAAAAACCTTAAGACACATGTGCCATCCTCCAAATTGGGTCAAAAATTCATTGGACCTTTTCAAATTTCTGCAAAAATTAACCAGGTTGCTTTTCGTTTAAAACTTCCCAACAATCTAAAGATTCATCCAGTGTTTCACATATCCTTGCTCAAACCCTTCTGTGAAAACCCGTTTCCAGGAAGAATTCAGCCACCTCCTCCACCAGAAAGGATCCGTGGTGAAGAAGAATACATTGTGGATAAGATTCTGGACTCCCGAAAATTCAGAGGTAAACTGCAGTATCTGGTGCAGTGGAAGGGTTACGGACCAGAGGAAAATTCATGGGAACCAAGGGACAACGTCCATGCTCCTAGACTAACAAGAGCCTTTCATCAGAGGTACCCGGATAAGCCAGCTCCTGAGATGTCCAGAGGCCATCCTGGAAGGAGGGGAGTACTGTCAGGAGTCGAACCCAGTACCTCTTGTCTACTGGCCAGCAGCTCTACCATCTGAGCTATTCTGCTGGCTGCAAAGTTCCTTGCTGAACCCAGATACCATTGACTGTTCTTCCTGATTGGCTACACCTAGTGCTCTCTTGATTGGGCCTCTGATTGCCAATTACACACCCTATATAAACCTGGCCCTGTGGGTGTGTCATTGCGAGATTATTGAGCTCCAAGCCTTTAGTCAAGCGTTTCCTGCTGATCCATTGCTACAAACACTGCTCTCCTGTGAACCGACCTCGGCCTGCCTTCTGACTACGCTCTCCGCCTGATCCATTGCTACAAACACTGCTCTCCTGTGAACCGACCTCGGCCTGCCTTCTGACTACGCTCTCCGCCTGATCCATTGCTACAAACACTGCTTTCCTGTGTACCGACCTCCGGCTGCCACCTGACTACGTAATCTGCCTGCTCCTCTGTTACCTAACTGCCTTTCCTGTGTACCGACCTCCGGCTGCCACCTGACTACGTTATCCGCCTGATCCATTGCTACAAACACTGCTTTCCTGTGTACCGACCTCTGGCTGCCACCTGACTACGCTACCTGCCTCTGCTTCCCCTAGTGTTTGCAGTAACATCGGCTCCAACCCAGACGGATCTTGACAGGTTCCTCACCGCTGTGGCCGTTTCTTGTTATCTCTCTGTCAGTCAGAAATGGCGGCAAATTTAAAATAAAGAGCTTGAAACTGTCATTTCATACTCTCTCAGTAGTTGTGAGTCTTTTAAGAGGTGTTTTGGTAATAATTCTTTAGTATTCTGATAAATATGGTCGCTTATTATTTTGGCCTCACAGGAGCTCTCCTCACACGACCGCCATCGTGCTGAGCTAGGCCACGACCCCCAATGCTGTGAAATTGTGACCAAATTTATTTTGTGTTTTTTCCCTAATCTGGAGACCTAAACAAATAAAACAAACCAAGGTTGTAGATACTTTTAATGTAAATTTGTAAAGAAAACCATGAAAAATAACATTAAATAACACAGTAAGTGTACAAGAGCCTCCGAGCCATCTCTGTGTTACCGCTGCCCTGGTAAATAAGAGATAAATTGAAAGCAATGTCTCTCCGAAGATCAACCTGGTCCTCATCAATTCCCTGGAAAAAGGAAACGCAAAATATTACTCGTTTGTTACCGAAAACGTATTTTCAGCTGGGAAACGTGCGTCGATGACGGTACCGTTAGGTGAAGCGGCGGCAGCTGCAGAGCCTGCTGATAGTAGTGTAACGCCAGGTGTGTCAGCCCCATCTGGTGCAAGGCCCGGCCCAGGTTGTAGAACGTCTCCTGGCAGGAGCCGCGTAAATCAATGTATTTATTCAAAAATGAAAAACCCTAAAAAGAAAAATTAAAAAAATGTGCAAAATCTTATTATCGTAATTTGGATAGATTACTCTGCAAAAAAATATGATATGAGCCATCAGATGTTCAAGGAGCATATTAAATGGAATCTGTCAGCAGCATGATGTAGGGGCACAGACCCTGATTCCAGCCATGTCAGTTATCTGACTGCCCCGTTACTGCCATATTGGTCCTATGTAAAGACCATGAAAATTAGCCCTAAACAAAAAGCTGGGAAAGTATGGCACATGTAAAAAACAAAAAAAAAAACCCTCAGAATATTTAGGGGAGCAGAGTGAACAAAATTAGAGCAGTAACTGGTCACATCTGGTGACCTCCTCTATAACCACTTCATGACCGGACCATTTTCCATTTTTTACTCTTCCTTTTCCACGAGCCATAACTTTTTAATTTTTCTGTCCGCATTCCCGTTTAACCCCTTAACCCCCAAGGGTGGTTTGCACGTTAATGACCGGGCCAATTTTTACAATTCTGACCACTGTCTCTTTATGAGGTTATAACTCTGGAACGTTTCAACGGATCTTCGCGATTCTGAGATTGTTTTCTCGTGACATATTGTACTTCACGTTAGTGGTAAAATTTCTTCCATATAACTTGCGTTTATTTTTGAAAAAAATGCAAATATGGCGAAAATTGTGAAAATTTAGCAATTTTCAAACTTTGAATTTTTATTCCCTTAAAACAGAGAAATATGTCACACAAAATAGTTAAGAAATAACATTTCCCACATGTCTACTTCACATCAGCACAATTTTGGAACCAAATTTTTTTTTTCTTAGGAAATTATAAGGGTTAAAAGTTGACCAGCGATTTCTCATTTTTACAACAAAATTTACAAATCCATTTTTTTTAGGGACCACCTCATATTTGAAGTCAATTTGAGGGGTCTATATAGCAGAAAATACCCAAAAGTGACACCATTCTAAAAACTGCACCCCTCAAGGTACTCAAAACCACATTCAAGAAGTTTATTAACCCTTCAGGTGCTTCACAGGAGCTGAAGCAACGTGGAAGGAAAAAATGAATATTTAACTTTTTAGCCACAAAAATGATCTATTACAAACTTTTTTTTATATTTCACAAGGGTAAAAGAAGCAAATGGACAGATAAAGTTGTTGTGCAATTTCTCCTGAGTACGCCAATACCCCATATGTGGAGGAAAACCACTGTTTGGGCACACGGCAGAGCTTGTAAGGGAAGGAGCGCCGTTTGACTTTTTCAAACTAAAATTGGCTGGAATTGAGATTGGACGCCATGTCGTGTTTGGAGAGCCCCTGATGCGCTTAAACAGTGGAAACCCCCCACAAGTGACACCATTTTGGAAACTAGACCCCCTAAGGAACTTATCTAGATCTGTTGTGAGCACATTGAACACCCAAGTGTTTCACAAAAGTTTATAATGCCTGGGTCTGAAAAATAAAAAAAACAATTTTCCACAAAAATGATTTTTTAGTCCCAAATTTTTGATTTTTCCCAAGGAAATTGGACCCCAAAAGTTGTTGTCCAATTTGTCCTGAGTACGCTGATACCCCATATGTGGGAGGGGGAACTGTTTGGGCGCACGACAGGGCTTGGAAACGAAGTAGTAACGTTTTGGAATGCAGACGTTGATGGGGGTCATGTTCCGTTTTCAATGCCCCAGATGTGCCTAAACAGTTTAAACCCCCCACAAGTGACCCATTTTGGAAACTAGACCCCCTAAGGAGCTTATCTAGATCTTTGGTGAGCACTTTGAACCCCCAAGTGCTTCACACAAGTTTATAATGCCTGAGCATGAAAATAAAAAATCCTATTTTTTTCCCACAAAAATTATCTTTTAGTCACTAATTTTTTATTTTCCCAAGAGTAACAGGAGAAATTGGACCACAAAAGTTGATGTCCAATTTGTCCTGAGTACGCTGATACCCCATATGTGGGGGGGAACCACTGTTTGGGCGCACAGCAGAGCTCGGAATGGAAAGAGCATCATTTGACTTTTTCCAAACAAAATTGGCTGGAATTGAGATTGGACGCCATGTTGCATTTGGAGAGCCCCTGATGTGCCTAAACAGTGGAAACCCCCCACAAGTGACCCCATTTGGGAAACTAGACCCCCTAAGGAGCTTATCTAGATCTTTGGTGAGCAATTTGAACCCCAAAGTGCTTCACACAAGTTTATAACGTAGAGCCGTAAAATTAAAAAATCATATTTTTTCCACAAAAATGATCTTTTCACCCCAATTTTTATTTTCCCAAGGGTAACAAGACTCCAAAAGTTATTGTGCAATTTGTCCTGAGTACGCTGATACCCCATATGTGGGGGTAAACCACTGTTTAGGTGCATGGCAGAGTTTGGAAGGGAAGGAGCACCGTTCGACTTTTTCAACACAGAATTGGTTGGATGCCATGTCGTGTTTGGAGAGCTCCTGATCTGCCTAAACAGTGGAAACCCCAACAAATGACACCATTTTGGAAACTAGACCCCTCAAGGAACTTATCTAGATGTGTGGTGAGCACTTTGAACCCTGAAGTGCTTCACAGAAGTTTATAACGTACAGCGGTAAAATAAAAATCTTTTTTTTTTTACAAAAATGATTTTTTCGTCCCCAATATTTTATTTTCACAAGGGTAACAGGAGAAATTGGACCCCAAAAGTTGTTGTCCAATTTGTCCTGAGTACGCTGATACCCAATATGTGGGAGAAAACTACTGTATGGGCACATGTCGGGGATCGGAAGGGAAGTAGTGACGTTTTGGATTGCAGACTTTGATGGAATGGTCTGGGGGTGTCATGTTGCATTTGGAGAGCCCCTGGTGCACCTAAACAGTGGAAACCCCCCACAAGTGACCCCATTTTGGAAAATAGACCCCACAAGGAACTTATCTAGATGTGTGGTGAGCACTTTGAACCCCGAAGTGCTTCACAGAAGTTTATAACGTACAGCCGTAAAAATAAAAAAATCTTTTTTTTTTTACAAAAATGATTTTTTCGCCCCCAATATTTTATTTTCACAAGGGTAACAGGAGAAATTGGACCCCAAAAGTTGTTGTCCAATTTGTCATGAGTACGCTGATACCCAATATGTGGGAGAAAACTACTGTATGGGTACACGTTGGGGCTCGGAAGGGAAGTAGTGACGTTTTGGATTGCAGACTTTGATGGAATGGTCTGGGGGCGTCATGTCGCATTTGGAGAGCCCCTGATGCGCCTAAACAGTGGAAACCCCCCACAAGTGACCCCATTTTGGAAAATAGACCCCACAAGGAACTTATCTAGATGTGTGGTGAGCACTATGAAGCCCCAAGTGCTTCACAGAAGTTTATAACGTACAGTCGTAAAAACAAAAAATCATTTTTTAAAAAAAAATGATATTTTTACCCCCAGTTTTTTATTTCCCAAGGGTAACAGAAGAAATAGGACAAATTACACAATAACTCTTGGGGTCCAGAGTACACTGATACCCCATATGTGGGGGTAAACTACTGTTTGGGCGCATGGCAGAGCTCAGAAGTGAAGGAGCACCATTTGACTTTTTCAATGCAGAATTGGCTGGAATTGAGATCAGACGCCATGTCACATTTGGAGAGCCCCTGATGTGCCTAAACAGCAGAAACTGTTGTGAATGGGTTTGAGATGAGTTCTGAGCAGAGACTCCCTCTGGTGGTTACAAGCGGTACTGGTCTGTTCAGTGAAGATTGTGAGGACTGGGAATCAGGTGTTACTGACTGGTCTTATATAAGGGAGTCACCTTCCCATCAGGGTTGCCGGTGATCAATTGTTCTGGTCTGAATCCTTCATTCCTGTTTCCCTTGTAGCCTGCTGTGTCGTGTCTGCATCTCCTGCTAACAGATAAGACATTTTCTTCTTTTTGTTTTTGTACTATATTTTTGCATTTTGTCCTGCACTTCTGTGGGGGCCTTCTGGGTCTCCTTCGGGGGCTTTTGCCCTCTCAGTTTAGTTCAGCCACTGATGTTTGTACTTTTGCTTTTTCCAGTTTTTTCAGTGGCTGCTGTTTTGTTTTTGGTTACACCAGAGAACTAATTTAGGTGGTAGAGGTCGTGGGATCTCAGGTGATTTTGAAATTAGTAGAGTTGGTGCTTTTCAGGGTTTTCTGGGATTGCAGTAAGTACCCTTCCTATCCTTTTCTATTTAGTTAGTTTGGGCCCCAGCGTTTGCTCATACTATTTTCTTTCTGTGTCAGTATTTCTTCTTGTCTAACCGCCATTACTTGTTTGGGGGCTTTCTATTATCTTTGGGGTTCTGCTCCGGGGCAGATAGCTTTCCTATTTCTATCTTTAGGTGTAGTTAGTTTCTCAGGCTGTGACGAGGCGTCTAGGACCAACGTAGGAACGCTCCACGGCTGCCTCTAGTTGTGGTGGTTAGTCAGGGTACTGCAATCTCATAGATTCCAACTGCTCTGGTGTATTGCCTTTTTTTCCTGCACTCCTCAGCTACCGAAACATAACAGTATCACCGGCCCAAAAATTGAAAATTGTATGGTACTCACAGAAGGGAAAAAATATTGTGAAAGAAAAAAGGTTGTCAGAGTTGTCAGAGATATTTTTCTGTTTGTTGCATTTTTTTTTTTTTTCCCTCTGTATCTCTGGGTGCTGGGGAGGATCTTTTCTCTCAATGGAGTTTGCACGGTTGTCTGGCCGTGTGGATCAGCTTGCCACTGAGGTTCAGAGTATTGCTGCATATCTTGCTAGGTTGCCTGTTGTGGAACCTAGGATTCCCATGCCAGATTTGTTTTTGGGGGATCGAGCTAAGTTTCAGAATTTCAAAAATAATTGTAAATTGTTTTTTGCCTTAAAATCTAAGTCCTCAGGGAACGCAGCGCAGCAGGTTCAAATTATCATCTCTCTCCTGCGCGGCGATCCTCAGGATTGGGCTTTTTCCCTGACACCTGGGGATCCTGTTTTGAGTGATGTTGATGCATTTTTTCAGGCTTTGGGGTTATTGTACGATGAGCCTAATGTCACTGATCAAGCTGAAAAAGCCTTGTTGGCATTAAATCAGGGGCCTTATGACGCTGAGTTATACTGTCAGAGATTCCGTAGGTGGGCAGTCCTGACCAAATGGAATGACGACGCTTTGGCAGCCCTTTTCCGGAAGGGTCTGTCAGATAATGTAAAGGATGTTATGGTGGGATTCCCTGTCCCCTCTGGTCTCAATGATTCTATGTCATTAGCGATTCAAATTGACAGACGTTTGCGTGAGCGGAGAAGTATGCGTGGAATGGTGTTGCCTTGTGAACCAGCTTCTGAACCCATGCAGTGTGATAGAGTGGTGTCTGGGGCACAGCGTCATGAGTTTCGAAAGCGCAATGGGTTATGTTTCTACTGTGGTGATGCCTCTCATGCTATTTCAGTCTGCCCTAAGCGGGGAAGACGTTTTGCACGCTCAGTTGTCTTGGGTAGTGTTCAGACTAAGTTTTTATTAACTGTCACTCTGATATGCTCTCTGTCCTCATTTTCTGCTCAGGCTTTCGTTGATTCTGGAGCAGCTATTAACCTGATGGATTATGATTTTGCTAAACGTTGTGGGTTTCCCTTGATACCCCTACAGAAGTCTATTCCCCTACTGGGGATCGATTCTACCCCTTTGGCTGAGAATAAACCCCAGTTCTCTACTCAGGTGATAATGAGG
The DNA here is from genome assembly GCA_033576555.1 of Oophaga sylvatica. Classification (NCBI taxonomy): domain Eukaryota; kingdom Metazoa; phylum Chordata; class Amphibia; order Anura; family Dendrobatidae; genus Oophaga; species Oophaga sylvatica. The sequence goes on from JARQOD010000008.1 coordinate 155,723,145, forward strand.
GTTGAACCTGATCACCAGGAGTGCTGCAAATTTTTGGTTCTGTATAATCTGCATGACATTATCGTGCTGGGTTTCCCTTGGTTACAGTCTCATAATCCTGTTTTGGATTGGAAATCTGTGTCTGTAACCAGTTGGGGCTGCCAATGTGTTAATACCAACACTCCTGTTTTTTCTGCCTCCCCCCAGGCTCAGGATGTTCCTGACTTTTTGTTTGATTTTTCTGATGTGTTTAGCGAAAGTAAATCTGCATCCTTGCCTCCCCATAGGAGCTATGACTGCGCTATTGAATTAGTGCCGGGTAGTAAATTCCCTAAAGGTCGCCTTTTTAACTTGTCTGTACCTGAACATGACGCTATGCGGTCTTATATCAAGGAATCATTGGAGAAGGGTCATATCAGACCATCATCTTCACCCTTAGGTGCCGGTTTTTTCTTTGTGGCCAAAAAAGATGGTTCATTAAGGCCGTGTATTGATTATCGTCTCTTGAACAATATTACTGTGAAATATCAATACCCGTTACCCTTGATTTCTGACCTGTTTTCCAGGGTGAAAAACGCTACTTGGTTTACCAAGCTTGACCTCAGGGGGCGTATAACCTTATTCGCATTAAGCACGGGGATGAATGGAAGACGGCATTCAATATCCCTGAAGGGCATTTTGAGTACCTAGTGATGCCCTTTGGGCTCACTAATGCTCCTTCCGTCTTCCAGTCCTTCATGAATGACATTTTCAGGGATTTTGTGGACAAATTTCTGATTGTTTATTTGGATGATATCTTGATTTTTTTCTAATGACTGGGACTCTCATGTGAAACATGTTCGAACTGTGTTCCAGATTTTGAGAGAGAATGCTCTGTATGTGAAGGGATCAAAGTGTCTTTTTGGCGTACAGAGGATCTCATTTCTGGGATTCATTTTGTCCCCATCTGTTATTGAAATAGACCCGGTCAAGGTTCAGGCCATCTGTGATTGGGTCCAACCTACTTCATTAAAGGCTCTTCAGAGATTTTTGGGTTTTGCCAATTTTTATCGTAAATTTATTGGTAATTTCTCGGTTATTGTTAAACCATAACTGATTTGACCAGAAAGAGTTCTGATGTGGTGAATTGGCCTCCTGAGGCAGTCTCTGCGTTTCAGGAACTTAAGCAGAGATTCACTTCTGCTCCTGTTCTACGGCAGCCTGATGTTTCTCTGCCATTTCAGGTGGAGGTTGATGCTTCTGAAATTGGGGCAGGTGCCGTTTTGTCCCAAAAAGGTCCAGAGACCTCTAAAAGTAACCCTTGTGCCTTTTTCTCTCGAAAATTTTTTCCTACTGAACGTAATTATGACGTGGGTAATCGGGAGTTATTGGCCATGAAGTGGGCTTTTGAAGAGTGGAGACATTGGCTGGAGGGAGCCAAACATCAGGTGGTGGTCCTTACGGACCATAAGAATCTGGTCTATCTGGAATCTGCCAAGCGACTCAATCCTAGACAGGCCAGGTGGGCCTTGTTTTTCACACGTTTTAATTTTGTGGTTTCCTTTCTTCCTGGCACTAAGAATGTTAAGGCGGATGCCCTCTCGAGGAGTTTCCTTGCGGATTCTCCTGAGTTATCTGATCCTTCTGTTATTTTGAAAGAGGGTGTAGTTCTTTCCGCCATCTCGCCCAATTTGAGACTTGCTCTGGAGGGGTGTCAGGAGGATAGGCCCGAGCGCTGCCCTGTTGGAAAATTGTTTGTCCCGGACCAGTGGAAAAAGAGTGTGATGTCTGAGATTCATTGTTCCGCATTGGCTGGGCATCCCGGAATTTTTGGTACCAGAGACTTGGTTAGTCGGTCCTTTTGGTGGCCTACCTTGTCTCGTGATGTCAGGGAATTTGTGCAGTCCTGCGGGACTTGCTCTCGCTCCAAGTCTTGCTCTCGCTCTAGTGGTTTGTTGATGCCATTGCCTGTGCCCAAGAGACCATGGACCCATATCTCTATGGATTTCATTTCCGACCTTCCTGTTTCTCAGAAAATGACCACCATCTGGGTAATTTGTGATAGGTTTTCCAAAATGATACATCTTGTGCCATTACCTAAGTTGCCTTCCTCCTCTGAATTGGTGCCGTTGTTCCTTCAGCACGTGGTTCGTTTACACGGCATTCCTGAGAACATTGTGTCTGACAGAGGAGTCCAGTTTGTTTCCAGATTTTGGAGGACTTTTTGTTCTAAACTGGGTGTTCAATTGTCTTTCTCCTCGGCATTTCATCCTCAGACCAATGGTCAAACTGAGAGAACAAACCAGACATTGGAGACTTATCTTAGATGCTTTGTGTCTGCTGATCAGGATGACTGGGTCTCTTTTTTACCTTTGGCTGAGTTTGCTCTTAATAATAGGGCTAGCTCTGCCACTTTGATGTCTCCGTTTTTCTGTAATTCTGGGTTTCACCCTCGATTTTCTTCAGGACAGACGGAGGCTTCTGTCTGTCCAGGTGTTGACTCTGTTGTGGAGCGTATGCAACAGATTTGGGACCAGGTAGTGGAGAGGTTGTCCCTCTCTCAGGAGAAGGCCCAGCGGTTTGCTAACCGGCATAGGACTAATGGTCCTCGGTTTAAAGTGGGGGACTTGGTCTGGTTGTCCTCAAAGAATATTCCTATGAGAGTAGCATCTCCTAAATTTAAGCCTAGGTTCATTGGACCTTATAAGATCATTGAGATTCTTAATCCTGTTTCTTTTCGTTTGCTTCTTCCAGGGACATTTAAGATCCATAACGTGTTCCACAAGTCCTTGTTGAAGAGATTTGTTGAGCCAGTGGTTCCTGCTTCTGTGCCTCCTGACCCTGTTTTGGTTGAGGGCAATCTGGAGTATGTGGTTGAGAAAATATTAGATTCTCGTTTTTCTAGACGGAAACTCCAGTATTTGGTTAAGTGGAGAGGTTATGGTCAGGAAGACAATTCTTGGGTGTTTGCTTCGGACATCCATGCTAGGAGACTCATCCGTGCGTATCATAGAACTCATCCTGACCGACCTGGTTGCTCAAATGAGGGTTCGGTGACCCCTCCTCAAGGGGGGGGTACTGTTGTGAATGGGTTTGAGATGAGTTCTGAGCAGAGGCTCCCTCTGGTGGTTACAAGCGGTGCTAGTGAAGATTGTGAGGACTGGGAATCAGGTGTTACTGACTGGTCTTATATAAGGGAGTCATTTTCCCATCAGGGTTGCCGGTGATCAATTGTTCTGGTCTGAATCCTTCATTCCAGTTTCCCTTGTAGCCTGCTGTGTCGTGTCTGCATCTCCTGCTAACAGATAAGACTTTTGCTTCTTTTGTGTTTTTGCTATATTTTTGCATTTTGTCCTGCACTTCTTTGGGGGCCTTCAGGGTCCCCTCCGGGGGCTTCTGCCCTCTCAGTTTAGTTCAGCCACTGAGTTTTGTTCTTTTGCTTTTTCCAGTTTTTTCAGTGGCTGCTGTTTTGATTTTGTTACACCAGAGAACTAATTTAGGTGGTAGAGGTCGTGTGATCTCAGGTGATTTTGAAATTAGTGGAGTTGGTGCTTTTCAGGGTTTTCTGGGATTGCAGTAAGTGCCCTTCCTATCCTTTTCTATTTAGATAGTTTGGGCCCCAGCGTTTGCTCATACTATTTTCTTTCTGTGTCAGTATTTCCTCTTGTCTAACCGCCATTACATGTTTGGGGGCTTTCTATTATCTTTGGGGTTCTGCTCCGGGGCAGATAGCTTTCCTATTTCTATCTTTAGATGTAGTTAGTTTCTCAGGCTGTGACGAGGCGTCTAGGACCAACGTAGGAACGCTCCACGGCTGCCTCTAGTTGTGGTGGTTAGTCAGGGTACTGCAATCTCATAGATTCCAACTGCTCTGGTGTATTGCCTTTTTTTACCTGCACTCCTCAGCTACCGAAACTTAACAGTTCTGGTCTCCGGTGTATAAGAAAGACATAGCTGAACTGGAGCGGGTGCAGAGAAGAGCGACCAAGGTTATTAGAGAACTGGGGGGTCTGCAATACCAAGACAGGTTATTACACTTGGGGTTATTTAGTTTGGAAAATCGAAGGCTTAGGGGTGATCTTATTACAATGTATAAATATATGAGGGGACAGTACAAAGACCTTTCTAATGATCTTTTTACTCTTAGACCTGTGACGGGGACGAGGGGGCATCCTCTACGTCTGGAGGAAAGAAGGTTTAGCCATAATCACAGACGCAGATTCTTTACTGTAAGAGCAGTGAGACTATGGAGCTCTATGCCGTATAATTTTGTAATGAGTGATTCTTTACTAAAATTTAAGAAGGGACTGGATGCCTTTCTTGAAAAGTATAATATTACAGGCTATATTCACTAGTTTCCTAGATACTGCGTTGATCCAGGGAGCTAGTCTGATTGCCGTATGTGGAGTCGGGAAGGAATTTTTTTCCCCAATGTGAAGTTTACTGTTTGCCACATGGTTTTTTTTTGCCTTCCTCTGGATCAACATGTTAGGGCAGGTTAGGATAGGATATGGGTTGAACTAGATGGACTCAAAGTCTTCCTTCAACCTTAATAACTATGTTACAAGAAATTATTTTTATATAAAGATGCGATGCTTTCAGGAGGAGAAAAACTTCAAGATGCTCCATATATATCGATAATCACATTCTCCATGCAGAGGACGTATGTGGAACCTTTCCTAATTGGTAAGATGTGAAGGTTGAAATAAAGGCCTGCTCAACAAAACAAACAAAAATAAAAATTATTAAAAACAAATTAGGTGAGATAAAAAAGCCGATACGGATAATCAGAGAAAAGGAACAAAACTACACGTTTCGTTAAGACCATCTGGATGCATAGTTTTTAAGGACCATATCCATTTAGTCTCGAGTTGTGCAAGAGGACGACTGACCTCACCACCTCTAACATCCAAAATCAATCTATCGATACCTCTTATTTTGAAATTGGTTGGATTGCATTGGTGGTGCAATTTAAAATGTTTGGGTATCGTACGTAGGTGATCTATACATGTTTCCTCCTTTGCAGCAATAATATCGCGGACATACTCCCTCATTCTAATTTTAAGAGCTCTAGTAGTCATGCCCACATAAATCAGCGGGCATGAACAGCGTTCACAATAGATCACAGCCTTGGTTTGACATGTAATAGAGTGGGTAATTTTAAATATTTTACTACCATCTGAAGAGGAAAAAGATGTGGCATTTTCAATGTTTGGACACGCCACACATTTCCCGCAAGGGGCACAACCCCATTTCGGTTTCTTCGGTTGTGAAAAAGGTAATTTCCTCTGATCATTTTTATTGTAGTGACTACGGACAAGTATATCCCTCAAGTTTTTACTACGTCTTGCAGTAATGCTCGGAGTGGGAGACAAATATTTACTCAAAGTGGGATCGGCCAGGAGGATAGGCCAAAATTTAGTCATTGCCTTACGCATAAGGTTCCACTGTGAGTGATAGGTGGTTATTAGTGTTGAGCGATACGATAATGCAAATATCGGCTATCGGCCGATATTAGCTCTATCGGCCTTTCGATAATTCGTTTCGATATTTTCGTCTTATCGAATACCGGAATCGGAAGTTCCCATAATTATTTGCGAGGCAATGTGATTTTATTCAGCCAATAAGGAATCCTAAGAAGTGTGGGCACATCCTGTACTGCTGCGGTCATGTTAACTAATGGCATGGCTGTGATTGGCTGCTGAAATGATGTCAGAATGCACTATAAAAGGCGCCGCCGCCATTTTAGCGTCACTGTGCTGTGAATTCAGTAAGGACAGAACGCTCTGTGCTGACTCTGAGGGACAGTTAGAGATTGCGATTTTAGTGTACTGTGCTGTAGGCAGGCTAGCACCAACCGCTGTGTAAAGCTTCCTTTTGCCTGCAGTGTTGTTTTAACAGCTCTGCAAGGTGTGTGTGAGAGTGCAGGTGACGCTGCAGTTTGCTCTGCATCCAACGCTGTCTGTAGGCATCTGCACTGTCACTCACAGACTCTTTTTTTTTTTTTCTTCAGTGTATAAAAGGCGCCGCCGCCATTTTAGCGTCACTGTGCTGTGAATTCAGTAAGGGACAGAACGCTGCTGTGCTGACTCTGAGGGACAGTTAGAGATTGCGATTTAGTGTACTGTGCTGTAGGCAGGCTAGCACCAACCGCTGTGTAAAGCTTCCTTTTGCCTGCAGTGTTTTAACAGCTCTGCAAGGTGTGTGTGAGTGCAGGTGACGCTGCAGTTTGCTCTGCATGCAACGCTGTCTGTAGGCATCTGCACCTGTCACTCACAGACTCTTTTTTTTTTCCTTCAGTGTAATTCTTGCTGCTCCATGCAATTTAACTATTAGTGTGACGCGCTTCCATCCGTATCCAATACATTGGTTGCAAACACTATAGAAGTAGACAAAGGAGTAGCCTTTCACAGATTGTGATTTGTGAACAGTTGTGTTTCAGTGTTCACTTCAGTCTCTGCGTAATAACCACACTTAGGCCTTAAGTTATAACTTTTCTGACTTTCTTTATCAATCTACCAAGATGAAGAAGTCAGTGAGTAAGGCACGTGGTCGTGGCCGTGGAGTTTCAGCAGGGAGAGGACGTGGGGATTCTGTGTCTGCTGCCGCCCTCAGTGACACAGCATCCACCATTTATCCCCTGAGCTTTCCTTTTTTTTTTGCGCATTTGGGAGACTCGGGGTGCCCCCCTGCTGCGGGAAGAACAAATTGAAGCCTTGTGGTTTGGGTGCAGCCAATCATCGAATTCAATTCCTCCACCTCCTCTCAGGGAAAACAACACTGTGAGCAACCATCTGTCTGTCACCCCTTCAAATTTCCAAGCGTCAGAGAGTTCGTACAGGGGCCGCTAGTCTCTGCTTTTGTTCTCGAACGTTTGGGTCGCAAACACGGCACAGGGAAGCAGCATTCTGCAATTTGAAAAGAGGGATAGCGTGATGCCAAAAGCTGTGTCTCCCCAATCTGAAGGCGGGTGAGCCGTGCCGATGGACACACACCGCAAACGCATTAGAGATGATGAACTCAGTGCCAGTTTTTTTGGAGCAGGGGCTGCCCAACCATCCAACAGCAGCAGTGTGGGGAAGAGGGTAGTGGAGATGAAGCCGAACCCCCCATGGCGTGACAAAAGCAAGGGTGGGAGCAGCCTGAGGAAGAGATTTTCCCAACGGGCAAAAAGGGAGAGGTAGGCGCAGACTCGCTGCCTTAGCCTCCATTTGGGGACCGTTTTGGGGCAGTTCTCTTAGAAATGTCAAAATTTTCCCCCATGACTTCACGCGTGGGCCTTTTTTGACAGACTTTAGATAAATTTGCTATGTTCAATGCAAAGCTGTGTAACAAAAAGTTAAAAAAGGGGAAAAATACAGGAACCTGAATACCACAAATATTGGGGGCACATGTCGGACAAAACACTAGCAGTTCCAAAACACACGGAGTTTAGGGTCACCTGTCTAATGAATGTTACAATTCAGTAAACATTAATACAGGAACAACACCATACAACAACAGTATAGAACATCACATGTAAATATAGAAAAATTTACCTGACACGATATCGCTGAACCAGGGGTTTAAACTTGAGGATTTATGAGCTGAAACAGGGAAAAAGGGGACCGGGACTAACCTGACCCCCAAACTGGGGTCCTAACAACCCCACCTTGGGGTACTGAAATTT
>JARQOD010000008.1:155730871-155827200 GCA_033576555.1 Oophaga sylvatica
CAGAGGTGCCACTTTCACCCAGAAATTCAGATATCAGCCTAATAGAGGTATGTTCACATTAGGTCAGGGACTCACCAAAATTGAGACCACCTTGACGATGATTGGTGGGCTTTTAATATTTGTCCAAATGTTTATACTAAGCGTCTCAAATTTTTCCTTATACTCCAAAGCCATATTGCTATTCAAAATTTCATGTATTCTTTGTTGTCATGCTTCAGTATGCTTGAGTGCAGCCTTTTCTTGTATGTTTTACATTGGGGTAGCTCCCCTTGGTTTGCAACTAGTTCACATTAGTGTGGATGTGCCAGTCAGGTTTTTTTGCCTTTTGAAGGTTAGCTTACTGACCGAGCACTCCGCCCCACCAGGTGGTGATTTTAATTACAGCAGGTCCCTACTTACTTACCCATGAATGCAGGCATTACTGACAGAGGTGCCACTTTCACCCAGAAATTCAGAATCAGCCTAATAGAGGTATGTTCACATTAGGTCAGGGACTCATCAGAATTGAGACCACCTTGACGATGGTTGGTGGGCTTTTAATATTTGGCCACATGTTTATACTAAGCGTCTCAAATTTTCACTTATACTCCAAAGCAATATTGCTATTCAAAATTTCATGTATTCTATGTTGTCATGCTTCAGTATGATAGAGTGCAGCCTTTTCTTGTATGTTTTATATGGGGGTAGCTCCCCTTGGTTTGCACCTAGTTCACATTAGTCTGGATTGCCAGTCAGGTTTTTTTGTCTTTTGAAGGTTAGCTTACTGACCGAGCACTCCGCCCCCACCAGGTGGTGATTTTAATTACAGCAGGTTCCTACTTACTTACCCAAGAATGCAGGCATTACTGACAGAGGTGCCACTTTCACCCAGAAATTCAGATATCAGCCTAATAGAGGTATGTTCACATTAGGTCAGGGACTCACCAGAATTGAGACCACCTTGACGATGATTAGTGGGCTTTTAATATTTGGCCAAATGTTTATGCTAAGAGTCTCAAATTTTTCCTTATACTCCAAAGCCATATTGCTATTCAAAATTTCATGTATTCTATGTTGTCATGCTTCAGTATGATAGAGTGCAGCCTTTTCTTGTATGTTTTACATTGGGGTAGCTCCCCTTGGTTTGCACCTAGTTCACATTAGTCTGGATGTGCCAGTCAGGTTTTTTTGTCTTTTGAAGGTTAGCTTACTGACCGAGTACTCCGCCCCCACCAGGTGGTGATTTTAATTACAGCAGGTCCCTACTTACTTACCCATGAATGCAGGCATTACTGACAGAGGTGCCACTTTCACCCAGAAATTTAGATATCAGCCTAATAGAGGTATGTTCACATTAGGTCAGGGACTCACCAGAATTGAGACCACCTTGACGATGATTGGTGGGCTTTTAATATTTGGTCAAATGTTTATACTAAGCGTCTCAAATTTTTCCTTATACTCCAAAGCCATATTGCTATTCAAAATTTCATGTATTCTTTGTTGTCATGCTTCAGTATGCTTGAGTGCAGCCTTTTCTTGTATGTTTTACATTGGGGTAGCTCCCCTTGGTTTGCACCTAGTTCACATTAGTGTGGATGTGCCAGTCAGGTTTTTTTGCCTTTTGAAGGTTAGCTTACTGACCGAGCACTCCGCCCCACCAGGTGGTGATTTTAATTACAGCAGGTCCCTACTTACTTACCCATGAATGCAGGCATTACTGACAGAGGTGCCACTTTCACCCAGAAATTTAGAATCAGCCTAATAGAGGTATGTTCACATTAGGTCAGGGACTCACCAGAATTGAGACCACCTTGACGATGGTTGGTGGGCTTTTAATATTTGGTCCAAATGTTTATACTAAGCGTCTCAAATTTTCCTTATACTCCAAAGCAATATTGCTATTCAAAATTTCATGTATTCTATGTTGTCATGCTTCAGTATGATAGAGTGCAGCCTTTTCTTGTATGTTTTATATGGGGGTAGCTCCCCTTGGTTTGCACCTAGTTCACATTAGTCTGGATGTGCCAGTCAGGTTTTTTTGTCTTTTGAAGGTTAGCTTACTGACCGAGCACTCCGCCCCCACCAGGTGGTGATTTTAATTACAGCAGGTCCCTACTTACTTACCCAAGAATGCAGGCATTACTGACAGAGGTGCCACTTTCACCCAGAAATTCAGATATCAGCCTAATAGAGGTATGTTCACATTAGGTCAGGGACTCGCCAGAATTGAGACCACCTTGACGATGATTAGTGGGCTTTTAATATTTGGCCAAATGTTTATGCTAAGAATCTCAAATTTTTCCTTATACTCCATAGCCATATTGCTATTCAAAATTTCATGTATTCTATGTTGTCATGCTTCAGTATGATAGAGTGCAGCCTTTTCTTGTATGTTTTACATTGGGGTAGCTCCCCTTGGTTTGCACCTAGTTCACATTAGTCTGGATGTGCCAGTCAGGTTTTTTTGTCTCTTGAAGGTTAGCTTACTGACCGAGTACTCCGCCCCCACCAGGTGGTGATTTTAATTACAGCAGGTCCCTACTTACTTACCCATGAATGCAGGTGTGATGATACTGTAGCTCCATGTCTTGTGCTGTTGCTAGAACTACAACCCCCACCGTTTGCAAGCACAGGGCAAAGTTACCCCTCCCTCCTTTTCTCTGCAGCTCACGCTTCCCTTCCCCCCTGTCAACCTGCAGTCAAGCTCAGTGTAACCTGAGCTACCAGTGCTGGAAGTTTTGCCGCTTCACCGCAGGGGTCCTTCATTGTCTGCACACGTGCTTTCTTCCTATAGCAGCCATTTTGGAGAATTCATTCTTTTTTGGTTAATAACACGGTGGGAGCATTCGCTAGAAACACGAAAGTTACTGTGTTGAACCATGCGCCAACGGGCATCGTTCCCGTGGTACTGGTAAACCCGTAACTCCAACAGAACCCGAGAAATGGAATTCTCGGATGCCCTATAAACTAGCCCACCCGCGTGTGGGCTCATTGGAACCGTCATTTTAGAGTAAGATCATTGATAGGTCTGCCGTTATTCTGCTAGGTTCACAGGACGAGTTATGGACCTTATGATATTGCCGAGCTCAAACCATAGCTTGCAGCCAGGGGAGGTGGCCAGAAAACCAGCCCCTTTTGTGAGGTCAGAAGCTGACATGCATAAGTCTTGCAGTTAAGTTCCTTAGGCACTTTCTGCTGGGATGTCCTGACTAACAGATCTGCCAATGAACTATGACGTGTGGCTCCTTCCCCCAGCCTGGCTTGCCTATGCATATGTAACTATCATGTGAGTTATCTTTCATTCTTAATCCCATTTTATTTTATAACTGCATCTGTACATAACGATATTGTCTCAGTTTGTTACATCTTTTTATATTATATAAGCACTGCCTGTTTTTTAAGGAATAAACCTATAAATTTATTAGTTTGTTTCTCCTGCTCTATAAACGAATTTGCACGTGCCTGAAGCACTACGCTACTGTTTTGGGGTTGCTACGGACCCTCTTGATAAATTGTTCATCAAAAGCCGTAGCTGGTGGCAGCTAAAAGGAAGGGGTGTAAAGTGTTAATCTATTGGGTGACGCTGGCAGTGACGGAGCGGGGTTTATAAGGGTACTGCCTGGCTGCAGCCAGGAGTAATTATAATTCTCTCGCTGCAGCGTGCCCAATAGCCAGCACACATCCAAGTGACCGTCTGGCGACCAATTATCCTAGGTGCAGTTCCCTGACTGACCTGAGGGTAAGGGGGGCGCCAGAGAGGTGCAAGTTCCTAAGTGGAAGTGGGATAATTATAAATCCCTGCAGTTTACTGGGTCGGACGGCAGCAGCCGTCGTGTGTGTGCGCGTCTTCGTCACATTTGCAGCACGGAGGGATCACAAGCCGTGATACCCCTGGCTACCGGGTGGCGGACCGCGTGCCCGTTCATCACATATTGGTGGCAGCGGTGGGATCACAAGCCGTGATACCCCGGGCTACCTTGTGGCGGACTGTGTGCCCGTTCATCACAGCAGGCATTACTGACAGAGGTGCCACTTTCACCCAGAAATTCAGATATCAGCCTAATAGGGACTCACCAGAATTGAGACCACCTTGACGATGGTTGGTGAGCTTTTAATATTTGACCAAATGTTTATACTAAGCGTCTCAAATTTTTCCTAAGGCTATGGTTCCACGGTCCGGAACCATAGCGCTTTGGACGGAGCGGAAATTCCGCTCCGTCTAAGCCCCGCCCCCTTTATGACGCGCGATCTTTCCGGAGGTGTTCAGGACACCTCCGGAACACCTCCGGAAAGAGCGCAGGGCTACATAGCCCTGTGTTAATTCTGTTGCGGCGACGCACCGTCGCCGCAATACGCGAGGACATGCTGCGGTCTAAAAAGACGCGCCGCATGTCCGTTTACGCAGGTTTGCCACCTGCGTATTGTTACGCATGGTGGAGACGGGATTCCTTGAAATCCCCTCCACTATGCTGTAACATCTGGACGCTGCGTGTTTGGCGCTGCGCCAGCGCACAGCGCCAAACACGCAGCGTTTCCTGACCGTGGAAACTCACCCTTATTCTCCAAAGCCATATTGCTATTCAAAATGTCATGTATTCTATGTTGTCATGCTTCAGTATGATAGAGTGCAGCCTTTTCTTGTATGGTTTACTAAACTTGAACTCCGAGGAGCATATCATCTTGTCTGACTAAGAAAGGGAGATGAGTGGAAGACCATGTTTAACACACCCCTCGGCCACTTTGAGTATCTCGTAATACAGTTAAGGCTCAGTAATGCACCTGCTGTGTTTCATAATTTTGTGAACGAGATTTTCAGAGACATCAGTGGTGTTTATGTGGTTGTTTATTTGGATGACATCCTGATTTATTCTTCTGACCTTAGGACGCACGTCCAACACGTCCGCTCTGTCCTCCAGAGACTCAGAGATCATTCTTTATTCGCCAAACTAGAGAAATGTGTCTTCATGATGGAGGCGATACAGTTTCTGGGGTATATTTTGTCGGCTAAAGGGTTTTGCATGGATCCTTCTAAAATTCGACCCATTAAGGGATGGGTACAACCCACGTCTCTATAGGCACTGCAGCGATTTCTGGGTTTTGCTAACTACTATCGTAAATGTATTAAAGGTTTTTCCGAGATAGCCAAACCACTCACTGATTTGATCGGAAAGGGGCGGATGTGGTAAACTGGAAGCCTGGAGCAATTCATGCGTTTTCTGCCTTAAAGGAATGTTTTTCATCCAACCAATATTCAGCCTGATCTGGACCACCCCTTTATTGTAGAGGTAGTTGCCTCTGAAGTTGGAGTCGGAGCAGTGCTATCGCAAGGCACTGCATCCCTCACTCAACTTTGTCTGTGTGCCTTCTTTTCCCGAAAATTCTCTTCCTCCTAGAGGAACTATGATATAGGTAATCGGGAATTGTTGGCAATCAAATGGGCCTTCGAAGAATGGCGCCACTTCCTCGAGGGTGCCAAACATAAGATCTCCATAATTACTGACCACAAGAACCTGAACTACTTGGAGTCAGCAAAAAGACTGAATCTTAGACAGGCAAGGTGGGCCTTGTTCTTTTCTAGGTTTGATTTTGTTATTACTTTCCGACCGGGTACTAAAAATGTAAGGGCTGATGCCCTTTCTCGAAGGTTTTGCCCCTCACAGGTCGAGGACTCTGAACCGACTCCAATACTAGCCAAGGGAATTGTTATTTCGGCTGTATCCTTGGATCTTCTGCAAGAAATCCGTAGATCCCCAGAACAGGCCCCTGACACTACTCCTCCCCAAAAACTATTTGTCCCGGCCACATTCCGCCTTCAAGTTCTGAAGGAATCACATGATTCTGTCCTTGCAGGGCATTCAGGCATCAAAAACACCATCAGACTGGTAACTAGGAATTTTTGGTGGCCAACTGTAGTAAAGGACTGTAAGGACTATGTACTGGCTTGTGAAACCTGTGCTCACGTTAAGTCTCCCCATAATCGCCCTGCCGGGTGGCTCCAGTCCTTGCCTGCACCTGAGAGTCCTTGGACCCATATCTCCATGGACTTTATTACTGATCTACCACTCTCAGAAGGGAAAACGTGTATCTGGGTGGTGGTGGATAGATTCAGCAAGCAGTGTCATTTTGTTCCTCTGTCCGGATTACCTAATTCCGAGACACTGAGTAAACTATTCATTACTCATGTGCAGTTGCATGGTGTTCCTGTGAATATTGTGTCAGACAGGGGCACCCAGTTCATTTCAAAATTTGGGAGGGCATTCTGTAAACGGATTGGAATTGAATTGTCCTTTTCCTCTGCCTATCACCCTGAAACCAATGGTCAAACCGAGCGCACCAACCAAGCTCTTGAGCAGTATTTACGTTGTTATATCTCTGAGCATCAGTCCGATTGGGTGGAACACCTGCCACTAGCAGAGGTTGCCATGAATAATCAGTACCAGGAGTCCAACAAGACTACCCCTTTCTACTGTACTGTAATCATGGGCTGCACCTGTGCTTTGGTTCGTTTTCTTCTAGAATGTCAGAGGTCCCTGGGGTAGAAAGATCGGTAGATCAGTTAAAAGCTATCTGGTCGGAAGTCAACATAAACTTGAAAGGGGCTCAGACTAGACAGGCTTCTTCTGCTAATAGACGGCGCTCCAAGGGCCCGGACCTGGGAGTTGGGGACAAAGTTTGGCTTTCTACCAGGAATATTAAGCTCAAAGTGCCGTCTGCCAAACTAGGTCCCAGACTTATTGGTCCATATGAAATTATTGAGGTGATTAATCCTGTAGCCTTTTGTCTGAAGCTCCCTCAATCATTTAAACTGCCCAATGTATTCCATAAGTCCCTTCTCAAATTGTATCACTCTCCGATTCGTCCTGTCCAGTCCCCTCCTCCTCCGGTTTTGGTCGGGGTGCTTTGGAATACGAAGTCCAAAGGATCCTTGATTCCCGCTTAGGCCTCTTTCACACTTCAGTCGTGTGACGTCCGCCCAAGTGTGAAAATGGTGAATCCGTCAAAAAAGTGTAAAAACGGATGTAAAACGGATCAGTTTTCTGACGGATCCGCCAAGAAGTTTTCACCTGGAAATGATGAAATTTTAGTTCCGGAAATGTAAGTTTGCAAGTCCGGACCGAGGAGAGAGAGAGAGAGAGAGAGAGAGAGAGAGAGAGACTCCGGACAGTTTTGGCAGCATTTTCAATAGTTTTTTATGGAGGCGACGGATCCGCTGGCAGATTCCGTCAAAGTCGGATGCCAGCGGATCCGCCGCCCATAGGCGGCCATTATACAAAATGGCGGATGCGGCGGATCCGCCACACTCCGCCATTTTGGCGGACCAAAAAAACATTGCATTAGACGTTTTTCTGAAATGACGGACGCCAATTTTTTGGCGGATCAGTCAAAAAACGGACCTAACGGATGACCATCCGTCAAAATCCGTCACTTATGCAAGTCAATGGGAAAAAAACGGATCCGCCCCAAAAAAATGGCGGATCTGTTTTTTTCACATTTTGACGGATTTTGACTGACGTCGCACGGCTGAAGTGTGAAAGAGGCCTTAGTGAGAGGATCCGTGCAGTATCTGGTGCATTGGAAGGGCTATGGTCCGGAGGAAAGGTCCTGGGTGTCTGCCAGTAACGTCCATGCCAAGGGTTTGATCAGGAAGTTTTATCTCCTTCATCCCAACAAACCGGGTTTTGAGGGTCCAGAGGCCCCTCTTAGAGGGAGGGGTACTGTCACGTTGCCATTGGACTCAGTGGCTGGTGTTCCTGCCTGGGCCGCTGGGAGGTGCCGGACTCCTTCGGCTGGTGGTGCCGGTGATAGGAGATTGGTATCCTCATATGGTTCCGCTCCTTTGAAGCCAGTCTCTGTCACTGGGCATCGCCATGTTTCTCCTGTGAGTGATGTTGGTGACAGAGAAGGGGTCCCTGCGCAGGCGTCTGGTGGGCGCACGCTTCGCTCTTCTGTCAGAGGTGAAGTGGTTGGTGTCAGTCATGCATCACCATCTTGCCTCGTTCTGGGGGCGGTCCAGATGAGGTCATCAGGCTGTGAGCCTGTGAAAGGTAGCCATGCCCTTCAAATACCTTGGAGCCTGTCCTGCAGGCCGCCAGATATAGTCTTGGTTTCCCCAGTGTGCTAGTGTTTATTGCTATTTTGACTATGACTTTTGCCTGGATTTTGACCCTTCTACAGCCTGCCGATTTTGTACCTCTGCTGCCCTCCCGGTTTTTAATCTGACTTTTGCCTGGATTTTGACCATTCTTTAGCCTGTCGATTTTGTACCTTTGCTGCCCTCCTGGTTTTGACCTTTGGACTTCTGACTAAGCATTTGGTCTCGCTTTTTATTCCCTTCCTAGCTACCTTCCTGCTCCGGTCCACTGCTCCTATAGGCAACTACCCCTGGGCTTCGCTGTAATTCCAGATCCCTGTATAGGGGTAAAGGGTCTTGGGGTTTCTCGGGGTGCTGTCTAACCTGCAGTTCAGACCCGCAGCGGACGGACACTACATTATTATGCTGGGCTGTAAATAGTACTGGTACTGGGCTGGGTTGTATACTATGGTGAGGTTATAGATGACGGACTGATACTGTGCTGGGGTTTATATCATGGTGAGGTTATAGATGACTGTCTGACATGTGCTGGTCTATATATAATGGTGAGGTTATAGATGAAGGACTGACACTATGCTGGGCTGTATATAGCTCTGATACTGTGCTGTATACCATGGTGAGGTTATAGATGACGAACTGATACTGTGCTGGGCTGTATATGAAGGTGAGGTTACAGACGGACTGACATGTGCTAGGCTATATATAATGGTGTGGTTATAGATGAAGGACTGATGCTGTGCTGTATATCATGGTGAGGTTATAGATGAAGGACTGATACTGTGCTGTTCTGTATATCATGGTGAGGTTATAGATGACGGACTGATACTGTGCTGCGCTGTATATCATGGTGAGGTTATAGACGGACTGACATGTGCTGGGCTATATATAATGGTGTGGTTATAGATGAAGGACTGATACTGTGCTGTATATCATGGTGAGGTTATAGATTATGGACTGATACTGTGCTTGGCTGTTGTGAATACCTTGGAGGCGACTTCTGAGCTGGGGCTCCCTCGGTGGTTGCTGAGGGTAATGAACTGATTAATGAATGGCCTTCAGCTGGCTCTGAATGGTATGATATAAGTGACCTGAGTTCCCATCAGCCTTGCCGGTAATCAATTGTTCCTCCTGGTCTTGCTTGGAGCACAGCTTGCTTCCCTGCTCTCATTCAGATAAGTGTTTGCTGTTTTTTTTCCTCTGTTGGATTTTCTCTGCTGGTTTGCTATTTGCAGTGGACTGCAGCCTGGTCCCCTTTTGAGCAATTGTGCTCAGTTTGTGTTTGCACTTTTGCTTTGTTCCTTTGTCACTTTTTATTTGCTGAATAGCTGTTTGTTACACCAGCTGATTTAGGTGTTTGAGATCCTGTGATCTCAGTTTTTTTTTGGTAATCAGAAGTGTTGGTATTTTTGTCAGGGTTTTGTTGGATTGCAGTCAGAATTCTTTCCTATACTTTTCTATCTAGACAGATTGGGCCCCAGCGTTTGCTCATTCTATTTTCTGTCTGTGTCCGTGTTTTCTTCTTGTCTAACCGCCATTACATGTTTGGGGGCTTCCTATTTTTTGGGGACTCTGCTCTGGGGCAGATAGCTTTCATCTTTCTGCCTTTAGGTGTAGTTATCTCTCCGGCTGTGATGAGGCGTCTAGGATCACCGTAGGTACGCTCCACGGCTACTTCTAGTGTGGCGGTTAGTTTAGGTTACTGCAATCCAATAGTTTCCAGCCCCTCTGGTGTATTACTACTTTTGCTATTTTTTGCAATTTCTCCTCAGCTCCCGAAACATAACAGTATTACCGGCCAAACTGAAAATTATATAGTACTCAACAGAAGGGAAAAATAGTAAAAAAGGAAAAAGAAAAAAGGGAGTTGTCAGAAATTTTGTTTTTCTGTTTGTTGCATTTTTTCCCTCTTTTTCTCTGGGTGCTGAGGAGGAATTTTTTTTTCCTCATTGGAGTTTGCAAAGTTGTCTGGCCGTGTGGAGCAGATTGCCTTTGAGGATCAGAGTATTGCTACCTATCTTGCTAGGTTGCCGGTTGTGGAACCTAGGATCCCCATACCAGATTTATGTTTGGGGGATCGGTCTAAATTTCTGAGTTTCAAAAATAACTGTAAGTTGTTTTTTGCCTTAAAGCCTAAGTCCTCAGGGAACGCAGCACAGCAGGTTCAAATTGTCATCTCTTTGCTGCGCGGCGACCCTCAGGATTGGGTTTTTTCCCTGACACCTGGGGATCCTGTTTTGAATGATGTTGATGTATTTTTTCAGGCTCTGGGGTTATTGTACAATGAACCTAATGTCACTGATCAAGCTGAAAAGACTTTGTTTTCATTAAATCAGGGTCGTGAAGACGCTTAGCTGTACTGTCAGAAATTCCGAAAGTGGGCAGTTCTGATCAAATGGAATGATGATGCTTTGGCAGCCCTTTTTCGGAAGGGTCTGTCAGAAAATGTAAAGGACGTTATGGTGGGATTTCCTGTTCCCTCTGGTCTCAATGATTCTATGTCTTTGGCTATTCAAATTGACAGATGTTTGCGTAAGCGCAGAGATATGCGTGAGATAGTGTTGCCTTGTGTGCCAGCTCCTGAGCCCATGCAGTGTGATGGAGTGACTTCTGGGGCTCAGCGTCATGAGTTTCGTAAGCGCAATGGGTTATGTTTCTACTGTGGTGACGCTTCCCATGCTATTTCTGTCTGCTCTAAGCGGGGAAGATGTTTTGCACGCTCAGTTGTCTTGGGTAGTGTTCAGACTAAATTTCTGTTAACTGTTACCCTGATTTGCTCCCTGTCCACATTTTCTGCTCAGGCTTTTGTTGATTCAGGAGCAGCTATTAACCTGATGGATTTTGACTTTGCCAAACGTTGTGGGTTTCCCATGATACCCCTGCGGAAGTCTATTCCTTTACTGGGCATTGATTCTACACCTTTGGCGGAGAATAAACCCCAGTTTTCTACTCAGGTGATAATGAGGGTTGAACCAGATCATCAGGAGAGTTGCAAATTTCTGGTGTTGCATAATCTGCATGACATTGTTGTACTGGGTTTCCCTTGGTTATAGACTCATAATCCTGTTTTGGATTGGAAATCTGTGTCTGTGACCAGTTGGGGCTGCCAATGTGTTAATACTGACACTCCTGTTTTTTCTGCCTCTCCCCAGTCTCAGGATGTCCCTGACTTTTTGACTGATTTTTCTGATGTGTTTAGTGAAAGTAAATCTGCATCCTTACCTCCTCACAGGAGCTATGATTGCGCTATTGAGTTAGTGCCTGGTGGTAAATTTCCTAAAGGTCACCTTTTTATCTGTACCTGAACACGATGCTATGCGATTTTATATCAAGGAGTCATTGGAGAAGGGTCATATCAGACCATCCTCTTCAGTGTCGGACTGGAGTACCTTGGGCCCACCAGAGAAAAATCATTCTTGGGGCCCACCATCATACTTCCCAATCTTTGAAGAAGGGAAAGAGGGACAAAGCTGCGGCACGCTGTGCCGGCTGCGGCACGCTGTGCCTGCTGCAGCAAATTTTAGGCCACGCCACGTTGCACCACAGACTGTCCAGGAGTTGGTAGATGCTTTAGTCCAGGTGTGGGAGGAGATCTCTCAGGAGACCATCCGCCCCGCTCATCAGGAGCATGCCTAGACGTTGTAGGACAGCACACCTCCCAACTTTTGAAGACAGGAAAGAGGCATAAAGGCTGCGGCGCGCTAAGCGCGCTGCGGCAAATTTTTAGGCCACGCCTGACCACACCCATTTAACAACTAATCACACCCATATCCATGCCCCAACCGCACCCATTTAGCACTGCTGATCACACTGACTGGTACTGAGGGCACAGTGGCTGGCATTATGGGCACAGTGGCTGGTACTGAGGAGAAGAAAGAAAGAGCAGCGAGAGAGAAAGGAGAGAGAGAGAAAGAACAAACAGAGAGAAAGAAAGAGAGCAAAGAAAGAAAAGAGAAAAAGAAAGAACAGAGAGAAAAAAAGAACAGAGAGCGTGAAAAAAAAGAACAGAGAAAGAAAGAACAGAGAGAGAAAGAAAGAACAGAGAGCGAGAAAGACTAGAGAGAGAGAAAGAAAGACTAGAGAGAGCGCGAAAGAAAGAATAGAGAGAGAGAAATAGAGAGAGAAAGAAAGAATAGAGAGAAAGAATAGAGAGCGCAAAAGAAAGAAAGAATAGAGAGAAAGAAACCAGAGAGAAAGAAAGAACAGAGAGAGAAAGAGGGGAAAGAACAGAGAGAGAGAAAGAAAGAACACAGAGCGAGAAAGAAAGAACACAGAGCGAGAAAGAAAGAATAGAGAGATAAAGAAACAATAGAGAGATAAAGAAACAATAGAGAGAAAGAATAGAGAGCGAAATAAAGAATAGAAAGAAAGAATAGAGAGAAAGAAAGAAGAGAGAGAAAGAATAGAGAGAAAGATTAGAGAGAGAAAGAAAGAATAGAGAGAGAAAAAGAAAGAATAGAGAGAGAAAGAATAGAGAGAGAGAGAAAGAATAGAGAGAAAGAAAGAATAGAGAGAAAGAATAGAGAAAGAAAGAATAGAGAGAGAGAAAGAAAAGAGAAAGAATAGAGAGAAAGAATAGAGAAAAATAAAGAATAGAGAGAGAGAAAGAAAGAATAGAGAGAAAGGAGGAATAGAGAGAAAGAATAGAGAGAAAGAAAACAGAGAGAAAGAAAGAACAGAGAGAGAAAAAGGGGAAAGAACAGAGAGAGAGAAAGAAAGAACACAGAGCGAGAAAGAAAGAACACAGAGCGAGAAAGAAAGAATAGAGAGAGAAAGAAACAATAGAGAGAAAGAATAGAGAGCGAAAAAAAGAATAGAAAGAAAGAATAGAGAGAAAGAAAGAAGAGAGAGAAAGAATAGAGAGAGAAAGAATATAGAGAGAGAAAGAATAGAGAGAGAGAAAGAATAGAGAGAGAAAGAAAGAATAGAGAGAGAAAGAAAGAAAGATTAGGGAGAGAGAAAGAATAGAGAGAAAGAATAGAGAGAAATAAAGAATAGAGAGATAAAGAATAGAGAGATAAAGAATAGAGAGAAAGAATAGAGAAAGAAAGAATAGAGACAGAGAGAAAGAACAGAGAAAGAATAGAGAGAGAAAGAATAGAGAGAAATAAAGAAAGAATAGAGAAAGAAAGAATAGAGAGAAAGAAAGAATAGAGAGAAAGAAAGAATAGAGAGAAAGAAAGAATAGAGAAAGAAAGAATAGAGAGAATGAAAGAATAGAGAGAAAGAATAGAGAGAGAAAAGAATAGAGAAAGAAAGAATAGAGAGAGAAAGAAAGAACAGAGGGAGAAAGAAAGAGAGGAAAGAACAAAGAGAAAGAAAGAACAGAGGGAGAGAGAAAGAAAGAGGGGAAATCACAGAGAGAAAGAAAGAACAGAGAAGGAGAGAGAAAAAAGAACAGAGAGAAAGAGAGAAAGGAAGGACAGAAAGAAAGAACAGAGAAAGAAAAAAACAGAAAAAGAAAGAAAAAAAGGGGAATGAAAGAACAGAGAGTGAGAAAGAAAGGACAGAGAGAGAAAGAAAGAACAGAGAAAGAAAGAAACAGAGAGAGCAAGAAAGAAAGATTAGAGAGGGAAAGAAAGAACAGAGAGAAAGAAAGAGAAAGAAAGAATCTATACAGATACTATAGCAGTCCTGCTCCCATTGTAATGCCCACCTGAGCCTCCTGATGCAGGACATATCATGATCTGCTCACATAGCCGACATCCCCGATTCCAAGGAGATCCCGCTGTCTGCGCTGTCGGAAGAGTACACAGTGATGGATCTGAAGCATTCCCTGAAGTGCCTCCATGGTTCCGTCACAATATCCTCCCGAAATTACCTCATTTCCGGTCAGCTTGCAACACGTCACTTACGGTAGAACGTCACGTGCGAATGTTAAAGTGCTCCTTGGGGCTCCACCGTGTACTCCTGTGTGCACGGGAAAAGTAAGCTCCCGGCCGGGACAGCGGGGCAGACTCTCAAAATCGGGACTGTCCTGCTGGATTCGGGATGGTTGGGAGGTATGAATGCTCCCCACCACACACCTTGTACATGCACGGCTCCGCACAGCTCATACACACATGGTTCAGCTCCGTACACCTTGCACACACACGGCTCCACTCAGTACACACATGGCTACACTCCGTAAACCTCGTACACAGATGGTTCTGTTCCGCTCGGTAAACACACGCGGCTCTGCTCCGTACACACACGGCTCTGTACACTTCATACGCACAGGGCACCATTCTGAACACTTTGTACACACACGGCTCTACTCCGCACACCCCATACACATGCGGCTTCGCTCCGTACACTTTGTACACACACGACTCTGCTCCGCACACCCCATACACATGCAGCTCCGCTCCATACACTTTGTACACACACGGCTCCGCTCCACACACCCCATACACATGCGGCTTTGTCACGGACACGGGACCTCCATATACAGTGATGGACACATGGCCCCCATACACAGTGACGAACAGACACTGGCCCCCATACACAGTGATGGACGGACACGCATACACAGTGATGAACAGACACTGGCCCCCATACAGTGATGGAGGACACGGGGCCCCCCATACACCGTGACGAACAGACACTGGCCCCCATACTCAGTGATGGACGGACACGGGGCCCCGTACACAGTGACGAACAAACACTGGCCCCCATACACAGTGATGGACAGACACAAGGCCCCCATACACAGTGACGAACAGACACTGGCCCCATACACAGTGATGGACGGACACAAGGCCCCCATACACAGTGACGAACAGACACTGGCCCCCATACACAGTGATGGACGGACATGCATACACAGTGATGAACAGACACTGGCCCCCATATAGTGATGGAGGACACGGGCCCCCCCATACACCATGACGAACAGACACTGGCCCCCATACTCAGTGATGGACGGACACGGGGCCCCCGTACACAGTGACGAACAAACACTGGCCCCCATACACAGTGATGGACAGACACAAGGCCCCATACACAGTGACGAACAGACACTGGCCCCCATACACAGTGATGGACGGACATGCATACACAGTGATGAACAGACACTGGCCCCCATAGAGTGATGGAGGACACGGGGCCCCCCATACACCGTGACAAACAGACACTGGCCCCCATACTCAGTGATGGACGGACACGGGTCCCCCGTACACAGTGACGAACAAACACTGGCCCCCATACACAGTGATGAACAGACACTGGCCCCCATACACAGTGATGGACGAACACGAGGCCCCCATACAGTGACGAACAGACACTGGCCCCCATAAAAAGTGATGGACGGACAAGCATACACAGTGATGAAAAGTCACTGGCCCCAATACAGTGATGGAGGACACGGGGCCCCCCATACATAGTGACGAACAGACACTGGCCCCCATACTCAGTGATGGACGGACACGGGGCCCCCGTACACAGTGACGAACAAACACTGACCCCCATACACAATGATGGACGGACACGGGGCCCCCATACACAGTGATGGACGGACACTGGCCCCCATACACAGTGACCAACAGACACTCCACAATGAGCTGCCATCACAGAGCACTACCAGGTACCAAAACCAGGCAGATACACACACATTTTGCTGAACACTCACCCAGAAAAAATATGTATTGCACTTTAGCAGCAGCCCAGGCTGGGAGAGATAGCTGAAGCCGGCACTTCCAGGGAGAGTGTCATCACACAGCCGGCATTAAAGGTCAGGACAGCAGAGGAGGAGAGCACAGCGTGCTGACACCAGACACCACTGCTATAGCCAGCAACACACAGATAATAATAATAATCTTTATTTATATAGCGCCATCATATTCCGTAGCGCTTTACAGTTTAACAGTTTCAAAACACAAGTCATAAGTAACAACGTTAACAATACAATAATTAAAGCAAAATAAGACGACCCTGCTCGTGAGAGCTTACAATCTACAATGAGGTGGGGGAGATACAAAGTACAGGTGTGTATATACAATGGTGCATTTACAATGATGGTCCAGCCATCTTGAGGGAGTGAGGGATGGATGGAGATAGTGAATGGGCTACACACACACTTACACATAGAATGACTTTGATTAGTGAATGTGATAGGCCGCTCTGAACAAATGTGTTTTGAGGGAGCACCTGAAACCATGCAAATTGTGGATAGTCCTAATTTCTTGGGGTAGAGCATTCTAGAGGATTGGCGCAGCGCGGGATAAGTCTTGGAGTCGGGAGTGGGAGGTACGGATTAGTGCAGAGGTTAGTCGAAAGTCGTTTGCAGAGCGCAGCAGTCGGTTAGGCCGATAGATAAAGCTGGAAAGCAGTGGGTGCAGATCACCGCCCACAAAGCATGTCAACTTCCTGAGTGCAGAGACAGTGTCTGTGGTCAGGATGAGAGCGCGGCCTGCATGAACTCTTCGGACACGCTTTTAAAGGGCCCCCGCGACCTATTCTTTCTCATCGGGCCCACCACGCAGGGACTAATGAAGGAGGCAGGAGCTGGGGGGCGGGGCCCACCTGAGGTTTCTTCGGTGTCCCGGTGGCTCAGTCCGACCCTGATCCTCTTCACCCTTGGGAGCTGGTTTTTTCTTTGTGGCCAAAAAGGATGGTTCATTGACGCCGTGTATTGACTATCGCCTCCTGAATAAAATCACTGCTAAATATCAATATCCGTTACCCTTGATTTTTGACTTATTTTCCAGAGTGAAAAGTGCTAGTTGGTTTACCATGCTTGACCTCAGGGGGGCGTATAACCTTATTCGCATTAAGCACGGGGATGAATGGAATACGGCGTTTAATACCCCAGAGGGGCATTTTGAGTACCCTAGTGATGCCTTTTGGGCTTACTAATGCCCCTTCCGTCTTCCAATCCTTCATGAATGATATTTTCAGGGATTTTGTGGATAAATTTCTGATTGTTTATTTGGATGATATCTTGATTTTTTTCCAACAACTGGGACTCTCATGTGAAACATGTTCGGACTGTGTTCCAGATTTTGAGAGAGAATGCACTGTATGTGAAGGGATCAAAGTGTCTTTTTGGCGTACAGAGGATCTCATTTCTGGGATTCATTTTGTCTCCGTCTGTTATTGAAATGGACCCGGTCAAGGTTCAGGCCATCTGTGATTGGGTTCAACCTACTTCATTGAAGGCTCTTCAGAGATTTTTGGGTTTTGCCAATTTTTATCATAAATTTATTGGTAATTTCTCCGGTATTGTTAAACCATTAACTGATTTGACCAAAAAGGGTTCCGATGTGGTGAATTGGCCTCCTGAGGCAGTTTCTGCGTTTCAGGAACTTAAGCAGAGATTCATTTCTGCTCCTGTTCTACGGCAGCCTGATGTTTCTCTGCCATTTCAGGTGGAGGTTGGTGCTTCTGAGATTGGGTCAGGTGCCGTTTTGTCCCAAAGGGATCCAGAGACCTCTAAGAGAAACCTTTGCGCCTTCTTCTCTCGAAAATTTTCTCCAACTGAACGTAATTCTGACGTGGGTAATCGGGAGTTATTGGCCATGAAGTGGGTCTTTGAAGAGTGGAGACATTGGATGGAAGAAGCCAAACATCAGGTGGGGGTCCTCACGGACCATAAGAACCTGGTTTATCTCGAATCAGCCAAGCAACTTAATCCTAGACAGGTTTCTTTTCTTCCTGGCACTAAGAATGTCAAGGCGGATAACCCTCTCGAGGAGTTTCTTTGCGGATTCTCCTGAGTTATCTGATCCTGCTGTTATTTTGAAAGAGGGTGTAGTTCTTTCCGCCATCTCGCCCAATTTGAGACTGGCTCTGGAGGGGTGTCAGGAGGATAAACCTGAGCGCTGCCATGTTGGGAAATTGTTTGTCCCAGACCAGTGGAAAAAGAGTATGATGTCTGAGATTCATTGTTCCGCGTTGGCTGGTCATCCCGGGATTTTTGGTACCAGAGACTGGGTGAGTCACTCCTTTTGGTGGCCTACTTTGTCTCGTGATGTCAGGGACTTTGTGCAGTCCTGTGGGACTTGCTCTCACTCCAAGCCCTGCTCTCATTCTAGTGGTTTGTTAATGCCATTACCTGTACCCAAGAGGCCATAAACCCATATTTTTATGGATTTTATTTCCAACCTTCCTGTCTCTCAGAGAATGACCGTTATCTGGGTAATCTGTGATAGGTTTTCCAAGATGATACATCTTGTGCCATTACCTAAGTTGCCTTCCTCCTCCGAATTGGTGCCTTTCAGCACTTGGTTCGGTTACATGGCATTCCGGAGAACATTGTGTCTGACAGAGGAGTCCAGTTTGTTTCCAGATTTTGGAGGACATTTTGTTCTAAACTTGGTGTTCAGTTGTCTTTCCCCTCTGCATTTCACCCTCAGACTAATGGACAAACCGAGAGAACAAACCAGACCTTGGAGACTTATTTGAGATGTTTTGTGTCTGCTGATCAAGATGACTGGGTCTCTTTTTGCCTTTGGCTGAGTTTGCTCTTAATAATAGAGCTAGCTCTGCCACCTTGATGTCTCCATTTTTCTGCAATTCTGGGTTTCACCCTCGATTTTCTTCGGGACAGGCGGAGGCTTCTGTCTGTCCGGGGGTTGACGCTATTGTGCAGCGTATGCAACAGATTTGGGACTAGGTGGTGGAGAGGTTGTCTCTCTCTCAGGAGAAGGCACAGCGGTTTGCTAACCGGCATAGGACTGATGGTCCTCGTTTTAAAGTGGGGGACTTGGTTTGGTTGTCCTCAAGGAATATCCCTATGAAGGTTGTATCTCCAAAATTTAAGCCAAGGTTCATTGGACCTTATAAGATCATGGAAATTATTAATCCTGTTTCCTTCCGTTTGCTTCTTCCAGGGATATTTAAGATCCATAACGTGTTCCACAAGTCCTTATTGAAGAGGTTTGTCGAGCCAGTGGTTCCTATGGCTGCGCCTCCCGACCCTGTTTTGGTTGAAGGCAATTTGGAGTATGTGGTTGAGAAAATATTGGATTCTCGATTTGCTAGACGGAAACTCCAGTATTTGATTAAGTGGAGAGGTTATGGTCAGGAGGACAATTCTTGGGTGTTTGCTTCGGACATCCATGCTGGGAGACTTATCCGTGCCTATCATCGAGCTCATCCTGATCGCCTGGTTTCGCAGGTGAGGGTTCGGTGACCCCTCCTCAAAGGGGGGTACTGTTGTGAATACCTTGGAGGCGACTTCTGAGCTGGGGCTCCCTCCGGTGGTTGCTGAGGGTAATGAACTGATTAATGAATGGCCTTCAGCTGGCTCTGAATGGTATGATATAAGTGACCTGAGTTCCCTTCAGCCTTTCCGGTAATCAATTGTTCCTCCTGGTCTTGCTTGTGTTATGATCTGCTACAAGCACTAAGGAAAGGTGGGAATTCTGTCCCTACAATAGGACTGAGCTGGATCCCTACGATGTAACGGGGGACCTGATCCTGCGACCAGACCCGCTAAAGTCCTCAGCTAGTCTGAACGAAGACCTATAGTTGCGAGGGAGGAATCCCTACAAGATCTAGGGACTGGGTGAAAAGGTGGACACCTCCTAACAGAAAGTGTAGCAGGGAATATAAAACAGAAAACAAATACTAAGAGATCCTAAGATCAAGCAAAACTGACAGAGTAAGGCACCTAAGCACCCGGCTAGCTTAAGAGTAGATAATACAATGAAGTCCAGCAAAGCCAGAAGGGCGGAGCCAGACTAAATAGGGTAAAAAGGTCATGTGACCAGCAAACTGAAACAAAATCTAACAAGAGGGTTCTAACAGTACCCTCCCTTCTAAGAGGATCCTCCGGATCCCCTAGGACTTAGGCTTATCCGGAAACCTCTTGTGAAACGCTCTAACAAGTCTAGACGCAGAAACATCATCCGCCCTCACCCATGAGTTATCCTCGGTCCATAACCCTTCCAAGCGACGAGGTACTGCAAACTCCCTCTATACCGTCTAGAATTTAGGATGCGGGAAATCTCATATTGCCCGTCCTCCACCACCAGGGGAACAGTGGCCGAGACGTCTCCATCTGAGACCTCAGCTTTTTTCAAGAGAGAAACATGAAACACCGGATTAATCTTCCAGGAGGTAGGAAGTTCCAACTTAACAGCAGATTGTTTAATAACCTGAAGCACCTTAAAGGGCCCTACAAACTTGGGACCCAATTTCTTAGACGGAATCCTCAAGCGCAGATTCTTAGAGGACAACCAAACCATGTCACCAATAGCAAACAAAACCTCTTGTCGTTTTCTATCAAAATACACTTTGGATCTTTTGTTAGCCTCCTGAAGATTACCACGCACATCAGTCCAAACTCTCTCCAAAATACCAGAAAAATTCTCCTCTTCAGGTACAGCCGATCCCAACTTGGAAAATGACCCAAAAGACGGATGTCTCCCAGTACAACAAAAAAAAGGCGAACAACCAGCAGAAGCGGATGTATGATTGTTAAGAGCAAACTCAGCAAGTGGCAGAAACTCAGACCACCCCTCTTGATTATCAGTCACAAAACAACGCAAGAACTGCTCAACATCCTGGTTTTTCCTTTCTGTCTGGCCATTAGACTCAGGATGATATCCGGAAGAAAACGACAAATGAACTCCCAACCTGTCACAAAAAGCGCGCCAAAAACGAGCCACAAACTGAGGGCCCCTATCGGAAACAATGTCAGTAGGAACGCCATGTAGTCTGACTATTTCCTTGACAAAGGCCTTAGCGAGAGTCTTAGCGCAGGGCAGTTTGATGAAAGGAACCAAGTGACACATCTTGCTAAAACGGTCCACGACCACCCAGATGACAGTGAAACCCTCAGAGGGGGGAAGGTCAGTAATAAAGTCCATAGCCAAATGTGTCCAAGGTGCACTAGGGACCTCCAGAGGGCAAAGCAACCCCGCAGCAGGAGTATGAGAAGACTTAGATCTAGCACACACAGTGCATTGACGCACCCACTTAATGACTTCCTTCTGCCATCCTGGCCACCAAAAACTGCGACCCACAAGTCTCTTGGTCTCAGAGATTCCAGGATGACCTGCCAACCGAGAGTCATGACATTCAACAAAAAAATCTCTCCTCAGGGTACCAGGCACAAACAACCTCCCATGCGGCGTGTTAGATGGGGCATTCTCCTGTGCTTTAAGAATCTCATCTTCCAACACGGAGTCCAAAACAGCAATAACAACCCCCTCTTGCAAGATGTTTTCCTCCTCCTCCTCAGTACCCACCATAGGAGAAAAGCTGCGAGACAAAGCATCAGCTTTAACATTTTTAGTACCTGGGATGTAAGTAACGGTAAAATTAAACCGTGAGAAAAACAGTGCCCACCTAGCCTGACGGGCATTCAAGCGTTTGGCAGCATCAAGGTAGATCAGATTTTTATGATCGGTGAAGACTTGAATGGGAAATTCCGCTCCCTCCAAAAAATGACGCCAGTGTTCAAATGCGAGTTTAATTGCCAACAATTCCCGATTACCGATATCATAATTTAGTTCAGACTCAGAAAATTTCTTTGAAAAAAAAGCACAGGGATGTACTCCATCCGTCTTTGCCTGAGACAACACCGCGCCGACCCCCACAGAAGAAGCATCAACCTCAACCAAAAATGGTTTAGTCACATCAGGCTGCGTAAGGATGGGAGCAGAGCTGTACCTCTCCTTTAGCAACACAAAAGCCTCAATGGCCTCAGTAGTCCACTGAACCGCATCAGCACCTTTCCTGGTGAGATCGGTCAGAGGTTTGGCAATCACAGAAATTTTTTTTATGAATTTTCTATAATATTTGGCGAACCCCAAAAACCTCTGTATTGATTTCACACCAATAGGTCTAGGCCAATCCTGCACAGCTTGCACTTTCACAGGGTCCATCTCAAAACCTTCACTGGAGACAATGTAGCCCAAAAAACTAAGTCTCTGTACAGCGAACTCACATTTTTCTAGTTTGGCAAAAAGTGAATTATCACTCAGTAACTGTAATACTTCACGCACACTCCTCCAATGAGACTCCAAATCTGATGAATAAATCAAAATGTCATCCAAATACACAACCACATTTCTGCCGATCAAAGGTCTAAGGATGTCATTAATAAGATTCTGAAAAAATGCCGGAGCACTGGAAAGCCCAAAAGGCATGACCAGATTCTCAAAATGACCCAGTGGAGTGTTAAATGCAGTCTTCCATTCATCCCACTCCTTCATGCGCAACAAATTGTATGCCCCTCGAAGATCAATTTTCGAGAACCACTTGGCCCCCACTAACTGATTAAACAAATCAGGAATCAATGGCAGTGGGTAAGGATTGCGTACAGTAATCTTATTAATCTCACAAAAGTCTAGACAAGGCCGTAAACCGC
Source organism: Oophaga sylvatica (assembly GCA_033576555.1). Lineage (NCBI taxonomy): Eukaryota > Metazoa > Chordata > Amphibia > Anura > Dendrobatidae > Oophaga > Oophaga sylvatica. The sequence continues at coordinate 155,753,239 of JARQOD010000008.1, forward strand.
CGTCCTTTTTTTTAACAAAAAAAAATCCAACCGCCACAGGAGATTTGGAAGGCCTAATGTGACCGGCGGCCAAGCTTGTCTGTATGTATTCCTCCAAAGCCTTTCTCTCAGGAATAGTCAAATTAAATAGACGACTTTTAGGAAGAGTCGCTCCAGGGACAAATTCAATTGCACAATCATAATCTCTATGAGGAGGCAATACCTGCGATTCCTTATCAGAAAAAACTTTCCAAAAATCCTGAATAGGTACAGGTAACTCCCCCTTAACTACAGCAGCAATACGCCCGTTACAACACTTGTCATAACAATTAGGACTCCAGGACTTAATTTCATTGGTAGACCAATCCAGTACCGGATTGTGCAATTTTAACCAGGGTAACCCCAAAATCACCGGTGAGGGCAAATTATTCAAAACTACCAAATCCAAATTCTCTTGATGAACACCATTAATAGTAAGAGGAAATTCACAGATATGGTGAATAACATTTTTCAAGTGAGAATCTTCCACAGACACCACATTAATAGGGGAAGACAGAAGTTTGGGTTTTAATTTTAGTTTTTTCAAAAATTTCCCATCAATCACATTGAGAGTTGAACCACAATCCACAAATACCCGAAACTCCATTAATTCCTCCTCAACAGCAGTGGTAGCAGAAAGAAAGACACCTTTATTGTTTAAACAAGCTATGCGGGCAAAACTGACCTCATTTTTTTTTTCTCTCTTTATTCATTCGAAGCACACAGTTCTTAATAAAATGCTCAGATTTACCACAATAGAAACACAAGCCCTTAGCAAATCTGCGTTCTTTTTCTCGAGAGTGAGGTGTCATAGCTCCAATTTCCATCGGCTCTGCAATGTCAGTACATTCCTTCTCCAAACTTGGAGCTGACAAGGCAGATTTACTCTCATTAACCCTTGCACGCAGTCTCCTATCCACCCGTATGGCTAATTGCATAGCCTCTTGCAAGTTACCAGGTATGGGATAAGCAATCAGCAAATCTTTAACCCTTTCACTTAACCCTGCAAGAAATAAACTTTTCAAAGCTGAATCGTTCCAGCCCACCTGAGTGGACCACCTTCGGAAGTGAGTACAATATTTTTCCACATTACCTGATCCCTGTCTCAAACGTCTCAATTCTGTCTCAGCTGATGAAACACGATCCGGATCGTCATATAATAAGCCCAAAGCAGAAAAAAAACTATCCACTGATCTAAAGCATGGATCACTAGGCTGCAGAGAAAAGGCCCAGTCCTGAGGTTCTTTGCGCAAAAGTGACATTATGAACCCTATGCGCTGTGATTCATCACCAGAGGATCTGGGTCTCAAACGGAAATAAAACAAGCAAGCATTTTTAAAAGAAAAAAAATCTTGTTGTTCACCAAAACATAAATCAGGCAAACGTACCTTTGGCTCCACGAAATGTGCTCCAGAACAACTACTCACGTGTTGCTGGATTTCAGCCACCTCCAGAGAGAGACCCTGCAGGCGTTGAGCCAAATCCTGAACCAACACCATGATGGAAACAGAAAATCTTTCCTTAGAGATTTTTTTTTTTTTTTCTTGGCTGGACTTACTGTTATGATCTGCTACAAGCACTAAGGAAAGGTGGGAATTCTGTCCCTACAATAGGACTGAGCTGGATCCCTACGATGTAACAGGGGACCTGATCCTGCGACCAGACCCGCTAAAGTCCTCAGCTAGTCTGAACGAAGACCTATAGTTGCGAGGGAGGAATCCCTACAAGATCTAGGGACTGGGTGAAAAGGTGGACACCTCCTAACAGAAAGTGTAGCAGGGAATATAAAACAGAAAACAAATACTAAGAGATCCTAAGATCAAGCAAAACTGACAGAGTAAGGCACCTAAGCACCCGGCTAGCTTAAGAGTAGATAATACAATGAAGTCCAGCAAAGCCAGAAGGGCGGAGCCAGACTAAATAGGGTAAAAAGGTCATGTGACCAGCAAACTGAAACAAAATCTAACAAGAGGGTTCTAACAGCTTGGAGCACAGCTTGCTTCCCTGCTCTCATTCAGATAAGTGTTTGCTGTTTTTTTCCTCTGTTGGATTTTCTCTGCTGGTTTGCTGATTGCAGTGGACTGCAGCCTGGTCCCCTTTTGGGGGTCTGGCGCTGCAATTGTGTTCAGTTTGTGTTTGCACTTTTGCTTTCTTCCTTTGTCACTTTTTATTTGCTAAATAGCTGTTTGTTACAACAGAGATCTGATTTAGGTGTTTGAGATCGTGTGATCTCAGGTTTTTTTGGTAATCAGAAGTGTTGGTATTTTTGTCAGGGTTTTGTTGGATTGCAGTCAGAATTCTTTCCTATACTTTTCTATCTAGACAGATTGGGCCCCAGCGTTTGCTCATTCTATTTTCTGTCTGTGTCCGTGTTTTCTTCTTGTATAACCACCATTACATGTTTGGGGGCTTCCTATTTCTTTGGGGATTCTGCTCTGGGGCAGATAGCTTTCATCTTTCTGCCTTTAGGTGTAGTTATCTCTCCGGGTGTGACGAGGCGTCTAGGATCACCGTAGGTACGCTCCACGGCTACTTCTAGTGTGGCGGTTAGTTTAGGTTACTGCAATCCAATAGTTTCCAGCCTCTCTGGTGTATTACTACTTTTGCTATTTTTTGCAATTTCTCCTCAGCTACCGAAACATAACACTTGGCTGTATATCATGGTGAGGTTATAGATGATGGAATGATACTGTGCTGTATATTATGGTGAGGTTATAGATGATGGACTGATACTGTGCTGTATATCATGGTGAGGTTATAGATGAAGGACTGATACTGTGCTGTATATCATGGTGAGGTTATAGATGAAGGATGATTGATTCTGTGCTGGGCTGTATATCATGGTGAGGTTATAAGATGACGGACTGATACTGTGCTGCGCTGTATATCATGGTGAGGTTATAGATGGACTGACATGTGCTGGGCTATATATAATGGTGCGGTTATAGATGAAGGACTGATACTCTACTGTATATCATGGTGAGGTTATAGATGAAGGACTGATACTGATGTGCTGGGCTATATATAATGGTGAGGTTATAGAAGACGGACTGATACTGTGCTGCGCTGTATATCATGGTGAGGTTATAGATGATGGACTGATACTGTGCTGCGCTGTATATCATGGTGAGGTTATAAATGACGGACTGATACTGCGCTGTATCCACTGAGGACGCAGGGCCAGGACACAGATATTTCGGAACAGGCCAGTTGGGGATCCCCATATATTCTCCTCAGGGAGAGTGGATGGATATGTGGCCCAGGAGCCTGACCCATCAGCCTCATCTACGCCTCTGTCTGATCAAATCGTGTCTGAATTTGGGATCTGAGAACATTTGACTAAGAGATGGACTTGCAGCGTTTTTTTCTTCGATTAAGTCTAAAAGTATACTTTTCAACTTCTCCAAATAATGATACTCTACTAGTCCTGAGAATGTATTATCTTCAACATATTTGGGCCTACGCAACAAAAGCTCCTTTCGTCCACCACCAGGGTCCCACGCGGCAGAAAACCTTCATTGACTTTGTCTAAACATCCTTTTCTACCATTAGGGATGACATAGAGAAAGGTAGACTTTTCTACCCCCCAAATCTCTCATCAATTGAAAAGCAGGCCATGACATCATTATGAGGGGACACAAATCTAGTTTTCAAACCTGCCGACAAAGGCGGAGCTCTCGTTGTCATGGACAAGGCCCAATATTTGACAGAAATCTATAGACATCGGTCTATCAACATCTCTCCAGGGATCCCACACATGAGATTTTTCTGAAATTGAGACTGTTCTAAAGAAATATTCTCAATTAGGAGTGAAAGACACCAAAACCTGTGAGAATCTTCGTAAAAAAATCCCATCACACCAGTGTTCTACACCCTACCTAAAATCCACAAAAACCTTAAGAATCCTCCGGGAAGGCCCGTTGTGGCCTCAACGGAATCAATATTATCTCCTATCTCTAAATTCTTAGAGAAAATTTTGACACCACTTACTCAAACATCACCATCCTTCCTACTTGATACCGGTGAATTTTTGAAAATAATTAGGGAATTGGACATGGTACCCCCAGGCACTATCTTAGTTACCCTGGATGTTAAAGATTTGCACACCTCCATTCCTCATATTGAAGGAATTGAACGCGGTACATCACCTTCTCACCACGGCTGGGATGGACCACAACCAGGTCAATTTGTGTCTTGACCTTCTAACTACGATCCTATTTAATAATTACCGTATTTTTTGGACCATAAGACGCAATTTTTTCCCCAAAATTTTGGGGGAAAATGGGGGTTCGTCTTATGGTCGCAACATACCGGAAAGTCTAGTGGCAGTGGCGCTCCCAATGCAGCTTTGCTGCGATGCGGTGGTGGTGTCCGGGCAGCAGCGGGCCTCTGGGCTGCGTGGGGGGCTCCGCCGGCATCTCGTCCCAGCTGAAAAGCCCCCCCGCAGCTGCAACGCGGTGCCGGGCTGAAGGCCGCCAGGGGCATCCGGTGGCGGTCCCGATGCAGAGTGTGGTGCGGTGGTGGTGTCCGGGCAGCACCGGGCCTCTGGGCTGCATGGGGGGCTCCGCCGGCATCTCGTCCCAGCGGAAAGCCCCCCGCAGCTGCGACGTGGTGCCGGCATGAGGAATGGCCGCCTGGGGCCTCCGGCAAGATGGCCGCTGCATACTCTCGTTCAAATCTCGGCAATGAGATCTCTTCCCGAGAGATCTCAGGACAAGATCTCGTTGCCGAGATTTGAACGAGAGTATGCAGCGGCCATCTTGCCGGAGGCCTCAGGTTGCCATTCCTCATGCCAGCACCGCGTCGCAGCTGCGGGGGGCTTTCCGGCTGGGATGAGATGCCGGCGGAGCCCCCACGCACCCAGAGGCCCGCTGCTGCCCGGACACCACCACCGCACCACACTCTGCATCGGACCGCCACCGGAGGCCCCTGGCGGCCTTCAGCCCGGCACCGCGTCGCAGCTGCGGGGGGGCTTTCCGGCTGGGACGAGATGCCGGCGGAGCCCCCCACGCAGCCCAGAGGCCCGCTGCTGCCCGGACACCACCACCGCACCGCAGGGAAGCTGCATTGGGAGCGCCGCCACCACCGGATTTGTGAGTATATGGCCACCCTGGCCACCCCACAGTGCCCAACCACCCCACAGAACACAGCCACCCCACATAAACACAGCCACCCCACAGTGCCCAACCACCCCACAGAACACAGCCACCCCACATAACACAGCCACCCCACAGTGCCCAACCACCCCACACAGTGGTAAGCTAAATTCTGACTGTAAGACGGACCCCATTTGACACATTATTTTTTTTCCCAATTTTCCTTCTGAAAATTTGGGGTGCGTCTTATGGTCCGGTGCGTCTTATAGTCTGAAAAATACGGTATTTTTTATTTCAGGATACTTTTTTCTTACAAATACACGGTACAGCCATGGGCTCTAATGTGGCGCAGCCCTATGCTAATATATATATAGCCGAATTTGAGGGTACCGTTATCTATAAACACCCATTGTACACAAATAACGTTCTAATGTGGAAACGTTGTATTGATGACGTGTTTTGCCTATGGGGTGGCACACCGGAGACCTTATGTAATTTTCATCTTTTTCTCAATGAGTCCTGGCTGGGTATTAATTTACCATAACATCAGATTTACATTCTGTCAATTTTTTGTATGTCACTATCCTAAAGGATACTGATGGCCACTTAACCACTGATCTACATGTCAAGGCCACAGACCGTAATAGTATCTTACACTTTAACAGCTTTCACACACCCTCAGTGAAACGCTCCATCCCAATCTCCCAGTACCAACAGGTTGCACGTATTGTGACAGATGACACACTCCGTGACTCACGACACACGGATATGACTCAAAAATTCTTGAAAAGGGGTTACCCTCCTTCCCTTCTTATCAAATCTAGGAACCATCAACCCAACAGACGACCTAAAAATACAACAAAACGCATTCTTTTTGTACATACGTTCCACCAGTTTGCCTTAATTCTCCACAGAGCGATTAGGAGACACTGGCATTTACTTGCTACAGCACACCCCGATATACCTGAGTTTTCAGAGCCGTTTCTCCTGTGTTTTAAGAGACCCTCCAATCTTAGGAATGGTCTAGTACGGGCGGATTTAGGTTCGTCACAGATAAGAAAACAACTATTTCTTTCCCATCCCAAAACAGGGACATACCCATGTCTCCATTGTGCCCAATGTGGTAATGTCCAGAAAGGATCCACAGTATATCACCGGATCCACAGTATATCACCCTAGGACTGGCAAGAGTTTCCAAATTAAAGGATATCACACTTGTGAGTCTTCATTCGTAGTTTATCTGATAAAGTGCCCATGTGGCCTTTTATACATTGGGGAAACTACCCAATCAGTACGTGATAGAATTTCAAAACACAAATCTACCATCCTTGCAATAATCTACTTCTCCCAATTCCCCATCATTTTCATTCATAAGGACACACAATTTCTCAATTGAAGTTCCAAGTTATTGAGACTGTTTCCCACCCTAGACGTGGTGGAGACAGAAGCCTTCTCCTCAAAAAACGGGAATCCTATTGGATCCACACTCTGGAAACTCTTGCCCCCAAAGGGCTGAATAGGGAATACGATTTGCTGTTGTTTATATGAATGCTTATTTAAACTTCTGCAGCTAATAATGTGTTTTGTATCTTCCTAGAGTCGCCTATACTGAATGACTTCTCCTCTTACTGAATCTTATCACCAATGATTCTACACACCTCGAGCGATATAGAAATCCTTTAGATACGTCTTATCTGACGTCACCACATAGATGGGACACCGGAATTGAAATACTTTTATCCAGCATCATGCTCTGTTTCTCTCTATGGCTGAATACATGCCTTTTCATTCACATGGTGGAACGCACGTTGCCCGGGTCCTGGAACGCACATTAACTTCCGGTTCCAGGACACCCGATCCCGGAAGTACACTGTGGAACGCACGCTTGATTCTCGTGCCGGTCATTTCCGGTCACGCTTTGCAGCTGGATTGATACCCCCCCATTCATGGCTATATCTGGACGGCACTATCGCTATACCACAGACTAGCGGCGGATACCGCGTCAGCAGCACTTCTCCGGTTAGCACATTGGCCGTCTATTCTTTATTTGGAGTCTATAATTATGCATTATATGACCAATGGGCTACCTTTTCAGGCTGCAACCTTCTGAATTATACCCAGGCTAAGTTCACGGCCATTCAGTTTAACTGTATGCATATCCCGGTTGTACCTTACGAGCACCATGTTCACCACTATACTTACCTGCCTATATATCTTTTAGGTTATCACCCCACTGACATTCTCATGGCATTAATATGTGAATTCTTTCCACAAAACGGTATGCTGTTTTTCTTTTCTTTCTGTCATTTTTTGGACTGTGCTAGGATTCATTTTCCATTATAAATATGATCACTTTATGTCATGTCACCAAGCTATTTGAATGATTTACTTGTATATACCTCATTTTGTTTTTCTTATTTTGTTATCCTTCATTTTCCCATGTTTTGATGGTTTCCTTATATATAAGTATACAGCAATTGATGAAGGCTTTGGATAGGCCGAAACGTTTTGCTTCAATCTTCTGAAAATCAATGGTCTGGGCTTCAATAAATTTGTTTACTGTCACAAAGCATTAAGTTGAGTGCCAGGTTTTATCTTATTGTATACTTGGTTTGGGAACCTATCTTGGCACCTCCCTCACCCAGCAGTGCACACGCTTCATTTAGTTATAGCTGTAAGTATGACATGGATGTACTCAAAAGTGAATAACATCACTAGATTGTGTTGTAACGTCATAAAAGTAAAAATATTTAATAACCGAACACAAAGATAATAATATAACGATCATAATGACACATCATATAGTGATGATAGGTTATAAGTAGGCCAGTATGTGTCATTAAACACACACAGGGTTTCCATAGTAGCCATGATATGCAAGGCGCGCGGTACTAAGGCCCCATTAAAGACGAACCATATATATAAAGTTAGATCAGTATCCATATCAAACAATATGTCAGTACGTATGACGTATCAAGCATAATGAAAAAATAAAGAGAAATATATAGTAATAATAATAAGAATTCGTATCTATGGAGCACATTTAATCTGCTATAAACAAAATAACAAAACACAAATAAAGAATAATAATACATATCATGTCAAGCATGTCACATAAACAGTACCTACAAAATAGCCCCTACAAAGACAGGAGATTACACATATAATTGATTAAGTCAAAAGATATCAAACATGCTTTCCAAAGGGGAATCTAAGGTATCGTGATTTAACAAGTAGTCGCTAACATATATTAACCATGGACTTATTGTAATTAATAAAGAACAACAGTTCCAAAGAATAAAGTAAAAATAAGAAAGTCCATCGAAGTCACCATCGGTCGACTGCTATATCTTGAATGGATGAAAGGGTCCTATATTTGATAGTAGCCAGTCCAAGAATGAACACATCAAGGATTCCGGGTGAGTCACATAAATAGTGCACAGGGAACTATGTGTGAAAAATAACATAATGAATAAAAGAACAACAAGCAACAATCATGATAAAACCACAATTAACTGCCCAAAAACCAATTAAAATCAAAAGGCTTGAAAAGGCCCATCATCACCATATAACCACGCCTCCTGACGAAGCCAAGTGCGGGGACTCTCTCGTACATCTCTCGTACGTCTCCCTAGCATTCCTGCATGTGGTACTTAATCATGTCACAAGGTGATTTTGGTATTTGACTTATTGTTACCTTTCTCCATGAACCTGTCACGTCTAGCTAGTGGTTCAGTGTTATAATTTACTGCCGCTGTTTATTGACTTTTATATGTAGCCATGCTGGGAGACACTAGTTTCTCTGATACTGCTGCCTGTTCAGCATTCAGTATCCATTCATCTAGCTAACATCTTGTCGATTTCCCTTATACCCTGTGTGAGACAGTGAAGGAATATGTGTCGAATGGGGTGTACATTTCACCTAGGTACTGTGCTGTATGGTATAAGGGAAATGTGTGGCTTTGTAAACCTAGTGGTAGAGAAAGGTCACTACACCCTACATTCAGTACACACTTGCAGCTCAGGCCTGAAACCATTCAGCTGTTAATTAGGAGACCAGAAGTAGGTGTCTGCGAACACAGTCAGAGAGCTCGCTTCGTCTGGACACAGGAGGGGTCCAGGCACAGAAGGTGTCTCCAGGAGTTTGAGCTATCTCAGTCTGGGTGCTCGATGTACCCCGGACACAGTAGTAGTCTCTGTGAGAATCCATGCGGATAGCAGCTGAATAGGAGGGGAGCTCTCTCAAGTCTGGACGTTGAAGGTGCCTTCAGACACAAGGAGGAGACTCTGTGAACCTCAATGCTGGTAAATGCTGGTAAATGCTGAACATATGTGTTGTTTTGGCCCCGGCTGGTAGAGTCGGGACCCGGATAGATAGGGAAATCTATCTAAGTGTAAGTAAGTGGCTAGACAAGCCTAGGTCTTCTGTTTATGATTTGTTTTATATCTGTTTGCTGTGGACTTTAATAAAGCTGGTTGCGGCCAGTTTTCACCAGAACTGCTGTCTGAATGAACTGTTTCCGTGCCACTCTGTCTACCCGGACGGCGATCCCAGAGCTATATCCCCTGAAAAGCTTACAATTGGCGGAGAATGCTGGGGCAGCACAGTGGCTGATACAATTGGGGCTGGAATGTGCGTGCAGCACAGTGGCAAGAGACAGCAATAAAAGGTGAAGTCTGTTGAAACAGCAGCAGAGAAAAAAAAAAAAAAGTGTGTCAGCAAAAGAAACGTCTATTGGAGCAGTCTTAAAGAGACAGTAGCCCTAATAGAGTTTGCAAAAGAAAAAAAAAAAAAGTGTGTCTGCACAGCAAAGCTGAACTTGTTGTGGAAAAGACTGTGGAGTGTGCAGCAGCAAAGAGAAACGTCTATTGGAGCAGTCTTAAAGAGACAGTGGCCCTAATAGAGTTTGCAGAGAAAAAAAAAAAAAAGTGTCTGCACAGCAAGGCTGAATTTTCTGTGGAAAAGACTGTGGAGTGTGTATGTCTTGAGTGAAGACTGCCGTTGTTGAGACAGAGAAGTCTGACAGCATGGATGACAGCATGGAGGCGCTGTTTGAACAAATGGCGCAAGTTAATGTGCAACATAAGACTGCCGTGGTTGAGACAGATAAGTCCGGCAGTATGGAGGAGCTCATTGAGTACCTGGTACAGGCCCAGCAGGCATGCAACTGCAGTGCCAGCAGCAGCAGGAGAATAACCGGTTGTTGGAGCAGATTGCAGCTCTCAGCACCTCGTCCCAGAGTAATGTTGTGAAGGCACCTGCCTTTTCCGCTGTAAAGAAGGCGGTAAGACGGTCCCTGAAAAAGATGACACCTCGTGATGATGTGGAGGTATATCTAACTAGGTTTGAGGGACTGGCAGAGAAGGAGAATCTGCCCCTATCTGAATGGGCCATGATGGTCGCACCCTATTTGATTGGAGAACCCCAAAGGGCCTATGCTGACCTGAGCGAGCAGGACAGCCAAGACTATGCCAAGCTGAAAGCAGAGATTCTTACCCGGCTGGGTGTTACGGTGACAGCCCGTGCCAGGGGAGTTTATGACTGGAGATGCAGTTGGGAGTCTGCAGTCAGCAAACCTGATTATGGAGTTGAAAAGGTGATAGTGAACCGCTACACCCGAGCATGTCCTCCTGAGGTACAGCCAGAGGTCGGACAAGGAGACCACCAGGACACCAATCGTCTGGTCAGCCTGATGGAGAAGGCCTTCGCCAGCAAAGACTGTCTCCGTGACCAGCCGTCTGAGAGGTCGTCACTTCAGAGTTCCCGGACGCTGAACTCTCGCGGTAAGAGCGTTCCAGCTGTTGGGGACATGGGGTATGCTGATAAGCGGGTTCAGGCCAGAGGGGACATGTGGGTGGAAAAGTGTGATGGACAGGGTTGGAGATGTCGTGAAATTGCAGCCAACTGTCCAATAGAGGGAGAGCCTATGTATTGTGATGTTGGCAGATCCCTCTCTCCCTGCGCAGAGCCTGTGTGTGTGTCCACCTCAGCCGAAGAGACTGGACCACAGGTGTGCCCGGTGGTTGTAAATGACTGCCCAGCACAGGCCCTCTTGGACTCAGAGAGTCCAGTGACTTCCGTATGTGACAGCCTGATTGATAGGGACTTCATCCCTGATAAGCACCTGAGTATGGTGTGCATCCATGGAGACACCAAAGTCTACCCAGAGACTGCCGTGGACTTGGTCCCCAAACTCGGGGAGGTTTCATATGAAGTGGGGGTAGTGAAGAACCTGGTGCACCCCGTCATATTGGGTAATGACTTTCCCCGATCTAAGGGTCTCTGGGGGAAAAATGTTTCTGATGGACAGTGTGATGAAGCTCCTATTGAGGGTGCGCAGTCCCGAGGGGCGGAAGACAATGCTAGTGGGTTGTTAAACTTATGTGATAATGATGATGATGATGATAATGATGATGGCCATGATAATGATGCTGATGCTGATGATGGTAATGATGATGATCATGATAGTGATGATGATACTGATCATAGTCATGATAATGATATTGATAATAATGATGACTGTGATAGTGATGAAATTCCTTTGCAGGTGATGTTGGGAGACGAGGATGGTGGTTCTCGGGAACCGAGTATCCTGACTTGCCTGTGTCCTGTGACAATTTTGAGAGTGAGCAGTGGCGAGACCCCTCTCTTAAAACGGCACAGGAAAATATAAATGTTCTAAATGAGGTTTCCCAAGAGCCTGGCTCTGAGGAGAGGTTACCTCATGTTGCCATAAACACTCACCTGTTGTATAGGGACACTGAAGTCCAGGGAGAGGTCGTGAGCCAGCTCCTAGTACCTGAGCTATATAGAAGTATAGTGCTGGGGTTGTCACATAGTCACATACTTGAGGGACCAGATGGTGAAGTTAATGTTGTGGATGACATGTTAACTAAGGTTCCAGATCAAGATGAGAATGAGAATGAATTGTATAACCCTGAAGGTGAGCCGGATGTGGCTGAGAAAAAGGGGTCAGACAGGGATAGTGATAGTGAATTATCTGATGACGATCAAGCAACCAGTGCAAATGAGGAAGGCATGGTAGCAGAGGAGGTTGAGAGTCCTGAGAAAAAAGCTGATGCTGACCTTACAGCCGGACAGAAGATGGCATCTGAAGATGTTTTACAGTTGGCCAATTCCCTGGCGAAGACTAAAGGGTATGCCACACTGAACAATATCGCTAACGGGATCGCTAAAAAACGTCACTATTTAGCGATCCCGTTAGCGATGTTGTTCAGTGCGGCAGCTGCCAGCGACGAGCTTCCTGATGTGATCTCGCTCGTCGCTGGAATCGTTCCGGACCCTATTTTCTCGTCGGCGCTCCCGCTGGGTAAGTATATATCGCTAGTGTGGCACCTTTTCTTAGCGATTTAGCTGTACTTTTGTACCGCTAAAGTCGTTAAGAAGATCGCTAACGGCGATAGCGTCGTTAACTATATCGCTAAATGTGGCCGCACTTAGCGATATAGAAACAATCCCGCTAGCGATCGCATTAGTATGCGTCGTTATCGTGATCGCTAGCGGGATTGTTTAGTGTGGCAGTACCTTAAGGTGAAAGGAGGAGAGCTGAGCTTTAAAGGCAGGACTCTGAAATTGAACACAACACAAGTGGATGCTGTCGAAAATGAGAAGTTATCAATGTATGGTATGGAGCTGCATCATGCCCAGGACTCTGAAGGTAATGCTGCAGAGGTGGAAAAAGCCATGGAAGTGGTGGTCACCAAGCCAGATGCCTCATCAGAAGCTGAGGTCTCAAGTGAAGCTGTGAGGAACAAGACTGAAGATATGGGGACTGACTCTGTCCAGGAATCTGTTTCTGCCGAAGACAGCGGCGTGGACAGGTTACGGTCCGGATCAGTAGCTGCAACTCGTGAAGCTCAGGCTGGAAGTTCGGCGCCCGGAGCCCCAGCAGTGTTCCCGAGTGATACCAAGGATCTGGATAAATCACAAGATGAGATTTGGAGACAGCAGGCTGGCATTGGTGAGCTCAAGCGCACTTTCATGGAGTCTACATCGGAGCCACGTCCCAACAAATGGGAAAAGCGGTGTGTCACTCCGTTGCCGCTGCAGACACACGGGAGCTCAGATGGGATGCAGAACGTGGTGGAAGAGAAGAATCCGGCGGGTTCTGAGTATACAGATGCAGCTATCAAGGAGAACTTGAAAGCTGGAATAAATGGAGATATTGGATACCATAGTGATGTGACTGAAGAGGTAGAATGTAAGACTGACGGTACGGCTTCTGAGCATGTTCTACCAGAAGAGCCTGAAGAAGGGGCCGAGGACGTCCAACAGCTACAGGAGAAGATGCGTCTCCATGAGGTCTCCACCAAAGAAATGAAGACTGAGAATGTTGCGTTACGCGAGCAGCTGCAGCAGTGTGAACTAGATGTGGCATCTTTTCGCCGGGAACGTGAGCGGTTCCAGCAGTTGCTCCAGAGAGCACGAAATGAAGGGGAACTAGAGAAAAGTGAAAAACCCCCTATACCTCCTGTGATAGTTGGTGACACATGGTCAGTGCACCAAGGACAGGAGGTACGTGAGTTTCTGAGGAAGAGTCAGCAGAAGTGTTCTGATGTGCCGGGTCGTACTTCTCTGGCCAGGCACTATATCGAAACTGAGCCCGGCCCTAAGGTCAAGGTGAAACCGTGCAGGATACCCGAGGCCCGCAGAGAGCATAGGCCTGGGAGGGTACAGGGTAGTGCGGATGCTTCAGATGAAGAGAAAGCTGATGTTGGCTATGGCTCAGGTGAAGATACAGATGACAGTAGTGAAGATGAAGCTGATGAAGGCCATGACTGGTCCAGAGTTCACTGTCTCTTTTGGATTGTTGACCAGCCCTCCGGTCTGGATGACCAGCCGTCCGGTCTGGAGAAGAGGGGGGGGATATGTGAGACAGTGAAGGAATATGTGTCGAATGGGTGTACATTTCACCTAGGTACTGTGCTGTATGGTATAAGGGAAATGTGTGGCTTTGTAAACCTAGTGGTAGAGAAAGGTCACTACACCCTACATTCAGTACACACTTGCAGCTCAGGCCTGAAACCATTCAGCTGTTAATTAGGAGACCAGAAGTAGGTGTCTGCGAACACAGTCAGAGAGCTCGCTTCGTCTGGACACAGGAGGGGTCCAGGCACAGAAGGTGTCTCCAGGAGTTTGAGCTATCTCAGTCTGGGTGCTCGATGTACCCCGGACACAGTAGTAGTCTCTGTGAGAATCCATGCAGATAGCAGCTGAATAGGAGGGGAGCTCTCTCAAGTCTGGACGTTGAAGGTGCCTTCAGACACAAGGAGGAGACTCTGTGAACCTCAATGCTGGTAAATGCTGGTAAATGCTGAACATATGTGTTGTTTTGGCCCCGGCTGGTAGAGTCGGGACCCGGATAGATAGGGAAATCTATCTAAGTGTAGTAAGTGGCTAGACAAGCCTAGGTCTTCTGTTTATGATTTGTTTTATATCTGTTTGCTGTGGACTTTAATAAAGCTGGTTGCGGCCAGTTTTCACCAGAACTGCTGTCTGAATGAACTGTTTCTGTGCCATTCCGTCTACCCGGACGGCGATCCCAGAGCTATATCCCCTGAAAAGCTTACAATTGGCGGAGAATGCTGGGGCAGCACAGTGGCTGATACAATTGGGGCTGGAATGTGCGTGCAGCACAGTGGCGAGAGACAGCAATAAAAGGTGAAGTCTGTTGAAACAGCAGCAGAGAAAAAAAAAAAAAGTGTGTCAGCAAAAGAAACGTCTATTGGAGCAGTCTTAAAGAGACAGTAGCCCTAATAGAGTTTGCAAAAGAAAAAAAAAAAAGTGTGTCTGCACAGCAAAGCTGAACTTGTTGTGGAAAAGACTGTGGAGTGTGCAGCAGCAAAGAGAAACGTCTATTGGAGCAGTCTTAAAGAGACAGTAGCCCTAATAGAGTTTGCAAAAGAAAAAAAAAAAAAGTGTGTCTGCACAGCAAAGCTGAACTTGTTGTGGAAAAGACTGTGGAGTGTGCAGCAGCAAAGAGAAGCGTCTATTGGAGCAGTCTTAAAGAGACAGTGGCCCTAATAGAGTTTGCAGAGAAAAAAAAAAAAAAGTGTCTGCACAGCAAGGCTGAATTTTCTGTGGAAAAGACTGTGGAGTGTGTATGTCTTGAGTGAAGACTGCCGTTGTTGAGACAGAGAAGTCTGACAGCAGAGCTATATCCCCTGAAAAGCTTACAATTGTCTATTTATGTAATTTTTTGCTATAATAAATTTGATTAATTTTGCAATTAACCCTTTTCTTGTGGTTATATTTCATGATCATACTATTTGAGTTTAATTAATTTATTTTTTAGGGACTTCATACTTAGTTTCCTATTCTTTTTCTTCTGTTTGGTTTTCATGTTCTGGCTAATAGCCCCCTAATAGCCAGCAGCAGGTCACCCCCAATAAAGGGGTACACCCAGTAAGCAGCAGGTTGCCCCCCTCCAAACCCCACCACAAGGGTCCCCCCAATTGCCAGCAGCTGGTCGCCCCCCCAAACCCTACCACAGGGATCCACCACAGGGGTCCCTCCAAACCCCATCACCTCTGGTAATGGTGTGCTGCACCTTGCTAAAACAGAACACGTGCGTCACCCCCCAAAACTCTCACTCTCAAATTCCAGCACAGGGCCGCACGTTTTTGCTGGTCACCCCCCAAACTCCACCACAGAGTCACACGTTTTTCACCCTGAAACACTAACCTCTATGCGCCATGGTGTCTCGCAAGGCAATGGCGTGACGTCTTGCTAAAATAGAACACGCCCACAACGTCACACTAGCCCCCTTGATGCTTGTTTACATACCCCCCACACCAGCACCTACCCCATGCCCCCACACACCAGCCCCCTGGATGCCCCTCTACATACCCCCTCACACCAGCCCTCTGGATGCCCTTCTACATACCCCATGCCCCCACACACCAGCCCTCTGGATGCCCCTCTACAAACCCCATGCCCCCACACACCAGCCCTCTGGATGCCCCTCTACATACACCATGCCCCCAGACATCAGCCCTCTGGATGCCCCTCTACATACTCCGTGCCCCCCGCACACCTGCCCCCTGGATGCCCCTTTAAATACCCCATGCCCCCTCACACCAGCTCTCTGGATGCCCCTCTGCATACCCCATGCCCCTACACACCAGCCCCCTGGATGCCCCTCTACATACCCCATGCCACCACACACCAGCCCCCTGGATGCACCTCTACATAACCCATGCCCCCACACACCAGCCCCCTGGATGCCCCTATACATACCCTATGTCCCTTCACACCAGCCCTCTGGATGCCCTTCTACATACTCCATGCCCCCACACACTAGCACCCTGGATGCCCCTCTACATAACCCATGCGCCCACACACCAGCCCCCTGAATGCCCCTCTGCACACCCCATGCCCCTGGATGCCCCTCTACTTACCCCATGCCTAGTCACACCAGCCCTCTGGATAGCCTTCTACATATCCCATGCCCCCACACACCAGCCCCCTGGATGCCCCTCTACATACCCCCACACACCAGCCCTGAATGCCCCTATACATACCCATGTCCCCTCACACCAGCCCCCAGGATGCCCCTTTGTACACCCCATGCCCCCTGGATGCCCCTCTACATACCCCATTCCCCCACACACTAGCCCTCTGGATGCCCCTCTACATACCCCATGCCCCCACACACCAGCCCTCTAGATGCCCCTCTACATACCACATGCCCTCACACACCAGCCCTCTGGATGACCCTCTACATACACCATGCCCCCACACATCAGCCCTTTGGATGCCCCTCTACATACCCCATGCCTCCCGCACACCTGCCCCCTGGATGCCCCTTTAAATACCCCATGCCCCTTCACACCAGCTCTCTGGATGCCCCTCTACATACCCCATGCCATCACACACCAGCCCTCTGGATGTCTCTCTACATACCCCATGTCTCACACCAGCCCCCTCTACATACCCCATGCCCCACACACCAGCCCCCTGGATGCTCCTCTACATACCCCATGCCCCCTCACACCAGACCCCTGGATGCCCCTCTACATACCCCATGCCACCTCACACCAGCCCCCTGGATGCCCCTCTACATACCCCATGCCCCCACACACCAGCCCCTGGAAGCCCCTATACATATCCCATGCCCCCTGGATGCCCCGTTACATACCCCCTCACACCAGCCCTCTGCATGCCGCTCTACATACCCAAGACTCCACACACCAGCCCCCTGGATGCCCCTCTACATACCTCATGCCCCCTCACACCAGCCCTCTGGATGCCCCTCTACATACCCCATGCCCCCACACACTAGCCCTCTGGATGCCCTTCTACATATCCCATGCCCCCTCACACCAGTTCTCTGGATGCCCCTCTACATACCCCATGCCCCCACACACCAGCCCCCTGGATGGCCCTCTACATACCCCATGCCCCCTCACACCAGCCCCCTGGATGCCCCTCTGCATACCCCATGCCTCCTCACACCAGCCCCCTAGATGCCCCTCTACATACCCCATGCCCCCACACACCAGCCCTCTGGATACATCATGCCCCCACACACCAGCCCCCTGGATGGCCCTCTACATACCCCATGCACCCTCACACCAGCCTCCTGGATGCCCCTCTACATACCCCATCCCCCCACACACCAGCCCCCTGGATGCCCCTCTACATAATAATAATAATAATCTATATTTATATAGCGCCAACATATTCCGCAGCGCTTTACAGTTTAACAGTTTCAAAACACAAGTCATAAGTAACAGCGTTAACAATACAATAATTAAAGCTAAATAAGCCGCCCCTGCTCGTGAGAGCTTACAATCTACAATGAGGTGGGGGAGATACAAAATACAGGTGTGTATATACAATGGTGCATTTACAATGATGGTCCAGCCATCTTGAGGGAGTGAGGGATGGATGGAGATAGTGAATGGGCTACACATACACACTTACACATAGAATGACTGATTAGTGAACGTGATAGGCCGCTCTGAACAAATGTGTTTTGAGGGAGCGCCTGAAACCATGCAAATTGTGGATAGTCCTAATTTCTTGGGGTAGAGCATTCCAGAGGATTGGCGCAGCGCGGGAGAAGTCTTGGAGCCGGAAGTGGGAGGTACGGATTAGTGCAGAGTTTAGTCGAAAGTCGTTTGCAGAGCGCAGCAGTCGGTTAGGCCGATAGATAGAAATGAGGGAGGAGATGTAGGGGGGTGCTGCACTGTGGAGAGCTTTGTGGGTGAGAACAAGTACTTTGAATTGGATCCTATAATGAATGGGCAGCCAATGTAAGGACTGGCGAAGAGCGGACTCGTCCGAGTACCGAATAGCCAGATGGATGACCCTGGCTGCTGCATTAAGGATGGACTGGAGAGGGGATAGTCGAGTAATGGGGAGGCCAAGTAATAGAGCGTTGCAGTAGTCCAGGCGGGAGTGGATCAATGCTACAGTGAGGGTTTTTGTTGTTTCCATGGTGAGAAAAGGGCGGATTCTAGAGATGTTCTTTAAGTGTAGGTGGCAAGAGCGGGCAAGAGATTGTATATGGGAGGTGAAGGAGAGATTGGTGTCAAACATAACACCCAGACACCTGCTTCCGGGGTGTTATTATGGTGCCGCCCACGGAGAGGGAAATGTCAGATTTAGGGAGGTTAGTAGACGGCGGGAGCAGAAGGAGTTCAGTTTTGGAGAGGTTGAGTTTCAGATAGAGAGCGGACATGATGTTGGAGACTGCGGACAGACAGTCGGTGGCGTTCTGTAGTACAGCGGGGGTAAGGTCGGGGGATGACGTGTATAGTTGTGTGTCATCAGCATAAAGATGGTACTGAAAGCCAAATCTGCTGATGGTCTGTCCAACTGGGGCCGTGTAGAGAGAGAAGAGAAGGGGGCCAAGGACTGAGCCCTGAGGTACAGTGAGAGGAAGAGGAGATGACGTGGAGCCTGAGAACGAAACACTGAAGGAGCAGTCAGAAAGATAGGAAGAGAACCAGGAGAGAGCAGTGTCCTTAATGCCTAGACTAGAACCTAGATAGTAGGTCAACTGTGTCAAAAGCTGCAGAAAGGTCGAGAAGAATGAGCAGAGAGTGGTCACCGTTACGTTTTGCTGTCAGAAGGTCATTGGTCACTTTGATGAGTGCAGTTTCAGTCGAATGTAGGGGGCGGAAGCCGGACTGTGAAGGGTCTAGAAGGGAGTGAGTGGAGAGGTAACGGGTGAGGCGGGAGTAGACTAGGCGCTCCAAAAGTTTAGAGATGAAGGGGAGATTGGAGACTGGTCTGTAGTTGTTTGTGCAGGAAGGGTCGAGAGCGGGTTTCTTTAGTAATGGAGTAATGATGGATTGTTTGAAGGAGTATGGGAAAATACCAGAGGAGAGGGAGAGATTAAAGATTGTAGTTAGGTGAGTTGTGACAACTGGAGAGAGAGACTGGAGGAGATGTGAGGGCATGGGGTCGGTAGTACATACCCCATGCCCCCTCACACCAGCCCCCTGGATGGCCCTCTACATACCCCATGCCCCCTCACACCAGCCCCCTGAATGCTCCTCTACATACTCCATGCCCCCTCACACCAGCCCCCTGGATGCCCTTCTACATACCCCATGTCCCCATACACCAGCCCTCTGGATGCCCCTCTACATACCCGATGCCCCCTCACACCAGCCCCCTGAATGCTCCTCTATATACCCCATGCCCCCTCACACCAGCCCCCTGGATACTCCTCTACATACGCCATGCCCCCTCACACCAGCCCCCTGGATTCCTCTACAACATTCAGTTACGTGGTCTCCCAACCTCAGGCCACTCCAGATCAGCACTAGACGAGCTCAGGATCAGTCCTCACAGCACAGAGCTGAACAGGACTCCTCAGCAGAGTCCTCCCAGGGCACAACTCAGGAGCAGCTCCAGGACCCTCCTCACAGTCCTCCTGTCTCAGCACAATGTGCACTGCTGTTGCTGCACGCGCTGGACTGAGGCCTCGTACCTTCAGGTGACGTCATAATTTCAAGGAATCACTCCACCCCCTCAAGAACTCAACTCCAAACTAGACGCGACCCTCCTATCTGGGGGCCCCTGATGATCCCCGAGGGCGAAACGCACAGGGACACATGATACAGGGAACCGTTATGGCAGATGAGTCGTCTGTGCTGTGAATTGCCTGTGACTAATGACGAGGCCTCACACTCTGCCTGCAGCATCCGAGCGTTCATTACACGGCGTCTCATACGCTCCTCTGCCTCCTGATCACTGCTGGATCCATCCGGGCACTATCAGGCTATGTGCACACGTTGTGGATTCTGCTGTGGAAATTTCCGCGCAGGTTTTGCTAAATCAGCAGGTAAAATGACCTGTGTTTTACCTGCAGATTTAGTGTAGATTTACTGCGGATTTACTGCAGTTTTTGTGCGGATTTCCCCTGCGTTTTGAGACCTGCGGATTCCTATAAGGGTATGTGCGTACGTTGCGGATCCCTGTGCAGATTTTTCCATGCGGAATCTGCAGAATCCGCAGAAAAAATGACCTGGTTTTGCCTGTGAATTCATTGCTGATTTTCTGCGTTTCTTGTGCGGATTCCTATAATGGAGCAAGTGTAAAACCGCTGTGGAATCCGCACCAAGAATTGACATGCTGTGGAAAATAAACCGCTACATTTCCGTGCTGAATTTTCCACAGCATGTGCACAGCGTTTTTTATTTTCCATTGACCAGAATGATACGGTACATCACTTGCAGTTCAGCTGCTGATCCGCAGGGCCAAGTACACTGCAGATCTCCAACACAATCCGCAATGTGTGCATGAGTCGCACAGCCAGGGCCTGTGGGGTACTCGGCACCGAGCCCGTTCACTTCAATGGGGGATGTCACGGGTAGCACAGCTCGGTCCGTTGCCCTGGGCGATCACCATAAAATGTGGGATATTTACAGGGGATTAAAGGATGTATACAGTTTATTTGTGACGCCACCTGTGGTACCTGGTCAGGGTGACCAGCGCTGCAGGGTAAATCCGCTGAGGGGTTGTTACTGGGCAGCAAGGTGTTAAGTCTTCCACAGGCAAGACTGGATCCTTCAGGGTATATGGCGGTGTAGGGGTGCAGGAGCAATAAGGCAGACACACACACGAAAGTCTCTTTCTGTACCTTTACTGATGGTATAGTTGCAGGCACGTCCTGGGAAGCTGTCAGGGTGGAGGATGCACGTCCAGTAATCCCACTGAGTAGGTGTAGGGCCTCCGTACTCCTGTATGTGTGAGTTTCTGACCTGTATAGAACAAAGTCTAACTCTGTCTTCTCATATACGCCCGGCTGACTTTGTGGTGAAGCCTTCTTGTGGATAGAACAGTGTCTCTGTATGCAGCTGAGTCGCACGTACCAGGGCTTTGGGGTACTCGGCACCGAGCCCGTTTACTTTACTGGGGGATGTCACGGGTAGCGCAGCTCGGTCCGTTGCCCTGGGCGCTCACTAAAAAGGGGAATATTTACAGGGGATGATAGAAATGTTCGTGACGCCACCTGTGGTTCCTGGTCAGGATGACCAGCGCTGCACGGTAGATCCTCTGAGGGTTTTGGGGCAGCAAGATGTTAAGTCTCCCACAGGCAAGACTGATCCCTCAGGGTATATGGCGGTGTAAGGGTGCAGGAGCAATAATCCAGACACACACAAGACAGTCTCTTTCTGTACCTTTACTGGTGGTAGCTTCAGGCACGTCCCGGGAAGCTGTCAGGGTGGAGGATGCATGTCCAGTAAACCACTGAGTAGGTGTAGGGCCTCCTTCCTTCAGTATGTGTGTGAGTTTCTGACTTGCATAAAACTAAGTCTAACTCCGTCTTCTTTGCTACGCCCGGCTGACCTTGTGATGGAGCCTTCTTTTGGACAGAACTAAGTCTCTATGTGCAGGGCCCTGCTAGACTCTTGTTCTTCCTGACCCCGGTTACGTATCAGCACTGTTGGGCCCCTGCGATCTGGAATCCAGCAGGGTCTCCGGTTTCTCCTACTAGTCTTGAAGAAGCTAGCAAGCTCGGACCCGGTGTCCGGTGGTGCAGAGTGGAGGTAAGCTATCAATGCTGTCGACCTCTGTCACTCTCTCTTTCCCTTTTTCCACTTGCCTGTTGTCCTACTCACACCTTTAACATAAGCACAACCAGCAGTAGATGTCAGCTTTCTTTGTCTTCACCGCTCTTCAAGCGTCGGCACGCTTACTTAATGAAACACTCACTGAAGGTATCTCAGTAGACTCAACTTTGACCAGACTAAGTGGCAATCCGACCCACTATTACTGGACTCCACGATGTAAGCTGAGTGTATGCTGAAGTCTTCAGGCTTTCAAATAAGTCTCTCTTTAGCTAGTCTTTCCCTCTCAGCTCGTCGGAGGTAACTAGCTTGTCCGTCTCTCACCATCTGTCTGACAAGATCTCTCTCATCTGATCTCTGAGATAGACTGAGATAGACTAATCTAATCCAACTGCTAAGCTCTTCACACCCTTATATACCTGCGTACTCTACAAGGGCTCCCTCTGGTGGCACCAGGGAAATGTGAAGTGTGAATGAATATCAGGTGATTTGTGGTTTACCTTTCATGCATCCTCCAGGGTAACATGTGGCTCCAGAGCGCAGCTGGGCTACACACAGCGTCCTGCTAGACCCCCGTCTTCCTGACCTCGGTTACGTATCAGCACTGCAGGGCCCCTGTGACTTGAAGTCCCACAGGGTCTCCGGTGTCTCCTACTAGTCGTGTAGATGCTAGCAAGCTCGGACCCGGCGTCCGGTAGTGCAGAGTAGAGGTAAGCTATCAATGCTGTTTCAACCTCCGTTACTCTCTTTCCTTTTTCCACTCGCCTTTCGTCCTACTCTAACCCTGTTATGTTTCGGTAGCTGAGGAGTGCAGGTAAAAAAGGCAATACACCAGAGAAGTTGGAATCTATGAGATTGCAGTACCCTGACTAACCACCACAACTAGAGGCAGCCGTGGAGCGTTCCTACGTTGGTCCTAGACGCCTCGTCACAGCCTGAGAAACTAACTACACCTAAAGATAGAAATAGGAAAGCTATCTGCCCCGGAGTAGAACCCCAAAGATAACAGAAAGCCCCCAAACATGTAATGGCGGTTAGACAAGAGGAAATACTGACACAGAAAGAAAATAGTATGAGCAAACGCTGGGGCCCAAACTATCTAAATAGAAAAGGATAGGAAGGGTACTTACTGCAATCCCAGAAAACCCTGAAAAGCACCAACTCTACTAATTTCAAAATCACCTGAGATCACACGACCTCTACCACCTAAATTAGTTCTCTGGTGTAACAAAATAAAAACAGCAGCCACTGAAAAAACTGGAAAAAGCAAAAGAACAAAACTCAGTGGCTGAACTAAACTGAGAGGGCAGAAGCCCCCGGAGGGGACCCTGAAGGCCCCCAAAGAAGTGCAGGACAAAATGCAAAAATATAGCACAAACACAAAAGAAGCAAAAGTCTTATCTGTAAGCAGGAGATGCAGACACGACACAGCAGGCTACAAGGGAAACTGGAATGAAGGATTCAGACCAGAACAATTGATCACCGGCAACCCTGATGGGAAAATGACTCCCTTATATAAGACCAGTCAGTAACACCTGATTCCCAGTCCTCACAATCTTCACTAGCACCGCTTGTAACCACCAGAGGGAGCCTCTGCTCAGAACTCATCTCAAACCCATTCACAACAGTACCCCCCCCTTGAGGAGGGGTCACCGAACCCTCATTTGAGCAACCAGGTCGGTCAGGATGAGTTCTATGATACGCACGGATAAGTCTCCTAGCATGGATGTCCGAAGCAAACACCCAAGAATTGTCTTCCTGACCATAACCTCTTCATTTAACCAAATACTGGAGTTTCCGTCTAGAAAAACGAGAATCCAATATTTTCTCAACCACATACTCCAGATTGCCCTCAACCAAAACAGGGTCAGGAGGCACAGCAGCAGGAACCACTGGCTCAACAAACCTCTTCAACAAGGACTTGTGGAACACGTTATGGATCTTAAATGTCCCTGGAAGAAGCAAACGAAAAGAAACAGGATTAATAATCTCCATGATCTTATAAGGTCCAATGAACCTAGGCTTAAATTTAGGAGATGCTACTCTCATAGGAATATTCTTTGAGGACAACCAGACCAAGTCCCCCACTTTAAACCGAGGACCATCAGTCCTATGCCGGTTAGCAAACCGCTGGGCCTTCTCCTGAGAGAGGGACAACCTCTCCACTACCTGGTCCCAAATCTGTTGCATACGCTCCACAACAGAGTCAACACCTGGACAGACAGAAGCCTCCGTCTGTCCTGAAGAAAATCGAGGGTGAAACCCAGAATTACAGAAACATGGAGACATCAAAGTGGCAGAGCTAGCCCTATTATTAAGAGCAAACTCAGCCAAAGGCAAAAAAGAGACCCAGTCATCCTGATCAGCAGACACAAAGCATCTTAGATAAGTCTCCAATGTCTGGTTTGTTCTCTCAGTTTGACCATTGGTCTGAGGATGAAATGCCGAGGAGAAAGACAATTGAACACCCAGTTTAGAACAAAAAGTCCTCCAAAATCTGGAAACAAACTGGACTCCTCTGTCAGACACAATGTTCTCAGGAATGCCGTGTAAACGAACCACGTGCTGTCATGGGTGCATCGCCACAAAGATCGTCGCGATTGCACATTCTGACTTCTCACAGCTGAGTTGCTGGTTCTTTGTTTTTTGGTAATGAGAGAGTTAATTTTACCTAGCTCTTTGCTAAGGCTAGGTGCAGCCTCGCCCGGCTGCTTTTGATTATGTTCTAATTAGTTTCCTTTATATTCCTGCCAGTCTGGGTGTTAGATGCCGGTGAAAGCATTCATGTAGTCTAGCAGACTGGATCGGTTCTGAGAATACTTAAGCTAAGAGCTCCTTAGTTGTTTTTACTCTTACAGCTTATAGTTTTTCTCTGAGACCTTAGGTGTTCCTACTGTGTGTGAGTGTTGTATGTAAGACTTTATTTACTTTATTTCTTGTCTTTCTTGTATGTCTTTCTGTTCATTAACCGTTACCTGTTCATTCCCTTTGGTGGTATTCAGGGTCCTTCTTAGGACTAGAATACAGTTGGCAGGGATTGATAGGAGACAGGGTTTACGCTGGTGGCCTGGACCTCTGTACCTTTAACAGTACCTCCAGGTTGAGGGATTAGTTAGGACCCCAGTTTAGGGTCAGCTTAGACCCCGGTCACCCTCTAGCCGGAGACAGCGTATAACGGATTCCGTTTTGACCCACTGGACATTCTGTCAGGTAAATCTATGTTATCATATATCTATGCGCATGTTATATAGTATGTTGCCCTTTTGATATAGATTACTGACATCACATATATATATCTGCTATACAGCGTGACATTTTCACCGGCCCAACTAAAGATTCTCCCCAGCTGTCATGGATCCAGTAGCCCAGCTGGCCCGGCAGTTGCAGGGGTTGTCCATGGAATTTGCAGACATTAAGTCCAAGGTTTTGTCCAAACCAGATCTGAACCTAAGGTTGCTCTCCCGGACAGGTTCACTGGTGGGCGGGACAAATTTTTTACTTTTCGGGAGGCATGTAAATTGTAATTTCGGCTGCGGCCTCGGTCATCTGGGAGTGAAGAGCAGAGGGTGGGAATTGTTATCTCGCTCTTACAAGGGGACCCTCAATCTTGGGCGTTCTCTATTCCTCCAGGCTCCCCAGATCTCCAGTCAGTGGATCGATTTTTTACTGCCCTGGGTCTGGTATATGATGATCCGGATCGAGTCTCCCTTGCTGAAACAAGGTTACGTAAAATACGGCAAGGAAATCGTCCAGCGGAGGAATATTCTTCTGAGTTCCGTAGATGGGCAACAGATACTCAGTGGAATGACCCAGCTCTTAGGAGCCAGTTTTGTCAAGGGTTGTCAGACAAATTAAAAGATGTGTTGGCTCAGTATGAGTCTCCTCCATCACTGGAGGCTGCTATGGCCCTCGCTATTCGCATTGATAGACGACTTCGGGGAAGACGCGAGGTAACTCCGCCCCCCGTGATGACTCCACCTACTACTAAAGTCCCTTATACTGAGGTTCCCCTGGTCTGTTCTGAGGAACCCATGCAGTTGGGAGGGACATCATTTTGTAGGAGGGAATCGGCGGTGCGCCGCAAGACTAGAAGGTGTTTCTTTTGCGGGAGAGAGGGACATTTTGTTGGGGGGTGTCCATCCCGGACCTCTTTGAGCCAAGGAGTTAACCTGGGAGTGTGTATTTCGTCCCCAAATCCCTCTCAGTTTCTCGTGCCTGCGGAGGTGGTGATTGGTACTAGAACTGAGAGGATTTCTGTTTTTCTTGATAGTGGTCCGGGGCTAATCTGGTGGACGCTCGGTTTGCCCAGGTGCATGGTATGCAACTGAGTGTATTGGCCAAACCGGTCCCTATACTCTCTATTGATTCTAGACCTCTTGGTCAAGGTAGCTTGGTACAAGCTGTTCATAACATAGATCTTCGAGTAGGGGCAATACATAAAGAGCAATTGTCTTGTTATGTGTTGGAGGGTCTACCTACTCCTATTGTGTTGGGACTTCCTTGGTTGGCTAAACATAACCCAGTGATTGATTGGCAATCCAGAAAGATAAGCCAGTGGGGTGAATTTTGCAAGAATAACTGCATGAGCACGGTCATCGGTGCGGTTGTGCCTAGGACTTTGCCTCCTTTTCTGGAGGACTTTGGGGAGATGTTCTCAGAGGAGGGGTGTAAAGAGTTACCTCCTCATCGCGCATATGACTGCTCAATAAAGTTGCTTCCTGATGCCTTATCTCGTACTTTCCCAGGGACCGGGA
Organism: Oophaga sylvatica; assembly: GCA_033576555.1. Taxonomy (NCBI): domain Eukaryota; kingdom Metazoa; phylum Chordata; class Amphibia; order Anura; family Dendrobatidae; genus Oophaga; species Oophaga sylvatica. Next base: position 155,780,159 of record JARQOD010000008.1, read on the forward strand.
GGATGGATGATCCGGTTCCTATTCCTCAGGAGGGAGTTGTAGTGTCAGCTGTATGCTCTGAGCTTGAGGGGGATGTATTGGGGGCTCAGGGGACGCCCCTGTGGGACTTCCAGGGAGACTGATAGTTCCAGATCAGTTAAGACTGAAGGTTACGGAGAACCGTTACAAACGGATGGCTGATAGGGGGAGAGTTTCTGGTCGAGATCTGAAGGTGAACGATCTGGTGTGGTTGTCTACCAGGAATATAAAACTTAAAGTTTCCTCCTGGAGGTTGGGTCCCAGATTCATCGGGCCGTACAGGATCAGTTCCATAATTAATCCTGTGGCATTTCGTCTGGACCTCCCTCCTACGTTTAAAAATCATAATGTGTTTCACAAGTCATTACTTAAAAAGTATGTGGCACCAGTCATACCGTCACCTCTACCTCCTTCAGTGGTGGTCAATGATAACGTGGAAATTCATGGGTCGAAAATCATTGACTCACGTCTCAGTCGCCGATCCCTTCAGTACTTAGTTCATTGGAGGGGGTATGGTCCTGAGGAGGGGACGTGGGTCCCTGCGTCTGATGTTAACGCAGATCGATTGGTTCGACCTTTCACACAACTCACCCGGGCAGACCTGGCCCTGAGGGTCCGGAGGCCCTTGTAGAAGGGGGGGTACTGTCATGGGTGCATCGCCACAAAGATCGTCGCGATTGCACATTCTGACTTCTCACAGCTGAGTTGCTGGTTCTTTGTTTTTTGGTAATGAGAGAGTTAATTTTACCTAGCTCTTTGCTAAGGCTAGGTGCAGCCTCACCCGGCTGCTTTTGATTATGTTCTAATTAGTTTCCTTTATATTCCTGCCAGTCTGGGTGTTAGATGCCGGTGAAAGCATTCATGTAGTCTAGCAGACTGGATCGGTTCTGAGAATACTTAAGCTAAGAGCTCCTTAGTTGTTTTTACTCTTACAGCTTATAGTTTTTCTCTGAGACCTTAGGTGTTCCTACTGTGTGTGAGTGTTGTATGTAAGACTTTATTTACTTTATTTCTTGTCTTTCTTGTATGTCTTTCTGTTCATTAACCGTTACCTGTTCATTCCCTTTGGTGGTATTCAGGGTCCTTCTTAGGACTAGAATACAGTTGGCAGGGATTGATAGGAGACAGGGTTTACGCTGGTGGCCTGGACCTCTGTACCTTTAACAGTACCTCCAGGTTGAGGGATTAGTTAGGACCCCAGTTTAGGGTCAGCTTAGACCCCGGTCACCCTCTAGCCGGAGACAGCGTATAACGGATTCCGTTTTGACCCACTGGACATTCTGTCAGGTAAATCTATGTTATCATATATCTATGCGCATGTTATATAGTATGTTGCCCTTTTGATATAGATTACTGACATCACATATATATATCTGCTATACAGCGTGACACGTGCTGAAGGAACAACGGCACCAATTCAGAGGAGGAAGGCAACTTAGGTAATGGCACAAGATGTATCATTTTGGAAAACCTATCATAAATTACCCAGATGGTGGTCATTCTCTGAGAAACAGGAAGATCGGAAATGAAATCCATAGAGATATGGGTCCATGGTCTCTTGGGCACAGGCAATGGCATCAACAAACCACTAGAGCGAGAGCAAGGCTTGGAGCGAGAGCAAGTCCCGCAGGACTGCACAAATTCCCTGACATCACGAGACAAGGTAGGCCACCAAAAGGACCGACTAACCAAGTCTCTGGTACCAAAAATTCCGGGATGCCCAGCCAATGCGGAACAATGAATCTCAGACATCACACTCTTTTTCCATTGGTCCGGGACAAACAATTTTCCAACAGGGCAGCGCTCGGGCCTATCCTCCTGACACCCCTCCAGAGCAAGTCTCAAATTGGGCGAGATGGCGGAAAGAACTACACCCTCTTTCAAAATAACAGAAGGATCAGATAACTCAGGAGAGTCCGCAAGGAAACTCCTCGAGAGGGCATCCGCCTTAACATTCTTAGTGCCAGGAAGAAAGGAAACCACAAAATTAAAACGTGTGAAAAACAAGGCCCACCTGGCCTGTCTAGGATTGAGTCGCTTGGCAGATTCCAGATAGACCAGATTCTTATGGTCCGTAAGGACCACCACCTGATGTTTGGCTCCCTCCAGCCAATGTCTCCACTCTTCAAAAGCCCACTTCATGGCCAATAACTCCCGATTACCTACGTCATAATTACGTTCAGTAGGAGAAAATTTTCGAGAGAAAAAGGCACAAGGGTTACTTTTAGAGGTCTCTGGATCTTTTTGGGACAAAACGGCACCTGCCCCAATTTCAGAGGCATCAACCTCCACCTGAAATGGCAGAGAAACATCAGGCTGCCGTAGAACAGGAGCAGAAGTGAATCTCTGCTTAAGTTCCTGAAATGCAGAGACTGCCTCAGGAGGCCAATTCACCACATCAGAACCCTTTCTGGTCAAATCAGTTAATGGTTTAACAATAACCGAGAAATTACCAATAAATTTACGATAAAAATTGGCAAAACCCAAAAATCTCTGAAGAGCCTTTAATGAAGTAGGTTGGACCCAATCACAGATGGCCTGAACCTTGACCGGGTCCATTTCAATAACAGATGGGGACAAAATGAATCCCAGAAATGAGATCCTCTGTACGCCAAAAAGACACTTTGATCCCTTCACATACAGAGCATTCTCTCTCAAAATCTGGAATACAGTTCGAACATGTTTCACATGAGAGTCCCAGTCATTAGAAAAAATCAAGATATCATCCAAATAAACAATCAGAAATTTGTCCACAAAATCCCTGAAAATGTCATTCATGAAGGACTGGAAGACGGAAGGAGCATTAGTGAGCCCAAAGGGCATCACTAGGTACTCAAAATGCCCTTCAGGGGTATTGAATGCCGTCTTCCATTCATCCCCGTGCTTAATGCGAATAAGGTTATACGCCCCCTGAGGTCAAGCTTGGTAAACCAAGTAGCGTTTTTCACCCTGGAAAACAGGTCAGAAATCAAGGGTAACGGGTATTGATATTTCACAGTAATATTGTTCAAGAGACGATAATCAATACACGGCCTTAATGAACCATCTTTTTTGGCCACAAAGAAAAAACCGGCACCTAAGGGTGAAGAGGATGGTCTGATATGACCCTTCTCCAATGATTCCTTGATATAAGACCGCATAGCGTCATGTTCAGGTACAGACAAGTTAAAAAGGCGACCTTTAGGGAATTTACTACCCGGCACTAATTCAATAGCGCAGTCATAGCTCCTATGGGGAGGCAAGGATGCAGATTTACTTTCGCTAAACACATCAGAAAAATCAAACAAAAAGTCAGGAACATCCTGAGCCTGGGGGGAGGCAGAAAAAACAGGAGTGTTGGTATTAACACATTGGCAGCCCCAACTGGTTACAGACACAGATTTCCAATCCAAAACAGGATTATGAGACTGTAACCAAGGAAAACCCAGCACGATAATGTCATGCAGATTATATAGAACCAAAAATTTGCAGCACTCCTGGTGATCAGGTTCAACCCTCATTATCACCTGAGTAGAAAACTGGGGTTTATTCTCAGCCAAAGGGGTAGAATCGATCCCCAGTAGGGGAATAGACTTCTGTAGGGGTATCAAGGGAAACCCACAACGTTTAGCAAAATCATAATCCATCAGGTTAATAGCTGCTCCAGAATCAACGAAAGCCTGAGCAGAAAATGAGGACAGAGAGCATATCAGAGTGACAGTTAATAAAAACTTAGTCTGAACACTACCCAAGACAACTGAGCGTGCAAAACGTCTTCCCCGCTTAGGGCAGACTGAAATAGCATAGAGGCATCACCACAGTAGAAACATAACCCATTGCGCATTCGAAACTCATGACGCTGTGCCCCAGACACCACTCTATCACACTGCATGGGTTCAGAAGCTGGTTCACAAGGCAACACCATTCCACGCATACTTCTCCGCTCACGCAAACGTCTGTCAATTTGAATCGCTAATGACATAGAATCATTGAGACCAGAGGGGACAGGGAATCCCACCATAACATCCTTTACATTATCTGACAGACCCTTCCGGAAAAGGGCCGCCAAAGCGTCGTCATTCCATTTGGTCAGGACTGCCCACCTACGGAATCTCTGACAGTATAACTCAGCGTCATCAAGCCCCTGATTTAATGCCAACAAGGTTTTTTCAGCTTGATCAGTGACATTAGGCTCATCGTACAATAACCCCAAAGCCTGAAAAAACGCATCAACATCACTCAAAACAGGATCCCCAGGTATCAGGGAAAAAGCCCAATCCTGAGGATCGCCGCGCAGGAGAGAGATAATAATTTGAACCTGCTGCGCTGCGTTTCCTGAGGACTTAGATTTTAAGGCAAAAAACAATTTACAATTATTTTTGAAATTCTGAAACTTAGCTCGATCCCCTAAAAACAAATCTGGCATGGGGATCCTAGGTTCCACAACAGGCAACCTAGCAAGATATGCAGCAATACTCTGAACCTCAGTGGCAAGCTGATCCACACGGCCAGACAACTGTGCAAACTCCATTGGGAGAAAAGATCCTCCCCAGCACCCAGAGATACAGAGGAAAAAAAAAAAAATGCAACAAACAGAAAAATATCTCTGACAACTCTGACAACTTTTTTTTCTTTCACAATATTTTTTTTCCTTCTGTGAGTACCATACAATTTCAATTTTTAGGCCGGTGATACTGTTATGTTTCGGTAGCTGAGGAGTGCAGGTAAAAAAGGCAATACACCAGAGAAGTTGGAATCTATGAGATTGCAGTACCCTGACTAACCACCACAACTAGAGGCAGCCGTGGAGCGTTCCTACGTTGGTCCTAGACGCCTCGTCACAGCCTGAGAAACTAACTACACCTAAAGATAGAAATAGGAAAGCTATCTGCCCCGGAGCAGAACCCCAAAGATAACAGAAAGCCCCCAAACATGTAATGGCGGTTAGACAAGAGGAAATACTGACACAGAAAGAAAATAGTATGAGCAAATGCTGGGGCCCAAACTATCTAAATAGAAAAGGATAGGAAGGGTACTTACTGCAATCCCAGAAAACCCTGAAAAGCACCAACTCTACTAATTTCAAAATCACCTGAGATCACACGACCTCTACCACCTAAATTAGTTCTCTGGTGTAACAAAATAAAAACAGCAGCCACTGAAAAAACTGGAAAAAGCAAAAGAACAAAACTCAGTGGCTGAACTAAACTGAGAGGGCAGAAGCCCCTGGAGGGGACCCTGAAGGCCCCCAAAGAAGTGCAGGACAAAATGCAAAAATATAGCACAAACACAAAAGAAGCAAAAGTCTTATCTGTAAGCAGGAGATGCAGACACGACACAGCAGGCTACAAGGGAAACTGGAATGAAGGATTCAGACCAGAACAATTGATCACCGGCAACCCTGATGGGAAAATGACTCCCTTATATAAGACCAGTCAGTAACACCTGATTCCCAGTCCTCACAATCTTCACTAGCACCGCTTGTAACCACCAGAGGGAGCCTCTGCTCAGAACTCATCTCAAACCCATTCACAACAAACCCTTAACATAAGCACACTAGCAGTAGATAGCTGATTTTTCCTTCTCTTCACCGCTCTCAAAGCGTCGGCATGCTTGCTCACTGAAAGTATTCTCAGTTGCCAGTTCTGACCAGGCTAAAGTGGCTATCTTTCTCCACTATTACTGGCCTCCACACAATAAACTAAGTTCCAGCTGTAGTCTTCAGTCTTTCTGTCACTGCTGTTCCCTTTCCTTCGCTTCCTTCTAAGGCTCTGTCTGAAGCAGCTATCAGGACCTTCCGTCAGACTGATCTATGCACACTTCAAGAGCTACTTTCCACTTTCCAAGGGAACTAACAGTCTGTCACGTTCTGAGGTAATCTGAGATCTGAGGTAACTCTCCCTCTCAGCTCGTCTGAGGTACAACCAACAACCAACCAACCTCTCTCTCTGGTGTTCTGGGGAGATCTCTCTTTTCCCTCTGAGGTAAAATCAACAACTAACTGCTGTCCTCCACTACCCTTATATATATATGCATACTCTTCAAGGGCTCCCTCTGGTGGCTCCAGGGAAAAGTGAAGATGTGAATGAATATCAGGTGTGAGTGTGGGTTTACCTTCTGTGCATCCTCCTGGGTACATGTGGCTCCAGTCACAGCTGGGCTACACATTCACATACCCTCATACGTGACACAGAGCTATGGCAGAGTGACGGGAGGGTCCGCCATTACCCCGACCCTCAGCAATGACATATGGCAGTGACTAAATACTGTGAGGGTCCGCCCTTACCCCTATCCTCAGCACTCGCACCCTATCATATGTGACATACATCAGTGACTAAATACTGTGAGGGTCCGCCATTACACCGATCCTCAGCACTCGCACCTTATCATATGTGACATACGGCAGTGACTATTTACTGTGAGGGTCCGCCATTACCCCGATCCTAAGCACTCGCACCTTATCATATGTGACATACGGCAGTGACTAAATACTGTGAGGGTCCGCCATTACACCGATCCTAAACACTTGCACATTATCATATGTGACATACGGCAGTGACTTAATACTGTGAGGGTCTGCCATTACACCGATCCTAAACACTTCCACCTTATCATACGTGACATACGGCAGTGACTTAATACTGTGAGAGTCTGCCATTACACCGATCCTCAGCACTCTCACCTTATCATATGTGACATAAGGCAGTGACTAAATACTGTGAGGGTCCGCCATTACCCCGATCCTAAACACTCGCACCTTATCATATGTGACATACAGCAGTGGCTAAATACTCTGGGGTCCGCCATTACACCAATCCTCAGCAATCGCACCTTATCATAGGTGACATACGGCAGTGACTAAATACTGTGAGGGTCCGCTATTACACCGATCCTCAGCACTCGCACTTTATCATATGTAACATAAGGCAGTGTCTAAATACTGTGAGGGTATGCCATTACCCCGATCCTCAGCACTCGCATCTTATCATATGTGACATACGGCAGTGACTAAATACTGTGAGGGTCCTCCATTACACAGATCCTCAGCACTTTCACCTTATCATATGTGACATATGGCGGTGACTAAATACTGTGAGGGTCTGCCATTACCCCGATCCTCAGCACTCGCACTTTATTATATGTGACATAAGGCAGTATCTAAATACTGTGAGGGTCCGCCATTACCCCGATCCTCAGCACTCGCATCTTATCATATGTGACATATTGCGTGACTAAATACTGTGAGGGTCCTCCATTACACAGATCCTCAGCACTTGCACCTTATCATATGTGACATACGTCGGTGACTTAATACTGTGAAGGTCTGCCATTACCCTAATCCTAAGCACTCGCACCTTATCATATTTGACATACGGCAGTGACTTAATACTATGAGGGTCCGCTATTACCCCGATCCTCAGCACTCTCACCTTATCATATGTGACATACGCCGGTGACTAAATACTGTGAGGGTCCGCCCTTATCCCTATCCTCAGCACTCGCACCCTATCATATGTGACATATGGCAGTGACTAAATACTGTGAGGGTTCGCCATTACCCCGATCCTTAGCACTCGCCCCTTATCATATGTGACATATGGCAGTGACTAAATACTGTGAGGGTCTGCCATTACCCCGATCCTCAGCACTTGCACCTTATCATATGTGACATACGCCGTGACTTAATACTGTGAGGGTCCGCTATTACCACAATCCTCAGCACTCACATCTTATCATATGTGACATATGGCAGTGATTAAATACTGTGAGGGTCCTCCATTACACAGATCCTCAGCACTTGCACCTTATCATATGTGACATACGCCGGTGACATAATACTGTGAGGGTCCGCCCTTACCCCTATCCTCAGCACTCGCACCCTATCATATGTGACATACAGCAGTGACTAAATACTGTGAGGGTCCGCCATTACCCCGATCCTCAGCACTCGCCCCTTGTCATATGTGACATATGGCGGTGACTAAATACTGTGAGGGTCTGCCATTACCCCGATCCTCAGCACTCGCACTTTATCATATGTGACATATGGCAGTGACTAAATACTGTGAGGGTCCGCCCTTACCCCTATCCTCAGCACTCGCACCCTATCATATGTGACATACAGCAGTGACTAAATACTGTGAGGGTCCGCCATTACCCCGATCCTCAGCACTCTCCCCTTATCATATGTGACATATGGCGGTGACTAAATACTGTGAGGGTCTGCCATTACCCCGATCCTCAGCACTCGCACTTTATCATATGTGACATATGGCAGTGACTAAATACTGTGAGGGTCCGCCATTACCCCGATCCTCAGCACTCGCACCTTATCAAATATGACATACGGCAGTGACTAAATACTGTGAGGGTCTGCCATTACCCCGTTCCTCAGCACTGCACCTTATCATATGTGACATATGGTGGTGACTAAATACTGTGTGGGTCTGCCATTACACCAATCCTCAGCACTCGCACCTTATCATATGTGACATATGGCAGTGACTAAGTACTGTGAGGGTCCGCCATTACCCGATCCTCAGCACTCGCACCTGATCATAGGTGACATACAGCAGTGACTAAATACTGTGAGGGTCCGCCATTACACCGATCCTAAGCACTCACACCTTATCATATGTGACATACGGCAGTGACTAAATACTGTGAGGGTCTGCCATTACCCCGTTCCTCAGCACTGCACCTTATCATATGTGACATATGGTGGTGACTAAATACTGTGTGGGTCTGCCATTACACCAATCCTCAGCACTCGCACCTTATCATATGTGACATATGGCAGTGACTAAATACTGTGAGGGTCCGCTCTTACGCCGATCCTCAGCACTCGCACTTTATCATATGTGACATACGCCGTGACTAAATACTGTGAGGGTCCGCCATTACCCCGATCCTCAGAACTCGCACCTTATCATATGTGACTTACGCCTGTGACTAAATACTGTGAAGACACACAAAAAAGAAAAGCTGACAGCACTCAGACATCAAGATGCACGATCAGATGCCATCTGAACCAGAAGATGGACAAGTACCTACCATGTGAAAAAGGAGAACAGCATAAAATCCGGGTGAAGAAGTAAAGATTCTTTATTTTGCCAGATGCAACGTTTCAACCAATACAGGTCTTTTTCAAGCATACAATATTGTCATAATGGCAGCCTTAAATAGGAAGTGGATTCCAGATCCACCAATCACTATCCAGAGGCCGTCCAATATAGATAACATCGCAGGTACATAAAAACAAATATTTACAATGCATAATCTTATACAAACATGTTCAATTTAATTACACAATAAACAAAATATCAATGTTCAAGTTATATAATAAAATCACAAACCATCACAATCAAAAAATGGCATCAGAGTAGTCCTGGATATAACAGGCCCAATCGTAAGGCATGTAGATGTAAATAGACTTCAGAGACCAATGGATGTGCTCCTAAATCTCGGCGCCAGAAAAGGGTGTATACACATCAACCAAAATGATTACTCATCGACATCACAGCCCAAAAGGGGGAAATTTACATACCAATGCATCTCTGTCCCCACTCAGCCGCGTGACTAGTCTCTAATGAAATGCAAGGCGGAGCCGGCCCATAGTGAAGGCGTCATAACCGTAAAGCAACACTCCAGAGACGCTTGCAGGCATAATCACTGCATAAGCGCGACCACGTGATGAGTCATGTGACAAACCACACGGCAGCGTCATGCACAGAGATCAGCCTGCACATCTGAGGGGCGGTACAGTGACGTCTACAGGAGGCTCGCTACCAGGTTGCATAGCAACACTATAAACAGGAAGCCTGAGCGCGCATCAGAGAGGCAGTACGTCACCATGACGACCACTATAGGAATATCGCCATATCCATGGCGATGTATCTAGTCTCAGCGCTACCTCAGGACATATCCCATATAGAGAGCAAATAGAAAGAGATCACATCGTCATATATAAAGCAAATGCATGTTATAATATGCAGAAGACTTAGTGGGACCGTCAGAGTATATAGAACATAAATAGAGGTATACATCCTAATATTAGCACCACATTGCTACAATACCATATACATCTACAATTGACATGACTACATGATACATCATAATCCTATCAAAAATAATGACTCCAATGAAAATAAAAGTAAATAAACAAAGGGCAAAGGGGAGAGAAAGCCCAAAAGATTCGGGACATCCAGTCCCCTCCGTCCCATGTTCATCAGACTAAGTCATAACCTAAAAAAGAAAAAAGAAAAACAAAATTAAAAATAGTACCTAAATAAACTGATAAAATGCATAGACCGATAACAAAAAAGAGAAACTGTTCAGGAAACACATATCTGTAAATTATAATCTATATTTAAACCTCTGGGTTGCAATGTACCTAATTTGGAGATTCACTTTAACTCCTTCTGCTTAAGAAGTCTAGTCCTGTCCCCACCTCGTCTCTGGATCGGGACACTGTCAATCACTCGGAACCTAAGTTGACTGACCAAATGATTGATCTCACAAAAATGTTTAGGAACAGGTAATTCAACTGCCTTTGTTCTAATGGTACTCTTGTGCTTCCCAATACGTGCCCTGACCTCCATCGTCGCTCTCCAATATATACCAATCCACAAGGGCACAAAAGCATGTATATAACAAAGCTAGAAGTGCAAGTATATCTCTCTTTGAGCCATATCTTTTTACCCGTCTGAGGGTGATGGAAAAAATCTCCCCTGATCATATTGTTACAAGAAGCACATCCTAAGCATGGGAAATTACCCATCCTAGGAGGATGTAATGTGGTCTGTATAGAAAGTTTATTGGATCCAACATCTGACTTGACAAGCCTATCTCTAAGGTTACGGCCACGTTTATATGAAAAGATAGGGGGCAATGAAAATTCAGTAACATTCGGCAAACCTTGATGTAGAAGATGCCAGTGTCTCCTCAGCACATTACCTATCCTACCACTAGCAGTGGAGAAAGTAGAGACAAAGGGAATACGTTTCCCCTTTTCCTTCAATTTCCTGTAACGCATATCCTGGCATGATAAATCCTTTGACTTGTTCACATAAGGAGTTACTTCCCCAATTGGATAGCCCCTATTTACAAACTTGTGACACATCTCGTCCAATCTAGGAGATAGCAGTCTATCATCAGACACAATCCTCCGTACCCTGACCATCTGACTCCATGGTAACGACCCAACTATTCTCCTCGGGTGATGGCTGTCGTAATGGAGCATGCTATTTTTGTCAGTCTGTTTATCAAATAAATCAGTTTTTAGTACAGTCCCTTCCTTATATACCATAGTGTCCAAAAATTGTATACGCTCTAAAGAATATGCAAGCGTGAACTTTAACTCTGGATATATGTCATTGAGCCCAGCATGAAATCTATTGAGCTCACTGACATCACCATCCCACACCAAGAAGATGTCGTCGATGTAGCGCCACCAGGCCCGGACATGAGGCCAAAATGAGGAACTGTACACGAACCTGTCCTCAAGCACCGCCATATAGATGTTAGCATAGGTGGGGGCCACATTGGACCCCATGCCGGTGCCTCTTAACTGAAGGTAGTAATCATCCCCATAGAGAAAAAAATTTCTCCTGAGGATGAACTCCAACAGTGTGAGGACAAGACGTGCACAATTAGGCCCTACGTCCGAGCCCGACAGCACCACGTCGACGGCATCAAGACCCTTAGTATGTTCAATGGACGTATACAGTGATACCACGTCAAGAGATACCAACCATGTATTAGCAGAAATGGTCAAACCATTGATCTTATCCAAGAAATCACCTGTATCTTTGATATAAGATCTTGCTGAACAAGCAAATCTACACAAAATCTTATCCAAAAAGATGGCTACCTTATTAAACATAGACCCTCTACCGGACACTAAGGGGCGGCCAGGAGGATTCATCAAATCCTTATGTATTTTTGGTAGTGTGTATAGAATAGGTCTGACTGGTGAATCTACAATCAGAAATTCCGCCAACTTCTGATCAATGAGCCCATCATTGAGAGACTCATTGACCAAGAGTCTAAGTTCCCTTTGATAGCCATTAGTAGGGTCCTCTGTTAATTTACGATAGATCTCATCATCAGATAACTGTCTGAACACCTCAGCTTTATATTGAACCGCGTCCATAATAACCACTGCTCCGCCTTTCTCGGCTGGTTTAATCGTTATAGCCGGGTTATTGGACAGGTCAAATAAAGCCTTCTTCTCTTTAGGGATAGATTACATCTCTCTCGATATTTAAAATCTTTCTTAAGTTTATCAAAATCTTTCTCAACCAATTGAACATACGATTCAACAAAATGGTTTTTAACTGGTGGTTGAAAAGTACTCCTGTTATATAAACCTAGAGCATGTAACGTAAATCCCGCCCCTTGGGTGTTGCTCAAATCATTATTAACATTAGTTTTATCTGAGAAATATACAGCCAATCGAAGTCGCCTAAAAAAAGAGAACATGTCAACTTTAAGATCAAACCAATCAGGTAAATTTGTCAGGCAGAATGACAATCCCCTCTCCAACACATTATTTTCCAAATCTGATAGTGTAATTGAGGATATATTTACCACTAAGGATTGGCCATCTAATTGTTTCTCTATTTGTCCTCCGAATTCTTGGATCTCGTGGTGATGTTGCGTGTCTGTCTCTGTTCCTGTGTCTGTCTCTGTTCCTATATGGCAGTGCTTGAGGACAGGTTCGTGTACAGTTCCTCGTTTTGGCCTCATGTCCGGGCCTGGTGGCGCTACATCGACGACATCTTCATGGTGTGGGATGGTGATGTCAGTGAACTCAATAGATTTCATGCTGGGCTCAATGACATATATCCAGAGTTAAAGTTCACGCTTGCATATTCTTTAGAGCGTATACAATTTTTGGACACTATGGTATATAAGGAAGGGACTGTACTAAAAACTGATTTATTTGTTAAACAGACTGACAAAAATAGCATGCTCCATTACGACAGCCATCACCCAAGGAGAATGGTTGAGTCGTTACCATGGAGTCAGATGGTCAGGGTACGGAGGATTGTGTGTGATGATAGACTGCTATCTCCTAGATTGGACGAGATGTGTCACAAGTTTGTAAATAGTGGCTATCCAATTGGGGAAGTAACTCCTTATGTGAACAAGGCAAAGGATTTATCATGCCAGGATATGCGTTACAGGAAATTGAAGGAAAAGGGGAAACGTATTCCCTTTGTCTCTACTTTCTCCACTGCTAGTGGTAGGATAGGTAATGTGCTGAGGAGACACTGGCATCTTCTACATCAAGGTTTGCCGAATGTTACTGAATTTTCATTGCCCCCTATCTTTTCATATAACGTGGCTGTAACCTTAGAGATAGGCTTGTCAAATCAGATGTTGGATCCAATAAACTTTCTATACAGACCACATTACATCCTCCTAGGATGGGTAATTTCCCATGCTTAGGATGTGCTTCTTGTAACAATATGATCAGGGGAGATTTTTTCCATCACCCTCAGACGGGTAAAAAGATATGGCTCAAAGAGAGATATACTTGCACTTCTAGCTTTGTTATATACATGCTTTTGTGCCCTTGTGGATTGGTATATATTGGAGAGACGACGATGGAGGTCAGGGCACGTATTGGGAAGCACAAGAGTACCATTAGAACAAAGGCAGTTGAATTACCTGTTCCTAAAGATTTTTGTGAGATCAATCATTTGGTCAGTCAACTTAGGTTCCGAGTGATTGACAGTGTCCCGATCCAGAGACGAGGTGGGGACAGGACTAGACTTCTTAAGCAGAAGGAGTTAAAGTGAATCTCCAAATTAGGTACATTGCAACCCAGAGGTTTAAATATAGATTATAATTTACAGATATGTGTTTCCTGAACAGTTTCTCTTTTTTGTTATCGGTCTATGCATTTTATCAGTTTATTTAGGTACTATTTTTAACCCCTTACTGCCATCGGACGTACTATCCCGTCCATGGTACCTGGGCCCGTATGACCGGGGACGGGATAGTACGTCTCGTGCGATCGGACGCGCTCCCGGGGGAAGCGCAGCCGATCGTGGCCGGGTGTCAGCTGATTATCACAGCTGACACCCATGACTGTGTGTCAGGAGCGGTCACGGACCGCTCCCGGCACATTAACCCCTTGCACACCGCGATCAAACATGATCGCGGTGTACTGGGGGCACAGGGGAGGATCGCGCAGGGTGGGGGCTCCCTGCGCGCCCCCCTGAGACCCTCAGAGCAGCGCGATGTGATCGCGCTGTTCTGAGGGCTTCCTCCCTCCCAGGACCCGGATCCAAGATGGCGCCGGGGTCCTGGAGGGAGGCGGCTACCTCAGTGCCTGCCGAGAGCAGGCACTGAGAAGCCTGCTGCACTGCCTGAGCGATCGCTGGTGTGAAAGAGTGCTGTGCACACTGTCACACCAGCGATCTGATAAAATACAGTGATGTCCCACCCTGGGACAAAGTAAAAAAGTTAAAAAATAAAAATAAACATGTTTTAAAAAAAAATCCAAAATAAATAAAAAAAATATATATATATTCCCCAATAAATTCACTTCTTCCTGTAAATAAAAAAATAAAAATAAATAAAAGTACACATATTTGGTATCGCCGCGTCCGTAACGACCCCCCCTATAAAATTGTCCCACTAGTTAACCCCTTTAGTGAACCCCTTAAAAAAAAAAAAAAAAACGAAGCAAAAAATCAATGCTTTATCATCATACCGCCGAACAAAAATGGAATAACACGCGATCAAAAGGACCGATATAAAAAAACATGGTACTGCTGAAAACGTCATCTTGTCCCGCAAAAAACGAGCCATCATACAGCATCATCAGCGAAAAAATAAAAAAGTTATAGCTCGCAGAATAAAGCGATGCAAAAATAATTATTTTTTATATAAAATTGTTTTTATTCTATAAAAGCGCCAAAACATGAAAAAATATATAAATGAGGTATCGCCATAATCGTACTGACCCGAAGAATAAAACTGCTTTATCAATTTTACCACACGCAGAACGGTATAAACGCCTCCCCCAAAAGAAATTCATGAATTGCTGATTTTTGTTCATTCTAACCTCCCAAAAATCGAAATAAAAAGCGATCAAAAAACGTCACCTGCTCAAAAATGGTACCAATAAAAACGTCAACTCGTCCCGCAAAAAATAAGACCTCACATGACTCTGTGGGCCAAAATATGCAAAAATTATAGCTCTCAAAATGTGATGATGCAAAAACTATTTTTGCAATAAAAAGCGTCTTTTAGCGTGACAGCTGCCAATCATAAAAACCCGCTATAAATAGTAAATCAAACCCCCCTTTATCACCCCCTTAGTTAGGGAAAAATAATAAAATTAAAAAAAAGTATTTATTTCCATTTTCCCATTAGGGTTAGGGTTAGAGTTGCGGCTAAAGTTAGGGTTAGGGTTGGCGCTAAAGTTAGGATTAGGGTTAGGGTTGGGATTAGGGGTGTGTTAGGGTTAGGTTTGTGGTTAGGGTTGGGACTAGGGTTAGGGGTGTGTTGGGGTTAGGGTGGAGTTAGAATTGGGGGGTTTCCGCTGTTTAGGCACATCAGGGGCTCTCCAAATGTGACATGGCGTCTGATCTCAATTCCAGCCAATTCTGCGTTGAAAAAGTCAAACGGTGCTCCTTCACTTCTCAGCTCTGCCATGTGTCCAAACAGTAGTTTATCCCCACATATGGGGTATCAGCGTACTCTGGACCCCAAGAGTTATTGTGCAATTTGTCCTATTTCTTCTGTTACCCTTGGGAAAATAAAAAACTGGGGGCGAAAATATCATTTTTGTACAAAAAAAAATATTTTTTTGTTTTTACGGCTGTACATTATAAACTTCTGTGAAGCACTTGGGGCTTCATAGCGCTCACCACACATCTAGATAAGTTCCTTGTGGGGTCTATTTTCCAAAATGGGGTCACTTGTTGGGGATTTCCACTGTTTAGGCGCATCAGGGGCTCTCCAAATGCGACATGACGCCCCCAGACCATTCCATCAAAGTCTGCAATCCAAAACGTCACTACTTCCCTTCCGAGCCCCAACGTGTACCCATACAGTAGTTTTCTCCCACATATTGGATATCAGCTTACTCAGGACAAATTGGACAACAACTTTTGGGGTCCAATTTCTCCTGTTACCCTTGTAAAAATAAAATATTGGGGAAAAAAAAATCATTTTTACAAAAAAAAAAAAAGATTTTTTATTTTTACGGCTGTGCGTTATAAACTTCTGTGAAGCACTTCGGGGTTCAAAGTGCTCACCACACATCTAGACAAGTTCCTTGTGGGGTCTATTTTCCAAAATGGGGTCACTTGTGGGGGGTTTCCACTGTTTAGGCGCATCAGGGGCTCTCCAAATGCGACATGACGCCCCCAGACCATTCCATCAAAGTCTGCAATCCAAAACGTCACTACTTCCCTTCCGAGCCCTGACGTGCGCCCATACAGTAGTTTTCTCCCACATATTGGGTATCAGCGTACTCAGGACAAATTGGACAACAACTTTTGGGGTCCAATTTCTCCTGTTACCCTTGTGAAAATAAAATATTGGGGGCGAAAAAATCATTTTTGTAAAAAAAAAGGATTTTTTATTTTTACGGCTGTACGTTATAAACTTCTGTGAAGCACTTCGGGGTTCAAAGTGCTCACCACACATCTAGATAAGTTTCTTGTGGGGTCTATTTGCCAAAATGGGGTCACTTGTGGGGGGTTTCCACTGTATAGGTGCATCAGGGGCTCTCCAAATGTGACATGACGCCCCCAGACCATTCCATCAAAGTCTGCAATCCAAAACGTCACTACTTCCCTTCCGAGCCCTGACGTGCGCCCATACAGTAGTTTTCTCCCACATATTGGATATCAGCGTACTCAGGACAAATTGGACAACAACTTTTGTGTTCCAATTTCTTCTGTTACCCTTGTGAAAATAAAATATTGGGGGCGAAAAAATCATTTTTGTAAAAAAAAAAAAAAGATTTTTTATTTTACGGCTGTACGTTATAAACTTTAGTGAAACACCTGGGGGTTAAAAGTTCTCACCACACATCTAGATAAGTTCCTTGAGGGGTCTAGTTTCCAAAATGGTGTCATTTATGGGGGTTTCCATTGTTTAGGCAGATCAGGAGCTCTCCAAATACGACATGGCGTCCAGCCAATTCTGCGTTGAAAAAGTCAGACGGCGCTCCTTCCCTTCCAAACTCTGCCATGCACCCAAACAGTGGTTTACCCCCACATATGGGGTATCAGCGCACTCAGGACAAATTGCACAATAACTTTTGGAGTCTTGTTACCCTTGGAAAAATAAAAATTGGGGTGAAAAGATCATTTTTGTGGAAAAAATATGATTTTTAAATTTTACGGCTCTACGTTATAAACTTGTGTGAAGCACTTGGGGGTTCAAATTGCTCACCAAAGATCTAGAAAAGTTCCTTAGGGGGTCTAGTTTCCCAAATGGGGGTCATTTGTGGGGGGTTTCCACTGTTTAGGCATATCAGGGGCTCTCCAAATGCAACATGGCATCCAATCTCAATTCCAGCCAATTTTGGTTGGAAAAAGTCAAATGGTGCTCCTTCGATTCCGAGCTCTGCCGTGCGCCCAAACAGTGGTTCCCCCCCACATATGGGGTATCAGCGTACTCAGGACAAATTGGACAACAACTTATGTGGTCCAATTTCTCCTGTTACCCTTGGAAAAATAAAAAATTAGTGACTAAAAGATAATTTTTGTGGGAAAAAAATAGGATTTTTTATTTTCATGCCCGGGCATTATAAACTTGTGTGAAGCACTTGGGGGTTCAAAGTGCTCACCAAAGATCTAGATAAGTTCCTTAGGGGGTCTAGTTTCCAAAATGGGGTCACTTGTGGGGGGTTTCCACTGTTTAGGCTCATCTGGGGCACTGCAAACGGAACATGACCCCCATCAACGTCTGCACTCCAAAACGTTACTACTTCCTTTCCAAGCCCTGCCGTGCACCCAAACAGTTCCCCCCCCACATATGGGGTATCAGCGTACTCAGGACAAATTGGACAACAACTTTTGGGGTCCAATTTCCTTGGGAAAATTCAAAAATTTGGGACTAAAAAATCATTTTTGTGGAAAATTGTTTTTTTTTTTTTTCACACCCAGGCATTATAAGCTTTTGTGAAACACTTGGGGGTTCAAAGTGCTCACAACAGATCTAGATAAGTACCTTAGGGGGTCTAGTTTCCAAAATGGTGTCACTTGTGGGGGTTTCCACTGTTTAGGCGCATCAGGGGCTCTCCAAACACGACATGGCGTCCAATCTCAATTCCCGCCAATTTTAGTTTGAAAAAGTCAAACGGCGCTCCTTCCCTTACGAGCTCTGCCGTGTGCCCAGACAGTGGTTTTCCCCCACATATTGGGTATTGGCGTACTCAGGAGAAATTGCATAACAACCTTATCTGTCCATTTTCTCCTTTTACCCTTGTGAAAATAAAAAAAAAGTTTGTAAAAGATCATTTTTGTGGCTAAAAAGTTAAATATTCATTTTTTCCTTCCACGTTGCTTTAGTTCCTGTGAAGCACCTGAAGGGTTAATAATCTTCTTGAATGTGGTTTTGAGTACCTTGAGGGGTGCAGTTTTTAGAATGGTGTCACTTTTGGGTATTTTCTGCCATATAGACCCCTCAAAGTGACTTCAAATGAGAGGTGGTCCCTAAAAAAAATGGCTTTGTAAATTTTGTTGTAAAAATGAGAAATCGCTGGTCAACTTTTAACCCTTATAACTTCCTAACAAAAAAAAATTTTGGTTCCAAAATTGTGCTGATGTAAAGTAGACATGTGGGAAATGTTATTTATTAACTATTTTGTGTGATATATTTCTCTGTTTTAAGGGAATAAAAATTCAAAGTTTGAAAATTGCAAAATTTTAAAAATTTTCGCCATATTTGCGTTTTTTTCAAAAATAAACGCAAGTTATATCGAAGAAATTTTACTTCTAACGTGAAGTACAATATGTCACGAGAAAACAATCTCAGAATCGCAAAGATCCGTTGAAGTGTTCCAGAGTTATAACCTCATAAAGAGACAGTGGTCAGAATTGTAAAAATTGGCCCGGTCATTAACGTGCAAACCACCCTTGGGGGTGAAGGGGTTAATTTTGTTTTTCTTTTTTAGGTTATGACTTAGTCTGATGAACATGGGACGGAGGGGACTGGATGTCCCGAATCTTTTGCGCTTTCTCTCCCCTTTGCCCTTTGTTTATTTACTTTTATTTTCATTGGAGTCATTATTTTTGATAGGATTATGATGTATCATGTAGTCATGTCAATTGTAGATGTATATGGTATTGTAGCAATGTGGTGCTAATATTAGGATGTATACCTCTATTTATGTTCTATATACTCTGATGGTCCCACTAAGTCTTCTGCATATTATAACATGCATTTGCTTTATATATGACGATTAGTGTTGAGCGATACTGCTCGATATCTAAAAATATCGGATCGGAATGGTATCGCCGATATCACTAAATATCGTCGATATCCGATTCCGATACCGGAAGTCCCATGTAAGTCTATGGGAACAAAATATCGCAACTAAAAAAACCTTTATTTCCTTGTAAACACTAAATATACACACATAGAATACATATATATATATATACATGTCATTGTGACATATATATATACATATATGTATAGTTTATACACTTCTACATAGTAAAATATCCTCTGATTCAATTGCCGGGTAAAGCCGGCTTCTGTGAAAAGACAGAAGCACCCGACATGAAATGACACTTGGTGTACATAGGGTTAACCATGTCTTTTCATGTCGTTTGCAATCTGATTTGCACAAACAATTACATCAGTCTATGTGTGCAAAATTTCACACCTGTAGGGGTTAATTAAAGGTGTAAATTCGTTGTAAAAAAACGGACTTTTTTGCTACGAATTTACACCTTTAATTAACCCCTACAGGTGTGAAATTTTGCACACTTACACTCATGTAATTGTTTGTGCAAATCAGATATCAAACTACATGAAAAGACATGGTTAACTCTATGTAAACCAAGTGTCATTTCATGTCGGGTTCTGCATTTTCACAAAAGCCGGCAATTGCATTAGCGGCTATTATACTATGTAGAAGTGTATGAACTATAAATATATATATATATGTGTCACAAATTTAATGACATGTATATATATATATGAGGTGTAAAATTGCTGAAAAAAAATGCGTGGGCTCCCGCCCTATTTTCGCAACCAGACAGACAAAGCCAGTGAGTGGGTGCAGATAATAATAGCCCAGAGAGGGACCATTATTTTTGGCCCCCCCCCGGCTACTAACATCTGCCCCCAGACACCCCAGAAAGGGCAAATCTCTAATTAGATTTGCCCTTTCTGGCACTTTGCCCGTCTATTCCCATTGCCCTGTAGCGGTGGCGAATGGGTTAATAAGGGGTTAAAATGACCTTGCAATTGAAAGGTCACTTTAAGCCAGGTTAATAATTGAGAGCTGTCAATTAGACAACTATCAATTATTAATCCTATTGTATGAAAGAAAAATCAAACACACACACTTTAATAAAAAAGAAGTTTAATGAAATAATCACACAGTTTTTGACCATATTTTATTTTCCTGCTAAAACCATTTCCTGTAATAAAAATAAAATAATAAAGCAAAATTATTCTTACCAATCCGATGTACAGTCAGGTCCCACGGTGTAATCCTTCAGAAAGGGTTAATGTTTACTGCAGGGACCACAGCTAATGCTGCAGCCTCACAGTAAACCCCCAAATGAATGAGCTCCTCTCCTGGCTGACAGGAGAGGAAGTGGAAAGCTTAATTGATTGCTTTCCACTTTCACTTCAGGTCAGCCAGGGACACAATCAGTGACGTCAGAGGGAACTGGTTAACAAAAATAGGGGATCCCCTCGAAAAAAATTGGCGTGGGGTCCCCCCTATTTTTGTTAACCAGCCAGATGAAGCAGACCGCTGAGGCCTGGTTTTTCAGGCTGGTAAGGATCCAATATCCATGGACCTTGCCAGCCTGATAATACCAGGCCACAGAAGTCTGCTTAGCTTGGCTGGTTAACAAAAATAGGGGATCCCCTCGAAAAAAAAACGGCGTAGGGGTCCCCCTATTTTTGTTAACCAGCCAAGTAAAATGCAGACTGCTGCGGCCTGGTATTAAAAGACTGTCAAGGCCCATGGATTTTGGCCCTCAACAGCCTGATAATACCAGGCTACAGCAGCCCCACATTTGGCGCATCAAAAGATGTGCCAATTGTGGCACTTTACCCGGCTCTTCCCACTTGCCCTGTAGCGGTGGCAAGCGGGGTAATAAGGGGTTAATGTCACCGTTGATTGCACGGTGACAATAAGCCCGGTTAATAATGGAGAGGCGTCAATAAGACACCGATCCATTATTAATCCCAAAGTTATTAAATGCATAAAAAAAAGACAAAGCAAGAAAAAAGTCTTTTAATGAAATAAAAGAGACAACACAGTTTTCATTTCTTTTATTGTACTCTCATTCCTGTGACGCCATCGATCTCCTGTAAAAAAAGAAAAAAAACAAACCAACAGTATACCACCTGTCCGACGCAGTCCATAGTAACGAGGGTCCCCCGACGATCCAGATCTGCTACATCGCAATGACAGGCAGAGCCTGTCATCGCGACGCAGCACAGCTGATTACCTGCTTCCCCGGCGGTGACGTCATCGGACTGACTGCTTTACGGCCGGGATTACCCAGCAGTCACTGCAGTTATCGCGAGAAACTGCATGTGACCACCGGGGAAAGATGATGGTGGCCATGAAGCAGTCCAGGACGTGACCGCCGGA
This sequence comes from Oophaga sylvatica, assembly GCA_033576555.1. Classification (NCBI taxonomy): domain Eukaryota; kingdom Metazoa; phylum Chordata; class Amphibia; order Anura; family Dendrobatidae; genus Oophaga; species Oophaga sylvatica. The sequence continues at coordinate 155,801,982 of JARQOD010000008.1, forward strand.
GATCTTCTGCCAGGTAAGTGCCGCTGACTCCTGACAGACCCGACCGACGGACACTGACAGTGACAGACCCGACCGACGGACACCAACAGTGACAGTGACAAATCCGATTCTGGTATCCGATAAGACGAAAATATCGAAACGAATTATCGAAAGGCCGATAGAGCTAATATCGGCCGATACCCGATATTTGCATTATCGTATCGCTCAACACTAATGACGATGTGATCTCTTTCTATTTGCTCTCTATATGGGATATGTCCTGAGGTAGCGCTGAGACTAGATACATCGCCATGGATATGGCGATATTCCTATAGTGGTCGTCATGGTGACGTACTGCCTCTCTGATGCGCGCTCAGGCTTCCTGTTTATAGTGTTGCTATGCAACCTGGTAGCGAGCCTCCTGTAGACGTCACTGTACCGCCCCTCAGATGTGCAGGCTGATCTCTGTGCATGACGCTGCCGTGTGGTTTGTCACATGACTCATCACGTGGTCGCGCTTATGCAGTGATTATGCCTGCAAGCGTCTCTGGAGTGTTGCTTTACGGTTATGACGCCTTCACTATGGGCCGGCTCCGCCTTGCATTTCATTAGAGACTAGTCACGCGGCTGAGTGGGGACAGAGATGCATTGGTATGTAAATTTCCCCTTTTGGGCTGTGATGTCGATGAGTAATCATTTTGGTTGATGTGTATACACCCTTTTCTGGCGCCGAGATTTAGGAGCACATCCATTGGTCTCTGAAGTCTATTTACATCTTCATGCCTTACGATTGGGCCTGTTATATCCAGGACTACTCTGATGCCATTTTTTGATTCTTGATGGTTTGTGATTTTATTATATAACTTGAACATTGATATTTTGTTTATTGTGTAATTAAATTGAACATGTTTGTATAAGATTATGCATTGTAAATATTTGTTTTTATGTACCTGCGATGTTATCTATATTGGACGGCCTCTGGATAGTGATTGGTGGATCTGGAATCCACTTCCTATTTAAGGCTGCCATTATGACAATATTTGTATGCTTGAAAATCTGTATGGTGTCGTTGCATCTGCAAAATTAAGATCTTACTTACTTCACCCGATTTGATGATGTTCTTTTCACATGGTAAATACTGTGAGGGTCCGCCATTACCCCGATCCTCAACACTCGCCCTTATCATATGTGACATACGCCTGTGACTAAATGCTGTGAGGGTCCTACCATTACCCCGATCCTCAGCACTCTCACCTTATCATATGTGACATAGCCTGTGACTAAATACTGTGAGGGTCCGCATTACCCCGATCCTCAGCACTCGCACCTTATCATATGTGACATACGCCTGTGACTAAATACTGTGAGGGTCTGCCATTACCCCGATCCTCAGCACTCGCACCTTATCATATGTGACATATGCCTGTGACTAAATACTGTGAGGGTCGCCATTACCCCGATCCTCAGCACTCGCACCTTATCATATGTGACATACGCCTGTGACTAAATACTGTGAGGGTCCGCATTACCCGATCCTCAGCACTCCACCTTATCATATGTGACATACGCCTGTGACTAAATACTGTGAGGGTCGCCATTACCCCGATCCTCAGCACTCTCACCTTATCATATGTGACATACGCCTGTGACTAAATACTGTGAGGGTCTGCCATTACCCCGATCCTCAGCACTCGCACCTTATCATATGTGACATACGCCTGTGACTAAATACTGTGAGGGTCCGTCATTACCCCGATCCTCAGCACTCTCACCTTATCATATGTGACATACGCCTGTGACTAAATACTGTGAGGGTCTGCCATTACCCCGATCCTCAGCACTCGCACCTTATCATATGTGACATACGCCTGTGACTAAATACTGTGAGGGTCCGCATTACCCCGATCCTCAGCACTCGCACCCTATCATATGTGACATACGCCTGTGACTAAATACTGTGAGGGTCTGCCATTACCCCGATCCTCAGCACTCGCACCTTATCATATGTGACATACGCCTGTGACTAAATACTGTGAGGGTCCGCCATTACCCCGATCCTCAGCACTCGCACCTTATCATATGTGACATACGCCTGTGACTAAGTACTGTGAGGGTCCGCCATTACCCCGATCCTCAGCACCTGCACCTTATCATATGTGACATACGCCTGTGACTAAATACTGTGAGGGTCCGCTATTACCCCGATCCTCAGCACTCGCACCTTATCATATGTGACATACGCCTGTGACTAAATACTGTGAGGGTCCGTCATTACCCCGATCCTCAGCACCTGCACCTTATCATATGTGACATACGTCAGTGACTAAATATTAGTATAAAAATATTTTGTGGATTTATTGCGCTGCCAAATATAACTCACAGGTCCATTGTTCATAAAGAAGATGATGATTTATTCATATTCCCAATGCGTTTCAAAATTTAACCCTTCTTCCTCAGGGGATGATAAAGATAGAAAATCGCTGCTTGCTGGTTTAATTACATTCAATTATTTGAATTTGGCGCCGAATAAGTCACAAGTCAATGTAAAAAGTCAAAGTTCATGTAATGACCCATACATTAGCACATGGTTTCCATAAAACATATTAATTTCTATAATTAGCTTCATTCAATAATGAATTAATTCTGTAATCTCATTTGTATCGTAGATGGAAGAAGAAAATGAAAAAGATCTATATAAAAGGAAAAAAGAAAAAGACGAAACGGGACACGAACCAACTCACAGGAAAAATATCAAAAGACATTTGAGAGGGTAGGAGCTAGAGGCAGACACGGACATTCTGCTGCAAGTTCTTCTAAAATAAAAGTTAGTTTTACTTTATCAGCACCAACGATCATCTCCTATCTCGGTAATGGCAAAATCTGTATTCACTGAAGACGAATATTACCTGTGAATTGAGAATGAATGATGAGTTCAGGAGAAGAAAGCAGAGGATTTTACTAATAAGATACAGTCATGGCCTAAAGTGTTGGCACCCTTGAAATTGTTCCAGAAAATGATTGTCATGGTCCAGTCCGGAGTTTGTGCGCTGCTGTCATCTCTCAGGACTGGTCATGCGGGGGTTAATTTCCTCGGCCTCGTTCTGGAGCGGGCTGGGCTATTTCAGTCCGTCACAGCCGGCTTACCAGTGTTAGTGATAGCTCAAGCTTCCAGTTTAGAGCCTCTGACCCCTGTTACCTGGTGATCCTCCTGCCTTTGACTTGTTTACTCGTGTATGATCCGGACTGACTCTGACCCCGTCTCTTGGTATCCGTCTCTGCTGCTACGTTCTCTGTCTGGCTATTTGACCCTCGGCTTGGTATACTGACTACGTGTATTGCTGCTCCTTCTGGTACTTCTGCCTCTGTACGGTTTTGACTCGGCTTGCCTGACCACGCTCCCACCACTTGGTGGTGCCTGTGCTTCTGATTTGTATAGCTTCTTTGTGTACTCAGTCTCACGTCCCTCCCTAGATCCCTCTGGGGAAGGTTGCGCTACACAGCAGTAGTCTGACAGCTCCCATCTGGTTTTGACCTATTGGCTTGTTTCTGACCACGGGCTTGCTGAGACCTCTGGTTCTTGTATGACTGATTATTCCTAACACAGCTTTGGATGTTTTTGCTGCCACCTGGTGGTGGTTTTGGCTGCTGCAGTGCAGGCTTGTCCTGAGCACACTGGCCTGCATTTCAGCTGCTTTACATTATCACTAACCTGACATTTAAACGGGAGTTTGCAATTTTTTTTTTCCCTGGTCATGGATCCACTGCATAACTTGGCGGATCAAGTGTCCAGTTTGACGCAGATGGTGCAGGATTTTTCTGGGAGACATCAGTCCCTTGTTACGTCTCATACCCACTTACAGAAAAAACTTACTGAGAATATTAAGACTGTGCAGGAATACACTTCTCATATTGTTAGTCTACCTGAAAATAAGCTCTTTGAGCCTGTCCAATATCGGTTAAGGGTGCTTCGAGAGTTCCACGACTCTGCTCTGAGTGGGCATCCGGGAATCTCGGCCACTCGTAAAGCCATCACTAGGCTGTTCTGGTGGCCCTCATTGACGTCAGACATCACTGGGTTTGTGTCCTCCTGTGAAACTTGTGCCCGCGCAAAAGCCTCCCGCAACCAGCCGGCCGGGGAATTGGTGCCACTGCCAATTCCGGATAGACCATGGACTCATCTGTCCATGGATTTTGTCACGATCTTCCTCCCTCTAATGGCAAAACCGTGATCTGGGTAGTTGTTGATAGGCTCAGTAAACAAGCACATTTTGTACCTTTAAAGGGCCTTCCGAATGCTGAGACTCTATCTAAACTATTCATTGAGCATGTGATCCGGTTGCATGGTGTGCCTGTCAGTGTGGTGTCTGATAGAGGGGTACAATTCGTGGCAAAATTCTGGAGGGCTTTTTGTAAAAGGCTGGGCATCAGTCTGACCTTTTCATCGGCCTACCATCCCGAGACCAAAGGTCAGACTGAAAGGACCAATCAGTCTTTGAAGCAGATTTTACGGTGTCTGGTCACGTCTAGACAGGATGATTGGTGCTCTGCGATACCTATAGCAGAATTCGCTTTCAATAATCGTGTCAATCAGTCCACTGGTACTTCTCCATTTTTCTGCAACTATGGGTTTCACCCTCATTTTGGTGAGTTTTCCCGGCTGGATTCGGGATGTCCAGGGGCTGATTCGGCCTTTCTGCGGTTGGGGGAGGTCTGGAGGGAGGTTCAGAGAAACATTGGGGAGGCTCAGGGCAAATATAAATTTTTTACAGATAAACGACGTTCTGTGGGGCCAGCTTATCAGGTGGGGGATAAGGTATGGTTATCCACCAAAAATATAAGGCTGAGAATTCCCTCGGCTAAGTTGGGTCCCAAGTTATATTGGTCTGTATGAAATTTTAGAGGTAATTAATCCTGTGGTCTTTCGCCTGCGCTTGCCTCCGTCGTTGCGGATCCCCAATGTGTTCCATAAGGCGCTTCTGAAGCAGTCTGTGCCTTCCTCTGGTGAGTCTCCCTCACACCCACCGCCTGTTGTGGTAGATGGACAGACCGAGTACGAGGTGGAACAGGTGGTGGATTCTCGTATGCTCCGCCGTTCACTTCAGTACTTGGTCCATTGGAAAGGGTACGGTCCTGAGGACCGGTCATGGGTGCCGGCGCGTTTGGTCCATGCTGATCAGTTGGTCCGGGCCTTTCATGCTCGTCATCCAGGGAAGCCTGGGGGTCCGGTGGCCCCCCATTGAGAGGGGAGTACTGTCATGGTCCAGTCCGGAGTTTGTGCGCTGCTGTCCTCTCAGGACTGGTCATGCGGGGGTTAATTTCCTCTGCCTCATTCTGGAGCGGGCTGGGCTATTTCAGTCCGTCACAGCCGGCTTACCAGTGTTAGTGATAGCTCAAGCTTCCAGTTTAGAGCCTCTGACCCCTGTTACCTGGTGATCCTCCTGCCTTTGACTTGTTTACTCGTGTATGATCCGGACTGAATCTGACCCCGTCTCTTGGTATCCATCTCTGCTGCTACGTTCTCTGTCTGGCTATTTGACCCTCAGCTTGGTATACTGATAACGTGTATTGCTGCTCCTTCTGGTACTTCTGCCTCTGTATGGTTTTGACTCGGCTTGCCTGACCACGCTCCCACCACTTGGTGGTGCCTGTGCTTCTGATTTGTATAGCTTCTCTGTGTACAGTCATGGCCAAAAGTTTTGAGAATGACACAAATATTAATTTTTACAGTCTACTGCTTCACTTTTTCTAATGGCAATTTGCATATACTCCAGAATGTTATAAAGAGTGATCAGCTTAACAGCAATTACTTGCAAAGTCAATATTTGGCTAGAAAATGAACTTTATCCCCCAAAACACATTTCAACATCATTGCAGCCCTGCCTTAAAAGGACCAGCTAACCTGTTTTCAGTGATTGCTCCATTAACACAGGTGTGGGTGTTGATGAGGACATGGCTGGAGATCAATCTGTCATGATTAAGGAAGAATGACACCACTGGACACTTTAAAAGGAGGCTGGTGCTTGGCATCATTGTTTCTCTTCTGTTAACCATGGTTATCTCTAAAGAAACACGTGCAGTCATCATTGCAATGCACAAAAATGGCCTAACAGGGAAGAGTATCGCAGCTAGAAAGATTGCACCTCAGTCAACAATCTATCGCATCATCAAGAACTTCAAGGAGAGAGGTTCCATTGTTGCCAAAAAGGCTTCAGGGCGCCCAAGAAAGACCAGCAAGCGCCAGGACCGTCTCTTAAAAGTGTTTCAGCTGTGGGATCGGGCTACCAGCAGTGCAGAGCTTGCTCAGGAATGGCAGCAGGCAGGTGTGAGTGCATCTGCACGCACTGTGAGGCGGAGACTCTTGGAGAAAGGCCTGGTCTCAAGGAGGACAGCAAAGAAGCCACTTCTCTCCAGAAAAAACATCATGGACAGACTGATATTCTGCAAAAGGTACAGGCAGTGGACTGCTGAGGACTGGGGTAAAGTTATTTTCTCTGATGAATCCCCTTTTCGATTGTTTGGGACATCAGGAAAACGCCTCATTCGGAGAAGACAAGGTGAGCGCTACCACCAGTCTTGTCTCATGCCAACTGTTAAGCATCCTGAAACCATTCATGTGTGGGGTTGCTTCTCAGCCAAGGGAATCGGCTCTCTCACAGTGTTGCCTAAAAACACAGCCATGAATAAAGAATGGTACCAGAATGTCCTCCAAAAGCAACTTCTCCCAACCCTCCAAGAGCAGTTTGGCGATCAACAATGCCTTTTCCAGCATGATGGAGCACCTTGCCATAAAGCAAAGGTGATAACTAAATGGCTCAGGGAACAAAACATAGAGATTTTGGGTCCATGTCCTGGAAACTCCCCAGATCTTAATCCCATTGAGAACTTGTGGTCAATCATCAAGAGACGGGTGGACAAACAAAAACCTAAAAATTCTGACAAAATAAAAGTATTGATTGTGCAAGAATGGACTGCTATCAGTCAGGATTTGGTCCAGAAGTTGATGCCAGGGAGAATTGCAGAGGTCCTGAAGAAGAAGGGTCAACACTGCAAATATTGACTTGCTGCATTAACTCATTCTAACTGTCAATATAAGCTTTTGTTACTCATATGTTTGCAATTATTATATTTCTGTCTGTGATAAAAACATCTGTCAAACACACATAAAAACAGAGGGCAGCAGATCATGTGAAAATATAATATTTGTGTCATTCTCAAAACTTTTGGCCATGACTGTACTCAGTCTCATGTCCCTCCCTAGCTCCCTCTGGGGAAGGTTGCGCTACACAGCAGTAGTCTGACAGCTCCCATCTGGTTTTGACCTATTGGCTTGTTTCTGACCACGGGCTTGCTGAGACCTCAGGTTCTTGTATGACTGATTATTCCTAACACAGCTTTGGATTTTTTGCTGCCACCTGGTGGTGGTTTTGGCTGCTGCAGTGCAGGCTTGTCCTGAGCACACTGGCCTGCATTTCAGCTGCTTTACAATGATGTTTTTTTCTCAGGAACTTATTACAATTACTGTACACACGTTTTGTTATACACATGTTTTTTTCCTTTGTGTGTATTGAAACAACATGAAAAACAGAGGAAAAAAGGCTAATTGGACATAATTTCACACAAAACCCCAAAATGGGCTGGACAAAATTGTTGGCACAATTGTGGATAAAGAACTTTTGTTTCAAGCATGTAAAGGGTATGCCACACTAAGTGAGATCGCAAACGAGATCGCTAACGAGATCACTAAAACATCACTATTTAGCGATCTCGATAGTGACCTCGTTGTGTGTGGCATGTAGCAGCGATGTGGCCCCTGCTGGTGATGTCGCTGATCGTTCACTAGCGTTCTGGACCGTTTTTTTATCATTGGCGTCCGCTGGTGAGCCTATATCGCTGTTTGGCACCTTTTGCAAACGACGAGCGACCTCGTTTGTGACGCATATGTTGTTTAGCGTCACGAAGTGGATCGCAATATCTGTAAGTTCTCTTTTGCGTCACAAAGAGGATCGCAGAAGTTGCAAAGCAGGCTAGCAGGACGCAGAGAGCAGGAGTGATGCTGGAAATTCCTATGAATCAGAAGCGCTCAGTACATGCCAATGACATCCTAACGACCGCCAAAGTCGGTAAAGAGATCGCTGACCGCTGATGAGTCGTTTATGAGATCTCCTGTTTGGCAGCTACTAGTGACCTAAAAGAGATCACACCAACGATCTCATTAGCTTGCGTCGTTATCTAGATCGCTAACGAGATCGCTAAGTGTGGCAGTACCTTAATGCTCGTTCAAACTCACCTGTGGCAAGTAACAGGTGTGGGCAATATAAAAATCACACCTGAAACCATTAAGGGGAGGAGTTGACTCAATCTTTGCATAGTGTGTCATCGTGTGTAAGCAGGGCAGGTTCCAGGTGTTCGTGGGCCCTGGGCGAAAGAGTCTCAGTGGGCCCCTTTAACACATACCACAATTCATGATGCTCCGATACGGCAGAGAAATATAGGTATAGTACAATGAAAAATACTTCACTTCTTACATGACATGACTGATATCTATTGTAAATTCTTCAATAGATCAGAAATTGGACAGTACAGTCCTCCATAAAGTATTATGGGCGCCACATAGTGCACCATACAGAATAATGAGCCCCATATAATGTTCCATACAGTATTATGGGCACCATATATTGCTCCATACAGAATCATGGACCCCATATTTTTCTCCATACAGAATAAAGAGCCCTATATGTTGCTCCATACAGAACAATGAGCCCCATATATTGTTCCATACAGTATATAATAGGGCCCATATATTGCTCCATACAGAATAATGGACCCCATATAATGCTCCATACTGTATAATGGACCCCATATAATGCTCCATACTGTATAATGGGCCCCATATACTGCTCCATACAGTATATAATAGGCCCCATATATATTGCTCCATAAAGAATGAGCCCCATGTATTGCTCAATAAATAAAGGGGCCATATAATGTTCCATACAGTATATGATCGACTCCATATAATGCTCCAGTATATGATGGGCCCATATAATGATCCATATATAATTGGCCCCATATATGATACTCCAGTGTATAATGGGCCCCATATATGATGCTCCAGTGTATAATGGGCCCCATATACGATGCTTCAGTGTATAATGGGCCTCATACAAGTGTATGATGGTCCCTATATATAATGCTCCAAACATAAAAAAATAATATGAAATACTCACCTCTCCTTGCTGCTCTGCTCCGGACTCCTCAGCGTCGCCATCTTCCAGCTCTCTGCACTGTGACTGTTCAGGCAGATGGCGCACAGACGTGACGTCATAGCGTCCTCTGACCTGAACATCAGTCAGAAGACGCCGCAGTGATGAAACAGGGAGAGGTAATTATCACAAATGACAGGGCCCTGAGCAAGCGGGGGGCCCACTCGCGGGAGTCGGCACTGGCTCAGACAGCGAGCCCCCATAGTGTGCCGATGTCCCTGATGTCGAGTGGGCCCCCCAGCTTGCTCAGGGCCCCGGTACTAGCCCGGGTATGCCTGGTGCTGACGTCGGCCCTGTGTGTAAGCATGGAGAACAGAAAGAGAAGAAGAGAATTGTCTGAGGACGTGAGTACCAAAAATGTTGACAATCACAAGGTTACAAGACCATCTCCAGAGATCTTGATGTTCACAGTGTACAACATAATCAAGAAGTTGACAACACATGGCACCGTAGCTAATCTCCCTGGGCGTGAACGGCACAGAAAAATTGATGAAATTTTGCTCATTTTTGGTGTTCTGTGTAAATTTATGTTCAATTTGCCTTTTTTCTCTGTTTTTATGTTGTTCCAATACACAAAGGAAATAAACCTGTGTATAACAAAACATGTAACTGTAATAATTTTCTGGGAGAAATACTTCATTTCCTCAAACAATTTCAGCGGTGCCAACACTTTTGGCCACGAATGTATATTACGAAGTTTCTTATTTTCATTTGTACGATTGATTTATGGAAGAAAAAAACAAACAAAACTAAAACGGTTACTTTTTTAACCCCTTAATCCCATCCGACGTAATATTCCATCCATGTGACCCTGGACCTAATTCTCAAGGACGGAATAGTGCGTCACATGCGATGAGCTGCGCTCCCAGGGGCCCCATATACTCCCAGGGGGAGCGCAGCTGATCGCGGCCGGGTGTCAGCTGAATATCACAGCTGACACCCGGCACTATGTGCCCGGAGTGGTCACGGACCGCTGCCGGCACATTAACCCCAGGCACACCGCGATCGAACATGATCGCGGTGTACCGGGGGCACAGGGAAGCATCGCGCAGGGAGGGGGCTTCCTGAGACCCTCAGAACAGCGCGATGTGACCGCGCTGTTCTGAGGCCTTCCGCCCTGCAAGACCCTGGATCCAAGATGGCCGTGGGGTCCTTCAGGGAGGCGGCTTCCTCAGTGCCTGCTGAGAGCAGGCGCTGAGAGCATGCAGCACTACCTGTGAGATCGCTGGTCTCACAGAGTGCTGTGCACACAGTCAGACCAGGGATCTAGTATTATACAGTGATGTCCCACCCTGGGACAAAGTAAAAAAGGTAAAAAAATGAAAAACAAATGTGTAAAAAAAAAATTCAAAATAAAGGAAAAAAAAATATTCCCCAATAAATTCATTTCTTCATGTAAATAAAAAAACAAAACAATAAAAGTACACATAGTTGGTATTGCCGTGTCCGTAACGACCCCCCCTATAAAACTGTCCCACTAGTTAACCCCTTTAGAGAACCCTTTAAAAAAAAACAAAGCAAAAAATCAATGCTTTATCATCATACTGCCGAACAAAAAGTGGAATAACACGCGATCAAAAGACCGATATAAATAAACATGGTACCACTGAAAACGTCATCTTGGCCCGCAAAAAACGAGCCACCATACAGCATCATCAGCGAAAAAATAAAAGTTATAGCTTGCAGAATAAAGCGATGCAAAAATAATTATTTTTTATATAAAATTGTTTTTATTGTATAAAAGCGCCAAAACATAAAAAATGATATAAATGAGGTATCGCCATAATCATACTGACCCGAAGAATAAAACTGCTTCATCAATTTTACCACACGCGGAACGGTATAAACGCCCCCCCAAAAGAAATTCATGAATTGCTGATTTTTGTTCATCATTTGTTCCCAAAAATTGAAATAAAAAGCGATCAAAAAATATCACGTGCCCAAAAATGGAACCAATAAAAATGTCAACTCATACCACAAAAAATAAGACCTCACATGACTCTGTGGGCCAAAATATGCAAAAATTATAGCTCTCAAAATGTGGTGATGCAAACACTATTTTTTGCAATAAAAAGCGTCTTTTAGCGTGACAGCTGCCAATCATAAAAACCCGCTATAAATAGTAAATCAAACCCCCCTTTATCACCCCCTTAGTTAGGGAAAAATAATAAAATTAAAAAAATGTATTTATTTCCATTTTCCCGTTAGGGTTAGGGTTGCGGCTTAAGTTAGGGTTAGGGTTGGGGCTAAAGTTAGGGTTAGGTTTGTGGTTAGGGTTATGGTTAGGGTTGGGACTAGAGTTAGAGGTGTGTTGGGGTTAGGGTTGGAGTTAGAATTGGGGGGTTTCCACTGTTTAGGCACATGAGGGGCTCTCCAAATGTGGCATGGCGTCTGATCGCAATTCCAGCCAATTCTGCATTGAAAAAGTCAAACGGTGCTCCTTCACTTCTGAGCTCTGCCATGCGCCCAAACAGTAATTTACCCCCACATATGGGTGTCAGCGTACTCAGGACAAATTGCACAATAACTCTTGGGTATCACGAGAAACCGCTAGGTGAGCACTTACCAGCGGTTTCAGCAGCTCTGACAGTGGGAGCCTGGAGCCTCCGACGGCCTGTGACAGCGGTACTCACAGCGCCCGAGTGCTGGGCAAGACGATAGCAATACAGCAGAGCTGGAGTTAGCAGAACACCAAGTGGTGAGTGTACTGCCAGGACCTGCGGTCATGTGACCCCAGGGGGCGGAGCTTAGCGTCCTGTAGCTGGGGATGAGTGCAGGGAGCTACTGGGACCCTGGAGAATGGAAAGGGGGTCACCGGACACCAGGTAGAGGACGGGGCACCAGAGGGAGACGGAATCCAAGACAAGCCGAGGTCAGTAAACGTGAGAAACAACGCAGTACACAAGGAGCAGGCAAATCAAGAATAGTCAGGGACGTGGCAGGAGTCAGAAAACCAGAGAAGCATATACACAGTACAGAATCAAGAGGCAAAATCACAACGGGAAACAGAACCGGGTCAGAACCATACAAGCAAGCTAGAACACAGGCACAAGGCACAGGCAAACAGGGGTCAACACACTCAGCCCAGGGCAAAAGTATAACTGACGGGGATTGGAGCTTCCTAGGGCTATAAGAAGCTCTCCCCGAACCAAAGAGAGGCCATAATAATAAACCCCAGGTGTGCAGGTCAGAGCCCGCACTAGGATCAAGACATTAACCCCTGGTGTGCAGGCCAAACCTGCACAGGGATCATGACAGTACCCCCCTCTCAACGGGGGGCCTCTGGACCCCCAGGCTTGCCCGGGTACCTGGCATGGAAAGCCCGAACCAGGCGATCCGCATGTACCGAGCGAGCAGAAACCCATGAGCGATCCTCTGGTCCATATCCCTTCCAGTGGACCAGGTACTGTAAGGAGCGGCGCACCCGCCGAGAGTCCACAATGTGTCCGACCTCATACTCCAAGTGACCCTCCACTAACACAGGAGGAACAACAGACTCAGAGTCCTCCTTGACAGACCCCACGGGTTTCAACAGAGATTTATGGAACACATTGGTTATTTTTAAGGACGGGGGGAGATGCAACCTATATGCCACAGGATTGACTATCTCCACAATCTCGTACGGAACGATGAACTTCGGTCCCAATTTAGCTGATGGTACCTTCAAGTTGATGTTACGTGTGGAAAGCCAAACCTTCTCCCCCGTCTGAAACATGTGTCCCGGGGCTCTCTTTTGTCCGCAAAATATTTATACCTCCCCTGGGCCCGAGATATATTACGCTGGACTTCAGCCCAGATATTTTTTAACCGTAGAACGGATCCCTCCGCCCCTGGACAACCGGAATCCAACCGTGAAAACTCCCCAAAATGGGGATTAAACCCATAATTAATCAGGAATGGGGACATGTTGGTGGATTGACTCACTCGGTTGTTAAAGGCGAATTCCGCCAACGGTAACGCATCACACCAATCCTCCTGTCTGGCGGAGGTCAGACACCTGAGAGTCTGTTCCAGGGATTGATTGGTACGCTCCGTCTGACCATTACTTTCCGGGTGATATGCCGACGAGAAGGAGAGTGAGATGCCCAATTTCTTACAGAATGCCCTCCAAAATTTTGCCACAAACTGCACACCTCTGTCAGACACAACATTCAGGGGTACCCCATGCAAACGGACCACATGCAGCACAAACAATCTTGACAATGTTTCTGCTGAGGGTAATGCTGCCAAGGGAACGAAATGGGCCTGTTTAGAAAACCTGTCCACCACCACCCAAATCACGGTATTGCCCCTGGAAGGTGGAAGACCGGTAATAAAGTCCATGGAGAGATGAGTCCATGGCCTTTCAGGAATCGGTAAAGGTATGAGTTCCCCAGCCGGCCGGCTATGCGAGCTTTTGGAACGGGCACAAACTCCACAAGCAGAAATGAATTTCTTAACATCGGACCCCATTGAAGGCCACCAAAACACCCTGGCTACTGCCTCTCTAGTGGCCGTGATACCAGGATGAGCACTAAGCCTAGACTCATGAAACTCCTGCAGAAGTCTAGGCCGCAATAATTCTGGAACAAACAATTTATCCCCTGGCCTGGCCGCCGGAGCTAGGAACTGAGCCCTCAAAATTTCTTGTTCCAACTCTGTCGAGATCCCCGCCACTACCACCCCCGGACGAAGAATGGAGGACGGTGGCTCGGGGGAGACACAGGGTCAAAACTTCTGGACAGGGCATCCGCTTTAACATTTTTGGACCATGGTCGAAAAGTAATGGAGAATTGAAATCGTGAAAAAAAAAGTGACCAACGGGCTTGTCTAGGCGTAAGCCTCTTAGCAGATTCAAGGTATGCCAAATTTTTGTGATCTGTGATAACAGTGATAGGGTGAGCCGCCCCTTCCACAAAGTGCCTCCATTCTTCGAATGCCAGCTTGACCGCAAGAAGTTCTCTATTGCCTACATCATAGTTTCTCTCAGCGGAAGAGAACTTCTTGGAGAAGAAGGCACAGGGTTTGAGATTAGTAAGGGTGGCCGGACCCTGGGACTACACAGTATCCACCCCCACTTCAGAAGCATCCACCTCCACAATAAAAGGTTTGGACGGGTCTGGCTGAACCAATACTGGGGCGGACATGAAACATTTCTTAAGCGCTGAGAAGGATTCTTTAGCAAGTCTCGACCAATTTTTTACATCAGCACCCTTCTGGGTAAAGGTACTGCCACACTAAACAATCCCGCTAGCGATCACGATAATGACGCATACTAATGCGATCGCTAGCGGTATTGTTTCTATATCGCTGATAGCGGCTTAACTTAGCGATGTCGTTAAGGACGCTATCGCGGTTAGCGATCTCCTTAACGACTTTAGCGGTACAAAAGTACCGCTAAATCGCTAAGAAAAGGTGCCACACTCAGCGATATATACTTACCAGCGGGGGCGCCGACGATAAAATAGGGTCCGGAACGATGTCAGCGACGAGCGAGATCACAGCAGGATCTCAGCAGGGGCCACGTCGCTGGTAGATGTCGCACACAACATCGCTAACGGGATCGCTAAATAGTGACGTTTTTTAGCGATCCCGTTAGCGATGTTGTTTAGTGTGGCATACCCTTTAGATCAGTGAGTGGTTTAACCACTTGTGAGAAACCTTTAATGAATCTCCGATAATAGTTTGCAAATCTTAAAAAGCGCTGGAGCACCTTGAGATCTCGAGGCTGAACCCAGTCTACAATAGCCAGCACCTTCTTAGGATCCATACGAAACCCCACACCGGACACAATCAGCCCCAAAAAAGACAGTTCCTGAACGAAAAACGAACATTTCTCCAATTTCACAAACAATTGATTCTCCCTGAGTCTCTGGAGAACTGTCTGTAGATGTTGCAAGTGAGACTGACTGTCCGGGGAATATATCAAAATGTCATCCAAATAAATGATAACAAAACGGCCTATCAGGTCTGAAAACACAACATTGATAAAGTTCTGGAAAATAGCGGGGGCATTAGTTAACCCAAATGGCATCACCAGGTTTTCAAAGAGTCCCTCTGATGTAAGGAACACTGTTTTCCATTCGTCCCCTTCCCGAACCCTTATCAGGTTGTAGGCTCCCCGGAGATCTAATTTGGAGAACCATTGGGCCCCTGATAACTGGTTACATAAGTCTGGAATGAGGGGAAGTGGGTAAGTGTTCCTAACCGTTATCTTGTTAAGTTCCCGAAAGTCGAGGCACGGCCGCAAACCACCATCTTTCTTCTTCACGAAGAAGAATCCTGCTGCTACGGGTGAAACAGAAGGCCTAATATGCCCTTTGCGGAGACTCTCAGCTATGTACTCCTTCATGGCTTGGCGCTCTGGCCCGGACAAATTGAACAACCGAGCCTTAGGCAACTTGGCTCCAGGTACTAAATCAATGGCACAATCATAGGGTCTATGTGGTGGCAGCGCCTCAGCCTCGCTTTCGGAAAACACGTCTTCGAAATCCTTCAGGTATTCCGGAATACCCTCCAGACCGACAGACGACACAGATACAGATTTAACAGAGTTGACAAGAGGTCCCAGGTTACAACATTTATCCCTGCATCCCCATTGAGTGATCTCCCCCGTCACCCAATCAATGGTAGGATTATGGCGTTGAAGCCAAGGCATCCCCAGTACCAGTCCCGCAGGCAAATTATCTAACACAAAACAACTTAGTTTTTCCACATGAGTGGGACCCACTTTCAGAGAAAAAAGTTCAGACCTGAAATAGATACCGTCCTGGGTAAGAGGGACGAGTCAATAGCCACAAGTTTAACAGGATCCTGAAGCCTGACTGTCCCTATCTTATTAAGAGTCAATATCCGGGTGTCAATCAGATTAACAGCAGAACCACAGTCAATAAAGGCGGTAGTCTGAACAGGACCATAACCAAATTCCAGTTCCACCTGAAGCACAATTTTTGCAAGTGAGGAAAAATGTACCTGAAGGTCTGGGTAGCCTCCTCGACTACTACCCAGACCTAGTCGTTTCCCGCCACCTTGGAAGATGACGGACAGGAGGGGCAGTCCTTCTTCCAATGTCCAGATTCCCCACAATAGAAGCACAACTGCTTCTCACGGCGGCGTCTTCTTTCCTTCTCACAGGTGATAGCATTCACCTCCATAGCCACAGGAGGAGTCCGGGTCTCATCTCCACTGGAGAATAACGATGTTTCCAATTGCATAATGCCTCTAGCCCGCAGTCTGCGATCCATGCGAACCGCTTGGGTCATGGCATCCTCCAGGGAGTCAGGTGGAGGATGAAGTGCCAGGGCATCCTTTAGACGTTCACACAGGCCTCTACGGAACAACCCCCGAAGGGCGGCATCACTCCACGAAACCTCGGCTGCCCAACGTCTAAATTCAGAACAGAACCACTCGGCCGAGTGCTTCCCCTGACAGACACTCATCACCTTGTCCTCAGCCAAACGCACTCTATCCGGCTCATCGTAAATATGCCCTAAGGCCTCAAAAAATGCATGCACACTCATTCTCTCCGGGCAGAAGAGGAAAGAGAAAATGCCCAGGCTTGCGGGGCCCCCCTAAGCAGGGACATAACCACCCCCACCCTCTGTTTCTCATCCCGAGAGGAGCGGGGTCTCAAAGAGAAAAAAAGTTTACAGCCCTCCTTAAATACTCTAAAATTACTTTTGTTACCAGCAAAAGTATCTGGTAACTTAACTGTGGGTTCGGGTGAGACTAAAAAGACATCTCTAGCCCACTCCTGCTGAAACCCTGCGGATAGCGCCCCCTGAACCGAATCCGCAACCTTCCGTTGGGATTGTGCCAGAGTTTGGTGCTCCAAATTTAGCTTCTGCAGCAACTGAGTCAAGTGTTTCACCTGCTCAGATAAAGCATGCATTGGGTCCATGCTGCAGAGGAAAAAAAAAAAAAAAGTTCAAGGTCAGTTATAATATCACGAGAAACCGCTAGGTGGGCACTTACCAGTGGTTTCAGCAGCCCTGACAGTGGGAGCCCGGAGCCTCTGACGGCCTGTGACAGCGGTACTCACAGCGCCCGAGTGCTGGGCAAGATGATAGCAATACAGCAGAGCTGGAGTGAGCAGAACACCTAGTGGTGAGTGTACTGCCAGGACCTGCGGTCATGTGACCCCAGGGGTGGAGCTTAGCGTCCTGTAGCTGGGGATGAGTGCAGGGAGCTATAGGGACCCCGGACACCAGGGAGAGGACGGGGCACCAGAGGGAGACGGGATCCAAGACAAGCCGAGGTCAGTAAACGTGAGAGACAACGCAGTACACAAGGAGCAGGCAAATCAAGAATAGTCAGGGACGTGGCAGAAGTCAGAAAACCAGAGAAGCATATACACAGTACAGAATCAAGAGGCAAAATCACAACGGGAAACAGAACCGGGTCAGAACCATACAAACAAACTAGAACACAGGCACAAGGCACAGACAATCAGGGGTCAACACACTCAGCCCAGGGCAAAAGTATAACTGATGGGGATTGGAGCTTCCTAGGCTATAAGAAGCTCTCCCCGAACCAAAGAGAGGCCATAATAATAAACCCCAGGTGTGCAGGTCAGAGCCTGCACTAGGATCAAGACATTAACCCCTGATGTGCAGGCCAAACCTGCACTGGGATCATGACATTGGGGTCCAATTTCTTTTGTTACCCTTGGGAAAATAAAAAATTGGGGACGAAAATATCATTTTTGTAAAATAAATAAAAGGATTTTTTTTGTTTTACGGCTGTACGTTATAAACTTCTGTGAAGCACTTGGGGCTTCATAGCGCTCACCACACATCTAGATAAGTTCCTTGTGGGGATCTATTTTCCAAAATGGGGTCACTTGTGGGGGGTTTCCACTGTTTAGGCACATCAGGAGGTCTCCAAATGCGACATGACGCCCGCAGACCATTCCATCAAAGTCTGCAATCTAAAACGTCACTACTTCCCTTCCGAGCCCCGACGTGTGCCCATACAGTAGTTTTCTCCCACATATGGGGTATCAGCATACTCAGGACAAATTGGACAACTTTTGGGGTCCAATTTCTCCTGTTACCCTTGGGAAAATAAAAAGTTGGGGACTAAAAGATGTTTGTGGAAAAAATATGATTGTTTTATTTTCATGGTAGGGCGTTATAAACTTTAGTGAAACACCTTGGGGTTTAAAGTTCTCACCACACATCTAGATAAGTTCCTCGAGGGTCTAGTTTCCAAAATGGTGTCATTTGTGGGGTGTTTCCGCTGTTTAGGCACATCAGGAGCTCTCCAAACACGACATAGCGTCCAGCCAATTCTGCGTTGAAAAAGTCAAACGGCGCTCCTTCCCTTCCGAGCTCTGCCATGCACCCAAACACTGGTTTACCCCCACATATGGGTATCAGCGTACTCAGGACAAATTGCACAATAACTTTTGGGTCTTCTTAGCCTTTGGAAAATAAAAATTGGGGTGAAAAGATAATTTTTGTGGAAAAAATATGATTTTTTAATTTTACGGCTCTACGTTATAAACTTTTGTGAAGCACTTGGGGTTTCAAATTGCTCACCACAGATCTAGATAAGTTCCTTAGGTGGTCTAGTTTCCAAAATGAGATCACTTGTGGGGGGTTTCCACTGTTTAGGCACATCAGGGGCTCTCCAAATGCAACATGGCGTTGTCAGTATTCCGGGTTTTCTAGGTAACTTTGTCAATGATTTTGCCCTTTGTTAAAATGGAGTTTGCTGTTTTGTGTGCCCTACTTCCTGTTCGTTTGTTTAAAACCCGGCTCAGGTGCTGGCTTCACTGCTGGAATATTCTGCTTCCGTTTCCCTGCAACCCAGCTGCTTTGTTCCTCACAGATCTTTTGTGTATTTACCAGGAAAGTGCATAACCTTATCTTCAGGTGTTTCTCAGCCACAGCAGTTTCTACCCATGGCTCTGGACATTCTCTGCATAGGTAAGTTGCACATACTGTGTTATCACTAAACTGTTGACTTGGGAATTTAACCCTTGGTTCACTCCATCTGATAAGAACTGTGTTTCTGAACTGTTGCTGTTTAACCCTTCGTGCATTACCTCTGGTGAGAGCTGTTGGAACTGTTACTGGAACCTTACTGACATATGAACTTGTTGTTGGACTTCACTGAATTAAGCCACAACTGAGATTAACTTGTTCCTGGACCTCCCTGTGTTTTCTGCATACCTGGATCTGACTCTTCACACACCAGCAGTGTGTAAATCCAGCCACGTTACCTGTGCATCAGACTTACCTTGTGGTCACATTTGTGTGAGGACTCCGTCGTAAGAACTTTACCACCCTCGCTATAGAGGTTCAAGGACTTATATATCCGGATTCATATAACTGGACTTGTGTATATATATATGGACTCATTGCATGTCACTACGGGTTGTTTGAATATTGTTTTTGGGTGTTTTGCTGTTTCACAAATACATTATTTGCATTCAAAGAAACCCGTCTCTGATTGTTCATTGCCCCACGCTATCAGAATCCTCGAGTTCCTACAATAGTATTACAGGATATTCCAGCCTAAAAAAGAGGATTCTGCTGGGGCAATGACGGAGACACGGGCAGACAAATTGTTCACCATAGTTAACTCCTTGCAGCAGGAGGTGGCGGCTGCACACAATCAGATTAGAGACTTGGAGTCTCGGGTTAACCACAATGCACAGGGGTTTGGTCAGGCTCTCCAAGATCTACGTTCTAGGTTAGGAGTCCTGGAGGCCTTACCTACTGAGCCTACCTCATCCACCAGTATGCCCAAATTGCCTCCATTCCGTTTTAATGGTGACCGAAGTCAATTCCGTGGGTTTGTTAATCAATGTATATTATTTTTTGATGTACATGCCTCCTACTACCGGTCTGATAGATCTAAGGTTCTATGTATTATTATGTTGTTGACATCACGTGCACTGGCTTGGGCAAATCCTATGGTTGAAAGTCATGATACCCGTCTAAATAATTTGGACAATTTTCTGGCAGCCATGGCGCAAATGTTCGACGATCCCAACCGCCGTGCTACCGCTGAATCTGCCTTGCTTTCCTTACGCCAGGGGAAACGGTCAGTCATAGAATATGTTACTGAATTTAAAAGGTTAGTGGTGGACACCCAGTGGGAAAACAATGCTTTATTACCAATCTTTAGAAAAGGTTTGTCAAATGCAATCAAGGATGAGCTAGCTCGTTCAGAGTCTCCACAGGAGTTTGAATTGTTTATACAGCACTGTGTACGTATTGATATCCGTTTAACTGAACGCAGACAAGAAAAATGGGCCGCTGTAAATCGCATTACTAATTACTCTCTTCCGTCCAGGGAAACCACAGGCAAAAACCCGCGAGAGGCTGAGGAGGTGCCTATGCAGGTGGACTCACTGCAGAGACGTGAGAATAATGAACGCCGCGAACACCGTCTCCGTGAGCGCTTATGTTTCTATTGTGGTCAATCGGACCATTTCCTCATCAATTGTCCTAAATGTCCTAGGCGACCCAACAAGGTGTTGGCGGTAGTAGGGGATTATGATAACACAGACGCTGAGTCTGAAGTTTCGGAAACCAGTCTACATCTAGATGCGGTTTTTCCCCCAATACTGATGCCGACTTCCCCTAAAGATCAAGGGGAGAAATATTCACATTGTTCTCTTCCTATACAGATTCAGTGGGAGGAACAGTGGATATCAAGTTCTGCCATGATAGACTCTGGAGCAGGTGGGAATTTCATGGATTCTTCTTTTGCAAAGGAACATGGTATAAAGACACAACTAAGAGCTTCACCAATCACTATGGAAACGGTGGATGGTTCCCCATTAGTTTCTGGACCAGTAGATCGGGAGACAGTGCCTCTGGAGTGTAAGATGGAACCAGACCATCAAGAAACACTTTCATTCATGTTAATATCTTCTCCTCATTTTCCTGTAATTTTAGGAATTCCCTGGTTACGGTCACAAAATCCAATCATCAATTGGGAAACCAAGGAGATAACCTTTCTCCCGAAGTGCAGTTCTACCATCAGTCCAACTGTGGCGGCTCCAGTTACCCAGAACTTGGAAGAGGTGATACAGGTACCTACTCTCCCTCTGATTTATCAGGAATTCTCAGACATTTGTGATAAAAGGAAGGCAGATCAACTTCCCCCACATAGACCGTATGACTGCCCCATAGAATTGCTTCCTGGAGCAGCGATTCCTTTCGGCCATGTTTACCCGTTGGCGGCTCCGGAATTAAAATCTTTACGAGAGTATATAGATGAGAATTTAGCCAAGGGGTTTATCCGACCATCTTCTTCACCAGCGGGAGCTCCAATATTCTTTGTAAAGAAGAAGGATGGTACTCTAAGACCCTGCATTGACTACCGGGAGTTAAATAAGGTAACCATTCGTAACAGGTACCCGTTGCCCCTAATTCCAGAATTGTTGGAAAGAGTTCGCCAGGCCAAAGTATTTACCAAATTAGATCTTCGTGGGGCATATAATTTACTCCGTATACGGCCCGGAGACGAATGGAAGACAGCTTTTAGATGCCGGTATGGACATTTTGAATATTTGGTGATGCCATTCGGACTCTGTAACGCTCCTGCTGCTTTTCAACATTTAGCCAACGACATTTTCAGGGATTTATTGGACCAATATGTGGTAATTTACCTTGATGACATCTTAATCTTTTCTGACTCCTTACAGGAACATCAGGAACATGTCAAGACCGTACTTAGACGTTTGAGAGATAATCATTTGTACATCAAACTCGAAAAGTGTGAGTTCCATTGTTCTGAAATTCAATTTTTAGGCTATGTTATCTCGCCTCAGGGATTGAATATGGAGTCCAGCAAGATCCAGGCAATCTTGGACTGGCCGGTACCAGGAAACATTAAGGAGGTACAACGATTCATTGGCTTTGCTAACTTTTATAGACGGTTTATCCGAAATTTTTCAGAAATTGTCCGTCCCATCACTCTCCTCACCAAGAAGGGGAAGAAGTTTGAATGGTCTTCGCAAGCTCAGGAAGCCTTTGATCGCCTGAAGGGTTGTTTTACCACGGCTCCAATATTGATGCATCCGGATCCTGCACAGCCTTTTATCGTGGAGGTGGACGCGTCTGACTGTGCATTGGGAGCTATCCTCTCACAACGTACCGGAGACAAAGGTTTGCTGCACCCGTGTGCCTTCTTCTCTCGTAGGTTATCTTCTGCAGAACTGAACTATGATGTGGCAGATAAGGAACTTTTGGCAATTATTTCTGCCTTTAAGGAATGGAGACACCATTTGCAGGGGGCAACTCAGCAGGTAGTAGTACTCACGGATCATCGCAATTTGGAATTCCTTAAGTCTGCCAGGTGTCTTTCTCCTCGACAAGCTAGGTGGAGTTTGTTCTTGAACCAGTTTAATTTTATTATTTCGTACCGCCCAGGTTCACGTAATGGGAAAGCTGACGCATTATCCCGAATCCATACCGTGGATTCCGTGCCTGGGACCCCGTCGAAGACCATCTTGTCGGAGGCCAATTTCGTTGGAGTGCTCCGGAACCGGGACTTGTGGCAGGAGATCAAGCTGGCCTATGACGGTGACGTATTTCTTGCAGCTCCACCTGACAATGTGAATCTTGTCCTTCGGAATGGTGTGTGGCTTAGAGATCGATGTATTTATGTCCCAGAGGCTGTAAGACTTCGAGTTCTCAAATTGGTCCACGACTCTAAATTGGCTGGTCATAGGGGGGTACAGAAGACGCAGGAATTGTTAACTCGTTTTTTTTGGTGGCCTACCTGCTTGAAGGATGTGAATGACTATGTCCGCTCTTGTGAAGTTTGTGCCCGGTACAAGGTTCCTCGCGTTTCACCTACTGGTCTTCTTAAACCGCTACCTGTACCGTCTCGCCCTTGGGGGTCTATTTCGATGGACTTTATTGTGGAGTTACCACCTCTGGTGGTAAAAATACTATTTTGGTGGTAGTAGATCGTTTAACGAAAGCTGCTCATTTCATTCCGTGTGCTGGTCTTCCCTCAGCTACAGAGACAGTAGATCTAGTTATCCAGAACATTTTCGGCTGCATGGGGTACCAGATGACATCATTTCTGACCGGGGAATACAATTTACCTCTAGATTTTGGAAAGGATTTTGTTCTGCGCTCCACATTAATGTTTGCTTGTCTTCTGCATACCATCCTCAGACCAACGGGCAGACCGAACGGACAAATCAAACCTTGGAGCAATATCTACGCTGTTACGTCAGTCATTTGCAGGACGATTGGCTGAAGCTACTTCCTCTAGCGGAATTTTCGTACAACAACTCCCAAAGCAGTTCCACGAAGGTAACGCCTTTTTTTGCCAACCTGGGTTATCATCCAAGTATTTTGCCTAGGTCTCCGGTTACGATTTCGGTACCAGCGGTTGAAGACAGAGTGACGGCGTTGCAACGTAATTTTGAAGTTTTGAAGGACTCCCTGACCACAGCACAGGAGCGTTACAAGAAGTCGGCCGATAGATTCCGGAAACCAGCACCTATGTATAAGGTAGGAGACTCAGTTTGGTTGTCCACCAAGAATCTAAAATTGGGTGTTCCTTCGCAGAAACTGGGACAGAAATTCATCGGTCCATTCAAGATCACTGGGATTGTGAGCTCTGTTGCCTGTCGGTTGAAGCTACCACGGACTTTAAAGGTACACCCAGTATTTCATGTTTCCTTATTAAAACCAGTCTCTCCTAACACGTTTCAGGGACGTATCGTACCTCCCCCTCCACCAGTGTTGGTTGATGGCGAAGAACAATTCGTGGTACAGGATATTGTTAATTCGAGACTTCATAGAAACCGGCTCCAGTATCTAGTTAGATGGCAAGGTTACTCTCCTGAAAATGATTCTTGGGAACCAGTAAGTAACATCAATGCGCCTCTGAAGATTGCTCAGTTTCATCGGAGATACCCGGACAGGCCTGGTCCAGGACCGTCCGGAGGCCGTCTTTAGGGGGGGAGTAATGTCAGTATTCCGGTTTTCTAGGTAACTTTGTCAATGATTTTGCCCTTTGTTAAAATGGAGTTTGCTGTTTTGTGTGCCCTACTTCCTGTTCGTTTGTTTAAAACCCGGCTCAGGTGCTGGCTTCACTGCTGGAATATTCTGCTTCCGTTTCCCTGCAACCCAGCTGCTTTGTTCCTCACAGATCTTTTGTGTATTTACCAGGAGAGTGCATAACCTTATCTTCAGGTGTTTCTCAGCCACAGCAGTTTCTACCCATGGCTCTGGACATTCTCTGCATACGTAAGTTGCACATACTGTGTTATCACTAAACTGTTGACTTGGGAATTTAACCCTTGGTTCACTCCATCTGATAAGAACTGTGTTTCTGAACTGTTGCTGTTTAACCCTTCGTGCATTACCTCTGGTGAGAGCTGTTGGAACTGTTACTGGAACCTTACTGACATATGAACTTGTTGTTGGACTTCACTGAATTAAGCCACAACTGAGATTAACTTGTTCCTGGACCTCCCTGTGTTTTCTGCATACCTGGATCTGACTCTTCACACACCAGCAGTGTGTAAATCCAGCCACGTTACCTGTGCATCAGACTTACCTTGTGGTCACATTTGTGTGAGGACTCCGTCGTAAGAACTTTACCACCCTCGCTATAGAGGTTCAAGGACTTATATATCCGGATTCATATAACTGGACTTGTGTATATATATATGGACTCATTGCATGTCACTACGGGTTGTTTGAATATTGTTTTTGGGTGTTTTGCTGTTTCACAAATACATTATTTGCATTCAAAGAAACCCGTCTCTGATTGTTCATTGCCCCACGCTATCAGAATCCTCGAGTTCCTACAATAGTATTACAGGCGTCCAATCTCAATTCCAGCTAATTTTGGTTGGAAAAAGTCAAATGGTGCTCCTTCCATTCCGAGCTCTGCCGTGCACCCAAACAGTGGTTCCCCCCCACATATTGAGTATCAGCATACTCTGGAGAAATTGGACCACAAAAGTTGTTGTCCAATTTGTCCTGTTACCCTTGGGAAAATAAAAA
>JARQOD010000008.1:155827300-155846549 GCA_033576555.1 Oophaga sylvatica
GTAATACCGCTCATTAAGGCCATGAATATGGAGGCCACGCCCATGGAG
The DNA here is from genome assembly GCA_033576555.1 of Oophaga sylvatica. Lineage (NCBI taxonomy): Eukaryota > Metazoa > Chordata > Amphibia > Anura > Dendrobatidae > Oophaga > Oophaga sylvatica. The sequence goes on from JARQOD010000008.1 coordinate 155,827,349, forward strand.
TGGTGTCGCGTCCATATTACATGACCTTAATGAGCGGGTATTACATCACCGCTCAGTGCTGGAGAGCTGCAGGAAGCCGGGGAGAACGCAGGATTGCAGGGACGCTCAGCGATGGCACGGGGAGGGGTGAGTATGATCCCAGCCACCGGCTCCTGCCGCGGCATCCCCTCCCCCGCTGATTTCTGCCCTATGACTCGTGTATAAGCCGAGGGGGCATTTTCAGCACGAAAAAAGGTGCTGAAAATCTCGGCTTATACACGAGTATATACGGTATTTGATTTTAAGGTATCAGATTTATTTTTACCCTCAATTAGGAAGTGACGCTCTATGGTCAGCTTCCTGATGAATTCATTAAGGTCAAGGTAAAGGTCAAAGACATTGAGGGGTGAATCGGGACAAAATGAAAGTTCACGTTCCAAGAGTGTTTTCTCCTCATCAGTTAGTTCATAATTAGACAAATTGAAAATACAGCTGGGATCAGTATTGCCACTAGTTAAGTTGTCATTGTCCCCTTCACAGGAAGACCTATGGGCGGTACAGTGCTTCTTTTTAGGTTTGCCTTTGTCCCTACACCCTCATTTTCTCTTTTTCCTTTTGGGGGTGGCATGGGACAACCTGAAAAAAATGAGTGATCTTACTGTTCTGGGGGGTTTTGGTAGAGGAAGAAGGTATGGTAACACCTCTATTGTTAACTGTGCTAAAGAATTTAGATCCAACACTACAGGCGTTCGCTATAAAATCAATCATTTTATCAATTACCAATCAATCAATGTTGTGCACCTATTGGAATGCAGCTGTGGGCTCCAATATGTGGGCCGCACCATACAGACCATGCACGTGTGGCTTAACAAACACGGCCAGAACATTCGGAATGGCTATCTATTGCACAGCCTATCCAAACACTTTCTAAGTAGGCATCAGAAAGATCCTAAATCGCTCAAATTAGTAATTATTGACTGTATACCAGATACTGTACCTGATCGCTATAACAGTCTAATTAACCGGAAAGTTTTTGGATATTCAAGGTAGGCACATTGGCACCTGAGGGACTGAACCTAACCATCGACAAAGTGACGAGATAATTTTATTAATTTATTTTATTCATATGCATTTTCTCCTTTTTTTGTTTATAATACATATTTTTTATCTTCATTTTTTAATCCTGTTTTAGGTATTTAACTATGTCTTTTTAATCTTTTAATGTTTCCTTCCCCAAGTGTGTTTTTTTCCCTCTAATTTTACTCTGTCATGTGACTTGTTAATCATGTGTTCAATTGTTTTGACCATTTGATTGGTCGCCTGTCGCATATATACCCCTTCCTGTCTTTTAATTAATAAATTGTCACCTGAGGAAGACGGTTTACCATCGAAACGCGTTGTGGGCTTAAGAAATTACTACCTTGTCCTTGTGTTCTTTGCGCTCCTTTGATCATTTTCTACATTGTCCCAATAGTAAAATAGTTATTAAGGTTGGAGGAGGAATTTAAGTCCATCTAGTTCAACCCATATTCTCTCCTAACCTGCCCTAACATGTTGATCCAGAGGAAGGCAAAAAAAAACCAAGTGGCAAACAGTAACCTTCATATTGGGGAAAAAAATTCCTTCCCGACTCCACATTCGGCAATCAGACTAGCTCCCTGGATCAACGTAATATCTAGGAAACTAGTGAATATAACCTGTAACATTATACTTTTCAAGAAAGGCATCCAGTCCCCTTTTTAATGTTATATATAAATGTAGATTCATATTGTCGGCGTATATTTGCTTTTTATAACAGAAGTGTTAATATATAATTTTTATCAATTGACAAAATTCAGAGTAAAGTTTGATGAATATTTTTTTTTATTAATAATAGGATAAAATGATAATGGAGGGAGAAAACCAGGAACTGAATCAATAGACGAAATCATAGTCCAATAGATAGCCGGGTCAGATACCAAGTGATCAGTATGGATACCGCGGAGCCTGGTTAGAGGCCATAGATGTCCAATATGGATACCGCGGAGCCTGGTGACAGAGGCCATAGATGGTCAGTATGGATACCGCAGAGCCTGGTTAGAGGCCATAGATTGTCCAGTATGGATACCGCGGAGCCTGGTGACAGAGGCCATAGATGTCCAGTATGGTTACCGCGGAGCCTGGTTAGAGGCCATAGATTGTCCAGTATGGATACCGCGGAACCTGGTGACAGAGGCCATAGATGGTCAGTATGGATACCGCGGAGCCTGGTTAGAGGCCATAGATTGTCCAGTATGGATACCGCGGAGCCTGGTGACAGAAGCCATAGATGTCCAGGTAGAGATGTGACAATCAGAAGGACACAACTAGATGGTGAAGGTCCTTCTATACTTCTCCAGCAGTGATGGTGGATCTGCTGGGCTTCAGGCGCTCAATGTAGAGGTTTCCCGTGTTTTAGATGACGTCAGGGGAACGGCAACAACACGTAAACGCGCGAGCAGCCCTGGATAATCCACGCCGGCAGGATGACAAGATCCGGCGGAAGATGGAACCTATGAGAAGAGAAGTAAATGTAATGTAAGTGATGGGACTCCATATGACATGATACTTCTGTGGGGTCACAGTGGCCGGACAGCAGAGGAATCTCATCACACAGAGGTCAGGCATCATCGTCATCATCATACATGTGACAACCCATCACCGACAGATGACATCTGCTCCACATGAATTATTCTCTCTGACATCACACAACATGGAGCTGATTCTCACACTCACCTCGTCTCTTTTTCCCCTTTTTTGCATTTTCTGAGCTTTGTTGCTCTATACTCATGTTTATTGCAGATTTTCTGTCCTCTTGAGCTAGAGATTCTGATCAGAAAGTAAAAAAAAAAATTAGAAACAATATATTCTTATAGTATCTGCTTTGTATCTTTCCTGCATATAGTAGAATAGTTCTAGTTATGTCCCCCATAGTCCGGATAAGGGATGAGCAGAGTCATGAAAGTTCACTTTCTGGTACCTGACCTGAACTTTATTCCTAAAGCAATTACTATTGAAAGCAATATAGTCCCAAACTATTAGGCTGGATAATTCTCTCTCTCTCTTTCTAGAATTCCCCCAGAACTCCAAGCATTGCAACAGACTTCCGGGAGAACTCGTAACTCTTAAGTTCGGGTTCGCTCATCTCTAGTCAGTGTCATGACATGCACGGACTAGCGGCGGATACCGCGTCCACCGCAGGCACATTTTTGCTCCACCGGGACCCCCCAGGTAACCGCTGCCATATTTGATCACCTATATCGAACAGAATTTAAACCTGATATTCCGGGCATAGCCCCTCTTTTTGCTGGGTCCACCTACTCACAGTAGTCTATGTGACTGATGAAGGTCCAAGTTCAGGACCGAAACGTTTCTGTTATTACTGTGGACACGATTAAAAATCATCACTCTACTGAAGTTGAGTTCTGAGTTTATTTGCTATATTTATATGGTGTGGGAACCTACTCAGATACTCCTATACGGCTGTGCACATGATTATTCACTTTGCACTTTCTGGTACCTGACCTGAACTTTATTCCTAAAGCAATTACTATTGAAAGCAATATAGTCCCAAACTATTAGGCTGGATAATTCTCTCTCTCTCTTTCTAGAATTCCCCCAGAACTCCAAGCATTGCAACAGACTTCCGGGAGAACTCGTAACTCTTAAGTTCGGGTTCGCTCATCTCTAGTCAGTGTCGAAATGGAACACCGATACACCGGATGATTCCCTGTTGGGCCCAGGTCCTCTGTGGGCTCCCGAGCAGGACGTAGAAGGAGCCCGCTGGTTTCAACTGAATGTGCTTACGAGGACACACACGCCTATGGGCCTATGGCCAACATAATATGGATCCATGAAACTTGGATAACATGGGAGACCAATAAGTGAAAAACTATATGGAAATATTTGAGCCTTGAAGCCAACATTCCCATTGTTGGTGCTGCAGACACGGACATACCTGATAGTGGGGACAAGGATGGCAAGATGGTAACAGCGTCATCTCCATTAGATACATGGACAGATTCTTTCTGCCTGTTTGGAAGAAGAAAAACGTGTAAATCACAAGTAAGCGCAGTATAAAAGGGATTGTCTCACTATAAGAACACAGACTATAAGGCCTAATAGACATATGACAGCCATAGCGGGGAAGATCTTCTGTTCAAAACTAACTTTTATAGAGAGGAGCAGAAAACAACTACCAAGAATGTCTGGCATGTAATACTACATCTATCCTACAGAATAGGTAGCATGAAAAACACATGACCGGCCACAGATACGCAGATATGGGCTGTTATCACCAGCAGTTTCTGAAGCCAAATGCACAATGACCTCTCACCATGGGATGGTGGATGCTGCATGTGATATTATGGTATTTATGGCCTATATTTGGTGATGAGCTCCCAGGAATGACCCCATAATCTACTTACTTTTCTGAGACGTTTGTGCTGGATTTTGGTGCACACTCTGGAGGGGACTTGGGATCCTCCTCATCCTCGGAGTCCAGATGTTTCTTTATATCAGAATGATCTATAAGACATAGGAAATAAAGTGTTATTAGAGGTTGTCAGTATAACACAGTCACGATTCATACATGAAACATGGAAAACCTAAGAGATCTATAACAGAAAAACCATGTGGAAATATCTGAGCCTTGAAGTCAACATTCCCATTGTTGGTGCTGCAGACATGGACATACCTGATAGTGGGGACGAGGATGGCAAGATGGTAACAGCTCATCTCCATCAGATACAGGGACAGATTCTTTCTGCCTGTTTGGAAGAAGAAAAATGTGTAAATCACAAGTAAAAGCAGTATAAAAGGGGTTGTCTCACTATAAGAACACCGACTATAAGGCCTAATAGGACATATGACTGCCATAGTGGGGAAGGTCTTCTGCTCAAAACTAACTTCTATAGAGCAGAGGGGAAAACAACTACCAAGAATATCTGGCATGTAATACTACTTCTCTCCTACAGTGGCTCAGTGGTTAGCGGCATAGTGGTGGCACTGTGGCTCAGTGGTTAGCACTACAGCCTTGCAGTGCTGGATCCTTGGTTCAAATCCCACCAAGGACAACATCTGCAAGGAGTTTGTATGTTCTCCCTGTGTTTGCGTGGGTTTCCTCTGGGATCTCCAGTTTCCTCCCACATTCCAAAGACCTAATGATAGGGACTCTAGATTGTGAGCCCCATCGGGGACAGTGCCACTAATGTCTGCAAAGCGCTGCGCAATTAATGGCACTATATAAGTGAGTAAAATAAATAAATAAATGAATACAGTGCCCCGCGGCAATCATGGGCTGTTATCACCAGCGGTTTTTACAGCCAAACCCACAATGACGGCTAATAATGGGGTGGTAGATGCTGCATGTGATATTATGGTATTTATGTCCTATATTTGATCTTGTGCACATATATCGGCCTGGAGCTCCCAGTAATGACCCCATAATCTACTCACTTTTCTGAGATGTCAGTGTTGGATGTTGGGGTACTCTCTGGAGGGGACTTGGGATCCTCATCGTTCAACGTCCCATTATTGGTGGTAGAGTGCTACATGTGGATAATAAGAAGATATTAGATATTTTTCTCACTCTTAGAGGTCTTTTTTTACATATTTTGGATTTATTGATCACATACTTACTTTAGAAAGACTTTTAGAAGATGCTATTTTTAGGAAGAAAACGTTCTCCTCATTCTTACTTTTGCCCTCCTCATCCTCTGAGACCAGATGGTTGCTCTTATCAGAGTGATCTACAAGACATAGGTAAGGAAGTATTGTTAGAGGTTGTCAGTATAACAGAGTCCCTACTTTTCTCTAGGTTCCTGAATGATACAAAGTCATTCAAGGAAAACATAAAAAGTCCTGTACAAACTAGAGAAATAGGGATTCAGTATGGGCCGATGGTCAACTTAATTGGGATCCATGACATAGAGATACCATAGGAGAAGAACTGCAGAAAAACCATGTGGAAATATTAGAGCCTTGAAGTCAACATTCCCATTGTTGGTGCTGCAGACATGGACATACCTGACAGTGGGGACGAGGATGGCAAGATGGTAACAGCATCATCTCCATCAGATACAGCGACTGATTCTTTCTGCCTGTTTGGAAGAAGAAAAATGTGTAAATCACAAGTAAGCATAAGGTCTAATAGGACATATTACTGTTATAGTGGGGAAGGTCTTCTGTTCAAAACTAACTTTTATAGAGCAGAGGGAAAACAACTACCAAGAATATCTGGCATGTAATACTACTTTTCTCCTACAGTGGCTCAGTGGTTAGCAGCATTGTGGCGGCACAGTGGCTCAGTGGTTAGCACTACAGCCTTGCAGTTCTGGGTCCTGGGTTCAAATCTCACCAAGGACAACATCTGCAAGGAGTTTGTATGTTCTCCCTGTGTTTGTGTGGGTTTCCTCTGGGTTCTCTGGTTTCCTCCCACATTTCAAAGACCTAATGATAGGGACTCTAGATTGTGAGCCCCATGGGGACAGTGCCACTAATGTCTGCAAAGCGCTGCGCAATTAATGGTGCTATATAAGTGAGTAAAATAAATAAATAAATACAGTACCCCGCGGCAATCATGGGCTGTTATCACCAGCGGTTTCTACAGCCAAACCCACAATGACGGCTAATAATGGGGTGGTAGATGCTGCATGTGATATTATGGTACTTATGTCCTATGTTTGGTGTTGTGCACATATATCGGCCTGGAGATCCCAGTAATGACCCCATAATCTACTCACTTTTCTGAGATGTCAGTGTTGGATGTTGGGGTACTCTCTGGAGGGGACTTGGGATTCTCATCTTTCATCGTCCCATTATTGGTGGTAGAGTGCTACATGTGGATAATAAGAAGATATTAATATTTTTCTCACTCTTAGAGGTTTTTTTTTTACATATTTTGGATTTATTGATCACATACTTACTTTAGAAAGACTTTTAGAAGATGCTATTTTTAGGAAGGAAACGTTCTCCTCATTCTTACTTTTGCCCTCCTCATCCTCTGAGACCAGATGGTTGCTCTTATCAGAGTGATCTACAAGACATAGGTAAGGAAGTATTGTTAGAGGTTGTCAGTATAACACAGTCCCTATTTTCTTTAGGTTCCTGATGATACAAAGTCATTCAAGGAAAATAAAGTCTGTACAAACTAGAGAAATAGGGATTCAGTATGGGCCGATGGTCAACTTAATTGGGATCCATGACATACAAATACCATAGGAGAAGAACTGCAGAAAAACCATGTGGAAATATTAGAGCCTTGTAGTCAACATTCCCATTGTTGGTGCTGCAGACATTGACATACCTGACAGTGGGGACGAGGATGGCAAGATGGTAACAGCATCATCTCCATCAGATACAGCGACTGATTCTTTCTGCCTGTTTGGAAGAAGAAAACTATGTAAATCACAAGTAAGCATAAGATCTAAAAGGACATATTACTGTCATAGCGGGGAAGGTCTTCTGTTCAAAACTAACTTCTATAGAGCAGAGGGGAAAACAACTACCAAGAATATCTGGCATGTAATACTACTTTTCTCCTACAGTGGCTCAGTGGTTAGCGGCATAGTGGCGGCACGGTGGTTCAGTGTTTAGCACTACAGCCTTGCAGTGCTGGGTCCTGGGTTCAAATCCCACCAAGGACAACATCTGCAAGGAGTTTGTATGTTCTCCCTGTGTTTGCGTGGGTTTCCTCTGGGATCTCCGGTTTCCTCCCACATTCCAAAGACATAGTGATAGGGACTCTAGATTGTGAGCCCCATGGGGACAGTGCCACTAATGTCTGCAAAGCGCTGCGCAATTAATGGCGCTATATAAGTGAGTAAAATAAATAAATAAATGAATACAGTGCCCCGTGGCAATCATGGGCTGTTATCACCAGCGGTTTCTACAGTCAACCCCACAATGTCCACTAACCATGGGGTGGTGGATGCTGCATGTGATATTATGGTATTTATGTCCTATGTTTGGTGTTGTGCACATATATCGGCCTGGAGCTCCCAGTAATGACCCCATAATCTACTCACTTTTCTGAGATGTCAGTGTTGGATGTTGGGGTACTCTCTGAGGGGGACTTGGGATTCTCATCTTTCATCGTCCCATTATTGGTGGTAGAGTGCTACATGTGGATAATAAGAAGATATTATATATTTTTCTCACTCTTAGAGGTCTTTTTTTTACATATTTTGGATTTATTGATCACATACTTACTTTAGAAAGACTTTTAGAAGATGTTATTTTTAGGAAGAAAACGTTCTCCTCATTCTTACTTTTGCCCTCCTCATCCTTTGAGACCAGATGGTTGCTCTTATCAGAGTGATCTACAAGACATAGGTAAGGAAGTATTGTTAGAGGTTGTCAGCATAACACAGTCCCTATTTTTCTCTAGGTTCCTGGATGATACAAAGTCATTCAAGGAAAACATAAAAAGTCCTGTACAAACTAGAGAAATAGGGATTCAGTATGGGCCGATGGTCAACTTAATTGGGATCCATGACATACAGATACCATAGGAGAAGAACTGCAGAAAAACCATGTGGAAATATTAGAGCCTTGAAGTCAACATTCCCATTGTTGGTGCTGCAGACACGGACATACCTGACAGTGGGGACGAGGATGGCAAGATGGTAACAGCATCATCTCCATCAGATACAGCGACAGAATCTTTCTGCCTGTTTGGAAGAAGAAAACTATGTAAATCACAAGTAATCATAAGATGTAATAGGACATATGACTGCCATAGTGGGGAAGGTCTTCTGTTCAAAACTACCTTCTATTGATCAGTACAGAACACAACTACCAAGAATATCTGACATGTAATACTACATCTCTCCTACAGTGTAAGGGGCAGCACTAAAAATACATGACTGGCCGCAATCATGGGCTGTTATCACCAGCGGTTTCTGAAGCCAAAAGCACAATGACCGCTAATAATGGGGCGGTGGATGCTGCATGTGATATTATGGTATTTATGTCCTACATTTGATGTTGTGCACATATATCGGCCTGGAGCTCCCAGTAATGACCCCATAATCTACTCACATTTCAGAGATGTCAATGTTGGATGCTGGGGTACACTCTGGAGGTGACTTTGGATCCTCAACGTTCATCATCCTGGTAGCGATGGTACAGAGCTAAATCCGGACAACAATAAGATATAAAATGCTGTTTTTGTACTTTTTGAAGCTTTTTTTCTTACATATTTTGTATTTATTGATCACATACTTACTTTACAAAGTTTTTTAGAAGATGATATAAAATTATGGAAGTCAAGGCTGTCATTGTTCTCACTTCTGCCCTCCTCATCCTCTGACACCAGATGTTTGCTTATGTCAGAATGATCTATAAGATATAGGTTATGAAGTATTATTAGAGGTTGTCCGTATAACACAGTCACCATTTATCACTAATATTATTGAGAATCATTTGTCACATATTAAGGAGAATGAGACAAACAGACACATAGACTATATGACGTCTCATTCTACTTACTGATAAAGAGGCTGGTGTCCACGTCTGATAAAAGCTGAGGGACATACTCCGGCTTCTGACTTAGAAGATTGTGAAAGTCTAAGTCACTCAGGAATGGATGATCCTTGATCTGAAATGCTCCTCCTGGAAAAGGAAAAACAAAAGTGATGCGGATATTGTCAGAGACTGCTCCATGTCTGAACAGTATATCATAATCTGAACTAATGATATAACTGAGCCGACATGAAGGAAAATGACTGAAAGTCTTAGTATGGAGATCAAGAATTGGACGAACGGATAGAGGGGAGCGATCCTCATTGATATGAGCGATATCTCCTTGGTGAAATAACTAAATATGAATAATAATATTTCTGTTACCTGTCCCAAGTCTATGCACAGGATTTGTCCTGAGCAGCTCAGTGATGAGGTTCTGAGCATCCAGGGAGGAGCGCGATCACAATCCCAAACTAGGTGTCCTGTATCATAGAAAATTACAGAAAATAAAACCTCTTTATTGCACTGTAAGATAAAGGAAATAACTAAATCAATGTAACCGATCAACGCAATGATCAGATTATTCTACTCACCAGTGACAACCTTTTTTTGAAACCTAGATAGGGATTTACTATTAAATGGTACACGTCCCAGAAGAAATTCGTGTAGGATGATCCCCATTGACCACCAGTCAACAGGTCTTCCATAGCCATGTTTCAGGAAGACCTCTGGCGCTATGTAATGCAGGGAGCCACAGACCTGGAAACCAACAGAATATAGAGATGAGAATCGATAAAGCGATATTATGACAATTTATCACCGTAATAAACAGAATGGTAGAAGATAAAACATCAGTGGGAAAGTTCTCAAGAAATGTAGAATGTAGAGAAAAGGCGATGGTGTGATGAGGTGAGTAACAAACTAAGTTCCAGTAAGTGATGCCGACCTCACGGTCCTCGTACTCTCTGGCGATGTCCTCTGCTGATTCCTTGTAGGTGTTGGTGTTTGGCATCATGACACCAACTTTTGAAATCCCCAAATCGGTGACTTTAATGTGTCCAGCAGGTGTAATCAGGAGGCTGTGAAAGAGAAGATGGTTTTAGTCTCACAGACTGTGAGATAATAAATGATAACTCCCCCCTTTATTACACTACAGGGGGCACTTACTTATTCGGCTTCAGGTCTCGGTGCACCACACCGTAACTATGCAGGTATTCCACACCAAGGACTGCTTCTGCAAAGTACAGGCGGGCCAAGGGTACAGATAAAGGGCCCCTGGTGCTCAGAAGGGTCCCACAGTCTCCACCTATAGAACAAAGGAAATATGAGCGGTGAGGGGTTGATAGAGCAGATCACCATGATGTATCATGAGAAGTGAGCATAAATATATAGACGAGATCACACAGATAATGGCGTACATAGAAATCACAGGGCCCCACAGCAAAAGTTGAATTGCCCCCACCCTAAAAAAATTCATATATCCCTATTGAAGCAGCGTCGTGTCCTCACCAGCAATACATCTTTAAGGGTCATTTTAGAATATGATGCTTCCAAAAATGCCCCCCTACACACAATGGGTATGGTATTACACAGAAAATATGCTTAATGATGCTCCCACTTAGTAGGAGGCAAGCCACAGCCCCCTACTCGGTGTGTCGGCTCTCACAGCACCCTTCCCACTCAGGATAATAGTCCCCACAGCCCCTCACACAATATAATGGCCTGCATAACTTCCCACTCAGTATGATGTCCCCAAGAGTGATGACCCCCACAGCACATCACTCAATATGAGGACCACCACTCAGTTTTGGGGCATTCACAGTCACAACTCAATATGGAGCATTCACAGCCGCCCAAAGAACCTCACATAGTCCCATTTTTAGTGTTTTGGCCCCCAGCAGCCCCACCTCCTTGACGAACACATACTACTGAAATCGTGATGACAGGTAGAGGGATGGGGTCCAGTACCAAGCAGCGACAGGCCCTCTCTGCCTGATGGGCCCCAAAACACCCCTGCACAAAGATCAATGAATGTACGAGCATCTTGGTAATAGATAACCTATAGTAAATGCTCGGTGGGGATGTAACCGTCCACGAGGACAAGTCCTAACGATATGAGCCGTGATAAGATGTCCGCAGACATGGGCTGAGTATAATATATGTACATGTCCTACCTCCTACATACTCCATGACCATACACAGGTGATATCTCGTAGGGAAGGAGCAGAGCATGGAGACCACAAAGGGACAATCAGCGAAGGTCAGGATGTCCCTCTCCAGAAAGGCCCTATCCACGTCTTTTTCAGTTTTCAGGTTCTTCTTCGCCATTTTCTTCATAGCGAAGATCTGCTGTGATTCTTTATGGCGCACTAAGTAGACGGCCCTGGAGAGAAGGAGAAGGTTTATAGTGAACCCTTATTAACAGTCTGTATATACAAGTCATTACATGATCTTCTGTACTAATGTTTGATCCCAGCAGTCCGGCCATCACTAGAAATCCATGTCCAGAAACACATAAAAGAGCCGTACATAGATCACCTATGGAGGTCTGCACCACGCCACGTAGGCCGGACCCTCACCAGGTCACATTATAGATGAGAGAATCTGCTGAAATCCATGTTGGGCAGATTCGCTATAACCGACCAGTACATCTGATTTAGTCAAAATAACAATTGGTGTAAATTGAAAGTTCTCCAATTGCAGTAAGAAGATGGTTATTATGCTCCTCACAGCCCAAGGCAGAATCAATGGAGGGGAGTGAAGAGGTTAAATATCATTACACACATTACACCCACTTGTCCTGGTCCCTGCCCGTCCATCACTGCCGTCCGCCGTCTTCTGTGCCGGTCTGTGGCTGTTCTCCTTTCTGAGGCCAGTGATCGGACTCACATGGTCATGGTGGAGGGTGGGGGTGCAGATGTCATTGGCATCAGTATCGTGTCACCCCTCACGTGACCGTGTGCTGCCAATCACTATTCCCAGCTTCATAATGTGGTCCCGAAAAATCCGAAGATGGGTGCGGAGGACGGGGAAGCTGTGGTGGAGGCAGCAGCATAAGAACAGAGGAGGTCTAGGACCGGTGGGTGTACTCTATTAGATCGTCCCTTTCCTTACAGACTGATTGGTTACAGATCAGCTCGCTCAGCTGTACATAACTGAGCTGAATACTGACATGGAGATGTGGACTCAGATCGTTTCCCTATGACAACACTGAATGGCAGAGCACAGAGGCAGAAGCATTGTCATAGGGAACCCTGAGAAATGGGGATCATGGGAACAGAAATCTCACCCAAAGGCTCCACTGCTGATCACTTTGGAAGTTTCATAGTCGCTCATATGCGGCTTTCTCGCCGGGATCAGTGGTTCGATAACGCTCTATAACAGAATAAGAAATTATATTAAGATCTAGAAGCTGCAGGAAAAAACATTACAGATGCAGAAACTTCTCCTCCTCTATGATGTCCCCGCTGATTTCCACTGATCCGATGTAGGGGACGATACAAGCCGGACGCTCCACATGGATGTAGTATCAGGGGGTCCTCCATACAACGGTCATCATACATCACTGATCAGTGCTGGGGAATGTGGAGGATCACACAGAGAAGAACTTACACGGAATCTGTCAGCAAGTTCTATGTTATCTGAGAGCAGCATGGTGTGGGAGCAGAGACCCCGATTCTAGTGATGTATTACTTACTAGACTGTGTGCTGTTGGTTCAATTATATCAGTGCTTTACCAGCAGGAGATATCACTAGAAGACTGTCTAACCATGTAGACCTATTGCTCTGTGTAACCCCGCCACCACCACTGATTGGCAGCTTTCTGCCTATGCACAGTGTACACAGAAACAGATGACAATCACTGGTGTGGGCAGTGTTATACAAGGTTCAACATTCAGAGCACTGACAGATGTGCAGCATTAAAAATGGTGATTTTATCTGAACTGCTCCACCCAGTAAAGTAATCAATACATCGTTGGAATCAGGGTCTCTGCCTCTACATCATGCTGCTCTCAGATGGGAAAGCAAACACCTGATGACTGAGTACCTTTAGTATAAATGCTATTATCTAACAACATAGTGGCATAGACATCCCCTGGTTATTTGGGAATTACTGGGATCTATGGATTATTATAGTGGATTTATCACTGTTCAAATTATTAGAAACTACTCCGGAATTACATTATATGACAATAATGACATTGTGGCACAAAGGTAAAAGGTTTCAGAGGTCAAGGTGGATAATTCGAGTCCATTTCATCTATATGGAAATGAATTGGTAGCACGGCCTGGTCTGGTCCCTTTAAATAACAGCTGCTGCTTCCGCTGATGATGTCACGGGAATGTGGTGGTTTCTGGCTCCGCCCCTTGCATTATGACATCACACACGGTCTGGTCTGGTCCCTTTAAATAACAGCTGCTGCTCCTGCTGATGATGTCACGGAATGTGGTGGTTTCTGGCTCCGCCCCTTGGATTGTGACATCACACACGGCCTGGTCAGGTCCCTTTAACTAACAGCTGCTACTCCTGCTGATGATGTCATGGAATGTGGTGGTTTCTGGCTCCACCCTTGCATTATGACATCACACACGCCCTGGTCTGGTCCCTTTAAATAACAGCTGCTGCTCCTGCTGATGATGTCACGGAATGTGGTGGTTTCTGGTTCCGCCCCTTGCATTGTGACATCACACACGGCTTGGTCTGGTCCCTTTAAATAACAGCTGCTGCTCCTGCTGATGATGTCACAGAATGTGGTGGATTCTAGCTTCCGCCCCTTGCATTATGACATCACACACGGCCTGGTCTGGTCCCTTTAAATAACAGCTGCTGCTCTTGCTGATGATGTCACGGAATGTGGTGGTTTCTGGCTCCGCCCCTTGCATTATGACATCACACACGGCCTGGTCTGGTCCCTTTAAATAACAGCTGCTACTCCTGCTGATGATGTCACGGAATGTGGTGGTTTCTGGCTCCGCCCTTGCCCTTTCATTATGACATCACACACGGCCTGGTCTGGTCCCTTTAATAACAGCTGCTGCTCCTGCTGATGATGTCACGGAATATGGTGGTTTCTGGCTCCGCCTCTTGCATTATGACATCACACACGGCCTGGTCTGGTCCCTTTAAATAACAGCTGCTACTCCCGCTGATGATGTCACGGAATGTGGTGGATTCTGGCTCCGCCCCTTGCATTGTGACATCACACACGGCCTGGTCTGGTCCCTTTAAATAACAGCTGCTGCTCCCGCTGATGATGTCACGGAATGTGGTGGTTTCTGGCTCCGCCCCTTGCATTGTGACATCACACACATTGTGTAAGGAGCTGCAGAGCTGACATTCCATGTGACAGCTGCAGACAGTGGAGAGCGGTGACAAGCACCTGACCACTGATCACCTTTACTAGAAATGCTCTTCTGTAACACCAGAGTGGCACAGACGTCCCCTGTTATATGGGGGTAACACCGGATGGGTCCCTCACACCCAGGATCTGCTGACACACAGACACCCCCTATATCTCTATGATACTTACACCGGCAGATTCTTGGATCTCCGGGATCTCACAGATTCCACGGTCGCGATTCGCCAGCGCTGATGATACTAAAATAATGATAAAGTGATGAAGAAATAAAATGTGTTAGACGATATCAATCCTACATACATAATACCGCAATATAAGGGAGAAATGGCGAGACGTCTGTACATGGGATTAATACTCATTATATGGGGGGTCTACACATGAGAACGTACGGCGCATCCATAGATAAATGTAATGTAAATGGTGGCGGACCCCCCAATCATCACATGAATGAAGAGCCCCCCACTCTCGCTGCACATGTGAGTGATGGAAAGAGCTGAAGCATAGGAGTCATATGCAAATTAGCCTGATTTACATATGGATTCTACGTCCCATTTCTCCTGACCGGCACATTGGACTTCTGCAATAAAAGGTTCCTTTTATTAGAGGAAATTGTCCTGTTCCGTCCTCCCACCACTCCTACATGTAACATGTGCTGACAGGTCCCATTACATGGAGTCAATCTGCCATTCTTCCCTGCCCTGTGGAATATCTGGAGATTCCCTGTAGACGCTCGTGTGATCGGCTCACCTGTCATCAGATCGCTGCTCGGCTTCGGCTGACTCCTATTAGGGTCAGGGGTTTTCGGGGTCACATTTTCCCCACTTTTGGCATCGCCTCTTGGTGTTTCCTGATAGACAGAATATAGATAATTATTATATGGAAGATTTCACTAAATCTCCAAATCAATAAATCAGGAAGGACTAAACCAACAATTACAGATGCACCAATTGTAACTCCACAAGTCACCGCCATCATGGGAACTTTTCTCAGAAAGTCTCCTCAGATTCATATATTAATATTGATCCTTACCAGGCATTCCAATGAGGGTTCCAGTATAGACAGGACTTTTCTGGCCAGTTCTTGAAAGAAATCCAAATGTTCAGTTTGAGATCTTTCTTCAGCCTATAAAAAAGAAAAGATATGAAAAGGAAAATTTTGAGGTCAGAAAGGACATAATGGAGGCAGCCATTGTATGTGACATCTGCTCCTCTGTCTGCAGATACAAGGACATATATCTGGGGACTCGTCGTGTTTTACCCTGTTTTTCGGACTTTAAGATGCACTTTTTTCCCTAAAATTTGAGAGGAAAATAGGGGTGCGTCTTATAGTCTGAATGTAGCTTACCGAGGAGTGGGGGTGGTGGAAAATGTTGGCAGCGAGGCAGGAGAGTCGTCACTCCGCTCACTGATTTCCTGCTTGAGGGCTTCTGGAAAATGGCCTCTGGTGGTGGCGCATGCACAGATGTAGATCTTGGCTCAATCTCAATCTGCACATGTTCTGTCTCCGGGGGGAATTTTCTTCAAACCCATCGCCAAAAAATCAATGGGCAGAGCGCCAACATTTTCTTGTAGCCCAGAGCCAGAAACCCCATACTGTCAGGACACCCCCTACTCTAGGCCCGAGGCCCGCAGCATCGCCCCACTCCCACCAGCTTCCTACAGTTGCCTCCTGTAACTCCGCTCCACCACAAACACCCTGCACTAAGCAACCGGAAATTCGGACTATAAGACACCCCCATTTTATTAAAAAAATGTTTTTCCTATTTTCCTTCCCAAAATTTGGGGTGAGTCTTATGGTCTGCAAAATATGGTATATTGGAAGAAAGAAGAAGCTTCTACCCCAGCTTATCATCTATGTTAGAGATGTTTTGTGCGGAGCATCCGCCACTTACCTGGTGAAGTAATGTCCTGATGTTGTTACATAAATCCATCAGATACTCTGAGGTTAGACGACGTTGTCGGTGTTTGGTTATGCAGTCCTTTACTAGCTCCTTCACCAGCCGGTGAGAGAAGCTGAGGACGCCGTCGGGTGGTAGAAGCACATTGTCATGGCGATTGATGATAAGAATCTCCAATAGTGCTTTCATTTGAGGGAGTTCCAGAAGAATTCCAGCCATAGTGATAAACTGCAAGTGCACTCAGTCACTATAGAACCAAGAATGGCGCCTGTGACCCTGTGCGCATTGTTTAAGTAGGGACTGTGAGCTGTGATGTCACAATGGCTGAGAATCACCAGTGATGACATCACGGAATCTTGTGATAGAATCCTCAAGGAGCAGCTCTGCACAAATAGATGCTGCCTGGCAATACATAAAGTGGAAACACCATAGAATTCAATATGTCTCCATGTTATCATGGTCATTCTGTTTTATGTCCCATTAGAACACAACCAGGATAAGGTTAAGTTCACACGTTGCTTTCTGGCAGCATTTTTTTCTACCCCAAAAACCAGAGTGGTGCCAAGAAAAACCCTGCTTACAATGCAGGCATTTTTGCAGCGTTTTTACTTGTGGCGTTTTTTTTCCAATCACTTCAATTGGTGAAAAATGCTGTAAAACCCATGAGAGAATTGACAAGCTGCAGATTTCAAAAATTTGTATTAATAGTATATATAAGCTCACGCTGAAAAAACTAAGGAAGATGATATGGATAAATCCAAAAAGTTTTTAATAACACAGATAAGAATAAAAGGCAATAAATATTAAGTTTATATGGTAAAACCTAGATTAAACAGGTAGAAGGTAGGGGAAAGAATACAGCCCAGGGATGGTAGCAGTTGGCTCCAAAGCTGTGGAAATAATGGTTAGTAAACCTAGGAAAAAGTAGATTAAAATCTTGAAAAAAGACCTGGAGAAGAAAATGGTGGTGAATAATCACAATAGGTATCTGCAGGCGAAATTTACCTAAAAGGGGAAAAAAATGGTAGAGGAGGAAAATAACCAAGATAGGGGTTTAAGGATATAAGACCAATATAAATGCGACTCAATGATCAACACGAATGGTATGTCCCAACATGAGTGTAAAGTCCTTAGTCCATAAAAGGCAGGATAGAAACTGCTCAGAAAGTAAAGTCCAAGAAGTCCCAAAGAGACCACAAGAGAGCTGACCCGGCCGGTGTCAGCCTCTCCCAGTGCTAATAAATAGATGAGGGGCTCCTGCTCATCAAGGATAGCATGCTTATATGGAACAATATATGTAAACCATGCATGAGTTATGCTGCTCTCTGTGCCTCCAATACTCTGTTCCCAGTCCGTTTCCTAGATCCTGTGTACAGTGATAGGAGCGGCGATGTGCCGCGATGTAATAGCAAGTCCGCGCTCCTGCGCTGAGACTGCAAGTGCAGAAATGATGGCAGACCAGCGCTCCTGCGCTAGGACTGCAAGCGATGACGAGTTGACAAATCGGCGATCCTGTTCTCAGGTTGTGAGAAGTAAGGCGGTAGTTGACTAGCGCTCCTGCGCTGGAGTTCCAAGTATAGGTCCTGTTACTCTGGTCAGAGGCTGCGTCCTAATGGAGGTCGATGAGGAGCAGGACCTTGTGACGTAGGTGGACCATGTGGTGTCACGTGACTACTGGTGAGAGGAGGCACAAGTACGGGTGACAGAGAGGGCCAAAAAAACAACGCGTTTCGGAAGAAACGTCTTCCTTCTTCAGGAATGGCCCCTCTGCAATAATGGAACCCTTATGTATGTTAAGCGTTAATTGATCAATTGGTGTTGATTATCAATAAAAGCCAAAAACCATGTTTTTTTTTTCACCATAGAACTTTTAACTCATTGGTTACAGAGTTTACTATTAACAACTCTGACAAATAAACAATCAATGATGAGTGACCTAAGTGAGAAATCATTTACATAATTAACATTAACCCCTTGATAGATTATATATATCTAGTGTATGATAGCCCCACTTCCTCACATGCAGGTGCTTCTCAAAAAATTAGAATATCATCAAAAAGTGAATTTATTTCAGTTCTTCAATACAAAAAGTGACTCTCATATATTCTATAGAGTCATTACACACAGAGTGATCTATTCTATAGAGTCATTACACACGAGTGATCTATTCTATAGAGACAATACACACAGAGTGATCTATTCTATAGAGACATTACACACAGAATGATCTATTCTATAGAGACATTACACAGAGTGATCAATTCTATAGAGTCATTAACACAGAGTGATCTATTCTATAGAGACATTACACACAGAGTGATCTATTCTATAGAGTCATTACACACAGAGTGATCTATTCTATAGAGTCATTACACACAGAGTGATCTATTCTATAGACATTACACAGAGTGATCTATTCTATAGAGACATTAACACAGATGATCTATTCTATAGAGTCATTACACACAGAGTGATCATTCTA
>JARQOD010000008.1:155846649-156038501 GCA_033576555.1 Oophaga sylvatica
AGGACCAGCCCTTTTTGTGAGGTCAAAGCTGACATGCATAAGTCTTACAGTGAAGTTCCTGACAGAGTTTTTTGACTGCTGAGTAAGAGATCTACCAATGAACTATGACGTGTGGCTCCTTCCCCCAGCCTGGCTGCCTGTATATGATCTAACAACCATGTGAGTTATCTTTCATTCTTAATCCCATTTTATTTTATAACTGCATCTGTACATAACGATATTGTCTCAGTTTGTTAATCTTTTTATATTATATAAGCATTGCTGTTTTTAAGGAATAAACCTATAAATTTATTAGTTTGTTTCTCCTGCTCTATAAACGAATCTGCACGTGCCTGAAGATAACTACGCTACTGTTTTGGGGTTGCTACGGACCCTCTTGATAAATTGTGTATTAAGTCAAACCCGTAGCTGGTGGCAGCTAAAGGAAGGGTGTAAAGTGTTAATCTATTGGGTGACGCTGGCAGTGACGCAGCGGGTTTATAAGGGTACTGCCTGGCTGCAGCCAGGAGTAATTATAATTCCCTCACTGCAGCGTGCCCAATAGCCAGCACACATCCAAGTGACCCGTCTGGCGACCAATTATCCTAGGTGCAGTTCCCTGACTGACCTGAGGGTAAGGGGGGCGCCAAGAGCTGCAAGTTCCTAAGTGGAAGTGGGATAGTTATAAATCCCTGCAGTTTACTGGGTCGGACGGCAGCAGCCGTCGTGTGTGTGCACGTTCCATCACATGTGGTGGCAGCGGTGGGATCACAAGCCGTGACCCCGGGCTACCGTGTGGCGGACGCGCACCGTTCATCACAATCACACTGTGTGTAATGACTCTATAGAATAGATCACTCGTGTTAAATGATCCTATAGACTATAGATAGTCACTCTGTGTGTAATGACTTATAGATAGATCACTCTGTGTGTAATGTCTCTATAGAATAGATCACTCTGTGTGTAATGTCTCTATAGAATAGATCACTCTGTGTGTAATGACTCTATAGAATAGATCACTTGTGTTAATGACCTCTATAGAATAGATCACTCTGTGTGTAATGTCTCTATAGAATAGATACACTTGTGTGTAATGACTCTATAGAATAGATCACTCTGTGTGTAATGTCTCTATAGAATAGATCACTCTGTGTGTAATGATCTCTATAGAATAGATCACTCTGTGTGTAATGACTATAGAATAGATCACTCTGTGTAATGCTCTATAGAATAGATCACTCTGTGTGTAATGACTCTATAGAATAGATCACTCTGTGTAATGACTCTATAGAATAGATCACTCTGTGTGTAATGACTTATAGAATAGATCACTCTGTGTGTAATGTCTCTATAGAATAGATCACTCTGTGTGTAATGTCTCTATAGAATAGATCACTCTGTGTAATGTCTTATAGAATAGATCACATCTGTGTGAATGACTCTATATAATAGATCACTCTGGTGTAATGACTCTATAGAATAGATCACTCTGTGTGTAATGACTTATAAGATAAGATCACTCTGTGTGTAATGTCTCTATAGAATAGATCACTCTGTGTGTAATGTCTCTATAGAATAGATCACTCTGTGTGTAATGACTATAGAATAGATCACTACCGTGTGTAATGTCTCTATAGAATAGATCACTCTGTGTGTAATGACTATAGAATAGATCACTCTGTGTGTAATGACTATAGAATAGATCACTCTGTGTGTAATGTCTCTATAGAATAGATCACTCTGTGTGTAATGTCTCTATAGAATAGATCACTCTGTGTGTAATGACTATAGAATAGATCACTGTGTGTAATGACTCTATAGAATAAGATCACTCTGTGGGAATGACTCTATAGAATAGATCACTCTGTGTGTAATGACTCTATAGAATAGATCACTCTGTGTGTAATGGCTCTATAGAATAGATCACTCTGTGTGTAATGACTATAGAATAGATCACTCTTTGTGTAATGACTCTATAGAATAGATCACTCTGTGTGTAATGACTCTATAGAATAGATCACTCTGTGTGTAATGACTCTATAGAATAGATCACTCTGTGTGTAATGGCTCTATAGAATAGGTCACTCTGTGTGTAATGACTATAGAATAGATCACTCTGTGTGTAATGACTATAGAATAGATCACTCTGTGTGTAATGGCTCTATAGAATAGATCACTCTGTGTGTAATGACTCTATAGAATAGATCACTCTGTTGTAATGACTTATAGAATAGATCACTCTGTGTGTAATGACTCTATAGAATAGATCACTCTGTGTGTAATGACTCTATAGAATAGATCACTCTGTGTGTAATGTCTCTATAGAATAGATCACTCTGTGTGTATGTCTCTATAGAATAGATCACTCTGTGTAATGTCTCTATAGAATAGATCACACTGTGTGTAATGACTCTATAGAATAGATCACTCTGTGTGTAATGACTATAGAATAGATCACTCTGTGTGTAATGACTCTATAGAATAGATCACTCTGTGTGTAATGACTCTATAGATAGATCACTCTGTGTGTAATGTCTCTATAGAATAGATCACTCTGTGTGTAATGTCTCTATAGAATAGATCACTCTGTGTGTAATGACTATAGAATAGATCACTCGTGTGTAATGTCTCTATAGAATAGATCACTCTGTGTAATGTCTCTATAGAATAGATCACCTGTGTGTAATGACTCTATAGAATAGATCACACTGTGTGTAATGACTCTATAGAATAGATCACTCTGTGTAATGAATCTATAGAATAGATCACTCTGTGTGTAATGACTTATAGCATAGATCACTCTGTGTGTAATGTCTCTATAGAATAGATCACTCTGTGTGTAATGTCTCTATAGAATAGATCACTCTGTGTGTAATGTCTCTATAGAATAGATCATCTGTGTGTAATGACTCATAGAATAGATCACTCTGTGTGTAATATCTCTATAGAATAGATTACTCTGTGTGTAATGACTCTATAGAATAGATCACTCTGTGTGTAATGTCTCATAGAATAGATCACTCTGTGTGTAATGATTCTATAGAATAGATCACTCTGTGTGTAATGACTTAGAATAGATCACTCTGTGTAATGTCTCTATAGAATAGATCACACTGTGTGTAATGACTCTATAGAATAGATCACTCTTGTAATGACTCTATAGAATAGATCACTCTGTGTGTAATGACTTATAGCATAGATCACTCTGTGTGTAATTGTCTATAGAATAGATCACTCTGTGTGTAATGCTCTATAGAATAGATCACTCTGTGTAATGTCTTATAGAATAGATCACCTGTGTGAATGACTCTATAGAATAGATCACTCTGTGTATGACTCTATAGATAGATCACTCTGTGTGTAATGACTTTATAGATAGATCACTCTGTGTGTAATGCTCTATAGAATAGATCACTCTGTGTAATGTCTCTATAGAATAGATCACCTGTGTGCAATGACTCTATAGAATAGATCACTCTGTGTAATGACTCTATAGAATAGATCACTCTGTGTGTAATGACTTATAGATAGATCACTCTGTGTGTAATGTCTCTATAGAATAGATTACTCTGTGTGTAATGTCTCTATAGAATAGATCACTCTGTGTGTAATGACTATAGAATAGATCTCTGTGTGTAATGACTTAAGAATAGATCACTCTGTGTGTAATCATCTATAGAATAAATCACTCTGTGTGTAATGACTCTATAGAATAGATCACTCTGTGTGTAATGCTCTATAGAATAGATCACTCTTTGTGTAATACTCTATAGAATAGATCACTCTGTGTGTAATGACTCTATAGAATAGATCACTCTGTGTGTAATGACTCTATAGAATAGATCACTCTGTGTGTATTGCTCATAAATAGGTCACTCTGTGTGTAATGACTATAGAATAGATCACTCTGTGTGTAATGACTATAGAATAGATCACTCTGTGTGTATGTCTATAGAATAGATCACTCTGTGTGTAATGACTCTTTAGAATAGATCACTCTGTGTAATGACTATAGAATAGATCACTCTGTGTGTAATGACTTATAGAATAGATCACTCTGTGTGTAATGTCTCTATAGAATAGATCACTCTGTGTGTAATGTCTCTATAGAATAGATCACTCTGTGTGTAATGTCTCTATAGAATAGATCACTCTGTGT
Source organism: Oophaga sylvatica (assembly GCA_033576555.1). NCBI lineage: Eukaryota > Metazoa > Chordata > Amphibia > Anura > Dendrobatidae > Oophaga > Oophaga sylvatica. The sequence goes on from JARQOD010000008.1 coordinate 155,850,788, forward strand.
GTAATGTCTCATAGAATAGATCACTCTGTGTGTACTGACTCCATAGAATAGATCACTCTGTGTGTAATGTCTCTATAGAATAGATACTCTGTGTGTAATGACTCTATAGAATAGATCACTCGTGTGTAATGTCTCCATAGAATAGATCACTCTGTGTAATGTCTCTATAGAATAGATCACACTGTGTGTAATGACTCTATAGAATATATCACTCTGTGTAATGACTCTATAGAATAGATCACTCTGTGTGTAATGACTTTATAGATAGATCACTCTGTGTGTAATGTCTCTATAGAATAGATCACTCTGTGTGTAATGTCTCTATAGAAAGATCACTCTGTGTAATGTCTCTATAGAATAGATCACACTGTGTGCAATGACTCTATAGAATAGATCACTCTGTGTAATGACTCTATAGAATAGATCACTCTGTGTGTAATGACTTATAGCATAGATCACTCTGTGTGTAATGTCTCTATAGAATAGATCACTCTGTGTGTAATGGCTCTATAGAATAGATCACTCTGTTGTAATGACTATAGAATAATCACTCCGTGTGTAATGTCTCTATAGAATAGATCACTCTGTGTGTAATGACTATAGAATAATCACTCTGTGTGTAATGTCTCTATAGAATAATCACTCTGTGTGTAATGTCTCTATAGAATAGATCACTCTGTGTGTAATGACTATAGAATAGATCACTGTGTGTAATCACTCTATAGAATAAATCACTCTGTGTAATGACTCTATAGAATAGATCACTCTTGTGTAATGACTCTATAGAATAGATCACTCTGTGTGTAATACTCTATAGAATAGATCACTCTGTGTGTAATGACTCTATAGAATAGATCACTCTGTGTGTAATGGCTCTATACAATAGTCACTCTGTGTGTAATGACTATAGAATAGATCACTCTGTGTGTAATGACTATAGAATAGATCACCTGTGTGTAATGGCTCTATAGAATAGATCACTCTGTGTAATGACTCTATAGAATAGATCACTCTGTGTGTAATGACTCAAGAATAGATCACTCTGTGTGTAATGTCTCTATAAATAGATCACTCTGTGTGTAATGTCTCTATAGAATAGATCACTCTGTGTGTAATGACTCTATAGAATAGATCACTCTGTGTGTAATGACTATAGAATAGATCACTCTGTGTGTAATGACTCTATAGAATAGATCACTCTGTGTGTAATGTCTCTATAGAATAGATCACTCTGTGTGTAATGACTCTATAGAATAGATCACTCTGTGTGTAATGACTCTATAGAATAGATCACTCTGTGTAATGTCTCTATAGAATAGATCACTCTGTGTGTAATGGCTCTATAGAATAGATCATTCTGTGTGTAATGACTCTATAGAATAGATCACTCTGTGTGTAATGACTCTATAGAATAGATCATTCTGTGTGTAATGACTCTTTAGAATAGATCACTCTGTGTAATGACTATTATTATTATTATTATTATACATTTATATAGCGCCATTTATTCCATGGCGCTTTACATATGAAAAGGGAAAAATATAGACAGGTACAATAAACGTGTGCTAGACAAGGGACACACTAGTACAGAAGGAGAGAGGACCCTGCCCGCGAGGTCTCACAGTCTACAGGGATGGGTGAGAATACACTAGGAGAGGGTAGAGCTAGTCGTGCGATGGTTCAGTGCACTGAGGATCATTGCAGATTGTAGGCTTGTCGGAACAGGTGGGTCTTCAGGTTTTTCTTGAAGGTCTCCGTTGTTGGTGAAAGTCTGATGTTTTGCGGCAGGGAGTTCCAGAGTATGGGGGAAGCCCGGGAGAAGTCTTGTATGCGGTTGTGGGAAGAAGAGATGAGGGGGGAGTCGAGAAGGAGATCTTGAGAGAATCGAAGGTTGCGTGTAGGTAGGTAGCAGGAGACCATGTCACAGATGTATGGAGGAGAAAGGTTGTGGATGGCTTTGTATGTCATGGTTAAGGTTTTGAACTGGAGCCTCTGGGCAATAGGAAGCCAGTGAAGGGCCTGGCATAGTGGGGAGGCTGGGGAATAGCGGGGAGACAGGTGGATTAGTCGTGCAGCAGAGTGTAGGATGGACTGGAGTGGTGCCAGAGTGCTAGAGGGGAGGCCAAACAGTAGGAGGTTGCAGTAGTCGAGGCGGGAGATGATAAGGGCGTGCACTAGTGTTTTTGTGGTTTCATGGTTGAGGAATGAGCGGATCCGGGAAATATTTTTGAGTTTGAGGCGGCAGGAGGTGGCGAGGGCTTGGATATGTGGTTTGAAAGAGAGGGCAGAGTCGATCACCCCAAGGCACCGAGCATGCGGGACTGGGGAAAGCGAGCAGCCATTGACATTGATGGATAGGTCTGGTGGAGGGGTAGAATGAGGTGGGGGAAAGATGATGAATTCTCTTTTGTCCATGTTCAGTTTGAGAAAGCGAGCAGAAAAGAAGGCTGAGATAGCAGACAGACACTGTGGGATTTTGGTCAGTAGGGAGGTGAGGTCAGGTCCAGATAGATAGATCTGCGTGTCATCGGCGTAGAGGTGATACTGCAAGCCGTGGGATTCTATGAGCTGTCCCAGGCCGAAGGTGTAGATGGAGAAGAGTAGGGGTCCTAAGACTGAGCCTTGGGGAACACCGACAGACAGGGGGCGAGGTGAGGAGGTGGTGTGTGAGAGGGAGACACTAAATGTTCGGTCTGTTAGGTATGATGAGATCCAGGATAGGGCCAAGTCTGTGATGCCAAGAGATGAGAGAATCTGTAGCAGGAGGGAATGGTCCACGGTGTCAAAGGCAGAAGACAGGTCCAGGAGAAGGAGGACAGAGTAGTGTCGCTTGCTCTTGGCGGTTAGCAGGTCGTTAGTGACTTTAGTTATGGCAGTTTCAGTTGAGTGATGCGGTCGAAAGCCTGATTGTAACCGGTCAAAGAGAGAACAGGAGGAAAGGTGGGAGGACAGTTCAAGATATACATGCTGTTCCAGTAGTTTTGAGGCGTAGGGGAGAAGAGATATCGGGCGATAGCTAGACGCAGAGGATGGGTCGAGGGAGGGCTTTTTGAGGATCGGAGTGATTGAAGCATGTTTGAAGGATGAAGGAAAGACACCATTTGTAAGTGAAAGGTTGAAGAGGTGTGTGAGAGTAGGGATGAACACTGTGGCAAAGTTAGGGATGAGGTGGGACAGGAGTGGGTCAAGCGTGCAAGTGGTGAGGTGTGATCTTGACAGGAGAGTGGAGAGCTGATCTTCTGTCATGGTGGTGAAGCTGGTTTTGGAAGAACAGGGCTGAGTGGCTAAGAGGGGCATTGGGGGCTGCGGGCCAAAGCCTTCTCTGATAGCATCAATCTTTTGCTTAAAGAAGGAGGCAAAGTCTTCGGCAGAAATGAGAGGAGAGGGAGGAGGTGCTATGGGATGGAGTAGAGAATTGAAAGTGTTGAAGAGCTGTTTAGGGTTGTGAGACAGGGAGAATATGAGAGATGCAAAGTAAGTTTGTTTTGCGGCAGAGAGCGTGGACTTGAAGCTGGCAAGGGACTGCTTGTATGCGTTGAAGTGCTCGGTAGAATGGGTTCTCTTCCATCTCCGCTCGGTAACCCTGGAAGCCCGTCTCAGTTCTTTGGTCAGGCCGGTCAGCCAGGGCTGCCTGTTGATTGTACGAGTTTTGCTCTGCGTGAGGGTAGCGGCCGAATCAAGTGTGGTTTTTATTGTGGTGTTATAAAATGTGGCAGCAGCATCTGTGTCATTAAGTGAGGCTATGTCTGTGAGAGGGAGGAGGGACTCAGAGAGCGATTGTAAATTGAGGAGTTTGAGATTTCTGCGAGTGTGGGTGAGTTTGTGGAGTGGGGATTCGTATTAACAGAGGAGAGGGAAGAGAATGTCAGTAGGTTGTGGTCAGACAGGGGGAGTGGGGAGTCAGTGAGATTAGTGAGGGAACAGAGACAGGTGAAGATAAGGTCCAGCGTGTGACCGCCTTTGTGAGTGGCCGCAGAGGACCATTGAGTGAGGCCGAGGGAAGCTGAGAGCGAAAGAAGTTTAGAGGTAGCCAGGGTGGAAGTGTCAATGGGGATGTTGAAATCGCCCATGATGATGGTGGGGATGTCAGCAGAGAGGAAATGGAGTAGGGAGGTGGTGAAGTGGTCGAAAAGGTGGAGATGGCTAGTTCCGGGGTGCGGTAGATGACAGCCAGTTTGAGGTTGGAGGGGGAATAGATGCGGACGGAGTGCACTTCGAACGAGGCAATAGCAGCGGAGGGTGGAATTTGAATAGGGGTAAAGGAGCAGGTATCAGACAGGAGTAAGCCAACTCCTCCACCACGTTTGTTGCTGGGGCGAGGGGTGTGAAAAAGATGAAATCCGCCATAGGAAAGCGCAGCTGGAGAGGCTGTGTCAGAGGGAGTGAGCCAGGTTTCAGTGATGGCAAGGAAGGAGAGTTTGTTGGTGATAAAGAGGTCGTGGATAAATGACAGTTTATTGCAGACGGAGCGTGGGTTCCATAGTGCTCCGGGTAGGGGGACTGGGGGAGGGGGTTGTGGATGGATAGGTATGAGGTTGACAGGGTTGCAAAAACGTGTGGAAGATCGTGGAAGGGTGTTAGAAATGAGTGTGGGGATGTGTTGAGGAGGGCCAGGATTTGGGGATACATCGCCAGCGATGAGGAGTAGCAGACAGAGCGTTAGAAGGTGAGAGCAGGATAAGCCATGGTGTGGCCGTGTGTGTCTTGGTAAAAAGGATTGTATGTGGAGGAACAGTTCTGAGGGAAAGGTGAGATGGCTGGGGAGAATGGAGGTGGAAATGACTAATTCCTTACTAGGTGGGGGGATTACAGGGGATAGGAAGAAAGAAAGTTGGATGGGGGTGAAAGTGATAAGAAAATGAAACATAGTGGTTTTAAATTATGTTACCTTGCAGCCAAATTACAGTCTAATTCTAGTCTAATTCACAGTAGTGTAATTAGAAATCTGTAATTTGAAATATGGTATTTGAAATATATGAAGCAGACTACGTCTGGAGCAGACCCATTGCACTGAATATAAATGCAGCTAATGGCAATCAGGTGTGAGTGGAAAGTGGACTGAGACTGCTCAGGCCAAATGAACAGAGTTAAGGAAAGGTCATAAAAGGGGGGAGGGGTTACACAGACCACTCAGATGTGTGGTGAAGATAAGAAGAATGGAGTACAATTATGTACACAGGAAGATGGGTGAGCAAATCATACCATTAAACAAAGCAATACACATGATGCATTCAGGAACACTGAAAAGCTGGGGAATGTTTTCATACCTGTGGGAACAGAAGAACATCTCAGTCACAAGGTGATGATGACAATGCTGTAGGATTCATGTGTGGCCAAATGCATTCTAGAATTCTAGTCTAATTCACAGTAGTGTAATTAGAAATCTGTAATTTGAAATATGGGATTTGAAATATATGAAGCAGACCACGTCTGGAGCAGACCCATTGCACTGAATATAAATGCAGCTAATGGCAATCAGGTGTGAGTGGAAAGTGGGCTGAGACTGCTCAGGCCAAATGCACAGAGTTAAGGAAAGGTCATAAAAGGGGGAGGGGTTACACAGACCACTCAGATGTGTGGTGAAGATAAGAAGAATGGAGTACAATTATGTACACAGGAAGATGGATGAGCAAATCATACCATTAAACAAAGCAATACACATGATGCATTCAGGAACACTGAAAAGCTGGGGAATGTTTTCATACCATTAAACAAAGCAATACACATGATGAATTCAGGAACACTGAAAAGCTGGGGAATGTTTTCATACCATTAAACAAAGCAATACACATGATGCATTCAGGAACACTGAAAAGCTGGGGAATGTTTTCATACCATTAAACAAAGCAATACACATGATGCATTCAGGAACACTGAAAAGCTGGGGAATGTTTTCATACCATTAAACAAAGCAATACACATGATGCATTCAGGAACACTGAAAAGCTGGGGAATGTTTTCATACCATTAAACAAAGCAATACATATGATGCATTCAGGAACACTGAAAAGCTGGGGAATGTTTTCATACCATTAAACAAAGCAATACACATGATGCATTCAGGAACACTGAAAAGCTGGGGAATGTTTTCATACCATTAAACAAAGCAATACACATGATGCATTCAGGAACACTGAAAAGCTGGGGAATGTTTTCATACCATTAAACAAAGCAATACACATGATGCATTCAGGAACACTGAAAAGCTGGGGAATGTTTTCATACCATTAAACAAAGCAATACACATGATGCATTCAGGAACACTGAAAAGCTGGGGAATGTTTTCATACCATTAAACAAAGTAATACACATGATGCATTCAGGAACACTGAAAAGCTGGGGAATGTTTTCATACCATTAAACAAAGCAATACACATGATGCATTCAGGAACACTGAAAAGCTCGGGAATGTTTTCATACCATTAAACAAAGCAATACACATGATGCATTCAGGAACACTGAAAAGCTGGGGAATGTTTTCATACCATTAAACAAAGCAATACACATGATGCATTCAGGAACACTGAAAATCTGGGGAATGTTTTCATACCATTAAACAAAGCAATACACATGATGCATACAGGAACACTGAAAAGCTGGGGAATGTTTTCATACCATTAAACAAAGCAATACACATGATGCATTCAGGAACACTGAAAAGCTGGGGAATGTTTTCATACCATTAAACAAAGCAATACACATGATGCATTCAGGAACACTGAAAAGCTGGGGAATGTTTTCATACCCTTAAACAAAGCAATACACATGATGCATTCAGGAACACTGAAAAGCTGGGGAATGTTTTCATACCATTAAACAAAGCAATACACATGATGCATTCAGGAACACTGAAAAGCTGGGGAATGTTTTCATACCATTAAACAAAGCAATACACATGATGCATTCAGGAACACTGAAAAGCTGGGGAATGTGTTATGTTTCGGTAGCTGAGGAGTGCAGGTAAAAAAGGCAATACACCAGAGCAGTTGGAATCTATGAGATTGCAGTACCCTGACTAACCACCACAACTAGAGGCAGCCGTGGAGCGTTCCTACGTTGGTCCTAGACGCCTCGTCACAGCCTGAGAAACTAACTACACCTAAAGATAGAAATAGGAAAGCTATCTGCCCCGGAGCAGAACCCCAAAGATAACAGAAAGCCCCCAAACATGTAATGGCGGTTAGACAAGAGGAAATACTGACACAGAAAGAAAATAGTATGAGCAAACGCTGGGCCCAAACTATCTAAATAGAAAAGGATAGGAAGGGTACTTACTGCAATCCCAGAAAACCCTGAAAAGCACCAACTCTACTAATTTCAAAATCACCTGAGATCACACGACCTCTACCACCTAAATTAGTTCTCTGGTGTAACAAAATCAAAACAGCAGCCACTGAAAAAACTGGAAAAAGCAAAAGAACAAAACTCAGTGGCTGAACTAAACTGAGAGGGCAGAAGCCCCCGGAGGGGACCTTGAAGGCCCCCAAAGAAGTGCAGGACAAAATGCAAAAATACAGCAAAAACACAAAAGAAGCAAAAGTCTTATCTGTAAGCAGGAGATGCAGACACGACACAGCAGGCTACAAGGGAAACTGGAATGAAGGATTCAGACCAGAACAATTGATCACCGGCAACCCTGATGGGAAAATGACTCCCTTATATAAGACCAGTCAGTAACACCTGATTCCCAGTCCTCACAATCCTCACTAGCACCGCTTGTAACCACCAGAGGGAGCCTCTGCTCAGAACTCATCTCAAACCCATTCACAACAGTACCCCCCCCCCTTGAGGAGGGGTCACCGAACCCTCATTTGAGCAACCAGGTCGGTCAGGATGAGTTCTATGATACGCACGGATAAGTCTCCTAGCATGGATGTCCGAAGCAAACACCCAAGAATTGTCTTCCTGACCATAACCTCTCCATTTAACCAAATACTGGAGTTTCCGTCTAGAAAAACGAGAATCCAATATTTTCTCAACCACATACTCCAGATTGCCCTCAACCAAAACAGGGTCAGGAGGCACAGCAGCAGGAACCACTGGCTCAACAAACCTCTTCAACAAGGACTTGTGGAACACGTTATGGATCTTAAATGTCCCTGGAAGAAGCAAACGAAAAGAAACAGGATTAATAATCTCCATGATCTTATAAGGTCCAATGAACCTAGGCTTAAATTTAGGAGATGCTACTCTCATAGGAATATTCTTTGAGGACAACCAGACCAAGTCCCCCACTTTAAACCGAGGACCATCAGTCCTATGCCGGTTAGCAAACCGCTGGGCCCTCTCCTGAGAGAGGGACAACCTCTCCACTACCTGGTCCCAAATCTGTTGCATACGCTCCACAACAGAGTCAACACCTGGACAGACAGAAGCCTCCGTCTGTCCTGAAGAAAATCGAGGGTGAAACCCAGAATTACAGAAAAACGGAGACATCAAAGTGGCAGAGCTAGCCCTATTATTAAGAGCAAACTCAGCCAAAGGCAAAAAAGAGACCCAGTTATCCTGATCAGCAGACACAAAGCATCTTAGATAAGTCTCCAATGTCTGGTTTGTTCTCTCAGTTTGACCATTGGTCTGAGGATGAAATGCCGAGGAGAAAGACAATTGAACACCCAGTTTAGAACAAAAAGTCCTCCAAAATCTGGAAACAAACTGGACTCCTCTGTCAGACACAATGTTCTCAGGAATGCCGTGTAAACGAACCACGTGCTGAAGGAACAACGGCACCAATTCAGAGGAGGAAGGCAACTTAGGTAATGGCACAAGATGTATCATTTTGGAAAACCTATCACAAATTACCCAGATGGTGGTCATTCTCTGAGAAACAGGAAGATCGGAAATGAAATCCATAGAGATATGGGTCCATGGTCTCTTGGGCACAGGCAATGGCATCAACAAACCACTAGAGCGAGAGCAAGGCTTGGAGCGAGAGCAAGTCCCGCAGGACTGCACAAATTCCCTGACATCACGAGACAAGGTAGGCCACCAAAAGGACCGCTAACCAAGTCTCTGGTACCAAAAATTCCGGGATGCCCAGCCAATGCGGAACAATGAATCTCAGACATCACACTCTTTTTCCATTGGTCCGGGACAAACAATTTTCCAACAGGGCAGCGCTCGGGCCTATCCTCCTGACACCCCTCCAGAGCAAGTCTCAAATTGGGCGAGATGGCGGAAAGAACTACACCCTCTTTCAAAATAACAGAAGGATCAGATAACTCAGGAGAGTCCGCAAGGAAACTCCTCGAGAGGGCATCCGCCTTAACATTCTTAGTGCCAGGAAGAAAGGAAACCACAAAATTAAAACGTGTGAAAAACAAGGCCCACCTGGCCTGTCTAGGATTGAGTCGCTTGGCAGATTCCAGATAGACCAGATTCTTATGGTCCGTAAGGACCACCACCTGATGTTTGGCTCCCTCCAGCCAATGTCTCCACTCTTCAAAAGCCCACTTCATGGCCAATAACTCCCGATTACCTACGTCATAATTACGTTCAGTAGGAGAAAATTTTCGAGAGAAAAAGGCACAAGGGTTACTTTTAGAGGTCTCTGGATCTTTTTGGGACAAAACGGCACCTGCCCCAATTTCAGAGGCATCAACTCCACCTGAAATGGCAGAGAAACATCAGGCTGCCGTAGAACAGGAGCAGAAGTGAATCTCTGCTTAAGTTCCTGAAATGCAGAGACTGCCTCAGGAGGCCAATTCACCACATCAGAACCCTTTCTGGTCAAATCAGTTAATGGTTTAACAATAACCGAGAAATTACCAATAAATTTACGATAAAAATTGGCAAAACCCAAAAATCTCTGAAGAGCCTTTAATGAAGTAGGTTGGACCCAATCACAGATGGCCTGAACCTTGACCGGGTCCATTTCAATAACAGATGGGGACAAAATGAATCCCAGAAATGAGATCCTCTGTACGCCAAAAAGACACTTTGATCCCTTCACATACAGAGCATTCTCTCTCAAAATCTGGAATACAGTTCGAACATGTTTCACATGAGAGTCCCAGTCATTAGAAAAAATCAAGATATCATCCAAATAAACAATCAGAAATTTGTCCACAAAATCCCTGAAAATGTCATTCATGAAGGACTGGAAGACGGAAGGAGCATTAGTGAGCCCAAAGGGCATCACTAGGTACTCAAAATGCCCTTCAGGGGTATTGAATGCCGTCTTCCATTCATCCCCGTGCTTAATGCGAATAAGGTTATACGCCCCCCTGAGGTCAAGCTTGGTAAACCAAGTAGCGTTTTTCACCCTGGAAAACAGGTCAGAAATCAAGGGTAACGGGTATTGATATTTCACAGTAATATTGTTCAAGAGACGATAATCAATACACGGCCTTAATGAACCATCTTTTTTGGCCACAAAGAAAAAACCGGCACCTAAGGGTGAAGAGGATGGTCTGATATGACCCTTCTCCAATGATTCCTTGATATAAGACCGCATAGCGTCATGTTCAGGTACAGACAAGTTAAAAAGGCGACCTTTAGGGAATTTACTACCCGGCACTAATTCAATAGCGCAGTCATAGCTCCTATGGGGAGGCAAGGATGCAGATTTACTTTCGCTAAACACATCAGAAAAATCAAACAAAAAGTCAGGAACATCCTGAGCCTGGGGGGAGGCAGAAAAAACAGGAGTGTTGGTATTAACACATTGGCAGCCCCAACTGGTTACAGACACAGATTTCCAATCCAAAACAGGATTATGAGACTGTAACCAAGGGAAACCCAGCACGATAATGTCATGCAGATTATACAGAACCAAAAATTTGCAGCACTCCTGGTGATCAGGTTCAACCCTCATTATCACCTGAGTAGAAAACTGGGGTTTATTCTCAGCCAAAGGGGTAGAATCGATCCCCAGTAGGGGAATAGACTTCTGTAGGGGTATCAAGGGAAACCCACAACGTTTAGCAAAATCATAATCCATCAGGTTAATAGCTGCTCCAGAATCAACGAAAGCCTGAGCAGAAAATGAGGACAGAGAGCATATCAGAGTGACAGTTAATAAAAACTTAGTCTGAACACTACCAAGACAACTGAGCGTGCAAAACGTCTTCCCGCTTAGGGCAGACTGAAATAGCATGAGAGGCATCACCACAGTAGAAACATAACCCATTGCGCTTTCGAAACTCATGACGCTGTGCCCCAGACACCACTCTATCACACTGCATGGGTTCAGAAGCTGGTTCACAAGGCAACACCATTCCACGCATACTTCTCCGCTCACGCAAACGTCTGTCAATTTGAATCGCTAATGACATAGAATCATTGAGACCAGAGGGGACAGGGAATCCCACCATAACATCCTTTACATTATCTGACAGACCCTTCCGGAAAAGGGCCGCCAAAGCGTCGTCATTCCATTTGGTCAGGACTGCCCACCTACGGAATCTCTGACAGTATAACTCAGCGTCATCAAGCCCCTGATTTAATGCCAACAAGGTTTTTTCAGCTTGATCAGTGACATTAGGCTCATCGTACAATAACCCCAAAGCCTGAAAAAACGCATCAACATCACTCAAAACAGGATCCCAGGTATCAGGGAAAAAGCCCAATCCTGAGGATCGCCACGCAGGAGAGAGATGATAATTTGAACCTGCTGCGCTGCGTTTCCTGAGGACTTAGATTTTAAGGCAAAAAACAATTTACAATTATTTTTGAAATTCTGAAACTTAGCTCGATCTCCTAAAAACAAATCTGGCATGGGGATCCTAGGTTCCACAACAAGCAACCTAGCAAGATATGCAGTAATACTCTGAACCTCAGTGGCAAGCTGATCCACACGGCCAGACAACTGTGCAAACTCCATTGGGAGAAAAGATCCTCCCCAGCACCCAGAGATACAGAGGAAAAAAAAAAAAAATGCAACAAACAGAAAAATATCTCTGACAACTCTGACAACCTTTTTTCTTTCACAATATTTTTTTTCCTTCTGTGAGTACCATACAATTTTCAATTTTTTGGGCCGGTGATACTGTTATGTTTCGGTAGCTGAGGAGTGCAGGTAAAAAAGGCAATACACCAGAGCAGTTGGAATCTATGAGATTGCAGTACCCTGACTAACCACCACAACTAGAGGCAGCCGTGGAGCGTTCCTACGTTGGTCCTAGACGCCTCGTCACAGCCTGAGAAACTAACTACACCTAAAGATAGAAATAGGAAAGCTGTCTGCCCCGGAGCAGAACCCCAAGATAACAGAAAGCCCCAAACATGTAATGGCGGTTAGACAAGAGGAAATACTGACACAGAAAGAAAATAGTATGAGCAAACGCTGGGGCCCAAACTATCTAAATAGAAAAGGATAGGAAGGGTACTTACTGCAATCCCAGAAAACCCTGAAAAGCACCAACTCTACTAATTTCAAAATCACCTGAGATCACACGACCTCTACCACCTAAATTAGTTCTCTGGTGTAACAAAATCAAAACAGCAGCCACTGAAAAAACTGGAAAAAAGCAAAAGAACAAAACTCAGTGGCTGAACTAAACTGAGAGGGCAGAAGCCCCCGGAGGGGACCTGAAGGCCCCCAAAGAAGTGCAGGACAAAATGCAAAAATACAGCAAAAACACAAAAGAAGCAAAAGTCTTATCTGTAAGCAGGAGATGCAGACACGACACAGCAGGCTACAAGGGAAACTGGAATGAAGGATTCAGACCAGAACAATTGATCACCGGCAACCCTGATGGGAAAATGACTCCCTTATATAAGACCAGTCAGTAACACCTGATTCCCAGTCCTCACAATCCTCACTAGCACCGCTTGTAACCACCAGAGGGAGCCTCTGCTCAGAACTCATCTCAAACCCATTCACAACAGGAATGTTTTCATACCATTAAACAAAGCAATACACATGATGCATTCAGGTACACTGAAAAGCTGGGGAATGTTTTCATACCATTAAACAAAGCAATACACATGATGCATTCAGGAACACTGAAAGCTGGGGAATGTTTTCATACCATTAAACAAAGCAATACACATGATGCATTCAGGAACACTGAAAAGCTGGGGAATGTTTTCATACCATTAAACAAAGCAATACACATGATGCATTCAGGAACACTGAAAAGCTGGGGAATGTTTTCATACCATTAAACAAAGCAATACACATGATGCATTCAGGAACACTGAAAAGCTGGGGAATGTTTTCATACTATTAAACAAAGCAATACACATGATGCATTCAGGAACACTGAAAAGCTGGGGAATGTTTTCATACCATTAAACAAAGCAATACACATGATGCATTCAGGAACACTGAAAAACTGGGGAATGTTTTCATACCTGTGGGAACAGAAGAACATCTCAGTCACAAGGTGATGATGACAATGCTGTAGGATTCATGTGTGGCCAAATGCATTCTAGAATTCTAGTCTAATTCACAGTAGTGTAATTAGAAATCTGTAATTTGAAATATGGGATTTGAAATATATGAAGCAGACTACGTCTGGAGCAGACCCATTGCACTGAATATAAATGCAGCTAATGGCAATCAGGTGTGAGTGGAAAGTGGGCTGAGACTGCTCAGGCCAAATGCACAGAGTTAAGGAAAGGTCATAAAAGGGGGGAGGGGTTACACAGACCACTCAGATGTGTGGTGAAGATAAGAAGAATGGAGTACAATTATGTACACAGGAAGATGGGTGAGGAAATCATACCATAAAACAAAGAAATACACATGATGCATTCAGGAACACTAAAAAGCTGGGGAATGTTTTCATACCTGTGGGAACAGAAGAACATCTCAGTCACAAGGTGATGATGACAATGCTGTAGGATTCATGTGTGGCCAAATGCATTCTAGAATTCTAGTCTAATTCACAGTAGTGTAATTAGAAATCTGTAATTTGAACTATGGGATTTGAAATATATGAAGCAGACTACGTCTGGAGCAGACCCATTGCACTGAATATAAATGCAGCTAATGGCAATCAGGTGTGAGTGGAAAGTGGGCTGAGACTGCTCAGGCCAAATGCACAGAGTTAAGGAAAGGTCATAAAAGGGGGGAGGGGTTACACAGACCACTCAGATGTGTGGTGAAGATAAGAAGAATGGAGTACAATTATGTACACAGGAAGATGGGTGAGGAAATCATACCATTAAACAAAGAAAAACACATGATGCATTCAGGAACACTGAAAAGCTGGGGAATGTTTTCATACCTGTGGGAATAGAAGAACATCTCAGTCACAAGGTGATGATGACAATGCTGTAGGATTCATGTGTGGCCAAATGCATTCTAGAATTCTAGTATAATTCACAGTAGTGTAATTAGAAATCTGTAATTTGAAATATGGGATTTGAAATATATGAAGCAGACTACGTCTGGAGCAGACCCATTGCACTGAATATAAATGCAGCTAATGGCAATCAGGTGTAAGTGGAAAGTGGGCTGAGACTGCTCAGGCCAAATGCACAGAGATAAGGAAAGGTCATAAAAGGGGGTAGGGGTTACACAGACCACTCAGATGTGTGGTGAAGATAAGAAGAATGGAGTACAATTATGTACACAGGAAGATGGGTGAGCAAATCAAACCATTAAACAATGCAATACACATGATGCATTCAGGAACACTGAAAAGCTGGGGAATGTTTTCATACCATTAAACAAAGCAATACACATGATGCATTCAGGAACACTGAAAATCTGGGGAATGTTTTCATACCATTAAACAAAGCAATACACATGATGCATTCAGGAACACTGAAAAGCTGGGGAATGTTTTCATACCATTAAACAAAGCAATACACATGATGCATTCAGGAACACTGAAAAGCTGGGGAATGTTTTCATACCATTAAACAAAGCAATACACATGATGCATTCAGGAACACTGAAAAGCTGGGGAATGTTTTCATACCATTAAACAAAGCAATACACATGATACATTCGGGAACACTGAAAAGCTGGGGAATGTTTTCATACCATTAAACAAAGCAATACACATGATGCATTCAGGAACACTGAAAAGCTGGGGAATGTTTTCATACCATTAAACAAAGCAATACACATGATGCATTCAGGAACACTGAAAAGCTGGGGAATGTTTTCATACCATTAAACAAAGCAATACACATGATGCATTCAGGAACACTGAAAAGCTGGGGAATGTTTTCATACCATTAAACAAAGCAATACACATGATGCATTCAGGAACACTGAAAAGCTGGGAATGTTTTCATACCTGTAGGAACAGAAGAACATCTCAGTCACAAGGTGATGATGACAATGCTGTAGGATTCATGTGTGGCCAAATGCATTCTAGAATTCTAGTCTAATTCACAGTAGTGTAATTAGAAATCTGTAATTTGAAATATGGGATTTGAAATATATGAAGGAGACTACGTCTGGAGCAGACCCATTGCACTGAATATAAATGCAGCTAATAGCAATCAGGTGTGAGTGGAAAGTGGGCTGAGACTGCTCAGGCCAAATGCACAGAGTTAAGGAAAGGTCATAAAAGGGGGGAGGGGTTACACAGACCACTCAGATGTGTGGTGAAGATAAGAAGAATGGAGTACAATTATGTACACAGGAAGATGGGTGAGCAAATCATTCCATTAAACAAAGCAATACACATGATGCATTCAGGAACACTGAAAAGCTGGGGAATGTTTTCATACCTGTGGGAACAGAAGAACATCTCAGTCACAAGGTGATGATGACAATGCTGTAGGATTCATGTGTGGCCAAATGCATTCTAGAATTCTAGTCTAATTCACAGTAGTGTAATTAGAAATCTGTAATTTGAAATATGGGATTTGAAATATATGAAGCAGACTACGTCTGGAGCAGACCCATTGCACTGAATATAAATGCAGCTAATGGCAATCAGGTGTGAGTGGAAAGTGGGCTGAGACTGCTCAGGCCAAATGCACAGAGATAAGGAAAGGTCATAAAAGGGGGGAGGGGTTACACAGACCACTCAGATGTGTGGTGAAGATAAGAAGAATGGAGTACAATTATGTACACAGGAAGATGGGTGAGCAAATCAAATCATTAAACAAAGCAATACACATGATACTCAGATGTGTGGTGAAGTGTTATGTTTCGGTAGCTGAGGAGTGCAGGTAAAAAAGGCAATACACCAGAGCAGTTGGAATCTATGAGATTGCAGTACCCTGACTAACCACCACAACTAGAGGCAGCCGTGGAGCGTTCCTACGTTGGTCCTAGACGCCTCGTCACAGCCTGAGAAACTAACTACACCTAAAGATAGAAAGAGGAAAGCTATCTGCCCCGGAGCAGATCCCCAAAGAACATAGAAAGCCCCCAAAAATGTAATGGCGGTTAGACAAGAAGAAATACTGACACAGACAGAAAATAGTATGAGCAAACGTTGGGGCCCAAACTACCTAAATAGAAAAGGATAGGAAGGGCACTTACTGCAATCCCAAAAAACCCTGAAAAGCACCAACTCTACTAATTTCAAAAACACCTGAGATCACACGACCTCTACCACCTAAGTTAGTTCTCTGGTGTAACAAAATCAAAACAGCAGCCACTGAAAAACTGGAAAAAGCAAATGTACAAACATCAGTGGCTGAACTAAACTGAGAGGGCAAAAGACCCCGGAGGGGACCCTGAAGGCCCCCACAGAAGTGCAGGACAAAATGCAAAAATCAAGCACAAAAACAAAAAGAAGAAAATGTCTTATCTGTTAGCAGGAGATGCAGACACGACACAGCAGGCTACAAAGGAAACAGGAATCAAGGATTGAGACTAGAACAATTGATCACCGGCAACCCTGATGGGAAGGCGACTCCCTTATATAAGACCAGTCAGTAACACCTGATTCCCAATCCTCACAATCTTCACTGGACAGTCCAGTACCGCTTGTAACCACCAGAGGGAGCCTCCGCTCAGAACTCATTTCAAGTCCATTCACAACAGTACCCCCCCTTGAGGAGGGGTCACCGAACCCTCACTTGAGCAACCAGGTCGGTCAGGATGAGTTCTATGATACGCACGGATGAGTCTCCTAGCATGGATGTCCGAAGCAAACACCCAAGAATTGTCTTCCTGACCATAACCTCTCCACTTAACCAAATACTGGAGTTTCCGTCTAGAAAAACGAGAATTCAATATTTTCTCAACCACAAACTCCATATTGCCCTCAACCAGAACAGGGTCAGGAGGCAAAGCAGTAGGAACCACTGGCTCAACAAACCTCTTCAACAAGGACTTGTGGAACACTTTATGGATCTTAAATGTCCCTGGAAGAAGCAAACGAAAAGAAACAGGATTAAGAATCTCCATGATCTTATAAGGTCCAATGAACCTAGGCTTAAATTTAGGAGATGCCACTCTCATAGGAATATTTTTTGAGGACAACCAGACCAAGTCCCCCACTTTAAACCGAGGACCATCAGTCCTATGCCGGTTAGCAAACCGCTGGGCCCTCTCCTGAGAGAGGGACAACCTCTCCACTACCTGGTCCCAAATCTGTTGCATACGCTCCACAACAGAGTCAACACCTGGACAGACAGAAGCCTCCGTCTGTCCTGAAGAAAATCGAGGGTGAAACCCAGAATTACAGAAAAATGGAGACATCAAAGTGGCAGAGCTAGCCCTATTATTAAGAGCAAACTCAGCCAAAGGCAAAAAAGAGACCCAGTCATCCTGATCAGCAGACACAAAGCATCTTAGATAAGTCTCCAATGTCTGGTTTGTTCTCTCAGTTTGACCATTGGTCTGAGGATGAAACGCCGAGGAGAAAGACAATTGAACACCAAGTTTAGAACAAAAGGTCCTCCAAAATCTGGAAACAAACTGGACTCCTCTGTCAGACACAATGTTCTCAGGAATGCCGTGTAAACGAACCACGTGCTGAAGGAACAAAGGCACCAATTCAGAGGAGGAAGGCAACTTAGGTAATGGCACAAGATGTATCATCTTGGAAAACCTATCACAAATCACCCAGATGACGGTCATTCTCTGAGAAACAGGGAGGTCGGAAATGAAATCCATAGAGATATGGGTCCATGGTCTCTTGGGCACAGGCAATGGCATCAACAAACCACTAGAGCGAGAGCAAGGCTTGGAGCGAGAGCAAGTCGCGCAGGACTGCACAAATTCCCTGACATCACGAGACAAGGTAGGCCACTAAAAGGACCGACTAACCAAGTCTCTGGTACCAAAAATTCCGGGATGACCGGCCAACGCGGAACAATGAATCTCAGACATCACACTCTTTTTCCACTGGTCCGGACAAACAATTTCCCAACAGGGCAGCGCTCGGGCCTATCCTCCTGACACCCCTCCAGAGCCAGTCTCAAATTGGGCGAGATGGCGGAAAGAACTACACCTTCTTTCAAAATAACAGAAAGATCAGATACCTCAGGAGAGTCCGCAAGGAAACTCCTCGAGAGGGCATCCGCCTTAACATTCTTAGTGCCAGGAAGAAAGGAAACCACAAAATTAAAACGTGTGAAAAACAAGGCCCACCTGGCCTGTCTAGGATTAAGTCGCTTGGCAGATTCCAGATAAACCAGAACTCTTAAAAAGCCCACTTCATGGCCAATAACTCCCGATTACCCACGTCATAATTACGTTCAGTAGGAGAAAATTTTCAAGAGAAAAAGGCACAAGGGTTACTTTTAGAGGTCTCTGGATCTCTTTGGGACAAAACGGCACCTGCCCCAATTTCAGAGGCATCAACCTCCACCTGAAATGGCAGAGAAACATCAGGCTGCCATAGAACAGGAGCAGAAGTGAATCTCTGCTTAAGTTCCTGAAATGCAGAGACTGCCTCAGGAGGCCAATTCACCACATCAGAACCCTTTTTGGTCAAATCAGTTAATGGTTTAACAATAACCGAGAAACTTCCAATAAATTTACAATAAAAATTTGCAAAACCCAAAAATCTTTGAAGAGCCTTTAATGAAGTAGGTTGGACCCAATCACAGATGGCCTAAACCTTGACCGGGTCCATTTCAATAACAGATGGGGACAAAATGAATCCCAAAAATGAGATCCTCTGTACGCCAAAAAGACACTTTGATCCCTTCACATACAGAGCATTCTCTCTCAAAATCTGGAATACAGTTCGAACATGTTTCACATGAGAGTCCCAGTCATTGGAAAAAATCAAGATATCATCCAAATAAACAATCAGAAATTTATCCACAAAATCCCTGAAAATGTCATTCATGAAGGACTGGAAGACAGAAGGAGCATTAGTGAGCCCAAAGGGCATCACAAGGTACTCAAAATGCCCTCAAGGGTATTAAATGCCGTCTTCCATTCATCCCCGTGCTTAATGCGAATAAGGTTATATGCCCCCCTGAGGTCAAGCTTGGTAAACCAAGTAGCGTTTTTCACCCCGGAAAACAGGTCAGAAATCAAGGGTAACGGATATTGATATTTCACAGTAATATTGTTCAAAAGACGATAATCAATACACGGCCTTAATGAACCATCCTTTTTGGCCACAAAGAAAAAACCGGCACCTAAGGGTGAAGAGGATGGTCTGATATGACCCTTCTCCATTGACTCCTTGATATAAGACCGCATAGCGTCATGTTCAGGTACAGACAAGTTAAAAAGGCGACCTTTAGGGAATTTACTACCAGGCACTAATTCAATAGCGCAGTCATAGCTCCTATGGGGAGGCAAGGATGCAGATTTACTTTCGCTAAACACATCAGAAAAATCAATCAAAAAGTCAGGAACATCCTGAGCCTGGGGGGAGGCAGAAAAAACAGGAGTGTTGGTATTAACACATTGGCAGCCCCAACTGGTTACAGACACAGATTTCCAATCCAAAACAGGATTATGAGACTGTAACCAAGGGAAACCCAGTACGATAATGTCATGCAGATTATACAGAACCAAAAATTTGCAGCTCTCCTGATGATCAGGTTCAACCCTCATTATCACCTGAGTAGAGAACTGAGGTTTATTCTCAGCTAAAGGGGTAGAATCGATCCCCAGTAGGGGAATAGACTTCCGTAGGGGTATCAAGGGAAACCCACAACGTTTAGCAAAATCAAAATCCATCAGGTTAATAGCTGCTACCGAATCAACGAAAGCCTGAGCAGAAAATGAGGACAGAGAGCATATCAGAGTAACAGTTAATAAAAACTTAGTATGAACACTACCCAAGACAACTGAGCGTGCAAAATGTCTTCCCCGCTTAGGGCAGACTGAAATAGCATGAGAGGCATCACCACAGTAGAAACATAACCCATTGCGCTTTCGAAACTCATGACGCTGTGCCCCAGAAACCACTCTATCACACTGCATGGATTCAGAAGCAGGTTCACAAGGCAACACTATTCCACGCATACTTCTCCGCTCACGCAAACGTCTGTCAATTTGAATCGCTAATGACATAGAATCATTGAGACCAGAGGGGACAGGGAATCCCACCATAACATCCTTTACATTATCTGACAGACCCTTCCGAAAAAGGGCTGCCAAAGCGTCGTCATTCCATTTGGTCAGGACTGCCCACCTACGGAATCTCTGACAGTATAACTCAGCGTCATCAAGCCCCTGATTTAATGCCAACAAGGCTTTTTCAGCTTGATCAGTGACATTAGGCTCATCGTACAATAACCCCAAGGCCTGAAAAAATGCATCAACATCACTCAAAACAGGATCCCCAGGTGTCAGGGAAAAAGCCAAATCCTGAGGATCGCCGCGCAGGAGAGAGATGACAATTTGAACCTGCTGCGCTGCGTTCCCTGAGGACTTAGATTTTAAGGCAAAAAACAATATACAATTATTTTTGAAATTCAGAAACTTGGCTCGATCCCCCAAAAACAAATCTGGCATGGGAATCCTAGGTTCCACAACAGGCAACCTAGCAAGATAGGTAGCAATACTCCGAACCTCAGTGGCAAGCTGATCCACACGGCCAGACAACTGTGCAAACTCCATTGAGAGAAAAAATCCTCCCCAGCACCCAGAGATACAGAGGGAAAAAAAAAAATGCAACAAACAGAAAAAAAAAATCTCTGACAACTCTGACAACTCTGACAACTTTTTTCTTTCACAATATTTTTCCCTTCTGTGAGTACAATATAATTTTCAGTTTAGGCCGGTGATACTGTTATGTTTCGGTAGCTGAGGAGTGCAGGTAAAAAAGGCAATACACCAGAGCAGTTGGAATCTATGAGATTGCAGTACCCTGACTAACCACCACAACTAGAGGCAGCCGTGGAGCGTTCCTACGTTGGTCCTAGACGCCTCGTCACAACCTGAGAAACTAACTACACCTAAAGATAGAAAGAGGAAAGCTATCTGCCCCGGAGCAGATCCCCAAAGAACATAGAAAGCCCCCAAACATGTAATGGCGGTTAGACAAGAAGAAATACTGACACAGACAGAAAATAGTATGAGCAAACGTTGGGGCCCAAACTACCTAAATAGAAAAGGATAGGAAGGGCACTTACTGCAATCCCAAAAAACCCTGAAAAGCACCAACTCTACTAATTTCAAAAACACCTGAGATCACACGACCTCTACCACCTAAATTATTTCTCTGGTGTAACAAAATCAAAACAGCAGCCACTGAAAAACTGGAAAAAGCAAATGTACAAACATCAGTGGCTGAACTAAACTGAGAGGGCAAAAGCCCCCGGAGGGGACCCTGAAGGCCCCCACAGAAGTGCAGGACAAAATGCAAAAATCAAGCACAAAAACAAAAAGAAGAAAATGTCTTATCTGTTAGCAGGAGATGCAGACACGACACAGCAGGCTACAAAGGAAACAGGAATCAAGGATTGAGACTAGAACAATTGATCACCGGCAACCCTGATGGGAAGGCGACTCCCTTATATAAGACCAGTCAGTAACACCTGATTCCCAATCCTCACAATCTTCACTGGACAGTCCAGTACCGCTTGTAACCACCAGAGGGAGCCTCCGCTCAGAACTCATTTCAAGTCCATTCACAACAGTGAAGGTAAGAAGAATGGAGTACAATTATGTACACAGGAAGATGGGTGAGCAAATCATACCATTAAACAAAGCAATACACATGATGCATTCAGGAACACTGAAAAGCTGGGGAATGTTTTCATACCTGTGGAAACAGAAGAACATCTCAGTCACAAGGTGATGATGACAATGCTGTAGGATTCATGTGTGGCCAAATGCATTCTAGAATTCTAGTCTAATTCACAGTAGTGTAATTAGAAATCTGTAATTTGAAATATGGGATTTGAAATATATGAAGCAGACTACGTCTGGAGCAGACCCATTGCACTGAATATAAATGCAGCTAATGGCAATCAGGTGTGAGTGGAAAGTGGGCTGAGACTGCTCAGGCCAAATGCACAGAGTTAAGGAAAGGTAATAAAAGGGGGGAGGGGTTACACAGACCACTCAGATGTGTAGTGAAGATAAAGAAATGGAGTACAATTATGTACACAGGAAGATGGGTGAGCAAATCATACCATAAAACAAAGCAATACACATGATGCATTCAGAACACTAAAAAGCTGGGGAATGTTTTCATACCTGTGGGAACAGAAGAACATCTCAGTCACAAGGTGATGATGACAATGCTGTAGGATTCATGTGTGGCCAAATGCATTCTAGAATTCTAGTCTAATTCACAGTAGTGTAATTAGAAATCTGTAATTTGAAATATGGGATTTGAAATATATGAAGCAGACTACGTCTGGAGCAGACCCATTGCACTGAATATAAATGCAGCTAATGGCAATCAGGTGTGAGTGGAAAGTGGGCTGAGACTGCTCAGGCCAAATGCACAGAGTTAAGGAAAGGTCATAAAAGGGGGGAGGGGTTACACAGACCACTCAGATGTGTGGTGAAGATAAGAAGAATGGAGTACAATTATGTACACAGGAAGATGGGTGAGGAAATCATACCATTAAACAAAGCAAAACACATGATGCATTCAGGAACACTGAAAAGCTGGGGAATGTTTTTATACCTGTGGGAACAGAAGAACATGTCAGTCACAAGGTGATGATGACAATGCTGTAGGATTCATGTGTGGCCAAATGCATTCTAGAATTCTAGTCTAATTCACAGTAGTGTAATTAGAAATCTGTAACTTGAAATATGGGATTTGAAATATATGAAGCAGACTACGTCTGGAGCAGACCCATTGCACTGAATATAAATGCAGCTAATGGCAATCAGGTGTGAGTGGAAAGTGGGCTGAGACTGCCCAGGCCAAATGCACAGAGTTAAGGAAAGGTCATAAAAGGGGGGAGGGGTTACACAGACCACTCAGATGTGTGGTGAAGATAAGAAGAATGGAGTACAATTATGTACACAGGAAGATGGGTGAGCAAATCATACCATTAAACAAAGCAATACACATGATGCATTCAGGAACACTGAAAAGCTGGGGAATGTTTTCATACCTGTGGGAACAGAAGAACATCTCAGTCACAAGGTGATGATGACAATGCTGTAGGATTCATGTGTGGCCAAATGCATTCAAGAATTCTAGTCTAATTCACAGTAGTGTAATTAGAAATCTGTAATTTGAAAAATGGGATTTGAAATATATGAAGCAGACTACGTCTGGAGCAGACCCATTGCACTGAATATAAATGCAGCTAATGGCAATCAGGTGTGAGTGGAAAGTGGGCTGAGACTGCTCAGGCCAAATGCACAGAGATAAGGAAAGGTCATAAAAGGGGGGAGGGGTTACACAGACCACTCAGATGTGTGGTGAAGATAAGAAGAATGGATTACAATTATGTACACAGGAAAATGGGTGAGCAAATCATACCATTAAACAAAGCAATACACATGATGCATTCAGGAACACTGAAAAGCTGGGGAATGTTTTCATACCATTAAACAAAGCAATACACATGATGCATTCAGGAACACTGAAAAGCTGGGGAATGTTTTCATACCATTAAACAAAGTAATACACATGATGCATTCAGGAACACTGAAAAGCTGGGGAATGTTTTCATACCATTAAACAAAGCAATACACATGATGCATTCAGGAACACTGAAAAGCTGGGGAATGTTTTCATACCATTAAACAAAGCAATACACATGATGCATTCAGGAACACTGAAAAGCTGGGGAATGTTTTCATACCATTAAACAAAGCAATACACATGATGCATTCAGGAACACTGAAAAGCTCGGGAATGTTTTCATACCATTAAACAAAGCAATACACATGATGCATTCAGGAACACTGAAAAGCTGGGGAATGTTTTCATACCTGTGGTAACAGAAGAACATCTCAGTCACAAGGTGATGACGACAATGCTGTAGGATTCATGTGTGGCCAAATGCATTCTAGAATTCTAGTCTAATTCACAGTAGTGTTATTAGAAATCTGTAATTTGAAATATGGGATTTGAAATATATGAAGCAGACTACGTCTGGAGCAGACCCATTGCACTGAATATAAATGCAGCTAATGGCAATCAGGTGTGAGTGGAAAGTGGGCTGAGACTGCTCAGGCCAAATGCACAGAGTTAAGGAAAGGTCATAAAAGGGGGGAGGGGTTACACAGACCACTCAGATGTGTGGTGAAGGTAAGAAGAATGGAGTACAATTATGTACACAGGAAGATGGGTGAGCAAATCATACCATTAAACAAAGCAATACACATGATGCATTCAGGAACACTGAAAAGCTGGGGAATGTTTTCATACCTGTGGAAACAGAAGAACATCTCAGTCACAAGGTGAAGATGACAATGCTGTAGGATTCATGTGTGGCCAAATGCATTCTAGAATTCTAGTCTAATTCACAGTAGTGTAATTAGAAATCTGTAATTTGAAATATGGGATTTGAAATATATGAAGCAGACTACGTCTGGAGCAGACCCATTGCATTGAATATAAATGCAGCTAATGGCAATCAGGTGTGAGTGGAAAGTGGGCTGAGACTGCTCAGGCCAAATGCACAGAGTTAAGGAAAGGTCATAAAAGGGGGGAGGGGTTACACAGACCACTCAGATGTGTGGTGAAGATAAGAAGAATGGAGTACAATTATGTACACAGGAAGATGGGTGAGCAAATCATACCATTAAACAAAGCAATACACATGATGCATTCAGGAACACTGAAAAGCTGGGGAATGTTTTCATACCTGTGGGAACAGAAGAACATCTCAGTCACAAGGTGAGATGACAATGCTGTAGGATTCATGTGTGGCCAAATGCATTCTAGAATTCTAGTCTAATTCACAGTAGTGTAATTAGAAATCTGTAATTTGAAATATGGGATTTGAAATATATGAAGCAGACTACGTCTGGAGCAGACCCATTGCATGAATATAAATGCAGCTAATGGCAATCAGGTGTGAGTGGAAAGTGGGCTGAGACTGCTCAGGCCAAATGCACAGAGTTAAGGAAAGGTCATAAAAGGGGGAGGGGTTACACAGACCACTCAGATGTGTGGTGAAGATAAGAAGAATGGAGTACAATTATGTACACAGGAAGATGGGTGAGCAAATCATACCATTAAACAAAGCAATACACATGATGCATTCAGGAACACTGAAAAGCTGGGGAATGTTTTCATACCTGTGGGAACAGAAGAACATCTCAGTCACAAGGTGATGATGACAATGCTGTAGGATTCATGTGTGGCCAATGCATTCTAGAATTCTAGTCTAATTTACAGTAGTGTAATTAGAAATCTGTAATTTGAAATATGGGATTTGAAATATATGAAGCAGACTACGTCTGGAGCAGACCCATTGCACTGAATATAAATGCAGCTAATGGCAATCAGGTGTGAGTGGAAAGTGGGCTGAGACTGCTCAGGCCAAATTCACAGAGTTAAGGAAAGGTCATAAAAGTGGAGGGGTTACACAGACCACTCAGATGTGTGGTGAAGATAAGAAGAATGGAGTACAATTATGTACACAGGAAGATGGGTGAGAAATCATACCATTAAACAAAGCAATACACATGATGCATTCAGGAACACTGAAAAGCTGGGGAATGTTTTCATACCTTGAACAGAAGAACATTATCACAAGGTGATGAATGAAATGCTGTAGGATTTTTGGCCAAGCATTCAAATTCTAGTCTAATTCACAGTAGTGATTAGAAATCAATTTGAAATATGGGATTGAAATTATAAGCAACTACATTGACAGACCAATTGCAATGAATATAATGCAGCTTATGGCAATCAGGTAGTGAAAGTGGGCGAACTGCTCAGCAAATGCACAAGTTAAGAAATCATAAAAGGGGGGAAGGGTACACAGACATCAATGTGTGGTAAGATAAGAAGAATGGAGTACAATTATGTACACATGAAGATGGGTGAGCAAATCATACCATTAAACAAAGCAATACACATGATGCATTCCGGAACACTAAAAGCTGGGGAATGTTTTCATACCATTAAACAAAGCAATACACATGATGCATTCAGGAACACTGAAAAGCTGGGGAATGTTTTCATACCATTAAACAAAGCAATACACATGATGCATTCAGGAACACTGAAAAGCTGGGGAATGTTTCATACCATTAAACAAAGCAATACACATGATGCATTCAGGAACACTGAAAAGCTGGGGAATGTTTTCATACCATTAAACAAAGCAATACACATGATGCATTCAGAACCAGAAAAGCTGGGAATGTTTTCATCCATTAAACAAAGCAATACACATGATGCATTCAGGAACACTGAAAAGCTGGGGAATGTTTCATTACCATTAAACAAAGCAATACAATGATGCATTCTGGAACACAGAAAAGTGGGAATGTTTATACCATTAACAAGCATACACATGATGCATTCAGAACACTGAAAGCTGGGGAAGTTTTCTATAACATTAAACAAGCATTAACATGATGATTCAGAACACCTGAAATGCTGGAATGTTATCTTACATTACATAAGAAATCACCTGTGATTAAACATGAAAACACTGGGAATGTTTCATACTGTGGGAATAGAAACATCTCGTCACAGTGATGATGACAATGTGTAGGATATCTGTGTGGCTAAATGCATTCTAGAATCTAGTATTCACAGTAGTGTAAATGAAATCTATAATTTGAAATTATGGATTTGAACTATATGAAGAGATCATCTGAGCAGACCCATTGCATGAATAATATCAGCTAATACATATAGAATAGATCACTCTGTGTGTAATGACTCTATAGAATAGATCACTCTGTGTGTAATGCTCTATAGAATAGATCACTCTGTGTGTAATGTCTCTTTAGAATAGATCACTGTGTGTAATATCTCTATAGAATAGATCACTCTGTGTGTAATGACTCTATAGAATAGATCACTCTGTGTAATGACTCTATAGAATAGATCACTCTGTGTGTATGACTATAGAATAGATCACTCTGTGTGTAATGACTCTATAGAATAGATCACTCAGTGTGTAATGACTCTATAGAATAGATCACTCTGTGTGTAATGACTCTATAGAATAGATCACTCTGTGTGTAATGTCTCTATAGAATCGATCACTGTGTGTAATGACTCTATAGAATA
Source organism: Oophaga sylvatica (assembly GCA_033576555.1). Taxonomy (NCBI): domain Eukaryota; kingdom Metazoa; phylum Chordata; class Amphibia; order Anura; family Dendrobatidae; genus Oophaga; species Oophaga sylvatica. The sequence continues at coordinate 155,878,249 of JARQOD010000008.1, forward strand.
GATCACTCTGTGTGTAATGACTCTATAGAATAGATCACTCTGTGTGCAATGTCTCTATAGAATAGATCACTCGTGTAATGTCTCTATAGAATAGATCACTCTGTGTGTAATGACTCTATAGAATCGATCACTATGTGTGTAATGTCTCTATACAATAGATCACTCTGTGTAATGTCTCTATAGAATAGATCACTCTGTGTGTAATGTCTCTATAGAATAATCACTCTGTGTGTAATGTCTCTATAGAATAGATCACTCTGTTGTAATGACTATAGAATAGATTACTCTGTGTGTAATTTACTCTAAGAATAGATCACTCTGTGTAATGACTCTATAGAATAGATCACTCTGTGTGTAATGACTCTATAGAATAGATCACTCTGTGTGTAATGACTCTATAGAACAGATCACTGTGTGTAATGACTCTATAGAATAGATCACTTTGTGTGTAATGACTCTATAGAATAGATCACTCTGTGTGTAATGACTCTATAGAATAGATCACTCTGTGTGTAATGGCTCTATACAATAGATCACTCTGTGTGTAATGTCTCTATAGAATAGATCACTCTGTGTGTAATGACTCTATAGAATAGATCACTCTGTGTGTAATGACTATAGAATAGATCACTCTGTGTGTAATGTCTCTATAGAATAGATCACTCTGTGTGTAATGACTCTATAGAATAGATCACTCTGTGTGTAATGACTTATAGAATAGATCACTCTGTGTGTAATGACTCTATAGAATAGATCACTCTGTGTGTAATGACTCTATAGAATAGATCACTCTCTGTGTAATGACTCTATAGAATAGATCACTCTGTGTGTAATGTCACTGTAGAATAGATCACTCTGTGTGTAATGACTCTCTAGAATAGATCACTTTGTGTGTAATGGCTCTATAGAATAGATCACTCTGTGTGTAATGACTATAGAATAGATCACTCTGTGTGTAATGTCTCTATAGAATAGATCACTCTGTGTGTAATGCTCTATAGAATAGATCACTCTGTGTGTAATGGCTCTATAGAATAGATCACTCTGTGTGTAATGACTCTATAGAATAGATCACTCTGTGTAATGACTCTATAGAATAGATCACTCTGTGTATAATGTCTCTATAGATTAGATCACTCTGTGTAATGACTCTATAGAATAGATCACTCTGTGTGTAATGACTCTATAGAATAGATCACTCTGTGTGTAATGACTCTATAGAATAGATCACTCTGTGTGTAATGTCTTTATAGAATAGATCACTCTGTGTGTAATGTCTCTATAGAATAGATCACTCTGTGTATGCTTTAATAGTGTAATGCTATAGAATAGATCACTCTGTGTGTAATGACTCTATAGAATAGATCACTCTGTTGTAATGACTCTATAGAATAGATCACTCTGTGTGTAATGCTCTATAGAATAGATCACTCTGTGTGTAATGACTCTATAGAATAGATCACTCTGTGTGTAATGTCTCTATAGAATAGATCACTCTGTGTGTAATGACTCTATAGAATAGATCACTCTGTGTGTAATGATCTTATAGAATAGATCACTCTGTGTGTAATGACTCTATAGAATAGATCACTCTGTGTAATGACTCTATAGAATAGATCACTCGTGTGTAATGACTCTATAGAATAGATCACTCTGTGTGTAATGACTCTATAGAATAGATCACTCTGTGTGTAATGACTCTATAGAATAGATCACTCTGTGTGTAATGCTCTATAGAATAGATCACTCTGTGTGTAATGACTCTATAGAATAGATCACTCTGTGTGTAATGACTCTATAGAATAGATCACTCTGTGTGTAATGCTCTATAGAATAGATCACTCTGTGTGAATGACTCTATAGAATAGATCACCTCGTGTGTAATGACTCTATAGAATAGATCACTCTGTGTGTAATGACTCTATAGAATAGATCACGTTGTGTAATGACTCTATAGAATAGATCACTCTGTGTAATGCTCTATAGAATAGATCACTCTGTGTAATGCTCTATAGAATAGATCACTCTGTGTGTAATGACTCTATAGAATAGATCACTCTGTGTGTATGCTCTATAGAATAGATCACTCTGAGTGTAATGACTCTATAGAATAGATCACTCTGTGTGTAATGACTCTATAGAATAGATCACTCTGTGTGTAATATAGAATGATCACTCTGTGTAATCTCTATAGAATAGATCACTCTGTGGTAATGTCTCTATAGAATAGATCACTCTGTGTGTAATGACTCTATAGAATAGATCACCTGTGTGTAATGACTCTATAGAATAGATCACTCTGTGTGTAATGACTATAGAATAGATCACTCTGTGTGTAATGACTCTTAGAATAGATCACTCTGTGTGTAATGACTCTATAGAATAGATCACTCTGTGTGTAATGACTCTATAGAATAGATCACTCATGTGTGTAATGATCTATAGAATAGATCACTCTGTGTGTAATGACTCTATAGAATAGATCACTCTGTGTGTAATGACTCTATAGAATAGATCACTCTGTTGTAATGACTCTATAGAATAGATCACTCTGTGTGTGTTAATGTCATCTATATGAATAGATCACTCTGTGTGTATGACTCTATAGAATAGATCACTCTGTGTGTAATGACTCTATAGAATAGATCACTCTGTGTGTAATGACTCTATAGAATAGATCACTCTGTGTGTAATGACTCTATAGAAAGATCATTTGTAATGACTCAGAATAGATCATGTGTGTGTTAATGACTCTATAGAATAAAGATACACTGTGTGTAATGCTCTATAGAATAGATCACTCTGTGTGTAATGACCTATAGAATAGATCACTCTGTGTGTAATGACTCTAAGAATAGATCACTCTGTGTGTAATGACTCTATAGAATAGATCACTCTGTGTGTAATGACTCTATAGAATAGATCACTCTGTGTGTAATGACTCTATAGAATAGATCACTCTGTGTGTAATGACTCTATAGAATAGATCACTCTGTGTGTAATGCTCTATAGAATAGATCACTCTGTGTGTAATGACTCTATAGAATAGATCACTCTGTGTGTAATGACTCTATAGAATAGAATCACTCTGTGTGTAATGACTCTATAGAATAGATCACTCTGTGTGTAATGACTCTATAGAATAGATCCTCTGTGTGTAATGACTATAGAATAGATCACTCTGTTGTAATGACTATAGAAATCACTCTGTGTGTAATGACTCTATAGAATAGATCATCTAGTGTGTAATGACTCTATAGAATAGATCACTCTGTGTGTAATGTACTCTATAGAATAGATCACTCTGTGTGTAATGACTCTATAGAATAGATCACTCTGTGTGTAATGACTCTATAGAATAGATCACTCTGTGTGTAATGACTCTATAGAATAGATCACTCTGTGTGTAATGACTCTATAGAATAGATCACTCTGTGTGTAATGACTCTATAGAATAGATCACTCTGTGTGTAATGACTCTATAGAATAGATCACTCTGTGTGTAATGACTCTATAGAATAGATCACTCTGTGTGTAATGACTCTATAGAATAGATCACTCTGTGTGTAATGCTCTATAGAATAGATCACTCTGTGTGTACTGACTCTATAGAATAGATCACTCTGTGTGTAATGACTCTATAGAATAGATCACTCTGTGTGTAATGTTCTATAGAATAGATCACTCTGTGTGTAATGACTCTAGAATAGATCACTCTGTGTGTAATGACTCTATAGAATAGATCACTCTGTGTGTAATGACTCTGTAGAGTAGATCACTCTGTGTGTAATGTCTCTATAGAATAGATCACTCTGTGTGTAATGTCTCTATAGAATAAATCACTCTGTGTGTAATGACTATAGAATAGATCACTCTGTGTGTAAGGACTCTATAGAATAGATCACTCTGTGTGTAATGACTCTATAGAATAGATCACTCTGTGTGTAATGACTCTATAGAAAGATCACTCTGTGTGTAATGTCTCTATAGAATAGATCACTCTGTGTTTAATGACTCTATAGAATAGATCACTCTGTGTGTAATGTCTCTATAGAATAGATCACTCTGTGTGTAATGTCTCTATAGAATAGATCACTCTGTGTGTAATGACTCTATAGAATAGATCACTCTGTGTGTAATGACTCTATAGAATAGATCACTCTGTGTGTAATGTCTCTATAGAATAGATCACTCTGTGTGTAATGACTCTATAGAATAGATCACTCTGTGTGTAATGACTCTATAGAGTAGATCACTCTGTGTGTAATGTCTCTATAGAATAGATCACTCTGTGTGTAATGTCTCTATAGAATAGATCACTCTGTGTAATGACTCTATAGAATAGATCACTCTGTGTGTAATGTCTCTATAAAAATAGATCACTCTGTGTGTAATGACTCTATAGAATAGATCACTCTGTGTGTAATGACTCTATAGAATAGATCACTCTGTGTGTAATGTCTCTATAGAATAGATCACTCTGTGTGTAATGACTCTATAGAATAGATCACTCTGTGTGTAATGTCTCTATAGAATAGATCACTCTGTGTGTAATGTCTCTATAGAATAGATCACTCTGTGTAATGACTCTATAGAATAGATCACTCTGTGTGTAATGTCTCTATAGAATAGATCACTCTGTGTGTAATGACTCTATAGAATATATCACTCAGTGTGTAATGACTCTATAGATTAGATCACTCTGTGTGTAATGACTCTATAGAATAGATCACTCTGTGTGTAATGACTGTAGAATAGATCACTCTGTGTGTAATGACTCTATAGAATAGATCACTCTGTGTGTAATGACTCTATAGAATAGATCACTCTGTGTGTAATGACTCTATAAATAGATCACTCTGTGTGTAATGTCTCTATAGAACAGATCACTCTGTGTGTAATGTCTCTATAGAATAGATCACTCTGTGTGTAATGACTCTATAGAATAGATCACTCTGTGTGTAATGACTCTATAGAATAGATCACTCTGTGTGTAATGTCTCTATAGAATAGATCACTCTGTATGTAATGACTCTATAGAATAGATCACTCTGTGTGTAATGACTCTATAGAGTAGATCACTCTGTGTGTAATGTCTCTATAGAATAGATCACTCTGTGTGTAATGTCTCTATAGAATAGATCACTCTGTGTAATGACTCTATAGAATAGATCACTCTGTGTGTAATGTCTCTATAGAATAGATCACTCTGTGTGTAATGACTCTATAGAATAGATCACTCAGTGTGTAATGAGTCTATAGAATAGATCACTCTGTGTGTAATGACTCTATAGAATAGATCACTCTGTGTGTAATGACTCTATAGAATAGATCACTCTGTGTGTAATGACTGTAGAATAGATCACTCTGTGTGTAATGACTCTATAGAATAGATCACTCTGTGTGTAATGACTCTATAGAATAGATCACTCTGTGTGTAATGACTCTATATAATAGATCACTCTGTGTGTAATGTCTCTATAGAACAGATCACTCTGTGTGTAATGTCTCTATAGAATAGATCACTCTGTGTGTAATGACTCTATAGAATAGATCACTCTGTGTGTAATGTCTCTATAGAATAGATCACTCTGTGTGTAATGACTCTATAGAATAGATCACTCTGTGTGTAATGACTCTATAGAATAGATCACTCTGTGTGTAATGTCTCTATAGAATAGATCACTCTGTGTGTAATGACTGTAGAATAGATCACTCTGTGTGTAATGTCTCTATAGAATAGATCACTCTGTGTGTAATGTCTCTATAGAATAGATCACTGTGTGTAATGACTCTATAGAATAGATCACTCTGTGTGTAATGACTCTATAGAATAGATCACTCTGTGTGTAATGTCTCTATAGAATATAGGAGAGTCACTTTCTCATTTTGTGAGAAGCTCCTGCATGTGGGGGAGTGGGGCTATCATACACTAGATATATATATAGTGTATGAAGGGGTTAATTATGTAAATGATTTCTCACTTAGGTCACTTATCATTGATTGTTCATTTGTCAGAGTTGTTAATAGTAAACTCTGTAACCAATGAGTTAAAAGTTCTATGGTGAAAAAAAACAACGTGAGGAACAAACTATACCCAATGTTTCCCATAACACACAGAGTAGATCTATGGGGAGGATTCACATTTGGTGTTTTTCAGCAGTTTTTTTCTTCTGCAGCATAAAGGCCGTGGTTTACAGCATCAGTTTAGGGAATGAGTGACAGTTCTGAAATCTCATTCACATGCAGTTTTATTTTTTTCTTGCATTTTTTGAAATCTGCAGCTTGTCAATTCTCTCATGGGTTTTACAGCATTTTTCACCAATTGAAGTGATTGGAAAAAAAACCGCCACAAGTAAAAACGCTGCAAAAATGCCTGCATTGTAAGCAGGGTTTATCTTAGCACCACTCTGGTTTTTGGAGTAGAAAAAAATGCTGCCAGAAAGCAACGTGTGAACTTAACCTTATCCTGGTTGTGTTCTAATGGGACATAAAACAGAATGACCATGATAACATGGAGACATATTGAATTCTATGGTGTTTCCACTTTATGTATTGCCAGGCAGCATCTATTTGTGCAGAGCTGCTCCTTGAGGATTCTATCACAAGATTCCGTGATGTCATCACTGGTGATTCTCAGCCATTGTGACATCACAGCTCACAGTCCCTACTTAAACAATGCGCACAGGGTCACAGGTGCCATTCTTGGTTCTATAGTGACTGAGTGCACTTGCAGTTTATCACTATGGCTGGAATTCTTCTGGAACTCCCTCAAATGAAAGCACTATTGGAGATTCTTATCATCAATCGACATGACAGTGTGCATCTACCACCTGACGGCGTCCTCAGCTTCTCTCACCGGCTGGTGAAGCAGCTAGTAAAGGACTGCATAACCAAACACCGACAACGTCGTCTAACCTCAGAGTATCTGATGGATTTATGTAACAACATCAGGACATTACTTCACCAGGTAAGTGGCGGATGCTCCACACAAAACATCTCTAACATAGATGATAAGCTGGGGTAGAAGCTTCTTCTTTCTTCCAATATACCATATTTTGCAGACCATAAGACTCACCCCAAATTTTGGGAAGGAAAATAGGAAAAATATTTTTTTTAATAAAATGGGGGTCTGTCTTATAGTCCGAATTTCCGGTTGCTTAGTGCAGGGTGTTTGTGGTGGAGCAGAGTTACAGGAGGCAACTGTAGAAAGCCGGTGGGAGTGGGGCGATGCTGCGGGCCTCGGGCCTAGAGTAGGGGGTGTCCCAACAGTATGGGGTTTCTGGCTCTGGGCTACAAGAAAATGTTGGCGCTCTGCCCATTGATTTTTCGGCAATGGGTTTGAAAAAAATTCCCCCCAGAGACAGAACATGTGCAGATTGAGATTGAGCCAAGATCTACATCTGCGCATGCACCACCACCAGCAGCCATATTCCAGAAGCCCTCAAGCAGGAAATCAGTGAGCGGAGTGACGACTCTCCTGCATCGCTGCCAACATTTTCCACCACCCCCACTCCTCGGTAAGCTACATTCAGACTATAAGACGCACCCCCATTTTCCTCTCAAATTTGGGGGAAAAAAGTGCATCTTATAGTCCGAAAACCAGGGTAAAACACGACGAGTCCCCAGATATATGTCCTTGTATCTGCAGACAGAGGAGCAGAAGGCACATACAATGGCTGCCTCCATTATGCCCTTTGTCACCTCAAAATTTTACTTTTTATATCTTTTCTTTTTTATAGGCTGAAGAAAGATCTCAAACTGAACATTTGGATTTCTTTCAAGAACTGCCCAGAAAAGTCCTATCTATACTGGAACCCTCATTGGAACGCCCGGTAAGGATCAATATTAATATATGTATCTGAGGAGACTTTCTGAGAAAGCCCATGATGGCGGTGACTTGTGGAGTTACAATTGGTGCATTTGTAAATGTTGGTTTAGTCCTTCCTGATTTATGGATTTGGAGATTTAGTGAAATCTTCCATATAATAATTATCTATATTCTGTCTATCAGGAAACACCAAGAGGCGATGCCAAAAGTGGGGAAAATGTGACCCCGAAAACCCCTGACCCTAATAGGAGTCAGCCAAAGCCGAGCAGCGATCTGATGACAGGTGAGCCGATCACACGAGCGTCTACAGGGAATCTCCAGATATTCCACAGGGCAGGGAAGAATGGCAGATTGACTCCATGTAATGGGACCTGTCAGCACATGTTACATGTAGGAGTGGTGGGAGGACGGAACAGGACAATTTCCTCTAATAAAAGGAACCTTTTATTGCAGAAGTCCAATGTGCCGGTCAGGAGAAATGGGACGTAGAATCCATATGTAAATCAGGCTAATTTGCATATGACTCCTTTGCTTCAGCTCTTTCCATCACTCACATGTGCAGCGAGAGTGGGGGGCTCCTCATTCATGTGATGATTGGGGGGTCCGCCACCATTTACATTACATTTATCTATGGATGCGCCGTACGTTCTCATGTGTAGACCCCCATATAATGAGTATTAATCCCATGTACAGACATCTCGCCATTTCTCCCTTATATTGCGGTATTATGTATGTAGGATTGATATCGTCTAACACATTTTATTTCTTCATCACTTTATCATTATTTTAGTATCATCAGCGCTGGCGAATCCCGACCGTGGAATCTGTGAGATCCCGGAGATCCAAGAATCTGCCGGTGTAAGTATCATAGAGATATAGGGGGTGTCTGTGTGTCAGCAGATCCTGGGTGTGAGGGACCCATCCGGTGTTACCCCTATATAACAGGGGACGTCTCTGTGCCACTCTGGTGTTACAGAAGAGCATTTCTAGTAAAGGTGATCAGTGGTCAGGTGCTTGTCACCGCTCTCCACTGTCTGCAGCTGTCACATGGAATGTCAGCTCTGCAGCTCCTTACACAATGTGTGTGATGTCACAATGCAAGGGGCGGAGCCAGAAACCACCACATTCCGTGACATCATCAGCGGGAGCAGCAGCTGTTATTTAAAGGGACCAGACCAGGCCGTGTGTGATGTCATAATGCAAGGGGCGGAGCCAGAATCCACCACATTCCGTGACATCATCAGCGGGAGTAGCAGCTGTTATTTAAAGGGACCAGACCAGGCCGTGTGTGATGTCATAATGCAAGGGGCGGAGCCAGAAACCACCACATTCCGTGACATCATCAGCGGGAGCAGCAGCTGTTATTTAAAGGGACCAGACCAGACCGTGTGTGATGTCTTAATGCAAGAGGCGGAGCCAGAAACCACCACATTCCGTGACATCATCAGCAGGAGTAGCAGCTGTTATTTAAAGGGACCAGACCAGACCGTGTGTGATGTCATAATGCAAGGGGCGGAGCCAGAATCCACCACATTCCGTGACATCATCAGCAGGAGCAGCAGCTGTTATTTAAAGGGACCAGACCAGACCATGTGTGATGTCATAATGCAAGGGGCGGAGCCAGAAACCACCACATTCCCTGACATCATCAGCGGAAGCAGCAGCTGTTATTTAAAGGTACCAGACCAGGCCGTGCCATCAATTCATTTCCATATAGATGAAATGGACTCAAATTATCCACCTTGACCTCTGAAACCTTTTACCTTTGTGCCACATTGTCATTATTGTCATATAATGTAATTCCGGAGTAGTTTCTAATAATTTGAACAGTGATAAATCCACTATAATAATCCATAGATCCCAGTAATTCCTATATAATCAGGGGACGTCTATGCCACTATGTTGTTAGATAATAGCATTTATACCAAAGGTCCATCAGTCATCAGGTGTTTGCTTTCCTGTCTGAGAGCAGCATGATGTAGAGGCAGAGACCTTGATTCCAACGATGTATTGATTACTTTACTGGGTGGAGCAGTTCAGATAAAATCACCATTTTTAATGCTGCACATCTGTCAGTGCTCTGAATGTTGAACCTTGTGATTGTCATCTGTTTCTGTGTACACTGTGCATAGGCAGAAAGCTGCCAATCAGTGGTGATGACGGGGTTACACAGAGCAATAGGTCTACATGGTTAGACAGTCTTCTATGATATCTCCTGCTGGTAAAGCACTGATATAATTGAACCAACAGCACACAGTCTAGTAAGTAATACATCACTAGAATCGGGGTCTCTGCTCCCACACCATGCTGCTCTCAGATTACATAGAACTTGCTGACAGATTCCGTGTAAGTTCTTCTCTGTGTGATCCTCCACATTCCCCAGCACTGATCAGTGATGTATGATGACCGTTGTATGGAGGACCCCCTGATACTACATCCATGTGGAGCGTCCGGCTTGTATCGTCCCCTCATCGGATCAGTGGAAATCAGCGGGGACATCATAGAGGAGGAGAAGTTTCTGCATCTGTAATGTTTTTTCCTGCAGCTTCTAGATCTTAATATAATTTCTTATTCTGTTATAGAGCGTTATCGAACCACTGATCCCGGCGAGAAAGCCGCATATGAGCGACTATGAAACTTCCAAAGTGATCAGCAGCGGAGCCTTTGGGTGAGATTTCTGTTCCCATAATCCCCATTTCTCAGGGTTCCCTATGACAATGCTTCTGCCTCTGTGCTCTGCCATTCAGTGTTGTCATAGGGAAACGATCTGAGTCCACATCTCCATGTCAGTATTCAGCTCAGTTATGTACAGCTGAGCGAGCTGATCTGTAACCAATCAGTCTGTAAGGAAAGGGACGATCTAATAGAGTACACCCACCGGTCCTAGACCTCCTCTGTTCTTATGCTGCTGCCTCCACCACAGCTTCCCGTCCTCCGCACCCATCTTCGGATTTTTCGGGACCACATTATGAAGCTGGGAATAGTGATTGGCAGCACACGGTCACGTGAGGGGTGACACGATACTGATGCCAATGACATCTGCACCCCCACCCTCCACCATGACCATGTGAGTCCGATCACTGGCCTCAGAAAGGAGAACAGCCACAGACCGACACAGAGGACGGCGGACGGCAGTGATGGACGGGCAGGGATCAGGACAAGTGGGTGTAATGTGTGTAATGATATTTAACCTCTTCACTCCCCTCCATTGATTCTGCCTTGGGCTGTGAGGAGCATAATAACCATCTTCTTACAGCAATTGGAGAACTTTCAATTTACACCAATTGTTATTTGGACTGAATCGTATGTACTGGTCGGTTATAGCGAATCTGCCCAAGATGGATTTCAGCAGATTCTCTCATCTATAATGTGACCTGGTGAGGGTCCGGCCTACGTGGCGTGGTGCAGACCTCCATAGGTGATCTATGTACAGCTCTTTTATGTGTTTCTGGACATGGATTTCTAGAGATGGCGGACTGCTGGGATCAAACATTAGTACAGAAGATCATGTAATGACTTGTATATACAGACTGTTAATAAGGGTTCACTATAAACCTTCTCCTTCTCTCCAGGGCCGTCTACTTAGTGCGCCATAAAGAATCACAGCAGATCTTCGCTATGAAGAAAATGGCGAAGAAGAACCTGAAAACTGAAGAAGACATGGATATGGCCTTTCTGGAGAGGGACATCCTGACCTTCGCTGATTGTCCCTTTGTGGTCTCCATGCTCTGCTCCTTCCCTACGAGATATCACCTGTGTATGGTCATGGAGTATGTAGGAGGTAGGACATGTACATATATTAAGTATGTAGGAGGTAGGACATGTACATATATTATACTCAGCTCGTGTCTGCGCACATCTTATCACGGCTCATACCGTTAGGACTTGTCCCCATGGATGGTTAAATCCCCACCGAGCATTTACTATAGGTTCTCTATTACCAAGATGCTCGTACATTCACTGGTCTTTGTGCAGGGGTGTTTAGGGGCCCATCAGGCAGAGGGGGCCTGTCGCTGCTTGGTACTGGACCCCATCCCTCTACTGTCATCACGATTTTAGTAGTATGTGTTCGTCAAGGAGGTGGGGCTGATGGGGGCCAAAACACTAAAAATGGGACCATGTGAGGTTCTTTGGGCGGCTGTGAATGCTCCATATTGAGTTGTGACTGTGAATGCCCCAAAACTGAGTGGTGGTCCTCATATTGAGTGATGTGCTGTGGGGGTCATCATTCTTGGGGGACATCATACTGAGTGGGAAGTTATGCAGGCCATTATATTGTGTGAAGGGCTGTGGGGACTATTATCCTGAGTGGGAAGGGTGCTGTGAGAGCCGACACACCGAGTAGGGGGCTGTGGCTTGCCTCCTACTAAGTGGGAGCATCATTAAGCATATTCTCTGTGGGGTACCATACCCATTGTGTGTAGGGGGGCATTTTTGGAAGCATCATACTCTAAAATGGCCCTAGAAGATGGATTGCTGGTGAGGACACCACGCTGCTTCATAGGGATATATGAATATTTTTTTAGGGTGGGGGCAATTCACTTTAGCTGTGGGGCCCTGTGATTTCTATGTACGCCATTATCTGTGTGATCTCGTCTGTATATTTCCGCTCACTTCTCATGATACATCATGGTGATCTGCTCTATAAACCGCTCACCGCTCATATTTCTTTTTCTATAGGTGGAGACTGTAGGACCCTTCTGAGCACCAGGGGCCCTTTATCTGTACCCTTGGCCCGCCTGTACTTTGCAGAAGCAGTCCTTGGTGTGGAATACCTGCATAGTTACGGTGTGGTGCACCGAGACCTGAAGCCGATAAGTAAGTGCCCCCTTAGTGTAAAAAAGGGGGGAGTTATCATTTATTATCTCACAGTCTGTTAGACTAAAACCATCTTCTCTTTCACAGCCTCCTGATTACACCTGCTGGACACATTAAAGTCACCGATTGGGGATTTCAAAAGTTGGTGTCATGATGCCAAACACCAACACCTACAAGGAATCAGCAGAGGACATTGCCAGAGAGTACGAGGACCGTGAGGTCGGCATCACTTACTGGAACTTAGTTTGTTACTCACCTCATCACACTATTGCCTTTTCTCACATTCTACATTTCTTGAGAACTTTCCCACTGATGTTTTATCTTCTACATTCTTTTATTACGGTGATAAATTGTCATAATATCGCTTATCGATTCTCATCTCTATATTCTGTTGGTTTCCAGGTCTGTGGCTCCCTGCATTACATAGCCCCAGAGGTCTTCCTGAAACACGGCTATGGAAGACCTGTTGACTGGTGGTCGATGGGGATCATCCTACACAATTTCTTCTGGGACGTGTACCATTTAATAAGTAAATCCCTACCTAGGCTTAAAAAAAGGTTGTCACTGGTGAGTAGAATAATCTGATCATTGCGTTGATTGGTTACATTGATTTAGTTATTTCCTTTATCTTACAGTGCAATAAAGAGGTTTTCTTTTCTGTAATTTTCTATGATACAGGACACCTAGTTTGGGATTGTGATCGCGCTCCTCCCTTGGATGCTCAGAACCTCATCACTGAGCTGCTCAGGAAAATCCTGTGCATAGACTTGGGACAGGTAACAGAAATATTATTATTCATATTTAGTTATTACACCAAGGAAAATATCGCTCATGTCCATGAGGATCGCTCCCCTCTATCCATTCGTCCAATTCTTGATCTCCATACTAAGACTTTCAGTAATTTTTCTTCATGTCGGCTCAGTTATATCATTAGTTCAGATTATGATATACTGTTCAGACATGGAGCAGTCTCTGACAATATCCGCATCACTTTTGTTTTTCTTTTTCCAGGAGGAGCATTTCAGATCAAGGATCATCCATTCCTGAGTGACATAGACTTTCACAATCTTCTAAGTCAGAAGCCGGAGTATGTCCCTCAGCTTTTATCAGACGTGGACACCAGCCTCTTTATCAGTAAGTAGAATGAGACGTCATATAGTCTCTGTATCTGTTTGTCTCGTTCTCCTTAATATGTGACAAATGATTCTCAATAATACTAGTGATAAATGGTGACTGTGTTATAGGACAACCTCTAATAATACTTCATAACCTATATCTTATAGATCATTTGACATAAACAAACATCTGGTGTCAGAGGATGAGGAGGGCAGAAGTGAGAACAATGACAGCCTTGACTTCCATAATTTTATATCATCTTCTAAAAAACTTTGTAAAGTAAGTATGTGATCAATAAATAAAAAATATGTAAGAAAAAAGCTTCAAAAAGTACAAAAACAGCATTTTATATCTTATTGTCCGGATTTAGCTCTGTACCATCGCTACCAGGATGATGAAAGTTGAGGATCCCAAGTTCCCTCCACAGAGTACCCCAACATCCACACTGACATCTCAGAAATGTGAGTAGATTATGGGGTCATTACTGGGAGCTCCAGGCCGATATATGTGCACAACATCAAATATAGGACATAAATACCATAATATCACATGCAGCATCCACCGCCCCATTATTAGCCGTCATTGTGCTTTTGGCTTCAGAAACCATGGTGATAACAGCCCATGATTGCGGCCAGTCATGCATCTTTAGTGCTGCCCCTTACACTGTAGAGAGATGTAGTATTACATGCCAGATATTCTTGGTAGTTGTGTTCTGTACTGATCCATAGAAGGTAGTTTTGAACAGAAGACCTTCCCCACTATGGCAGTCATATGTCCTATTACATCTTATGCTTACTTGTGATTTACAATTTTCTTCTTCCAAACAGGCAGAAAGAATCTGTTGCTGTATCTGATGGAGATGATGCTGTTACCATCTTGCCATCCTCGTCCCCACTGTCAGGTATGTCCGTGTCTGCAGCACCAACAATGGGAATGTTGGCTTCAAGGCTCTAATATTTCCACATGGTTTTTTTGCAATTCTTCTCCTATGGTATCTGTATTCATGGATCCCAATTAAGTTGACCATCGGCCCATACTGAATCCCTATTTCTCTAGTTTGTACAGCTTATTTTTCCTTGATGACTTTGTATCATTCAGAACCTAGAGAAAAATAGGGACTGTGTTATACTGACAACCTCTAACAATACTTCCTTACCTATGTCTTGTAGATCACTCTGATAAGAGCAACCACCTGGTCTCAGAGGATGAGGAGGGCAAAAGTAAGAATGAGGAGAACGTTTCCTTCCTAAAAATAGCATCTTCTAAAAGTCTTTCTAAAGTAAGTATGTGATCAATAAATCCAAAATATGTAAAAAAAAAGACCTCTAAGAGTGAGAAAAATATACTAATATCTTCTTATTATCCACATGTAGCACTCTACCACCAATAATGGGACGATGAAATATGAGAATCCCAAGTCCCCTCCAGAGAGTACCCAACATCCAACACTGACATCTCAGAAAAGTGAGTAGATTATGGGGTCATTACTGGGACTCCAGGCCGATATATGTGCACAAACAAACATAGGACATAAATACCATAATATCACATGCAGCATCCACCGCCCCATTATTAGCCGTCATTGTGCTTTTGGCTTCAGAAACCAATGGTGATAACAGCCCATGATTCGGCCAGTCATGCATCTTTAGTGCTGCCCCTTACACTGTAGGAGAGATGTAGTATTACATGCCAGATATTCTTGGTAGTTGTGTTCTGTACTGATCCATAGAAGGTAGTTTTGAACAGAAGACCTTCCCCACTATGGCAGTCATATGTCCTATTACATCTTATGCTTACTTGTGATTTACATAGTTTTCTTCTTCCAAACAGGCAGAAAGAATCTGTGCTGTATCTGATGGAGATGATGCTGTTACCATCTTGCCATCCTCGTCCCCACTGTCAGGTATGTCCGTGTCTGCAGCACCAACAATGGGAATGTTGACTTCAAGGCTCTAATATTTCCACATGGTTTTTCTGCAATTCTTCTCCTATGGTATCTGTATTTCATGGATCCCAATTAAGTTGACCATCGGCCCATACTGAATCCCTATTTCTCTAGTTTGTACAGTCATTTTCCTTGATTGACTTTGTATCATTCAGTAACCTAGAGAAAAATAGGGACTGTGTTATACTGACAACCTCTAACAATACTTCCTTACCTATGTCTTGTAGATCACTCTGATAAGAGCAACCATCTGGTCTCAGAGGACGAGGAGGGCAAAAGTAAGAATGAGGAGAACGTTTCCTTCCTAAAAATAGCATCTTCTAAAAGTCTTTCTAAAGTAAGTATGTGATCAATAAATCCAAAATATGTAAAAAAAAAGACCTCTAAGAGTGAGAAAAATATTAATATCTTCTTATTATCCACATGTAGCACTCTACCACCAATAATGGGACGATGAAAGATGAGAATCCCAAGTCCCCTCCAGAGAGTACCCCAACATCCAACACTGACATTTCAGAAAAGTGAGTAGATTATGGGGTCATTACTGGGAGCTCCAGGCCGATATATGTGCACAACACCAAACATAGGACATAAATACCATAATATCACATGCAGCATCCACCGCCCCATTATTAGCCGTCATTGTGCTTTTGGCTTCAGAAACCACTGGTGATAACAGCCCATGATTGCGGCCAGTCATGCATCTTTAGTGCTGCCCCTTACACTGTAGGAGAGATGTAGTATTATATGCCAGATATTCTTGGTAGTTGTGTTCTGCACTGATCCATAGAAGGTAGTTTTGAACAGAAGACCTTCCCCACTATGGCAGTCATATGTCCTATTACATCTTATGCTTACTTGTGATTTACATAGTTTTCTTCTTCCAAACAGGCAGAAAGAATCTGTTGCTGTATCTGATGGAGATGATGCTGTTACCATCTTGCCATCCTCGTCCCCACTGTCAGGTATGTCCGTGTCTGCAGCACCAACAATGGGAATGTTGACTTCAAGACTCTAATATTTCCACATGGTTTTTCTGCAATTCTTCTCCTATGGTATCTGTATTTCATGGATCCCAATTAAGTTGACCATCGGCCCATACTGAATCCCTATTTCTCTAGTTTGTACAGGACTTTTATGTTTTCCTTGAATGACTTTGTATCATTCAGGAACCTAGAGAAAAATAGGGACTGTGTTATGCTGACAACCTCTAACAATACTTCCTTACCTATGTCTTGTAGATCACTCTGATAAGAGCAACCATCTGGTCTCAGAGGATGAGGAGGGCAAAAGTAAGAATGAGGAGAACGTTTCCTTCCTAAAAATAGCATCTTCTAAAAGTCTTTCTAAAGTAAGTATGTGATCAATAAATCCAAAATATGTAAAAAAAAAAAAGACCTCTAAGAGTGAGAAAAATATCTAATATCTTCTTATTATCCACATGTAGCACTCTACCACCAATAATGGGACGATGAAAGATGAGAATCCCAAGTCCCCTCCAGAGAGTACCCCAACATCCAACACTGACATCTCAGAAAAGTGAGTAGATTATGGGGTCATTACTGGGAGCTCCAGGCCGATATATGTGCACAACACCAAACATAGGACATAAATACCATAATATCACATGTAGCATCTACCACCCCATGGTTAGCGGTCATTGTGGGTTTGGCTGTAGAAACCGCTGGTGATAACAGCCCATGATTGCCGCGGGGCACTGTATTCATTAATTTATTTATTTTACTCACTTATATAGCGCCATAAATTGCGCAGCGCTTTGCAGACATTAGTGGCACTGTCCCCGATGGGGCTCACAATCTAGAGTCCCTATCATTAGGTCTTTGGAATGTGGGAGGAAACCAGAGAACCCAGAGGAAACCCACGCAAACACAGGGAGAACATACAAACTCCTTGCAGATGTTGTCCTTGGTGGGATTTGAACCAAGGACACAGCACTGCAAGGCTGTAGTGCTAACCACTGAGCCACCGTGCCACCACTATGCGGCTAACCACTGAGCCACTGTAGGAGAGAAGTAGTATTACATGCCAGATATTCTTGGTAGTTGTTTTCTGCTCCTCTCTATAAAAGTTAGTTTTGAGCAGAAGATCTTCCCCACTATGGCAGTCATATGTCCTATTAGGCCTTATAGTCTGTGTTCTTATAGTGAGACAATCCCTTTTATACTGCGTTTACTTGTGATTTACACGTTTTTCTTCTTGCAAACAGGCAGAAAGAATCTGTCCCTGTATCTGATACAGACGACGCTGTTACCATCTTGCCATCCTCGTCCCCACTGTCAGGTATGTCCATGTCTGCAGCACCAACAATGGGAATGTTGACTTCAAGGCTCAGATATTTCCATATAGTTTTTCACTTATTGTTCCCATGTTATCCAAGTTTCATGGATCCATATTATGTTGGCCATAGGCCCATAGGCGTGTGTGTCCTCGTACGCACATTCAGTTGAAATCAGCGGGCTCCTTCTACGTCCTGCTCGGGAGCCCACAGAGGACCTGGGCCCAACAGAGAATCATCCGGTGTATCGGTGTTCCATTTCGACACTGACTAGAGATGAGCGAACCCGAACTTAAGAGTTACGAGTTCTCCCGGAAGTCTGTTGCAATGCTTGGAGTTCTGGGGGGATTCTGGAAAGGGAGAGAGAGAATTATCCAGCCTAATAGTTTGGGACTCTATTGCTTTCAATACTAATTGCTTTAGGAATAAAGTTCAGGTTCGGGGACCAGAAAGTGAACTTTCATGACTCTGCTCATCCCTTATCCGGACTATGGGGGACATAACTAGAACTATTCTACTATATGCAGGAAAGATACAAAGCAGATACTATAAGAATATATTGTTTCTAAGTTTTTTTTTACTTTCTGATCAGAATCTCTAGCTCAAGAGGACAGAAAATCTGCAATAAACATGAGTATAGAGCAACAAAGCTCAGAAAATGCAAAAAAGGGGAAAAAGAGACGAGGTGAGTGTGAGAATCAGCTCCATATTGTGTGATGTCAGAGAGAATAATTCATGTGGAGCAGATGTCATCTGTCGGTGATGGGTTTTCGTCACATGTATGATGATGACGATGATGCCTGACCTCTGTGTGATGAGATTCCTCTGCTGTCCGGCCACTGTGACCCCACAGAAGTATCATGTCATATGGAGTCCCATCACTTACATTACATTTACTTCTCTTCTCATAGGTTCCATCTTCCGCCGGATCTTATCATCCTGCCGGCGTGGATTATCCAGGGCTGCTCGCGCGTTTACGTGTTGTTGCCGTTCCCCTGACATCATCTAAAACACGGGAAACCTCTACATCCAGCGCCCTGAAGCCCAGCAGATCCACCACCACTGCTGGAGAAGTGTAGAAGGACCTTCACCATCTAGCTATGTCCTTCTGATTGTCACATCTCTACCTGGACATCTATGGCCTCTGTCACCAGGCTCGCGGTATCCATACTGGACAATCTATGGCCTCTAACCAGGCTCCGCGGTATCCATACTGGACATCTATGGCCTCTGTCACCAGGCTCCGCGGTATCCATACTGGACAATCTATGGCCTCTAACCAGGCTCCGCGGTATCCATACTGGACATCTATGGCCTCTGTCACCAGGCCCCACAGTATCCATACTGGACATCTATGGCCTATTGATTCAGTTCCCGGTTTTCTCCCTCCATTATCATTTTATCCTATTATTAATAAAAAAAATATTCATCAAACTTTACTCTGCATTTTGTCAATTGATAAAAATGATATATTAACACTTCTGTTATAAAAAGCAAATATACGCCGACAATATGTATCTATATTTATATATACTGTATGTATATACTGTACATATGCTGTGACGACACAGCATTTAATCTTATTTATGCCAGACATGTCTTTCTTCAGTCGGTCAAGAGACATAGACTATTGTTCGTACGAGTCAGAATGTTGACTCTTGAGTTGCATTTTGCTGCAGATTATTATTTTCTGTTAGTGATGAGCGAGCGTACCCTGATAGTTGTTTGTTAGACAATCCCTGCATGTGTTGTGACTGCCTAACAGCCGTGAGACATGCAGCCACTGCGACTGGAACATCGTATTAGAGCACAAATTACTAACATTTAAGAGGGGACTGGATGCCTTTCTTGAAAAGTATAATATTACAGGCTATATTCACTAGTTTCCTAGATATTGCGTTGATCCAGGGAGCTAGGCTGATTGCCGTATGTGGAATCAGGAAGGAATTTTTTTCCCCAGTGTGGAGCTTACTGTTTGCCACATGGTGTTTTTTTTGCCTTTCTCTGGATCAACATGTTAGGGCAGGTTAGGATAGGATATGGGTTGAACTAGATGGACTTAAAGTCTTCCTTCAACCTTAATACCTATGTTACTATATTACTATTAAAACTCAGACTCCCAATAGTCACAGGTGATTTTAAGCAGATTAGCTGGTCCATTCCTGCCCCATAAATTGTAGGCTTTTTTGCCCAAGAGAGGTGACATTACAGGACAGGGACCAAACTTACGAAGGACACTTTGACGTGGTAATTGGGCACACATATATTCGCCAATCTATGCGCTAAGAGCCTTCCTTTTTTCATAGCAATTTTTGCAGATATATATTTCATATATACACTATATAGCGCTTTTTTCATTTTTTTCTCCCATTTTCTATGGCTGCTCAAGTATCTGCTTGTTGTCACTGTTGCCCTAGAACCATTTAAAGGACGGGAAACCTAAGCATCCAGCGCCCTGATGTCCAGCAGATCCACCATAACTGCTGGACCTGCATAGAAGGACCTTCACCAGCTACTTTTGGCCTTCTGACTCTTACATCTAGACCCGGACATGTTTCGCTAACGCTTCCCTCACCAGGCTCCACGGTATTCATACTGTTCGCCTGACCGGGCTTTTACTGAACACCTGACATCTGACCCCGGCTGTCTTTCTGAAGTTGATTTAATCTCTTGATAATATTCATGTTGTTTTTATCCCATCCTTCAATTCCATTATTAATTTAAAAAAAAAGTTAAAGCAGTTATTGTTCCTTTAATTCCTTTTCATTTTGAACTCAGAAATAATTATAACTCACTAATTGCTCTTCTTTTCACTAAATGTATTTCTCATTAGGCCGGCGTCACACTGGCGACAGAATCGGACGACTGCAATGCGATGAAAAATCGCATTGCAGTCGGACCTATGTTAATCTATGGAGCAGCTCCCAGTATCAGATTTTTTGTGGTCCGTTTTCAACGTCCGTGTACAATCGCAGCATGCTGCGATTGTCACCGATTGTCGGTCGACAATCGCCAATGCAAGTCTATGGGAGCGATGAAAAATCTGATTACAAACGGACCACACTGTGTGACTTGCGATGAAATCGCATCGGTGTCCTTTAGAAAAGCCGGCAATTCATCCCCGGCTATACTGTAAAATCACACTGACAGCTTTAATAAAGACTAGAAAGAATAGATATATACACATAGAACACATATATATATATATATATGTAATTGTGACATGTATATATATATATATATATATATATATATTTATAGTTCCTAGACTTCTACATACTGTAATAGCCGCTAATTCAATTGCCGGGTTTTGTGAAATCACAGAAGCCGACATGAAATGATACATTGTTTCCACACATTTAACCATGTAATTTCATGTATTTTTATATATGTTTGAAACATACAATTACATGAGTGTATTTGTGCAAAATTTCAGACATGTAGGGGTTAATTAAAGGTGTAATTTCGTTGAAAAAAAATGCGTGGGCTCCCGCTGTATTTTCTCCACCAGACAGACAAAGCAAAGCGAGTGGGGGCAGATAATAATAGCCTAGGGAGGGTAAATTTTTTTTGTGCCCCCCCTGGCTACTAACATCTGCCCCCAGACACCCCAGAAAGGGCAAATCTATAATTAGATTCGCCCTTTCTGGCACTTTGCCCGTCTATTCCCATTGCCCTGTAGCGGTGGCGAATGGGTTAATCTCACCTTACTGTCACCTTGCTATTGAAAGGTGACCTTAAGGCAGGTTAATAATTGATAGCTGTCAATTAGACAACTATCAATTATTAATCCTATTGAAGTAAATAAAAAAACACACACACTTTAAGAATAAATAATTTTAATGAAATAAAAACACATTTTTTTGACCATATTTTAATTTTACACTTAATCCGTGCGAAGCCATTGATCTCCTAAAATAAAGAAAAAGAAATAAAACAACATTATTCTTACCTATTCCGCCGATCTGTCACGTCCCACGCTGTAATCCTTCACAAAGGGTTAACTAGCTTTGAGCCAAGCACTGCAAGTAATCCTGCATGCTCAGCTCAAAGCTCATGAATGAATAAGTTCCTCTCCTGGCCACAGGAGAGGATGTGTTTCATGAATGAAGCTTAATTGATTGTGTCCACTTTCCCTTTAGGTCAGGTCACTACAGTTAAATTGCCAATAAATCAATTAAGCTCCATTCATGAATCTATTCCTCTACTTTCGCTGGGAGAGGAACTTATTCATTCAGGGGAATACAGGTCTGAGACAGCATTATTAGCTCTCTGCGACCTGTAACCTGTTAACCCTTCTGATGGATTACACCGTGGGACCTGACTGTACATCGGATTGGTAAGTATAATTTTGCTTGTTTATTTTATTTTTATTACAGGAAATGGTTTTAGCAGGAAAATAAAATATGGTCAAAAACTGTGTGATTATTTCATTAAACTTATTTTTTATTAAACTGTGTGTGTTTGATTTTTCTTTCATACAATAGGATTAATAATTGATAGTTGTCTAATTGACAGCTATCAATTATTAACCTGGCTTAAAGTGACCTTTCAATTGCAAGGTCATTTTAACCCCTTATTAACCCATTCGCCACCGCTACAGGGCAATGGGAATAGACGGGCAAAGTGCCAGAAAGGGCGAATCTAATTATAGATTTGCCCTTTCTGGGGTGTCTGGGGGCAGATGTTAGTAGCCAGGGGGGCACAAAAAAAATTTACCCTCCCTAGGCTATTATTATCTGCC
Source organism: Oophaga sylvatica (assembly GCA_033576555.1). Lineage (NCBI taxonomy): Eukaryota > Metazoa > Chordata > Amphibia > Anura > Dendrobatidae > Oophaga > Oophaga sylvatica. The sequence continues at coordinate 155,900,999 of JARQOD010000008.1, forward strand.
CCCACTCGCTTTGCTTTGTCTGTCTGGTGGAGAAAATACAGCGGGAGCCCACGCATTTTTTTTCAACGAATTTACACCTTTAATTAACCCCTACATGTGTGAAATTTTGCACACATATACTCATGTAATTGTATGTTTCAAACATATATAAAAATACATGAAATTACATGGTTAAATGTGTGGAAACAATGTATCATTTCATGTCGGCTTCTGTGATTTCACTGAAGCCGGCAATTGAATTAGCGGCTATAACAGTATGTAGAAGTGTAGGAACTATAAATATATGTATATGTACATGTCACAATGACATGTATATATATATATATATATATGTGTTCTATGTGTATATATCTATTCTTTTTTTTGTGATTGAAATACTATTCTTTTAGATCCATTATATGTCAGTTTTGCAAGCCTGCGAGAAAATCTCGCAAGTCGGATGAAAATCGGATGTTACAAGGTACACACACATGCGATTAAATCGCATCTTTGAAGGAAAATCGGATGCCAGAAGGATGTGTGATGTTTTTATTTTGATCCGATTGTCGACCGTCTAAAACTGACCGATTTTTTGTGGTTGTGTGTGACACCGGCCTTATCCTTAATGCAGCAGTCAGGCTCATATTTCTGTCCAGCAGTTACACTGATGCCTCCACCCTGCACCAGTCATTGCACTCACTCTCCACACTGCTGCACCATCCTGCATCTCGGTCTAATACCATATCTACACTCCAATGTGCTAAGACTAATATCCTCCATAATCAGAACCTCCCACTCTCATGTTCAAGAAGTTTTCTGTGCTGCACCAGCTCTCAGGAGTGCACTGCTGCAGACAATCAGGTTCATTCCCATTATCGATGGTTTTAAGTGTGCACTAGAAACAGATCATTTGTGGTGGTATTATCAAGTCACCTAAAACTTTAAGTTTTGTCCACAGCACTCAGTAGCACTTAATATTTGTACATACACAGACACTGGCTGGTGACTGGTTCATGCAGCTTTAACTCCAGAAAGAAAGAAAAAAGAAACATCAATTTTTTTCTTACATCCAAACAGCGTCAGACTGCAGCACCTTGGTCTCACCAGAGAAAATCATTCCTGGTGCCCATTAGGTAGCTACATAGAATAATACAATTTAACCTAGAAAGATATCTATTCGGGTAAATGGAGCATGCCCTCACGCCATAACATGTAACCAAAGTGTCATGATCCCAGTGCAGGGTTGACTTGCATGCTAGGGGTTAATGTCTGGAGCCCAGTACAGGTTTGACCTGCACACCAGGGGTTAAAGTTTTGATCTCAGTGCAGGCTCTTACCTGCACACATGGGGCTTATTATTGTGGACTCTGCTTGGTTCGGGGAGAGCTTCTTAAAGCCCTAGGAAGCTTCAATCCGTGTCAGTTATACTTTCGCCCTTGGCAGAGTGTGTTGACCCCTGAGTGTGTTTGTGCTGAGTTCTTGTTGCCTGATACTTTGGTTTTGACTCGGTCTAATCTCTGGATACTGCTTGGTGGATTCTGTGTCTGTACCTTCTCTGTCTGTTTGGTTTTGACCCCTGCCTGGCCCAGACGATCCGTTCTGTCTTATCCTTGGTACTGTACTGCCATCTCGTGCTTTGACCTCGGCTTGTTCTGATTTACATCTCTGTCTGTGCCCCTGGGTAACTTTGTCCAGTAGTTACCTTTCTAGGAGTTTTCCCTCAGCTTCTAGCTCTCTGGAGCTGAAGCCACGCCCCCAGTTGTCAGGTGATTCAGGTCCTGAATCTATCTCTCTCCTGCCTTGCTCACCCTGCGTTCCTAGGAGCCTGAAGCTTTCTTCTGTACCCGTCTTCGGGAAATTGCACTGGTGAGTTCTCTTGCAATATCTCTTGATATTATAACTGACCACTAAGGTTTTTTTTGCTTCACGGCTGAGTTTGGGGCGCAGGTTGTGCAGAGAGTTATGGATCCCATACAGTGTCTGTCCGAACAAATTTCACATGCCACAAATGCAAGCTTGTGTCCATGTTGGAGGAAAAGTTGCGAAATCTAGAAGAGAGGTTAGCTACATTGAAGATCATTAAGGAAGATGAAGAGTTCTTAGACAAAGCAGAATTATCTCTTCATGGTGCAGAAAGAGAAGAAATTCGACCTGCACCTGAAGAAACAGATGAATGGAAGCATGTGACCCAGAGAAGCAGGAGGATCGTGAAGCAGTCAGCACCCATACTGCTCAGGAACCAGTACCAGGCTCTCACACAGGAGAATGATGAAGTAATACATCAGGATAAGACTTTGCCCACAAACAACCTTGTAAGCCCTCAGAGTCCTCCAGAATGGAGAAAGAAAACTGTTGTGATGAAGAAACGGAGAGTTGTTGTCAGGGATTCCTGTTGAGAGGAACAGAGGCCGCTATCTGCAGACCGGATATAACCTCAAGAGAAATGTGCTGTCTTCCAGGTGCAAAAATTAAAGATGTGTCTGACAGGATATCAGGACTCTTCAGACCTAAAGATGACTACCCATTCCTGCTAATACATGTGGGGACAAATGACACCACAAGAAGTGACCTGGAAACCATCTGCAGTGACTTTGAAAACTTAGGCAAGAAAGTGAAAGAACTGGGAGCGCAGGTGGTCTTCTCATCCATCCTCCCAGTGGATGTCCATGGAACAAGGAGGTGGAATAAGATTCTGCAGGTGAACAACTGGCTACGTCGATGGTGCCGTCAGCAAGGATTTGGATTTCTGGATCATGGAGTGAATTACCTAGACGATGGACTACTTGCTAGAGATGGGGTGCACCTTACGAAGACTGGAAAACATGTATTTGGAAGTCGCCTTGCTACACTCATCAGGAGAGCTTTAAACTAGAACAATATGGGAAGGGAAGCAAAACGCCAGAAAAAGCCATACACCTGACAAATGCTATTGAGAACTCGGCTATTAGAAGTGGAAAGGAAGAACGAAGACAAAACAATCTAAATAATAAAAATATTGGAGGAAGAGAAACCAATCACAAACTAAAATGTTTTTATACAAATGCACAAAGCATGGGCAACAAACAAGGAGAATTGGAACTACTAACACAGGAAAAGAAGTATGATGTCATTGGAATCACTGAGACTTGGTGGGACGATACACATGATTGGAATACAAGGCTAGAAGGATACAACTTATTTGCAAGAAACAGACTTGATAAACGAGGAGGTGTCGCATTGTATGTTAGAAAAGCGTATATCTGCACAGACATTGAGCTTCAGAGACTGGGAGTTCTGTGGAAACTGTTTGGGTTGATACCTTGATTTTTTCCAATGACTGGGACTCTCATGTGAAACATGTTCGGACTGTGTTCCAGATTTTGAGAGAGAATGCACTGTATGTGAAGGGATCAAAGTGTCTTTTTGGCGTACAGAAGGTCTCATTTCTGGGATTCATTTTGTCTCCGTCTGTTATTGAAATGGACCCGGTCAAGGTTCAGGCCGTCTGTGATTGGGTCAAATCTACTTCATTAAAGGCTCTTCAGAGATTTTTGGGTTTTGCCAATTTTTATCATAAATTTATTGGTAATTTCTCCGGTATTGTTAAACTATTGACTGATTTGACCAAAAAGGGTTCTGATGTGGTGAATTGGCCTCCTGAGGCAGTCTCTGCGTTTCAGGAACTTAAGCAGAGATTCACTTCTGCTCCTGTTCTACGGCAGCCTGATGTTTCTCTACCGTTTCAGGTGGAGGTTGATGCCTCTGAAATTGGGGCAGGTGCCGTTTTGTCCCAAAGAGATCCAGAGACCTCTAAGAGTAACCCTTGTGCCTTTTTCTCTCGAAAATTTTCTCCAACTGAACGTAATTATGACGTGGGTAATCGGGAGTTATTGGCCATGAAGTGGGCCTTTGAAGAGTGGAGACATTGGCTGTAAGGAGCCAAACATCAGGTGGTGGTCCTCACGGACCATAAGAATCTGGTTTATCTCGAATCAGCCAAGCGACTTAATCCTAGACAGGCCAGGTGGGCCTTGTTTTTCACACGTTTTAATTTTGTGGTTTCTTTTCTTCCTGGCACTAAGAATGTTAAGGCGGATGCCCTCTCGAGGAGTTTCTTTGCGGACTCTCCTGAGTTATCTGATCCTACTGATATTTTGAAAGAGGGTGTAGTTCTTTCCGCCATCTCGCCCAATTTGAGACTGGCTCTGGAAGGGTGTCAGGAGGATAAACCTGAGCGCTGCCCTATTGGGAAATTGTTTGTCCCAGACCAGTGGAAGAAGAGTGTGATGTCTGAGATTCATTGTTCCGCGTTTTCTGGTCATCCCGGGATTTTTGGTACCAGAGACTTGGTGAGTAGGTCCTTTTGGTGGCCTACTGTTATGATTTGGTAGCTGAGGAGAGCAGGCAAAAACGTCAATACACCAGAGAGGTTGGAATCTACTGGATTGCAGTATCCTGACTAACCACCACAACTAAAGGCAGCCGTGGAGCGTTCCTACGTTGGTCCTAGACGCCTCGTCACAGCCTGAGAGGTTAACTACACCTAAAGATAGAAAGAGGAAAGCTATCTGCCCCGGAGCAGATCCCCAAAGAACATAGGAAGCCCCCAAACATGTAATGGCGGTTAGACAAGAGAAATTACAGACACAGACAGAAAATAGTATGAGCAAACGTTGGGGCCCAATCTCCCTAGACAGAAAAGGATAGGAAGGACACTTACTGCAAACCAAAAAACCCTAAAAAATACCAACTCTACTAATTGCAAAAACAACTGAGATCACACGACCTCTACCACCTAAATTAGTTCTCTGGTGTAACAAAACTAAGCCGCAGCCACTGAAAAAACTGGAAAAGGCAAATGAACAAATAACAGTGGCTCCAGAAGAACTGAGAGGAGCCCAAGCCCCCCGGGGGGAAACCTGGCTAACCTCACAGAAATGCAGAGAAATATGCAAATGGTAAGCAAAAATACAAAAAACAGAAAATATCTTATCTGAGGGCAGGAGAAGAGGAAAGACTCAGCAAGCTTCCAAGTGAACCAGGAACCACAGTTGAGACAAGAACAATTGATCATCGGCAACCATGATGGGAGGGAACCTCCCTTATATAAGACCAGTCTGTAACTCCTGATTGCCAATCTTCATTGAATGGTTCAGTACTGTTTGTAACCACCAGAGGGAGCTTCTGCTCAGAATTCATTTCTAACACATTCACAACAGTACCCCCCCTTGAGGAGGGTCACCGAACCCTCACCTAAAGATAGAAAGAGGAAAGCTATCTGCCCCGGAGCAGATCCCCAAAGAACATAGGAAGCCCCCAAACATGTAATGGCGGTTAGACAAAAGGAAATACAGACATAGACAGAAAATAGTATGAGCAAACGTTGGGGCCAAATCTTCCTAGAAAGAAAAGGATAGGAAGGACACTTACTGCAATCCAAAAAACCCTAAAAAATACCAACTCTACTAATTGCAAAAACACCTGAGATCACACGACCTCTACCACCTAAATTAGTTCTCTGGTGTAACAAAACTAAGCCGCAGCCACTGAAAAAACTGGAAAAGGCAAATGAACAAATAACAGTGGCTCAGATAAACTGAGAGGAGCACAAGCCCCCGGAGGGGACCTGGCTGACCTCCACAGAAGTGCAGGGAAAAATGCAAAAAGCAATCACAAAAATAAAAGCAGAAAATATCTTATCTGTTAGCAGAAGACGCAGGCAAGACTCAGAAATAGTGTTGAGCGATACTGCTCGATATCTAAAAATATCGTATCGGAATGGTATCGCCGATATCACTAAATATCGTCGATATCCGATTACGATACCGGAAGTCCCATGTAAGTCTATGGGAACAAAATATCGCAACAAAAAAAACCCTTTCTTTCGTTGTAAACACAAAATATACACACATAGAATACATATATATATATATATACATGTCATTGTGACATATAAATATACATATATTTATAGTTTATACACTTCTACATAGTAAAATAGACTCTGATTCAATTGCCGGGTAAAGCCGTGACATACCCCATAGAAGTCGACGGGCTCGGTGCCGAGTATCCCCAAAACCTCTGGCTCTGTGCGACTCAACTTGGGCGTCACGAACAGGATTCTGTAGCTCGCTATAAGCGAGTCCTGTGTTCCTGAATTGAACTGGTTTTGTGCTTGAGAATTGCTAAAATCATCAGAGAATGTATTTGCCATTTTTCCGCCATATCTGCGTCACGACGAGGCACTGGTGAAGAAGAAGGGCGTGCTCTTCGTGGGTGTACACTCACTCAGTGGCGCGAAAACGATGGCCGACCACTCTAAATGGTACTGCAATGTAAGATCGTGCCCCACAGCTCTTCAGTTCCGCCTCCTCATCCTCCTCAATGTGCGGAAAGTAACACGAAGGTCCCGCCTCCCTACAAAAGAGGGGCCCTCTCCAGATGCTAATGACACATGTGACTTGGCAGAGATGGCTAATGGACACGAGCAGAAGTGTGAAGGGATGGAGCAGTCAGAGCTCTCCCCCCACGGAAGCGACCCGATCGCCACGGAACCACCGTTGGGCACCCGGCCTGGAAACCCTCCTACGCTGCAAGAAGCGGAGGATACCCTAAGAGGCCTGGCCCGGCACCGGGAGGAGGTCGCCAGGATGGAAGCCAGCTGGCGTGCCCTAAAACTAAACTTGGAGCGGCGCCAATCCCTCTTACCTGAACTGTCTGTACCGGAAGGTGAGGCACCCGTTCTAGTAGAGGAGTCCGTGCGGGCATCCCAGCCCTTGCAATGTGATCCGGTTGACGTTGTCGCAGTGGAGGCACCTGTTCCTGCAAAAAACTCTGCACCGGCAGCACCCCAGATCCCGCTGTCTGCCCCCGTCGCTGAGACAGAAGAAGCGACACCCGTCCTCATGGAGGAGGCCGCGCAGGCACCAGAGGTCTACCTGTCTGTACCGGAGCCCCGACTGTCATCTGTTCCAGAGCCGATTGCTTCCTCCGCAGGTGAGCGCCGCCAGGACTGTCGGGCGCCAGGAGAGCTGCTGCAAACCGGACATCGTAAGCTGCAGTTTGATGGTGGAGACATGGAGATGCTGGTGGAGGAGAATTCCAACCGGCGTCAGGAGGAAGAGTGGAGACGTTGGGAGCGGGAAGCAGAGCGACAAAGGGAGCAGCGAGAATCCCAAAAGCTTCGGCAACGTAACCTGGAGAAGGACCGGGCAGATAAGGACCGGATGAGAAAAGATAAAGGAACCCTGTGGGAGCCGCGGCGTAAGGGTGCAGTACGGAGCTTTAAATTGAAAGGTGGTTGGGGCTTCATCCAGGAGCCTGGACTTTATTTAGAAGTGTTTGTGACCCGGCGGGACGTGGAGACTCACCTCCCAGAAGGACACCCGGGGAGGGACCTGTTGCCAGGAGACTTGGTGACTTACACCCGACACTGGGGTTACAATGGATGGTACGCCCTAAATGTTACCAGGTGCGACCCCTACTCCCCAGAGTGTCAGGAACCTGTGAGACCCTCGGAGCCTTCAGCCTCCCACATCCAGGCCTCTGCACAAGTGCCCACCCCACGCCGTAAATCTCCCCAGCCTCCCTCAGTGGTCTCCTCAGCAGCCCCAGCTATGGACATGATAACTATAGCTGGCCCGTACCCGGCGCCTGTTAGGCCCCCTGGGGTTCGTTCAGTACGGGACATAGGGCTCCAGACCCGGAGGGAGATGAAAGAGGTGGCCACACAGACACAGACAGCGGGTCACGACTTGACTGTACAGGCCACACGACGTCATCAGGTCCTGGAGGTCCTTGGTGTCTCGGATGTTTGGCAAGCATCAGAAGAGTACCAGGTGGTACCTGGAACACCCCTGCCAAAGAATTATAAATAACCCGGACAGGGTTCCTGTATGTAAATAGTTAAATTGTTGATGTACCCGGACGGGTGAATGTTCATAAAAAAATTTTTAATTTAATAAAAAACACAACACAGTTTTCATTACTTTTATTACAGTCTCATCCTGCGACGCCATCGATCTCCTGTAAAAAAAATGAAAAAAAAAACAGCAGTATACCACCTGTCCGACGCAGTCCATAGTAACGAGTGTCCCACGACGATCCAGCTCTGCTACATCAGAATGACAGGCAGAGCCTGTCATCCCGGCGCAGCACAGCTGATTACCTGTTGTGAATGGGTTTGAGATGAGTTCTGAGCAGAGGCTCCCTCTGGTGGTTACAAGCGGTGCTAGTGAAGATTGTGAGGACTGGGAATCAGGTGTTACTGACTGGTCTTATATAAGGGAGTCATTTTCCCATCAGGGTTGCCGGTGATCAATTGTTCTGGTCTGAATCCTTCATTCCAGTTTCCCTTGTAGCCTGCTGTGTCGTGTCTGCATCTCCTGCTAACAGATAAGACTTTTGCTTCTTTTGTGTTTTTGCTATATTTTTGCATTTTGTTCTGCACTTCTTTGGGGGCCTTCAGGGTCCCCTCCGGGGGCTTCTGCCCTCTCAGTTTAGTTCAGCCACTGAGTTTTGTTCTTTTGCTTTTTCCAGTTTTTTCAGTGGCTGCTGTTTTGATTTTGTTACACCAGAGAACTAATTTAGGTGGTAGAGGTTGTGTGATCTCAGGTGATTTTGAAATTAGTGGAGTTGGTGCTTTTCAGGGTTTTCTGGGATTGCAGTAAGTGCCCTTCCTATCCTTTTCTATTTAGATAGTTTGGGCCCCAGCGTTTGCTCATACTATTTTCTTTCTGTGTCAGTATTTCCTCTTGTCTAACCGCCATTACATGTTTGGGGGCTTTCTATTATCTTTGGGGTTCTGCTCCGGGGCAGATAGCTTTCCTATTTCTATCTTTAGGTGTAGTTAGTTTCTCAGGCTGTGACGAGGCGTCTAGGACCAACGTAGGAACGCTCCACGGCTGCCTCTAGTTGTGGTGGTTAGTCAGGGTACTGCAATCTCATAGATTCCAACTGCTCTGGTGTATTGCCTTTTTTTACCTGCACTCCTCAGCTACCGAAACATAACAGTATCACCGGCCAGAAAAAATTGAAAATTGTATGGTACTCACAGAAGGGGAAAAAATATTGTCAGAGTTGTCAGAGATATTTTTCTGTTTGTTGCATTTTTTTTTTTTCCCTCTGTATCTCTGGGTGCTGGGGAGGATCTTTTCTCCCAATGGAGTTTGCACAGTTGTCTGGCCGTGTGGATCAGCTTGCCACTGAGGTTCGGAGTATTGCTATCTATCTTGCTGGGTTGCCTGTTGTGGAACCTAGGATCCCCATGCCAGATTTGTTTTTAGGGGATCGAGCTAAGTTTCAGAATTTCAAAAATAATTGTAAATTGTTTTTTGCCTTAAAATCTAAGTCCTCAGGGAACGCAGCGCAGCAGGTTCAAATTGTCATCTCTCTCCTGCGCGGCGATCCTCAGGATTGGGCTTTTTCCCTGACACCTGGGGATCCTGTTTTGAGTGATGTTGATGCATTTTTTCAGGCCTTGGGGTTATTGTACGATGAGCCTAATGTCACGGATCAAGCTGAGAAAGCCTTGTTGGCATTAAATCAGGGGCTTGATGACGCTGAGTTATACTGTCAGAGATTCCGTAGGTGGGCAGTCCTGACCAAATGGAATGACGACGCTTTGGCGGCCCTTTTCCGGAAGGGTCTGTCAGATAATGTAAAGGATGTTATGGTGGGATTCCCTGTCCCCTCTGGTCTCAATGATTCTATGTCATTAGCGATTCAAATTGACAGACGTTTGCGTGAGCGGAGAAGTATGCGTGGAATGGTGTTGCCTTGTGAACCTGCTTCTGAATCCATGCAGTGTGATAGAGTGGTGTCTGGGGCACAGCGTCATGAGTTTCGAAAGCGCAATGGGTTATGTTTCTACTGTGGTGATGCCTCTCATGCTATTTCAGTCTGCCCTAAGCGGGGAAGACGTTTTGCACGCTCAGTTGTCTTGGGTAGTGTTCAGACTAAGTTTTTATTAACTGTCACTCTGATATGCTCTCTGTCCTCATTTTCTGCTCAGGCTTTTGTTGATTCTGGAGCAGCTATTAACCTGATGGATTATGATTTTGCTAAACGTTGTGGGTTTCCCTTTATACCCTACAGAAGTCTATTCCCCTACTGGGGATCGATTCTACCCCTTTGGCTGAGAATAAACCCCAGTTTTCTACTCAGGTGATAATGAGGGTTGAACCTGATCACCAGGAGTGCTGCAAATTTTTGGTTCTATATAATCTGCATGACATTATCGTGCTGGGTTTCCCTTGGTTACAGTCTCATAATCCTGTTTTGGATTGGAAATCTGTGTCTGTAACCAGTTGGGGCTGCCAATGTGTTAATACCAACACTCCTGTTTTTTCTGCCTCCCCCCAGGCTCAGGATGTTCCTGACTTTTTGTTTGATTTTTCTGATGTGTTTAGCGAAAGTAAATCTGCATCCTTGCCTCCCCATAGGAGCTATGACTGCGCTATTGAATTAGTGCCGGGTAGTAAATTCCCTAAAGGTCGCCTTTTTAACTTGTCTGTACCTGAACATGACGCTATGCGGTCTTATATCAAGGAATCATTGGAGAAGGGTCATATCAGACCATCCTCTTCACCCTTAGGTGCCGGTTTTTTCTTTGTGGCCAAAAAAGATGGTTCATTAAGGCCGTGTATTGATTATCGTCTCTTGAACAATATTACTGTGAAATATCAATACCCGTTACCCTTGATTTCTGACCTGTTTTCCAGGGTGAAAAACGCTACTTGGTTTACCAAGCTTGACCTCAGGGGGGCGTATAACCTTATTCGCATTAAGCACGGGGATGAATGGAAGACGGCATTCAATACCCCTGAAGGGCATTTTGAGTACCTAGTGATGCCCTTTGGGCTCACTAATGCTCCTTCCGTCTTCCAGTCCTTCATGAATGACATTTTCAGGGATTTTGTGGACAAATTTCTGATTGTTTATTTGGATGATTATTTGATTTTTTCTAATGACTGGGACTCTCATGTGAAACATGTTCGAACTGTATTCCAGATTTTGAGAGAGAATGCTCTGTATGTGAAGGGATCAAAGTGTCTTTTTGGCGTACAGAGGATCTCATTTCTGGGATTCATTTTGTCCCCATCTGTTATTGAAATGGACCCGGTCAAGGCTCAGGCCATCTGTGATTGGGTCCAACCTACTTCATTAAAGGCTCTTCAGAGATTTTTGGGTTTTGCCAATTTTTATCTTAAATTTATTGGTAATTTCTCGGTTATTGTTAAACCATTAACTGATTTGACCAGAAAGGGTTCTGATGTGGTGAATTGGCCTCCTGAGGCAGTCTCTGCATTTCAGGAACTTAAGCAGAGATTCACTTCTGCTCCTGTTCTACGGCAGCCTGATGTTTCTCTGCCATTTCAGGTGGAGGTTGATGCCTCTGAAATTGGGGCAGGTGCCGTTTTGTCCCAAAAAGATCCAGAGACCTCTAAAAGTAACCCTTGTGCCTTTTTCTCTCGAAAATTTTCTCCTACTGAACGTAATTATGACGTGGGTAATCGGGAGTTATTGGCCATGAAGTGGGCTTTTGAAGAGTGGAGACATTGGCTGGAGGGAGCCAAACATCAGGTGGTGGTCCTTACTGACCATAAGAATCTGGTCTATCTGGAATCTGCCAAGCGACTCAATCCTAGACAGGCCAGGTGGGCCTTGTTTTTCACACGTTTTAATTTTGTGGTTTCCTTTCTTCCTGGCACTAAGAATGTTAAGGCGGATGCCCTCTCGAGGAGTTTCCTTGCGGACTCTCCTGAGTTATCTGATCCTTCTGTTATTTTGAAAGAGGGTGTAGTTCTTTCCGCCATCTCGCCCAATTTGAGACTTGCTCTGGAGGGGTGTCAGGAGGATAGGCCCGAGCGCTGCCTGTTGGAAAATTGTTTGTCCCGGACCAATGGAAAAAGGAGTGTGATGTCTGAGATTCATTGTTCCGCATTGGCTGGGCATCCCGGAATTTTTGGTACCAGAGACTTGGTTAGTCGGTCCTTTTGGTGGCCTACCTTGTCTCGTGATGTCAGGGAATTTGTGCAGTCCTGCGGGACTTGCTCTCGCTCCAAGCCTTGCTCTCGCTCTAGTGGTTTGTTGATGCCATTGCCTGTGCCCAAGAGACCATGGACCCATATCTCTATGGATTTCATTTCCGATCTTCCTGTTTCTCAGAGAATGACCACCATCTGGGTAATTTGTGATAGGTTTTCCAAAATGATACATCTTGTGCCATTACCTAAGCTGCCTTCCTCCTCTGAATTGGTGCCGTTGTTCCTTCAGCACGTGGTTCGTTTACACGGCATTCCTCAGAACATTGTGTCTGACAGAGGAGTCCAGTTTGTTTCCAGATTTTGGAGGACTTTTTGTTCTAAACTGGGTGTTCAATTGTCTTTCTCCTCGGCATTTCATCCTCAGACCAATGGTCAAACTGAGAGAACAAACCAGACATTGGAGACTTATCTAAGATGCTTTGTGTCTGCTGATCAGGATGACTGTGTCTCTTTTTTGCCTTTGGCTGAGTTTGCTCTTAATAATAGGGCTAGCTCTGCCACTTTGATGTCTCCGTTTTTCTGTAATTCTGGATTTCACCCTCGATTTTCTTCAGGACAGACGGAGGCTTCTGTCTGTCCAGGTGTTGACTCTGTTGTGGAGCGTATGCAACAGATTTGGGACCAGGTAGTGGAGAGGTTGTCCCTCTCTCAGGAGAAGGCCCAGCGGTTTGCTAACCGGCATAGGACTGATGGTCCTCGGTTTAAAGTGGGGGACTTGGTCTGGTTGTCCTCAAAGAATATTCCTATGAGAGTAGCATCTCCTAAATTTAAGCCTAGGTTCATTGGACCTTATAAGATCATGGAGATTATTAATCCTGTTTTCTTTTCGTTTGCTTCTTCCAGGGACATTTAAGATCCATAACGTGTTCCACAAGTCCTTGTTGAAGAGGTTTGTTGAGCCAGTGGTTCCTGCTGCTGTGCCTCCTGACCCTGTTTTGGTTGAGGGCAATCTGGAGTATGTGGTTGAGAAAATATTGGATTCTCGTTTTTCTAGGCGGAAACTCCAGTATTTGGTTAAATGGAGAGGTTATGGTCAGGAAGACTATTCTTGGGTGTTTGCTTCGGACATCCATGCTAGGAGACTTATCCATGCGTATCATAGAACTCATCCTGACCGACCTGGTTGCTCAAATGAGGGTTCGGTGACCCCTCCTCAAGGGGGGGGTACTGTTGTGAATGGGTTTGAGATGAGTTCTGAGCAGAGGCTCCCTCTGGTGGTTACAAGCGGTGCTAGTGAAGATTGTGAGGACTGGGAATCAGGTGTTACTGACTGGTCTTATATAAGGGAGTCATTTTCCCATCAGGGTTGCCGGTGATCAATTGTTCTGGTCTGAATCCTTCATTCCAGTTTCCCTTGTAGCCTGCTGTGTCGTGTCTGCATCTCCTGCTAACAGATAAGACTTTTGCTTCTTTTGTGTTTTTGCTATATTTTTGCATTTTGTCCTGCACTTCTTTGGGGGCCTTCAGGGTCCCCTCAGGGGGCTTCTGCCCTCTCAGTTTAGTTCACCCACTGAGTTTTGTTCTTTTGCTTTTTCCAGTTTTTTCAGTGGCTGCTGTTTTGATTTTGTTACACCAGAGAACTAATTTAGGTGGTAGAGGTCGTGTGATCTCAGGTGATTTTGAAATTAGTGGAGTTGGTGCTTTTCAGGGTTTTCTGGGATTGCAGTAAGTGCCCTTCCTATCCTTTTCTATTTAGATAGTTTGGGCCCCAGCGTTTGCTCATACTATTTTCTTTCTGTGTCAGTATTTCCTCTTGTCTAACCGCCATTACATGTTTGGGGGCTTTCTATTATCTTTGGGGTTCTGCTCCGGGGCAGATAGCTTTCCTATTTCTATCTTTAGGTGTAGTTAGTTTCTCAGGCTGTGACGAGGCGTCTAGGACCAACGTAGGAACGCTCCACGGCTGCCTCTAGTTGTGGTGGTTAGTCAGGGTACTGCAATCTCATAGATTCCAACTGCTCTGGTGTATTGCCTTTTTTTACCTGCACTCCTCAGCTACCGAAACATAACAATTACCTCTTCCCCGGCGGTGACGTCATCGGACTGGTTTACGGCCGGGATTACCCTGCAGTCACTGCAGTTATCGCGAAAAACTGCATGTGACCGCCAGGGAGAAGATAATGGCGGCCATCAAGCAGTCCAGGACGTGACCGCCGGAGATCTTCTGCCAGGTAAGTGCCGCTGACTCCTGACAGACCCGACCGACGGACACTCACAGTGACAGTGACAAATCCGATTCCGGTATCCGATATGACGAAAATATCGGTACTCGGAATCGAAAGCCCGATACAGCTAATATCGGCCGATACCCGATATTTGCAGTATCGTATCGCTCAACACTACTCAGAAAGCTTCCAAGTGAACCAGGAACCACAGTTGAGACAAGAACAATTGATCACAGGCAACCATGATGGGAGGGAACCTCCCTTATATAAGACCAGTCTGTAACTCCTGATTGCCAATCTTCACAATCTTCATTGAATGGTTCAGTACTGTTTGTAACCACCAGAGGGAGCTTCTGCTCAGAATTCATTTCTAACACATGCACAACAGCCTACTTTGTCTCCTGACGTCAGGGAATTTGTGCAGTCATGTGGGACTTGCTCTCGCTCCAAGCCTTGCTCTCGCTCTAGTGGTTTGTTAATGCCATTACCTGTGCTCAAGAGGCCATGGACCCATATCTCTATGGATTTTATTTCCGACCTCCCTGTTTCTCAGAGAATGACTGTTATCTGGGTAAACTGTGATAGGTTTTCCAAGATGATACCTAAGTTACCTTCCTCCTCCGAATTGGTGCCTTTGTTCCTACAGCACGTGGTTCGGTTACATGGCATTCCGGAGAACATTGTGTCTGGCAGAGGAGTCCAGTTTGTTTGTTTCCAGATTTTGGAGGACATTTTGTTCTAAACTTGGTGTTCAATTATCTTTCTCCTCTGCTTTTCATCCTCAGACCAATGGACAAACCGAGAGAACAAACCAGACCTTGGAGACTTATTTGAGATGTTTGGTGTCTGCTGATTAAGATGACTGGGTCTCTTTTTTGCCTTTGGCTGAGTTTGCTCTTAATAATAGGGCTAGCTATGCCACCTTGATGTCTCCATTTTTCTGCAATTTTGGGTTTCACCCTCGATTTTCTTCGGGACAGGCGGAGGCTTCTGTCTGTCCGGGTATTGACTCTGTTGTGGAGCGAATGCAGCAGATTTGGGACCAGGTAGTGGAGAGGTTGTCTCTCTCTCAGGAGAAGGCCCAACGGTTTGCCAACCGGCATAGGATGATGGTCCTCGGTTTAAAGTGGGGGACTTGGTTTGGTTGTCCTCAAGAAATATCCCTATTAAGGTTGCATCTCCAAAGTTTAAGCCTAGGTTCATTGGACCTCATAAGATCTTGGAGATTCTTAATCCTGTTTCCTTCCGTTTGCTTCTTCCAGGGACATTTAAGATCCATAACGTGTTCCACAAGTCCTTATTGAAGAGGTTTGTCGAGCCAGTGGTTCCTGTGGCTGCGCCTCCTGACCCTGTTTTGGTTGAGGGCAATCTGGAGTATGTGGTTGAGAAAATATTGGATTCTCGGTTTTCTAGACGGAAACTCCAGTATTTGGTTAAGTGGAGAGGTTATGGTCAGGAGGACAATTCTTGGGTGTTTGCTTTGGACATCCATGCTAGGAGACTGATCCGTGCCTATCACCGAGCACATCCTGATCGACCTGGTTGCACAAGTGAGGGTTCGGTGACCCCTTCTCAAGGGGGGTACTGTTGTGAATGTGCTAAACATGGTTTCTGAGCAGAATCTCCCTCTAGTGGTTACTGACAGTACTGAACCTTTCAGCGAGGAGTGGCAATCTGGGATCACGGATTGGTCTGATATAAGGGAGGTTCTCTCCCATGATGGTTGCCGGTGATCAATTGTTCTTGTCTTGATTGTGGTTCCTGGTTCATTTGGAAGCTTGCTGAGTCTTGCCTGCATCTTCTGCTATCAGATAAGATATTTTCTGCTTTTATTTTTGTGCTTGCTTTTTGCATTGTTCCCTGCACTTCTGTGGAGGTCAGCCAGGTCCCCTCCGGGGGGCTTATGCTCCTCTTAGTTTATCTGGAGCCACTGTTGTTTGTTCATTTGCTTTTTCCTGTCTTTTCAGTGGCTGCAGCTTAGTTTTGTTACACCAGAGAACTGATTTAGGTGGTAGAGGTCGTGTGATCTCAGGTGTTTTTGCAATCAGTAGTGTTGGGTTTTTTTAGGGTTATTTTTGGATTGCAGTGAGTATCCTTTCCTGTACTTTTCTGTCTAGACAGATTGGGCCCCAGCGTTTGCTCATTCTATTTTCTGTCTGTGTCCGTGCTTCCTCTTGTCTAACCGCCATTACATGTTTGGGGGCTTCCTATTTCCTTTGGGGATCTGCTCCGGGGCAGATAGCTTATATCTTACTGCCTTTAGGTGTAGTTATCTCTCAGACTGTGATGAGGCGTCTAGGATCAACGTAGGAACGCTCCTCGGCTACCTCTACTTGTGTGGTTAGTTCAGGTTACTGCAATCCAATAGGTTCCAGCCTCTCTGGTGTATTTTTGCTTACTCTCCTCAGCTACCAAAACATAACAGTCACTTTTGCGCAAAGAACCTCAGGAATGGGCTTTTTCTCTGCAACCTACTGATCCATGCTTTAGATCAGTGGATAGATTTTTTTCTGCTTTGGGGTTGCTGTATGATGATCCAGATCGTGTCTCATCAGCTGAGACAGAATTGAGACTTTTGAGGCAGGGATCTGGTAATGTGGAAAAATATTGTACACACTTCCGACTGTGGTATACTCAGGTGGAATGGAACGATTCAGCTTTGAAAAGTTTGTTTCTTGCAGAGATAGGTGAAAAGGTTAAAGATTTGCTGATTGCTTATCCCATACCTGGTAACTTGCAGGAGGCTATGCAATTAGCTATACGGGTGGATAGGAGACTGCGTGCAAGGGTTAATGAGAGTAAATCTGCCATGTCAGCTCCTAGTCTTGAGAGGGTCTGTACTGACATTGGAGAGCCGATGGAGATTGGAGTGATGGCACTCCGCTCTCAGGAAAAAGACCGCAGGTTTTCGGAGGGTTTGTGCTTTTATTGCAGCAAATCTGACCATTTCATTAAGAACTGTGTGCTGCGTATGAATAAAGAAAAAAAAATAAAGAGGTCAGTGTCGCCCGTATAGCCTGTTTAAACACTAAGGGTGTATTTCTTTCTACCACTACTGCTGCTCAGGAAGAATTAATGGAATTCCGGGTATTTGTCGATTGTGGTTCCACTCTGAATGTGATTGATGGGGAATTCTTGGAAAAACTTAAATTAAAACCCAAACCTTTGTCATCCCTATTGCCGTGGTTTCTGTTGATGGCTCTCCCTTGAAGAATGTTACTTACAAGGTCTGTGAATTTCCCCTCACTATTAATGGTGTTCATCAAGAAAATTTGTATTTGGTAGTATTGAATAATTTGCCTTCTCCAGTGATTTTGGGGTTACCATGGTTAAAATTGCACAATCCTGTTCTGGATTGGTCTACCAATGAAATTAAGTCCTGGAGCTCTCAGTGTTATGACAGGTGTTGTAATGGGCGTATTGCTGCTGTGGATAAAGGGGAACTACCTGTACCTATTCAGGATTTTTGGAAAGTTTTTTCTGAGAAGGAATCGCAGATGTTACCTCCCCATAGAGACTATGATTGTACTATTGAATTTGTCCCTGGAGCAACTCTTCCTAAAAGTCGTTTATTTAATTTGACTATTCCTGAGAGAAAGGCTTTGGAGGAATACATACAGACAAGCTTGGCCGCCGGTCACATTAGGCCTTCCAAGTCTCCTGTGGCTGTTGGATTTTTTTTTGTTAAAAAAAAGGACGGCGGTTTACGGCCTTGTCTAGACTTTTGTGAGATTAATAAGATTACTGTACGCAATCCTTACCCACTGCCATTGATTCCTGATTTGTTTAACCAGTTAGCGGGGGCCAAGTGGTTCTCTAAAATTGATCTTCGGGGGGCATACAATTTGTTGCGCATAAAGGAGGGTGACGAATGGAAGACTGCTTTTAACACTCCTGTGGGTCATTTTGAGAATCTGGTCATGCCTTTTGGCCTTACCAATGCTCCTGCATTTTTTCAGAATCTTATTAATGACATCCTTAGACCTTTGATCGGCAAAAATGTGGTTGTGTATTTGGATGACATTTTGATTTATTCGCTGGATTTGGAGTCTCATTGGCGGAGCGTTCGTGAGGTATTACCACTGACAGCTTTACTTTTTCAGCTGCTTAAATTTGCCCCATGTTGTAATATGTAGACTGTTTTTTGGTTGCATTTATTATTAGCATTTGCCATGGGCTTTGTACTCACATGCTGACTAGTGTTGAGCGATACTTTCCGATATCCCTAAGTATCGGAATCGGAATGGTATCGCCGATACCATTAAAATATCGGCGATACCCGATACCGATACCGGAAGTCCCATGTAAGTCTATGGGAACAAAATATCGGAACTAAAAAAACCCCATTCTTTCCTTGTAAACACTAAATATACACACATAGAATACATATATATATATATACATGTCATTGTGACATATATATATACATATATGTATAGTTTATACACTTCTACATAGTAAAATATCCTCTGATTCAATTGCCGGGTAAAGCCGGCTTCAGTGAAAAGACAGAAGCACCCGACATGAAATGACACTTGGTGTACATAGGGTTAACCATGTCTTTTCATGTCGTTTGCTATCTGATTTGCACAAACAATTAATCAGTCTATGTTTGCAAAATTTCACACCTGTAGGGGTTAATTAAAGGTGTAAATTCGTTGTAAAAAAAACGGACTTTTTCTACGAATTTACACCTTTAATTAACCCCTACAGGTGTGAAATTTTACACACTTAAGGTACTGCCACACTAAACAATCCCGCTAGCGATCACGTAACGACGCATACTATGCGATCGCTAGCGGGATTGTTTCTATATCGCTAAATGCGGCCACATTTAGCGATATAGTTAACGACGCTATCGCCGTAGCGATCTTCTTAACGACTTTAGCGGTACAAAAGTACCGCTAAATCGCTAAGAAAAGGTGCCACACAGCGATTAGATACTTACCCAGCGGAGCGCCAGCGATGAAATAGGGTCCGGAACGATTCCAGCGACGAGCGAGATCACAGCAGGAAGCTCGTCGCTGGAAGCTGCCGCACTGAACAATATCGCTACGGGATCGCTAAATAGTGACGTTTTTTAGCGATCCCGTTAGCGATATTGTTTAGTGTGGCATACCCTATAGACTGATTTAATTGTTTGTGCAAATCAGATAGCAAAGGACATGGTTAACCTATGTACACCAAGTGTCATTCATGTCGGGTTCTGCATTTTCACAAAGCCGTCAATTGAATTAGCGCTATTATACTATGTAGAAGTGATGAACTATAAATATATATATATATGTGTCACAAACTCAATGACATGTATATATATATATATATGAGGTGTAAAATTGCTGAAAAAAAATGTGTGGGCTCCCGCCCTATTTTCGCAACCAGACAGACAAAGCCAGTGAGTGGGGGCAGATAATAATAGCCCAGAGAGGGACCATTATTTTTGGCCCCCCCCGGCTACTAACATCTGCCCCCAGACACCCCAGAAAGGGCAAATCTCTAATTAGATTTGCCCTTTCTGGCACTTTTCCCGTCTATTCCCATTGCCCTGTAGCGGTGGCGAATGGGTTAATAAGGGGTTAAAATGACCTTGCAATTGAAAGGTCACTTTAAGCCAGGTTAATAATTGAGAGCTGTCAATTAGACAACTATCAATTATTAATCCTATTGTATGAAAGAATAATCAAACACACACACTTTAATAAAAAAGTTTAATGAAATAATCACACAGTTTTTGACCATATTTTATTTACCTGCTAAAACCATTTCCTGTAATAAAAATAAAATAATAAAGCAAAATTATTCTTACCAATCCGATGCACAGTCAGGTCCCACGGTGTAATCCTTCAGAAAGGGTTAATGTTTACTGCAGGGACCGCAGCTAATGCTGCAGCCTCACAGTAAACCCCCAAATGAATGAATTCCTCTCCTGGCTGACAGGAGAGGAAGTGGAAAGCTTAATTGATTGCTTTCCACTTTCACTTCAGGTCAGCCAGGGACACCATCAGTGACGTCAGAGGGAACTGATTAACAAAAATAGGGGTTCCCTTCGAAAAAAAAATGGCGTGGGGTCCCCCCTATTTTTGTTAACCAGCCAGATGAAGCAGACTGCTGAGGCCAGGATTTTCAGGCTGTTAAGGAGCCAAGATCCATGGACCTTGCCAGCCTGATAATACCAGGCCACAGCAGTCTGCATATCTTGGCTGATTAACAAAAATAGGGGATCCCCTCGAAAAAAATTGGCGTGGGGTCCCCCCTATTTTTGTTAACCAGCCAGATGAAGCAGACCGCTGAGGCCTGGTTTTTCAGGCTGGTAAGGATCCAATATCCATGGACCTTGCAAGCCTGATAATACCAGGCCACAGCAGTCTGCTTAGCTTGGCTGGTTAACAAAAATAGGGAATCCCCTCGAAAAAAAACGGCGTGGGGATCCCCCCTATTTTTGTTAACCAGCCAAGTAAAATGCAGACTGCTGCGGCCTGGTATTAAAAGACTGTCAAGGCCCATGGATTTTGGCCCTCAACAGCCTGATAATACCAGGCTACAGCAGCCCCACATTTGGCGCATCAAAAGATGTGCCAATTGTGGCACTTTACCCGACTCTTCCCACTGCCCTGTAGCGGTGGCAAGCGGGGTAATAAGGGGTTATTGTCACCGTTGATTGCACGGTGACAATAAGCCCGGTTAATAATGGAGAGGCGTCAATAAGACACCGATCCATTATTAATCCCAAAGTTATTAAATGTTTAAAAAAAAGACAAAGCAAGAAAAAAGTATTTTAATGAAATAAAAGAGACAACACAGTTTTCATTTTTTTTATTACTCTCTCATTCCTGCGACGCCATCGATCTCCTGTAAAAAAATAAAAAAAACAAACCAACAGTATACCACCTGTCCGACGCAGTCCATAACGACAGTCCCACGACGATCCAGCTCTGCTACATCGGAATGACAGGCAGAGCCTGACATCCCGGCGCAGCACAGCTGCTTACCAGCTTCCCCGGCGGTGACGTCATCGGACTGACTGCTTTACGGCCGGGATTACCCAGCAGTCACTGCAGTTATCGCGAGATACTGCATGTGACCGCCGGGGAGAAGAGGATGGCGGCCATGAAGCAGTCCGGGATGTGACCGCCGGAGATCTTCTGCCGGGTAAGTGACGCTGACTCCTGACAGACCCGACCGACGGACACTGACAGTGACAGTGACAATTCCGATTCCGGTATCCGATATGACGAAAATATCGGAACTCGGAATCGGAATTCCGATACAGCCAATATCGGCCGATACCCGATATTTGCAGTATCGTATCGCTCAACACTAATGCTGACACTTCTGACAGCTAGCATGGTGGGAGAGCACATTCCTTTCACTAGTTCTTATGTGCATGAATACATACTATATAGGAGCTAATTTCTAGCCTATTACTAGCCGATGTGGCAATATATGTAATATACATGCACTTTTGAAATCTCTTTTACAGTGTTTATACCTGTTAATATTGGCCTGTTTCTTGCTGCATCCTCTTGTCCCCATTGGATTTTTTATCCTAATTATATGCATTTTTACTCTAATAAAATTTTGTATTTTATATGCTAAAAAGCTTCCCTTTTCTCCTTTTTGAATTCATGGATCTTCGGGGAGCATATAATTTGATAAGGGTCCGGAAGGGGGATGAATGGAAAACTGCGTTCCTCACGTCCGAGGGACTTTTTGAAAATTTAGTCATGCCGTTTGGTCTTACCAATGCCCCGACCATATTTCAGAATTTCATCAACGTAGTGTTTTCTGATCTCATTGGTCGTTTTGGTATTTACTTAGATGATATTCTGATATATTCCCCGACAGTCATTCTCATATGAATCATGTACGAACCGTTCTCCAATATCATCTGTTTGCTAAATTGGAGAAGTGTGTGTTTTTTGTTCAAGAATTATCTTTTTTGGGTTGATTGTGTCCTGTGAAGGTTTTCGTATGGACACCAAGAAGGTGCAGGCCATTGCATATTGGGTGCAACCCCGAGATCTTAAAGGGCTCCAGCGCTTCTTGGGGTTCGCCAATTACTACCGCAAATTTATTCAGAGGTTTTCGCAGGTGGTCAAACCACTCACAGATTTAACATGCAAAAGTGCGGATGTGAAAAATTGGTCCTCGTTTGCAAAAGAGGCCTTTGCTGCTCTGAAAAAACGCTTTATGACTGCTCCGGTGTTGGTACAGCCAGATCCGTCCAAACCATTTATTGTGGAAGTGGATGCCTCTGAGGTGGGGGTGGCTGCTGTGTTGTCCAAGGTCCTGCGACTCTGACCAACCTCAGGCCATGTGCTTTTTTTTCCAGGAAGTTCTCTGCTGCTGAGAGGAATTAGGCAATAGAGAGCTTCTTGCGGTCAAATTAGCGTTTGAAGAATGGAGGCACTTTTTGGAGGGGGCCAGTCACCCGGTTACTGTGATTACTGACCACAAAAATTTACTATATATTGAGTCTGCTAAAAGACTAACGCCCAGACAGGCCCGATGGTTGCTTTTTTTTCTCGTTTTCAGTTTACTATTACGTTTCGTCCGGGGTCAAAGAATATCAAGGCTGATGCTTTATCTCAGCAGTTTTCATCCGGTGTCTCCCCCTGAGCCACCGTCCTCCATTCTTCACCCTGGGGTGTGTTGGCAGGGGTCTCGTCTGATTTGAAACAGGAGATTGAGGGGGCCCAGTCTCTGGCCCCTGCTGCCAAGCCAGGGGGTAAGTTGTTTGTCCCAGAGCAGCTTCGGCATAAACTCCTGCAGGAGTTCCAAGAATCCAAGGTTAGTGCTCACCCTGGTATATCAGTCACGCATCAGGCGGTGGCTAGGATCTTTTGGTGGCCTACTCTTAGTTCTGACGTAAAAAAAAATTGTTTCTGGTTGTGGGGTCTGTGCTCTTTCTAAAACTCACATAGCTGGCCGGCTGGGGAACTGATGCCCTTGGCAGTTGCCGAAAGGCCATGGACTCACTTGTCCATGGATTTTATTACCAATCTTCCACCGTCCAAGGGCAATACGGTGGTATGGGTAGTGGTGGACAGGTTTTCGAAGCAGGCTCATTTTTGTACCCTTATCTGCACTACCCTCAGCTGAGACTTTGTCTAGATTGTTTGTGCAGCATGTGATCCGGTTGCATGGGGTACCCCTAAATGTGGTAACTGACCGAGGAGTGCAGTTTGTGGCAAAGTTTTGGCATTCTTTCTGCAAGAAATTGGGGATGTCTCTGTCCTTTTCGTCTGCATATCATCCTGAGAGCAATTGTCAGACGGAACTCACTAATCAGTCTCTGGAACAGATCCTCAGATGTCTGACTTCTGCAAGACAGAATAACTTGTGTGATGTACTGCCGTTGGTGGAATTCGCCTTCAATAGTCGGGTGAGCCAATCTACTGGTATGTCTCCTTTCCTGTTATGAATGTGCTAGAGATGGTTTCTGAGAAGAGGTTCCCTCTGGTGGTTACAGACAAAACTGAACCTTTCAGCGAGGAATAGCAATCTGGGTTCACTGACTGGTCTGATATAAGGGAGGTTCCCTCCCATGATGGTTGCAGGTGATCAATTGTTCTTGTCTCAATTGTGGTTCCCGGTTCATTTGGAAGTTTGCTGGAGTCTTGCCTGCATCTCCTGCTTTCAGATAAGATATTTTTTGCTTTTCTTTTGTGCTTGCTTTTTGCATTGTTTTCTGCACTTTTGTGGAGGTCAGCCAGGTCCCCTCCTGGGGCCTGAGCTCCTCACAGTTTATCTGCAGCCACTGTTATTTGCTCATTTGCTTTTTCCTGTTTTTTCAGAGGCTGCAGCTTGGTTTTGTTCACACTGAGATCTGATTTAGCGGGTGGCGAGATCGTGTGATCTCAGTATTTTTGTAATCAGAATTGTTGGATTTTTGTAGGGTTTTCTGGGTTGCAGAAAGTAATCTCTCCTTTCCTATCCTATTTAGTCAGCTTGAGGCCCAGCGTTTGCTCAATCTATTTTCTGCCTATGCTTGTGTTTTCATCTTGTCTAACCGCCATTATATGTTTGTGGGCTTCCTATTTTCTTTGGGGATCTGCTCCGGGGCAGATAGCTTTCATCTTTCTGCCTTTGGGTGTAGTTGTCTCTCAGGCTGTGATGAGGTGTCTAGGATCAACGTGGGAACGCTCCACGGCTACCTCTAGTTGTGTCGTTAGTTTAGGAATCTGCAATCCTTCAATTACCAACATCTCAGGTGTTCTGCTGCCCTGCTGTTGTTCCTGTCCTCCTTTCCTGATCAATTATGGTTTTAGTCCTCATTTTGGTGAGTTTTCTCGTTTGGATTCTGGGTGTCCCAGGGCAGAGGGGTCTGTTCAGCGATTAAAGAATACATGGGCAGAGGTCCAGCGGAATATATCCAGGTCTCAAGGCAGGTACAAGTTTTTAGCTGACAGGAAAAAGAACCCCAGGTCCTATGTTTTGTGTTGGAGAGAAAGTTTGGCTCTCCACGCGAAACATTAAGTTGAAGGTTCCATCAGCCAAGTTGGGCCCCAAGTTCATTGGCCCATACAAGATTGTGGAAAAGATCAATTCCAGTGGCTTACAGGTTGTGTCTTTCAGTCTCGTTCAAGATCCCTAACGTCTTCCATAAATCCCTACTGAAACCTTTTGATGCAGTCCGGGGAGAGTCTGAGTCCGCTGCTCCTCCTGTTTTGGTTGAGGGACACATGGAATATGAGATTGATCATATCGTTGACCTCAGGTTGGTGCAGCAGTCAGTAGAGTACCTTGTTCATTGGAAGGGGTATGGACCGGAGGACAGGTCCTGGGTGCCTGCCCATTTGATGCATGCAGATCGCCTGGTTCGGGCTTTCCATGCCAGGTACCCGGGCAAGCCTGGGGGTCCAGAGGCCCCCGTTGAGAGGGGGGTACTGTCATGATTCCAGTGCAGGGTTGACTTGCACGCTAGGGGTTAATGTCTGGAGCCCAGTACAGGTTTGACCTGCACGCCAGGGGTTAATGTTTTGATCACAGTGCAGGCTCTTACCTGCACACTTGGGGCTTATTATTGTGGCCTCTCCTTGGTTTGGGGAGAGCTTCTTATAGCCCTAGGAAGCTCCAATCCCCGTCAGTTATACTTTTGCCCTTGGCAGAGTGTGTTGACCCCTGAGTGTGTTTGTGCTGTGTTCTGGTTTGCCTGATACTTTGGTTTTGACTCGGTCTGATCTCTGGATACTGCGTGTTGGATTCTGTGTCTGTACCTTCTCTGTCTGTTTGGTTTTGACCCCTGCCTGGCCCAGACGATCCGTCTGTCTTATCCTCGGTACTGTACTGCCATCTCGTGCTTTGACCTCGGCTTGTTCTGATTTACGTCTCTGTCTGTGCCCTGGGTAACTTTGTCCGTAGTTACCTTTCTAGGAGTTTTCCCTCAGCTTCTAGCTCTCTGGAGCTGAATCCACGCCCCCAACTGTCAGGTGATTCAGGTCCTGAAACTATCTCTCTCCTGCCCTGCTCACCCCGCGTTCCTAGGAGCCTGAAGCTTTCTTCTGTACCTGTCTTCCGGGAGATTGTACTGGTGAGTTCTCTTGCAATCCTTCCCATGATACAAAGAGGAAAATATCTCAATAAGAGCCAAAGAAGGAACTATGGATAATGTAATCTGGAGTGCATAGGCCATAAATAAGGATAGAGATAACCAGACACAAGGGGTAAGTTAACAAAAATATTCCAGTTTATTAAAGATGAAGTTGGATCGCCCGCCAGGGCAGTGGGGTACTCGGTACCAGACCGCTTCTTAAAGGGGAAATGTCACAGCAGCAGTGACCCGGTCCATGACCCTGGGCGTCCAGTTAAAGGGAAATATTTT
This sequence comes from Oophaga sylvatica, assembly GCA_033576555.1. Lineage (NCBI taxonomy): Eukaryota > Metazoa > Chordata > Amphibia > Anura > Dendrobatidae > Oophaga > Oophaga sylvatica. The sequence continues at coordinate 155,926,993 of JARQOD010000008.1, forward strand.
CAGGGGATAATAGAGTTTGTAATAAGGTGTTCGTGACGCCACCTGTGGTTTCTGGTCAGAGGTGACCAGCGCTGCAGTGCAGATCCTCTGGGACTGGTGGTGATGCAGCAGAGTTGGTAAAACTCTCCACAGGCAGAGCTTAGTCCCAGGGCAGATGTAATATGTAGAAGGTGGTAATATTGGTAGATGTAGCAGTGTTGGATGGGTGATGCAGGAATGATTAGAGGACACAGCGGGATGCAGTTTCCAAAGCTTTACTCACAGTTCTGGTGTACACAGATGCCCGCTTGGTGCCGTGTACTCCAGGTGAGGGGCTCAGTAAACTCCCAGGTAGATCGGGATACATCTTTTCAGGACTCCATTCAATATGTTCCTTCTTCAGTCGACTCACTGTGCTGAATTTCCACCTTTCCTTCATGTCCAACACCTCGCAATCAGTGTCCCAAGCTAGTAGCCGCTGACCTTGGCAGATAACGTCCTCTCTGCGCTTCCTTGCTCCCTTATGGCTACCTTTTCGGAGAAGATAATTGCGGTTCAGTAGCTGAGGCACCTAGAGATGCCACTGCCTCCAGCTTGCTAGCTGAGTCTTAAAGTTCTCCACTAGGCTAGGGGACGGTGTCCCTTCTGCGACCTGGTCCCTCCACAATTGGATCGGGCCCCATGGATGGATTACTCACTATCCGTGCCCCTAGGACCCCTTCTGTCCTTCCAGAAGCTCCTCTCCCTGTTCCTTCTTATCTAGCTTTCTTCATCTGGGGACCGGCTGCTATCAGCTACAGGTCCCCTCCTATTCTGTCTCTACATACTCTCTTTCCCGCTTACTAAGTTTAATTTCTCCTCCTTCTTACACTCTCCACCCACCTCTCAACACTCTTTCCTACACAGCCTGGGATGAGACCATCCTCCCGTAGGGTACGTCCAGGGTGCACGGCTGCTATAGTATATGTTGGGTGCAAGTGTTAGAATCCTGGGTAGTGCTCCCTCCTTGCCTTAGAGTGGGGTATCACACCTCTGGATGAGGTGCAATACCTCTGTGATGACTGAACCCTCAGGGGCGCCACATACCCCCCCTGTTAACCACAGCATGTCCGCGGGCTGAAACAGAGCAATACAGATGTTACAAGAAACATACAAAATTTTCTGCATCAGCATTTTAACTTGTAAAATAGAAATAAAACACAACTTCCCTTTATGGGAGGCACATTTTCTTAAACGTTGCATAAATAACAAGTAAACAGGTACTAACGTTATGATTCAATAAAACATTCTTTGGCATTTACCGGCATTTACGACGGGTAAACTTTTCTTTTACTTTTATTTTAAAAGTGCTGCCCGGTTAACTTCAACTTTCCAAACTATGTACAGTCATTTAGATGCAATTCTGTAATTACTTCTTTTCTCCTTTCTGAAGACAGCACCTGGTGCTAGCTGCTCCCATGCCTGGAGAAATTCGTATATTGTGGCCACACCTGACGCTACCAACAAGCAGTGGTTGACGGTGGCATGCACTGTCAGGTCATGTCCTGCCAGGGGTGTCTGCGTGCTGGCGCTCCTTAAAGACATGAGCCTTGGCTGAGGGATGGTGGCTCCAGTCTGAGGTGGCGTGGGCATTGATGGGGGTTCCTGCTGACTGTTCCCTGCTCAGTGATGGCGGGCCTGCGCTTCTGAACGTTAAGGACGTATCAGCCCTTGACACCCCAATGCAAGGTGTAGGTCACGCAGTCCCCGGGGTTTAGGTCCCTATCCGGGTGCCCCTCCAGGATGTGGGATTCCACGTCCTGCTGGTTGACAAATACTGCTGCCAGCACGTTGGGTTCGTTGATGAATCCCCAGCCTCCCTTCAGCCGGAAGTCCACCTTGGTGCCTTGCCGCAGGGGCCCCTGGTCTGCCCCCACGAGCTTTGCGGGCCTGCTTCTTGGCCTCCAGGTCCTGCTCGTCCTGAGCTCGCAGCAGGGCCTGCTGTTCCTGTTCCTCCCGCTTCCACCGGTGGGTGAGTTGCTGGCTATACCCCCCTCAGCTTAGGACTTCTAGGGTGCTCCCTTCTGCCTGTTGGCTCGGGAACCCCATGAGGTCCGTCCCCTGGTGGGCCCAGCGATACACCACGCTGTAACGCTGGTATTATCTGTACCTTGTTTTCCAGCGTTACTTTGCGTGCCTTTGCTTTAACCCTTTTGCTCCTTTCCCCCTAACCAGCTGGGATACTGTTGTCTGTTACCTGTATGGATGCTGCTCAGTTCCCAGCTCCGCGTGAGTGTCTCCGCTGCACTGCATGACGACCCGCATGTGCGGTCCCTGGCTACTGCTATAGAAGCTACCCGTAGGTTGCAAGGTCCTCTGCAGTGGTGCATGACTTACTACGTGTGTTTAGCCTGCAGCCATTGCCAGGTGTCCTTGCTGTGCTGATTTGTGTCTGGCTTTGCATAGGGTGCGCGGGCCACACCTTTCCTGCTTTTATGAGGAATGGGTGTGCACTAGAATTGCTGCTCCAGCCTATCGCTGTGAGGCAGCTCCTATATAAAGTTCCCCTGCCCTGTGGGGCATTGCCAGAGCTTTGCATTGAGTTCCTGAACTTAGCCATGTGTGTTTGTGTGTTCAGCTCCTGCTCTGTGTGTGATCAGTTCTGGAGAGCTGATTCCCTTTGTCCTGTCTTGTGTTTCCGCCAGCTCTGGGGGCAGAATACCCAGATCGCCCTTCCTGGAGGCTGTATATCCAGGCCTGTTCCTGCTGTGTCTTCTTTCCTGAATCCCTGATCCTGGATCTGTTCCTGTACCTGAAAGTCTGAACTGTGTTTTGTGTTTCTGCCAGCTCTGGCGGCAGAATACCCAGTTCGCCCTTCCTGGAGGCTGCATGTCCAGGCCTGTTCCTGTTGTGTTTTGTTTCCTCATTCCCTGATCCTGGATCGGTTCCTATACCTGACTGTCTGAACTGTGTCTTGTGTTTCCGCCAGCTCTGGGGGCAGAATACCCAGATCGTCCTTCCTGGAGGCTGCATATCCAGGCCTGTTCCTGTTGTGTTTTGTTTCCTGATTCCCTGATCCTGGATCGGTTCCTGTACCTGACTGTCTGAACTGTGTCCTCTGTGTTATGTTCCTGAAGTCCTTCTGTGTCCTGAACCCTGTGCCAGTGACTGTGAGTCTTTGCTAAATAACTTGTGTTCATCTTGGAAGGAGGAGTCTGGTGTGTGTGCTGAGTTTCTGTTACTCTGTGCTCAGCTTGTTATTTGGTGCAATCCCCAGCCGGCTTCAGTTCAGTCCGGCGGGGCTTGCACCAGACCGCTTGGGTTCCTTTTCAGGTCGCTGCCAGATGTCCGGAGTCCGAGGACAGTGGCCTCTTGCCCAGAGCCTGATGACCACGGCCTGATGTCCGATGTCCGATGACCACTTCCAGATGTCGGGAAACCTATCCTTTCCTGCCTGATGTCCGGAGCCTGCTGAACGTTGCCAGATGTCCGGAGTCCGATGCCTGTGTTCTGATGTTCCTGATGTTGAGTCCGTGTTCCTGAGTCCGTGTTCCTGATGTTCCGATGTCCTGCCGGTTCCCCCGTGGTCTACCCTGTGATGACGTCTATACTGGGTCGGTGTCTGATGTTCTCCTGCTGAGCCTGTGCTACGCCTGAGGCCTGAGAGAGAGGCCACCCTAGCATGCCCATGCCAGATGACCCTGGACTGCATCAACCCGTGATGATCCCGCCATCGTCTGACGCTCGTCCTGGGCTGGTGTCTGATGTTCTCCTGCTGAGCCTGTGCTATGCCTGAGGCCTGAGAGAGAGGCCGCCCTAGTATGCCCGTGCCAGATGACCCTGGACTGCATCAACCCGTGATGACCCGCCATCGTCTGAAGTCTGTCTGAGGTCGGTGTCTGATGTTCTCCTGCTGAGCCTGTGCTACGTCTGAGGCCTGAGAGAGGCCATTCTAGTATGCCCGTGCCAGATTACCTGGACTGCATCTACCTGAGATGTCCTCCTGCACTCGTCTGTAATACTGAGACATGTACCCTTCGCTGATGTGCGGAATCGGGAGCCCGGCATTATGTTCTGTTTATGTACTGTGTTTGTCTTCAAGTAAACTTTATGTTTCTTCATACCTGAAGTTGTGCGGTGGTGTCTAGTCCTGCAGGTCGCCATCTTGCCCACATGCTCAGCTGTAACAGATCCCGGTCACTGCCCTCCCCAAGTCCGGGCAAGCCCGGGTCTCCCTCTGTGGTCCAGTGGGTCCACATTCCCTTACCATCTGGGATGCATGCCTCACGTCGTCATAGTCTGGCGGCGTGGGAGCATTGGCTAGTTAGGCAAGCTATGCCATGTCCCGAAGCCCCGCAGCCGTGGGAAGCGTCACACACGCATTCCGCATAGACCTCTCCCGTCACGTGAGTGGGTTGGAATACGGCCCCATACCGGTACTCCATGCCCGGTCCCATTCTATGAATGTATGAGGCCGGATGGCTTTTCAAGGTGTAGGTGCTGATAGTGGGCCTAGTAGAAAGGCGTCGGCTACCGGGGCAGGGTAGGTGTTTTTACCTGCTTTGGACGTCACTCGGTGCCGGGTTCCTCCTCGGTGGGACTAGGGTGGCGGGCCGCCAGATTGGTCGTTGTAGCTCCAGCTGCTGCTTCCCTGGTAAGGTTGCCTTCCACCGGTTGAACTTGTTCTTGTCTCAATTGTGGTACCTGGTTCATTTGGAAGTTTGCTGGAATCTTGCCTGCATCTCCTGCTTTCAGATAAGATATTTTTTGCTTTTCTTTTTGTGCTTGCTTTTTGCATTGTTTTCTGCACTTTTGTGGAGGTCAGCCAGGTCCCCTCCTGGGCCTGAGCTCCTCACAGTTTATCTGCAGCCACTGTTATTTGCTCATTTGCTTTTTCCTGTTTTTTCAGCGGCTTGGTTTTTGTTCACACTGAGATCTGATTTAGTGGGTGGCGAGATCGTGTGATCTCAGTATTTTTGTAATCAGAATTGTTGGATTTTTGTAGGGTTTTCTGGTTTGCAGAAAGTAATCTCTCCTGTCCTATCCTATTTAGTCAGCTTGTGGCCCCAGCGTTTGCTCAGTCTATTTTCTGCCTATGTTTGTATTTTCATCTTGTCTAACCGCCATTATATGTTTGGGGGCTTCCTATTTTCTTTGGGAACTGCTCCAGGGCAGATAGCTTTCATCTTTATGTAGTTATGTAGTTATCTCTCAGGCTGTGACGAGGCGTCTAGGATCAACGTAGGAACGCTCCACGGCTACCTCTAGTTGTGTGGTTAGTTCAGGTTACTGCAATCCAATAGGTTCCAGCCTCTCTGGTGTATTACCGTTTTTGCTATTTCTCCTCAGCTACCGAAACATAACACTATACACTTGGCCTGGGTCAACTCAAAGTCCCACGGATTCCAGCACCACCTTTATGCTGATGACACTCAGATCTACCTCTCTGGCCCAGACGTCACTTCTCTGCTGTCCAGAATCCCAGATTGTCTATCAGCTATATCCTCCTTCTCCTCTCGCTTCCTCAAATTCAATGTGGACAAATCTGAACTGATCATCTTTCCCCCATCTCACAGATCTTCCTTACCTGACCTATCTATCACAATTAACGACAGAAGCTTTCCCCCGTACCGGAAGTCCGCTGCTTCGGAGTAACCCTTGACTCTGCCCTTTCCTTCACACTGCACATCCAAGCTCTTTCTACCTCCTGTCGCCTTCTACTCAAAAATATTTCCAGAATCCATCCTTTCCTCAACCCTCAATCTACTAAAATGATTGTGCATGCCCTCATCATCTCCCGCCTTAATTACTGCAACATCCTTTTCTGTGGCCTCCCTGCTAACACCCTCGCACCTCTCCAGTCCAACCTTAACTCTGCTGCCCGACTAATTCATCTCTCTCCTCGCTACTCCTCCGCTTCTCCCCTCTGCAAATCTCTTCACTGGCTCCCATTCCTCAGCGTATCCAGTTCAAATTACTAATACTGACCTACAAGGCCATCTATAACTTGTCTCCCCCATATGTCTCTGAACTAATCTCCCGATACCTTCTCTCACATAATCACCGATCCTCCCAAGACCTCCTTCTCTCCTCCACACTTATTCGCTCCTAACCCAACTGCCTACAAGACTTCTCCTGAATATCCCCCATCCTCTGGAATTCTTTGCCCCAACACGTCCGACTATCAACCACATTCAGATTCTTCAGACGGAACCTGAAAACCCACCTCTTCAGGAAAGCTTACAGCCTGCAATGACCCTGCTACCTCCTCACCACTACCGGAGATATCGCCTCAACCAACACCGGAACTGCTGCAACCCCAACCTGCTGTCTCCTCCCCCACCATCCTGTAGAATGTAAGCCCGAAAGGGCAGGGTCCTCTCCCCTCTTTATCAGTCTGTGATTGTTAGTTTACTGTAAATGACATCTGTAATTTGTATGTAACCCCTTCTCATGTACAGCACCATGGAATCAATGGTGCTATAGAAATAATAATAATATGGATAGAACTATGGTGACACATGTTTCTAATCTTAAGAGTTATATTCAACACATTTAATCCAATATTTGCGTAAAATACAATGGAAATCTCAATTTCTCCTTCTTACAATGGATGTGTCCTCTTTGCATTCTAATATATCACATAATATTGGTGTTTCCTGTTTTTATAAACTTTTAATAACAGATAAATACATTGTCAAAGGATCAAAAAAATTGTTTACCAAAGGGTATTGAATTTATTTTACATTTGAAGGTTTTTTATATCATCAGACAAATGGAACTGCAATAGGCTCGAAGGTAGCACCTACTTATGCTAATCTTTTATGGGAGTTTTTGAAGAATTTTATATTTTTAATTCAAAATGGTATAGTCAAATTATTATTTTTAAGAGATTTATTGATGATTTATTTTTTATATGGGATAATTCTAATAATAATGTTGATTCTTTTATACATGAAATTAACAACAATAATTGGGGTTATCCTTTTCTTCAGTATATGATAGACAGAATATTAATTTTTTGAATATTACTATTTTTATTAAAGGAAATTAAATTTTGACAAAACTTTTTTTTAAAATGTTGATATTAATAGCTATATACATTTCACCAGTGGACATTACTCAGAATGGCTGAGAAATATTCTCAATAATCAGTTTAGAAGAATTAGAAAGAATTGCTCTACTGTTGAGGATGTTAAAGAACAAGCCACTGTTTTGAGGAAAAGATTTTTAACCCAAAAATATCCGATAAATTTAGTTAAACAAGCCTATACTTATTGTGTTAATAATACAACAGGAATAAAACTAAAATGGTAAATCAGGATAAATTTATGATGAATTTTATTACCCAATTTTCTTCTGGACATATGAAGAAACGTGATATTCTCCAAAAAAATTGGTATATCTTATTAAATGATCCTATCCTTTGTAAAATACTTCCAAGGAACCCTGGTGTGACATTTCGAAGGGCACCAACTATTAAAAGTATTTTAGCCCCGAGTCGTCTTAAGATAATAAATAATAATTTTACCTCTAAAGACAAAAGTTCTAATAAAGGAATCTATAAATGTGGTCAAAAGAATTGTTTATGCTGTCACATAGATGTAAGGTTATGAAATCATCAAGTACAGGTGAAAGTTTAACATCAATCAGTATCTTAATTGCACTATGGATTTTGTCACTTACATGATTGAATGTGAATGTAAAAAACAATATGTGGGCAGAACAACGCAACCTCCACATCTAAGACTTAATCCCCACAGACATGATATAAAAAAGGGGTTTCTTTTCCATGGACTTTCAAGGCATTGTGCAATAGCACATAACAAAAACACTAATGGGTTAAAAATTAGTCCAATTGAATATTTCCCCAAAGATATTTGTGACAGAACAAAAAAATTGAATAGGAAGGAAATATTCTGGATATATAGGCTTAATACTCTAAAACCATATGGATTCAACGAGATTACTGAAGTATTTTTATAATTTTTTTACCAATTTTTATATATATGAGATTAATTTATTGGTTTTATATTGATTGTTTATTATTTAAATTAATAATTTTAACGTTTGACTGTATGTATGGTGCTACGTTCGTATGAGCCCTTAATTTGCGCGTCTTTTTTCAATGACTCATTGTGAATATTTTTCTACAATCTGCTGTGATCTATAAATATTTATTTTTATTCATTTATTGTCGGGATTTTATGTGTTATATTAATTATTATTCTATGTAAATGAATTGATTTTTCCTGTGTTAATAAGAACTTTTGATGTGTATCCTTTGTGAGTTTCGGCTCTGGTGCTGCAGTCGTCATGACCCGTGATTGCTGGTGGTCGTTCTTCCTCTTCTGCTATGGCTCCTCGGTGATTTGTTGCTTGTGCGATCCTGCAGTTTGTCGGGACGCTCATCTTTGCTTCTTGTCGCGTCTTGTGTTCTGAGCCACCTTTAATTTGAGCAGTTGTCAGGGTATTTTTCTATTGTCGTGTTTTGTATGTGCCCACCACTAACCATTTTTTAAAAAACTATTTCCGCTCCTCTATCAGTGAAATATTTAACTCTCTATTTCCCTTTATTGAGTATCATTTTTTGTTTCTGTCCGGTTATTTTTAGTACAATATATATAATAAACACACAAGTTATTTTTTAGATAAAGATCCATTTTTATTGATATATTTTTAATAATACCTAATAAAATGTTTATTATTTTTTACTTTTTTATCTTTGATGACTGATTTTTCTTTTTCTGGAAGTCCTCGGCTTTGTGATATGTGGTCCGGAGGATTAAGTCCCTGTCGGTCTGATCCCATAAACGAACGGTGATCTATCTTTTTAATGGGAAAATCTGTCTTCATGGAACAGTAAAAATGAAACCAATGGTTACTCTAAGATACATGAAAAATTCCAGAAAATTCATCACCAGTTATTAAAATTTACAATAACAAATACAGTTTCTTATGTTAATAAAGGCAAAGTTTCTGTAAAAATCAGATGCTATATGGTAGATATGTATGGGATTCAGGGTTTTTTATGCCATGTGGATCACAGAAACCACATCTTTCAGGCCGTGTTCACACATAGTGTAAATACTGCATTTATTACTTGCGTTTTTGTGCATGAAATCAGCTGTGGAAAAAAATTGGATGCAATTTCATTAAAGGCACTGTTGAACAGGGCATTTCTCGGAGCATTTATTTTCTATAAGTTTCTATGTGCGGCCTGAAAAAAAGGAATGTAAAAAAAAATGCAGTTGTGTTTTTAAAGTGCAGAATCAAAGCTTTTCAGTACTAAATAAAATGCATTAAAAATGCTGCTTCAAATCTGAGTTACGATGTGAATACTTTTCTGTCCAATGATGACAAAAGTATTCTCAGAGTGATACCTTTACCAGCTGACAAGTGCCCGCAATAGGCGCGAGCAGAATCGCGATCCACCTGCGCCTATTAACTAGTTAAATGCCACTGTCAAACGCTGACAGCGGCATTTAACAAGAGCTTCTGGCCGCGCACCGCTGACACCCGTCACTTGATTGGGGGTCATTGGTGATTCGGCATAACAACCAGAGGTCTCCTTGACCACCACCCTGTGGTCGGCGCTCACAGCAATGCTGTCATTCTGCTTCATAGAGGTGATCTGAAACCCCCCTATGTAGCAGAGGCGATCGAGCTATGGCAGCTTCTAGCCTCCCATGGAGACTATTGAAGCATGCCAAAAGAAAAATTTTTTTTAAAAATATTAAACAAATGAAAAGTTCAAATCACCCCCCTTTTACCCCATTCAAAATAAAACAATAAAAAAATCAAACATACACATATTTGGTATCGCCGAGTTCAGAATCGCCCCATCTATCAATAAAAAAAAAAAGGATTCATCTGACCGCTAAACGACGTAGCGAGAAAAAAAATCAAGACGCCATAATTACGTTTTTTGGTTGCCGCAACATTGCATTAAAATGCAATAGTGGGCGATCAAAAGATTATATCTGCACAAAGATGGGATCATTAAAAACATCAGCTCGGTGTGCAAAAATTATGCCCTCACCCGACCCGAGATCACAAAAAATGGAGACGCTAGGGGTCTCGGAAAATTGTGCAATTTTTTTTTTTTTTTTAGCAAACTTTGGAATTTTTTTTCAGCACTTACATAATAAAAGAACCTAGAAATTTTTGGTGTCTATGAACTCGTAATGTCCTGGAGAATCATAATAGCAGGTCAGTTGTAGCATTTAGTGAATCTAGCAAAAAAGCCAAACAAAAAACAAGTGTGGGATTGCACTTTTTTTGCAATTTCACTTGGAATTTTTTCCCGTTTTCGAGTACACAACATGGTTAAACCAATGGTGTTGTTCAAAAGTACAACTCGTCCTGCAAAAAACAAGCCCTCACATGGTCATATTGATGGAAAAATAAAAAAAGTTATGGCTCTGGGAAGAAGGGGAGCGAAAAACGAAAACACAAAACCGAAAAAGCTCCAGTCATTAAGGGGTTAAATGATGTGATTATTATTGTGAAATTCCTACAGTAGAATATTATAATATAGGATTGTAACAAGGTGGCACGGGGTGGTAGTCAGGGCGAGTCCATTAAGCAACAGTCAGTGAGCACCCCGGCACCTTGCACATGGAGAGATGGGTACAGTACAGTACTCACTTCTGTTGCTGGATTTTTCTCAGTCTCTGTTACTTCAGCTTCTGGCTCCCAGGTTCCATGAAACACGACAAAATCACAGTTCTTTTCCAACAGTTCAACTTTACGAAACAGTAAGGCATCCTTCACATTGGCAGCACAGTTCGCACAGGGCAACATTTCCTGTCCTCTCCCTGCCTTCCGGGCAGACTCTAGTATCTCTGTCATTTCTTTGTCTTTACTCTCGACGTTCACGGCCGTACCTCTAGCCAGACTCTGTCCTGTCTGCGCTTTCCTTTCCTCTGCCATCCAGGCAGCATCTTTGGACAGTTTGTGAACCTTCCTGGGGATGATCCTGTTGAGCTGGTGCCCAACTGCACTATTCTCCAGCCTGGGGTCCCTTACTGCCGTCCGCAGCTTTACCCCCACAGCCTATAACTTGTCTTGCTGTATGCGTCTTGCCCTGGGGCAGACTGCTCAGGTGACTGAGTCTAAACAGGAAGTGTCTTTCCTATATCTGCCTGCTCTGCTGTGTGCTCCTCCCACTGAAAAAACCCTTGCTGCCTGTGCCTAAACTAACACTTATCTATCCTATCTCTAGTGTGCCCCCTCTATTCTAATCCACTTATGGTCCTACACCACTTCCTAATCTATCTCTAAGCTTATGCACAATACATGACAAATACATTTGCATTACAGTACACACATTAGTAAAACATTAATAAAACGTTGAAGTGCCGCATGTCGTTGTGTGAACAGCGTCAAGGAGAGGGAAGGCAATGAGGGTCCCCGCCACCTCCTTACAGGATTAGGATGACAGAATAAATGAACAATGTAGATGATGTTAGAAATTCATGGAATGGTCCTTCTGATGTAGTCCTTTAGTACAGTACCTTGCCCCGGTATCATAGCCTGAGTTTGATCGTTAGAATTTTCTCAAGCCTTCTCGCATATTATAAAGGTAATAAAAATAATTGTATTTCCACATGTTGGTATCAAAACAATAAATATAATAGAAGACTTCAGACACGTTCACACGGCGGGGCATATTTGGCTCAGGTTCCATTTGCTGCCAAAAAAGGGGAATAGATTCCCGAAGAGGGAAGTAGAGAACTGATAAGAGCAGAGGCTAGCAGATAAAACGAACACGATTTACATAGACTGATCTGTCATCACCAGAAGGTGAGCGGACGGGAGGCCGGTACATAATCTAGGATTGGAGCATTGTTATTAAGTCAGATGTGACATTACAGTTTATGTGGAAACATAAAACGCACCAGAACAACACATTGTGGTTTGTGGCTTTTTTAACAGCATTTTTTTTAGAAACTTTTCTGTAGGAAAACGCAGGTACAAAACTAAAAATATACATACTGTATGTAGTCAGTTTACCGAAGCTGTGGATTAGAAATCTTCAGCATGTCCGTTTCTGCTCTGAATGCCACTACTTACATACAACGTGGCTTCATCAGTGGTTGCTTGGTAGTTTTAAAAATGGCTACGAAGGACAGACTCAGTGTGAGATACCCTAATTACCGGATCCCGGGGTGGTCCTGTGCTCCTTGTATAGGAATTTTGCCTTACACAGCTTTATGCTGGGACCCAGTAGCTTAGTTACCCCGGGGGGGCAGAGGGTGCAGCTGTTGGGATTGTATTGGGCAGGTGATGAGCAGTGCCTGGTGTTCTCCACACATACCGCTTAGAATTATCACCAAAAAGTTCTATCTCATCAGACCAGAGAATCTTATTTCTCATAGTCTGGGAGTCCTTCATGTGTTTTTTAGCAAACTCTATGCGGGCTTTCATATGTCTGGCACTGAGGAGAGGCTTCCGTCTGGCCACTCTGCCATAAAGGCCCGACTGGTGGAGGCTGCATATAGTAAAAATAACTCAGCACTCAACGTAAATGTATTTTGTGTAGAGAATTTTTTAATATCCACAGTAGTAACAAAAGAAGACGTTTCGGTCCTACATCATGGACCTTCATCAGTCACTACAATAACAAAGAGGGTGACATAACAGCCAAAGAAAAATTTTTTATCTTACATAATCAAATAAAGTATGTACAAATAAACTTGGTCAATCATGAGCATAGAGAAATAGGTATTGTTTCAATTGCTGTGAGATTTTAAGGAGCAATCATAGAGCAGAGGTGGATCAGAGGTATCTGAGAGATGAAGATATGTGAACATACCAGGCACTACTGCTTAGGGGTGAATCCACAAAGGGAAAAGGAAGGACTGGACACGACTGATAAATGATATGAAGAAATAAGCAAAATAGTATTGAGCCCAATTATAAGGTAATAGAAATAAATGGAGTGGCACATACCCAGTGGTAGTGGTGATGTGGGCGGCTAGGGCACAAAAATGCCTCTGTAACGCCGGTAACCTAAAACATATGTCCATAAATGAGGAGAGTTGTGGCGGTGGAGCGATGTGGCGGTGTCATGGCGCTGATGTGACTGACCTGTGGGATAGAGTCCAGCAGTGAAGATATCTCTATGCGGGACGCGGCGTCCACCGCTAGTCCAGGCATAGCAGAGGCTGGAGTGAGCGTGTTTAAAAGAGGAAGGGGCGGGAGATGTGGGAGCAAGGTGCCAGTCAGAAAGGAGAGCGGCAGACCAGAAGTGAGGTGGCCGGATGTTAATGGCCGTGCGTTCCACCGCTGAGAGAATGCGATCCATGTGAGCGCTAGAGGCCAGTGACAGTCCTATAGATGGAATTAGTGAAAAGAGGAGGCGTGCTGGATGAAGGAGGTGTGGAATATAGCCATCAGGGCAGCGTGCTCAGCATATTAGGACTAATACAGGCGACTCTAGAAGGAATGAGAGAAAAACATGTTAATATGGAAAAGCAATAATATTTGCACTATAGGACACATTTTTACTGGACCCATACCCATAATGGGTATATAAAAATTATTCCAGATAACAGATATAGGATAGTTAATATTTCATGCATAATACAGTGCATATTGAAATAAAATAATAGTTGATCAATATCTTTATATCAGACATAACAAGATTGTTGTTACATATGATCAAACTGAATTCTGATGGGTATACATGAGATACCTAGAGAAGCACATATATGGTGATAAATATGCGTTATATAAAATATCAGAATGCTAGCATAGAATGCCATACATACGAAAATCACATGAAGGGAGAGGGTAATGGTGCCACATATCATAAGATGGATATTTTAAATGAGGTAGTATATTCATTAGTGAGGGTAAATCGAATGTACCTTTATGAAGTGGGAGCAATAAAAGGTAGGGGATTACATGAATGAGAGTAGGTCATACTCGCGGTTAAGGCCCTTAGGTGAAAGAGTATCTAGGGTGTGTATCCAGTATGCCTCTCGCCGTTTTAATTGTCGTATGCGGTCACCGCCCCGTCGTGGCTGAGGTACCTGTTCCAGGATTTGGAATTTTAATTGGGCTATTGTATGTCCAGTGGTGAGAAAATGGGATGGGATGGGGAGAAGTGTATTTTTGCATCTTATGGTAGATTTATGTATTGAGATGCGATGTTTGATTGGTTGACTTGTCTTTGATGATAGTGATGTACAAAAGCAATCCTACCCCAGGTGTCTTGAGAAAGGGGTTATCCGCAAAGGGTCCTGGACTGTTCTAAAATAACAAATACTCGTCCGAAACAAGACACCAGGGGTAGGATTGCTTTTGTACATCACTATCATCCATGTGCGTACATTTTACACAAGTCTATTCGCCAACATTGGCCCCTTCTCCAAGCAGCACATCCAGATATCAAAGAATTCACCAAGCCATTTCTCCCGTGTTTCCGCCGTGCACCTAACTTGAGGGACTCCTTAATTAGAGCTGACTTAGGCCCCAGCAAATCTAGAGCTATGCAACAATTCCTCAAAAGACCCAAACTGGGTACTTTTCCATGCCTTGGATGCACTCAATGCAACAATGTACTTAAGGACGAGACCATCCACCATCTCTATACGGGAAAAACATTCAAAGTTCGTGTTTTTTTCACGTGCAACACCGCCTTCGTGATTTATGTGATAAAGTGTCCCTGTGGGCTATTGTATGTTGGTGAGACATCTCCCTGCTGCATCTGTGGAGCTCAGCCACAGTGATCTTGGGGTTCTTCTTTACCTAATTAAACACAGCTGGACTCCAATGAAGGAGTAGAGACATCTCAAGGAGGATCATAAGGAAATGGACAGCATGTGACTTAAATATGAGTATCTGAGCAAAGGGGCAGAATACTTATGATCATGTGATATTTCAGTTTTTGTTTTTTCATAAATTTGCAAAAATTTCTACATTTCTGTTTTTATCCGTCAAGATGGGGTGCAGAGTGTACATTAATGAGAAAAAAATGAACTTTTTTGCATTTATCAAATGTCTGCAATGAAACAAAGAGTGAAAAATTTAAAGGGGTTTGAATACATTCCGAACCCACTGTATGTTCTTCAGGGTTGGTATCTACTGCTGTCACCATATGGCGGTAATATCAATGTTTGTCTTTGTACGGAGATTTTTTTCAGTAATAGCGTGGTCTTCTGCTGAATCTCCCCTACATCCACTAATAGGGCACGCCTCCCCCAAAAGAAATTCATGAATTGCTGATTTTTGTTCATTCTAACCTCCCAAAAATCGAAATAAAAAGCAATCAAAAAATGTCACGTGGTCATAAATGGTACCAATAAAAACGTCACCTCGTCCCGCAAAAAATAAGACCTCACATGACTCTGTGGGCCAAAATATGCAAAAATTATAGCTCTCAAAATGTGGTGATGCAAAAAACTTTTTGCAATAAAAAGCGTCTTTTAGCGTGACAGCTGCCAATCATAAAAACCCGCTATAAATAGTAAATCAAACCCCCCTTTATCACCCCCTTAGTGATGGAAAAATAATAAAATTAAAAAAATGTATTTATTTCCATTTTCCCATTAGGGTTAGGGTTAGGGTTGCGGCTAAAGTTAGGGTTAGGGTTGGCGCTAACGTTAGGATTAGGGTTGGGATTAGGGTTAGGGGTGTGTTAGGGTTAGGTTTGTGGTTAGGGTTGGGACTAGGGTTAGGGGTGTGTTGGGGTTAGGGTTGGAGTTAGAATTGGGGGGTTTCTGCTGTTTAGGCACATCAGGGGTTCTCCAAATGTGACATGGAGTCTGATCTCAATTCCAGCCAATTCTGCGTTGAAAAAGTCAAACGGTGCTCCTTCACTTCTGAGCTCTGCCATGCGCCCAAACAGTAGTTTACCCCCACATATGGGGTATCAGCGTACTCTGGACCACAAGAGTTATTGTGCAATTTGTCCTATTTCTTCTGTTACCCTTGGGAAAATAAAAAACTGGGGGCGACAAAATCATTTTTGTAAAAAAAAAAAAATATTTTTTTGTTTTTACGGCTGTATGTTATAAAACTTCTGTGAAGCACTTGGGGCTTCATAGCGCTCACCACACTTCTAGATAAGTTCCTTGTGGGGTCTATTTTCCAAAATGGGGTCACTTGTGGGGGGTTTCCACTGTTTAGGCACATCAGGCGCTCTCCAAATGCGACATGACGCCCAGACCATTCCATCAAAGTCTGCAATCCAAAACGTCACTACTTCCCTTCCGAGCCCAGACGTGCACCCATACAGTCGTTTTCTCCCACATATTGGGTATCAGCGTACTCAGGACAAATTGGACAACAAATTTTGGGGTCCAATTTCTCCTGTTACCCTTGTGAAAATAAAATATTGGGGGCGAAAAAATCATTTTTGTAAAAAAAAAAGATTTTTTATTTTTACAGCTGTACGTTATAAACTTCTGTGAAGCACTTCGGGGTTCAAAGTGCTCAACACACTTCTAGATAAGTTCCTTGTGGGGTCTATTTTCCAATATGGGGTCACTTGTGGGGGGTTTCCACTGTTTAGGCGCATCAAGGGCTCTCCAAATGCGACATGACGCCCCCAGACCATTCCATCAAAGTCTGCAATCCAAAACGTCACTACTTCCCTTCCGAGCCCAGACGTGCACCCATACAGTCGTTTTCTCCCACATATTGGGTATCAGCGTACTCAGGACAAATTGGACAACAAATTTTGGGGTCCAATTTCTCCTGTTACCCTTGTGAAAATAAAATATTGGGGGCGAAAAAATCATTTTTGTAAAAAAAAAAGGATTTTTTATTTTTACAGCTGTACGTTATAAACTTCTGTGAAGCACTTCGGGGTTCAAAGTGCTCAACACACTTCTAGATAAGTTCCTTGTGGGGTCTATTTTCCAAAATGGGGTCACTTGTGGGGGTTTCCACTGTTTAGGCGCATCAAGGGCTCTCCAAATGCGACATGACGCCCCCAGACCATTCCATCAAAGTCTGCAATCCAAAACGTCACTACTTCCCTTCCGAGCCCCGACGTGCGCCCATACAGTAGTTTTACTCCCACATATTGGGTATCAGCGTACTCAGGACAAATTGGCAACAAATTTTGGGGCAATTTCTCTGTTACCCTTGGAAAATAAAATATTGGGGGAAAAAATCAATTTTTGTAGAAAAAAATAGATTTTTTAATTTTACAGCTGTACGTTATAAACTTCTGTGAAGCACTTCGGGGTTCAAAGTGCTCAACACATCTAGATAAGTTCCTTGTGGGGTCTATTTCCAAAATGGGGTCACTTGTGGGGGGTTTCCACTGTTTAGGCCATCAAGGGCTCTCCAAATGCGACATGACGCCCCAACCATTCCATCAAGTCTGACAATCCAAACGGTCCTACTTCCCTTCCGAGCCCGACGTGCGCCCATAACAGTAGTTTACTCCCCACATATTGGGTATCAGCATACTCAGGACAAATTGCACAATAACTTTTGAGAGTCTTGTTACCTTGGGAAAATAAAAATTGGTGAAAAGATCAATTTTGTGGAAAAAAATAGATTTTTTATTTTACAGCTCACGTTATAAACTTGTGTGAAGCACTTGGGGGTTCAAATTGCTCACCAAAGATCTAGATAAGTTCCTTAGGGGGTCTAGTTTCCCAAATGGGGTCACTTTTGGGGGGTTTCCACTGTTTAGGCACATCAGGGACTCTCAAATGCAACATGGCGTCCAATCTCAATTTCATGCATTTGGTGAAAAAGTCAAATGGCTTTCCTTCCATCCAGCTGCCATGCGCCCAAACAGTGGTTCCCCCCCCACAATGGGGTATCAGCTACTCAGGACAAATTGGACAACAACTTTTGGGTCCAATTTCTCTGGGACTATGAAAATAAAAATTTAGTGACTAAAGATAATTTTTTGTGGAAAAAAATAGGATTTTTTTTTTCATGCCCGGGCATTATAAACTTGTGTGAACACTTGGGGGTTCAAAGTGCTCACCAAAGATCTAGATAAGTTCCTTAGGGGGTCTAGCTTCCAAAATGGGGTCACTTGTGGGGGGTTTCCACTGTTTAGGCTCATCTGGGGCATACACAATGGACATGCCTCTCCAAATCGCAATGTTTGCATTTCAAAACGTTACTGCTTCTTTCCACAGCCTGCCGTGTGCCCAAACATGTTTTCCCCCCCCACTATATGGGGTATGCGTACTCAGGAAAATTGACAAACTTTTGTGTCCAATTTTCCTTTTTGGAAAAAATCAAAAAGTTTTGGACTAAAAAAATCATTTTTGTGGAAAATTGTTTTTTTTTTTTCACACCCAGGCATTATAAACTTTTGTGAAACACTTGGGGGTTCAAAGTGCTCACAACAGATCTAGATAAGTTCCTTAGGGGGTCTAGTTTCCAAAATGGTGTCACTTGTGGGGGGTTTCCACTGTTTAGGCACATCAGGGGCTCTCCAAACACGACATGGCATCCAATCTCAACTCCAGCCAATTTTAGTTTGAAAAAGTCAAACGGCGCTCCTTCCCTTACGAGCTCTGCCGTGTGCCCAAACAGTGGTTTTCCCCCACATATAGGGTATTGGCGTACTCAGGAGAAATTGCACAACAACTTTATCTGCCCATTTTCTCCTTTTTTCCCTTGTGAAAATAAAAAAAAGTTTGTAAAAGATCATTTTTGTGGCTAAAAAGTTAAATATTAATTTTTTCCTTCCACGTTGCTTCAGCTCCTGTGAAGCACCTGAAGGGTTATTAAACTTCTTGAATGTACCTTGAGGGGTGCAGTTTTTAGAATGGTGTCACTTTTGGGTATTTTCTGCTATATAGACCCGTCAAAGTGACTTCAAATGTGAGGTGGTCCCTAAAAAAAATGGCTTTGTAAATTTTGTTGTAAAATGAGAAATCACTGGTCAACTTTTAACCCTTATAATTTCCTAACAAAAAAAAATTTTGGTTCCAAAATGGTGCTGATGTAAAGTAGACATGTGGGAAATGTTATTTCTTAACTATTTTGTGTGACATATTTCTCTGTTTTAAGGGAAAAAAAATTCAAAGTTTGAAAATTGCAAAATTTTCAAAATTCTCGCCATATTTGCGTTTTTTTCAAAAATAAACGCAAGGTATATCGAAGAATTTTTACCACTAACGTGAAGTACAATATGTCACGAGAAAACAATCTCAGAATCGCGAAGATCCGTTGAAGCGTTCCAGAGTTATAACCTCAAAGACACAGTGGTCAGAATTGTAAAAATTGGCCCGGTCATTAACGTGCAAACCACCCTTGTGTGTGAAGGGGTTAAAAAGCCAACCCTCGACCCAACCGCTATGTCCAGCTATCGCCCAATATCGCTGCTCCCATTCACTTCCAAACTCCAGGAGCAGCACGTCCACGCTGAACATTCCTCCCACCTCTCATCTAACTTGCTCTTATACAATCTACAATCTGGTTTCTGCCAGATCACTCCACTGAGACTGCCCTGACCAAAATTACCAACGACCTACTTGCAGCCAAAGCTAACGGACAATACTCTGTACTCTTCCTTCTGGACCTGTCCTCTGCTTTCAACACAGTTAACCACTGCCTCCTACTACAGATCCTCTCCTCCTTTGGCATAAAAGACCTCGCCGTATCCTGGATCTCCTCATACCTTTCCAACCGCACATTCAGCGTCTCCCACTCCCACACTACCTCCTAATCCCACCCTCGTGTTGAAGTCCCTGAAGGCTCTGTTCTAGGACCCCTACTCTTTTCAATCTATACACTTGGCCTGGGACAGCTCAAAGTCCCATGGATTTCAGTACCACCTTTATGCTGATGACTCTCAGATCTACCTCTCTGGCCCAGACGTCACCTCTCTGCTGTCCAGAATCCCGGAGTGTCTATCAGCCATACCTTCCTTTTTCTCCTCTCGCTTCCTCAAACTCAATGTGGACATTGTACCTCTCCAGTCCATCCTTTACTCTGCTGCCCAACTAATTCATCTCTCTCCTCGCTACTCCTTCGCTTCTCCCCTCTGCAAATCTCTTCACTGGCTCCCATTCCCTCAGCGTATCCAGTTCAAATTACTAATACTGACCTACAAGGCCATCTATGACCTGTCTCCTCCACATGTCTCTGAACTAATCTCCAGATATCTTCCTTGACGTAATCTCCGATCCTCCCAAGACCTCCTTCTCTCCTCCACACTTATTCGCTCCTCACCCAACTGCCTACAAGACTTCTCCTGAATATCCCCCATCCTCTGGAATTAATTGCCCCAACACGTCCGACTATCAACCACATTCGGATCCTTCAGACGGAACCTGAAAACCCATCTCTTCAGTAAAGCCTACAGCCTGCAATGACCCCGCTGCCTCCTCACCACTACCAGAGCTACCACCTCACCAACACCGGAGCTACTGCAACCCCACAACCTACTGTCTCCTTCCCCACCATCCTGTAGAATGTAAGCCCGAAAGGGCAGGGTCCTCTCCCCTCTGTATCAGGCTGTCATTGTTAGTTTACTGTAAGTGATACCTGTAATTTGTATGTAACCCCTTCTCATGTACAGCACCATGGAATCAATGGTGCTACATAAATAATAATAATATATAGTTAGGGAGGGGGAGGGGACTGCAAAAATGCAGTAGGTACCACTGAGAAAGGTTCTGTCCTCCCGCCCTGTTAACTTGGGAGATGAGAAAGTTGAATTACTAAAGAAATGTTTGGTGGGTCTTCGGGTCATTCTGGCAGGCGGTGCAGAAGAGTTCTTGGTGCTGGTGGCAAAATTGAGTTGAGAGGGTTGAACATTGAGCAGATGGCAACCTCCAATTATGCTAGTAATTTTGATAATTGCCTGGCGGATTTTGAGGCTCTTCATGTTGGGGTCTCTGTGAGTCGATGATATGGAAATAGTTTTCCAACAACAGAGGTGCCCCCGAGCCTGTGGTTACAGCTGGGGGTGACGCTGGATTACGCCAAGGTTTGGAGCTCCCAGAACCTCCTTACTGCAAGTTATCTATTATTTGTGATGTTTTGTTATAATAAAGGATGATTTGGCCAATTTATTGCAAAATTATTTATTTGGGAAAGATTCAGGGAGAAAAGGTTGTGGAAAAGGAGGAATGCGAAAGGGGTAGATAAAGGGGAAGCCGCCACAATAGCGCAATCATGGTTGTATTAATAAGCGTTACACACATCAATAACAAAATAATACAGTGCGTCCATTATAGGCGATGTATGCCAGGGACGTGATGGAAAAGAGTGAAATGGAAAGGAAGAAAAGGAGATTTACAAAGAGTGAGTGACAAAGAGAAAGAGAGAGCGAAAGAGAGAATGAGAGAGATAGAAAGAGACAAAGAGAGAGCGAAAGAGAGAACGAGAGAGATAGAAAGAGGCAAAGAGAGAGAGCGAAAGAGAGAACTAGAGAGATAGAAAGAGACAAAGAGAGAAAGAGAGAGCGAAAGAGAGAACGAGAGAGAGAAAAAGGCAAAGAGAGAGCGAAGAGAGAACGGAGAGATAGAAAGGCAAAGAGAGAAAGAGAGAGAATGAGAGAGATAGAAAGAGAGAAAGAGAGAGCGAAAGAGAGAACGAGAGAGATAGAAAGAGGCAAAGAGAGAGCGAAAGAGAGAACGGGGAGAGAAAGAGGCAAAGAGAGAAAGAGAGAGAATGAGAGAGAGAGAAAGAGAGACGAAAGAAGAGAGAGAGAGATAGAAAGAGGCAAATAGAGAAAGAGAGAGAGAGAGATGAAAGAGACAAAGAGAGAGCGAAAGAGAGAACGAGAGAGATAGAAAGAGGCAAAGAGAGAAAGAGAGAGAATGAGAGAGATAGAAAGAGAGAAAGAGAGAGCGAAAGAGAGAACGAGAGAGATAGAAAGAGGCAAAGAGAGAGTGAAAGAGAGAACGGGAGAGATAGAAAGAGGCAAAGAGAGAAAAGAGAGAATGAGAGAGAGAGAAAGAGGCAAGAGAGAGAGCGAAAGAGAGAACTAGAGAGATAGAAAGAGGCAAAGAGAGAAAGAGAGAATGAGAGAGATAGAAAGAGCAAGAGAGAGAGCGAAAGAGAGAACTAGAGAGATAGAAAGAGACAAAGAGAGAAGAGAGAGCGAAAGAGAGAACAGAGAGATAGAAAGAGGCAAAGAGAGAGCGAAAGAGAGAACGGGAGAGATAGAAAGAGGCAAAGAGAGAAAGAGAGAGAATGAGAGATAGAAAGAGAGAAAGAGAGAGCGAAAGAGAGAACGAGAGAGATAGAAAGAGGCAAAGAGAGAGCGAAAGAGAGAAAGGGAAGGAGATAGAAAGAGGCAAAGAGAGAAAGAGAGAGAAGAGAGAGAGAGCGAAAAGAGAGAACGAGAGAGATAGAAAGAGGCAAAGAGAGGAAAGAGAGAACGAGAGAGATAGAAAAGAGACAAAGGAGAGAAAGAGAGCGAAAGAGAGAACGAGAGAGATAGAAAGAGGCAAGAGAGCGAAAGAGAGAACGAGAGAGATAGAAAGAGACAAAGAAAGAGTAAAGAGAGCGAAGAGAACGAGAGAGATAGAAAGAGGCAAAGAGAGAAAGAGAGAGCGAAAGAGAGAACGAGAGAGATAGAAAGAGGCAAAGAGAGAGCGAAAGAGAGAACGGGAGAGATAGAAAGAGGCAAAGAGAGAAAGAGAGAGAATGAGAGAGAAGAAAGAGAGAAGAGAGAGCGAAGAGAGAACGAGAGAGATAGAAAGAGGCAAAGAGAGAAAGAGAGAGCGAGAGAGATAGAAAGAGCAAAGAGAGAAAGAGAGCGAAAGAGAGAACGAGAGAGATAGAAAGAGACAGAGAGCGAAAGAGAGAACGAGAGAGATAGAAAGAGACAAAGAAAGAGTTAAAGAGAGCGAAAGAGAACGAGAGAGGGTAGAAAGAGGCAAAGAGAGAAAGAGAGAGCGAAAGAGAGAACGAGGAGAGATAGAAAGAGCAAAAGAGAGAAAGAGAGATCGAAAGAGACAAAGAGAGAGCGAAAGAGATCGAAAGAGAGAACGAGAGAGATGAAAGAGGCAAAGGAGAGCGAAAGAGTGAACGAGAGAGATAGAAAGAGGCAAAGAGAGAAAGAGAGCGAAAGAGAGAACGAGAGAGATAGAAAGAGGCAAAGAGAGAGCGAAAGAGAGAACGGAGAGGATAGAAAGAGGCAAAAGAGAGAAAGAGAGAAGAGAGAGATAGAAAGAGAGAAAGAGAGAGCGAAAGAGAGAACGAGAGATAGAAAGAGGAAAGAGAGAGCGAAAAAAAGGAAAGGGAGAGATAGAAGAGGAAGAGAGAAAAGAGAGAAGAGAGAGAGACGAAAGAGAGAGCGAAAGAGAGAACGAGAGAGATAGAAAGAGGCAAAGAGAGAAAGAGAGAGCGAGAGAGATAGAAGAGACAAAGAGAGCGAAAGAGAGAAGAGAGAGATAGAAAGAGACAGAGAGCGAAAGAGAGAACGAGAGAGATAGAAAGAGACAAGAAAGAGAGTTAAAGAGAGCGAAAGAGAGCGAAAGAGAACAGAGAGAGATAGAAAGAGGCAAAGAGAGAAAGAGAGAGCGAAAGAGAGAACGAGAGAGATAGAAAGAGACAAAGAGAGAAAGGAGAGAGATGAAAAGAGCAAAGAGAGAGCGAAAGAGATGAAAGAGAGAACGAGAGAGATTGAAAGAGGCAAAGAGAGAGCGAAGAGAGTGAACGAGAGAGATAGAAAGAGGCAAAGAGAGAAAGAGAGAGCGAAAGAGAGAACGGAGAGATAGAAAGAGACAAAGAGAGCGAAAGAGAGAACGAGGAGATAGAAAGAGACATGATAAAGAGAGAGAGCGAAAGAGAGAACGAGAGAGAGAAAGAGACAAAGAGGAAGAGAGAGAAGAAACGAGAGCGATAGAAAGAGCAAGAGAGAAGAGAGAGCGAAGAGAGAGAGTGAAGAGAGAGCGAAAGAGAGAGAGCGAAAAAGAAGAGAGCGAAAAGAGAGAGAGCGAAAGAGAGAGAGCGAAAGAGAGAGAGCGAAAGAGAGAGAGCGAAAGAGAGAGAGCGAAAGAGAGAACGCGAAAGAGAGATAAAGACAGAGAGAAGAGAGCGAAGAGAGGCGAAAAGAACGAGAGATAGAAAGAGACGAGAGAAAGAGAGCGAAAGAGAATGAAGAGATGAAGAGAAAGAGAGAGCGAAAAGAGAACGAGAGCGATAGAAGAGGCAAAGAGAGAGAGCGAAAGAGAGAGAGCGAAAGAGAGCGAAAGAGAGAGAGCGAAAGAGAAGAGAGGAGAGAGAGCGAGAGAGAAGAGGGGAGAGCGAAGAGAGAGAGAGCGAAAGAGAAGAGCAAAAGAGAGAGCGAAAGAGAGATAGAAGAGACAAAGAGAGAAAGAGAGCGAAAGAGAGGAAAGAGAACGAGAGAGATAGAAAGAGACAGAGAGAAGAGAGAGCGAAAGAGAGAGAGGAAGAGAGATGAGAGAGAGGAAAGAGAGAGGGAGAGAGAGCGAAAGAGAGAGAGAGTAGGAAAGGAAGAGAGCGAAGAGAGAGCGAAAGAGAGAATGAGAGAGAGAAGAGAGAGATGAGAGAGAAAAGGAGAGAGATTAAAAGAGACATAAAGAGGAGGTTAAAGAGAGGCTTTCTGTAGTTAGAGTCGTCTTCACAGTTCTCTAGGAGTAAGCTGCATTTGACATGGGTTCCTGAAATTTAAAGGGAATCTGTCACCCCTTTTTCGTATATAAGCTGTAGCCACCGCCATCAGGGGCTTATCTGCAGCATTCTGTAATACATTCTGTAATGCTGTAGATAAGCCCCCGATGTCACCTGAAAGATAAGAAAAACGAGTTATATTATACTCACCCAGGGGCGATCGGACGTGGTCCGGTCCGATGGGGGTCGCAGGCCCGGGTCCGTCACCTCCCATCTTCTAGCGATGACGTCCTGCTCCTTGCTTGTGTCGTGCTCCTGCGCAGGCGCACTGATCTGTCCTGTTGAGGGAAGAGCAGAGTACTGCAGTGCGCAGGCGCCGGGAAAGGTCAGAGAGGCCCAGTGCCTGCGCAGGAGCGTGACAGAAGCAAGGAGGAGGACGTCATCGCTAGAAGATGGGAGGTGACGGACCCGGACCTGCGACCCCCATCGGACCGGACATGCAAAAATGCAGCATGTACTAAAAGGGCATAAAAAATGCACAACAAAAACCCTAAATAGAATAAAAAATGCAGTAAGCAGCACTGTGCATCTGGGCGCAGGTTTAGAAAATCTTGCAGCAGAAAGAAATGCACCGATCAGACTTGTGCGACGCTGAATCCTTATGGAATTCAATCCTAACTTGGCGAAGTCAGCTGAAAAGACTGGAAAAAAACTGTGGGGAGATTCAAAAATTGCGTCAGATCGGAGAAACTCGTATAAAACCAGCAATGGATACCGGACATGAGCGTGCTCCCGAAAACCACATTCAACCTCAGCGCAGCGGAAGCTTTCAAACGCTGCGTCCTGCATTCTATTTAGGGTTTTCGTTGGGCATTTTTTATGCCCTTTTAGTACATGATGCATTTTTGTGTGTAATTTGCACTGAAAAAGCGTCAAAATCACCGCAAAGCCTGCAGCGTGTTTACTATCAAGAAAGAAGGTTTTGGTTGCAGAAAAAAAAAATTGCAAAAACGCTGCATGTGAACACAGCCTTAGAGCACCCACTTTGCTGGAACTGTAAGATGCGCTGTTTTTGGTGCAGCAAAATATGCATTGCCTGATTCTGGGAACTTCACCGAAGACCTCATTCACACGTTCAGTATTTTGCGTGCCAAAACCAGGAGAGGAACAATCAGAGAAAGGCTCAGTTCACACTGGGCATTTTTGCTGCATTTTTTATGCTAATTTTCAGCATGTCACTTCTTTCAGCATTTTTTACCCATTGAAATGAATGGATGGTGAAAAAATGCTGAAAATCAGCAGCAAAAACGCAGGTATCGGGCATTGCTGCACTTTTCGTGCCAAAACCTCATGCTACGGAACAGGACTTTTTTTTTCCAATACTAAACTTTATCAGCATGCACAAGAGACAAATCTAACATGCCAAAACCGCAGCAAAAAATGAATAAAAAACGCCACAAAATGCAAAAAAAACCACAGAAAACAGGCTTTTTCCTGCCAAGAGATCAGGCTTTGCTGCAGAAAAAGAAGCTGAAAAAAACGCCTAGTGTGAACTTACCCAAAAACTACAATTGAGAGATCGACACCTGAGTTTTGGAGACATTCCTGGGTGCGGCAAATACTGATGAAAATACGACGTTCACAGGAGCAAATACTGAAAATTGTCCACGATTCCCACAATCAGTTTTTGGTATTTTATGCTGCGGTTTTTTTTTTTTTTTTTTTTTTTAGAAAAAGTGCAAGTAACTTATTTTTCTTAATAGATGCAAAAAATGTGCAACATCGAAAAGTCATCCAGAGCTTCGGGTGAGAGCAGAGGGTACATGGCGGATCCGCTGATGTTCTCCGGCAGAACACACACAATGACTGCTGCCGCCTCAGCGGCCACACCAACACCCCCAAAGTAACAAAAACCGCTCAGCAGCAGTGTGAACGCAGCCTCGAAGGATACGGCCGGCTGTGTGGGAGAGCCGAGCAGGTGGGGTAATCGGAAGGACTGGACGCTCCGGTGCCAAACTGCACTGTGAGGAGGAAGGTCCGGGAGCAGAGGAGGGGTTATAATGAGAGCTGCGACAGGAGATGTGAAGGCTTCTTTATGAAGGATCTAACAGGGCTGTGCAGATGGCTGGTAAGGCTCCTCAGCGCCTCTATGGGGCTGGCATGGCTCCTCAGCTCTTCCATGGGGCTGGCATGGCTCCTCAGTTCTTCCATGGGGCTGGCATGGCTCCTCAGCTCTTCCATGGGGCTGGCATGGCTCCTCTATGGGGCTGGCATGGCTCCTCAGCTCTTCCATGGGGCTGGCATGACTCCTCAGCTCTTCCATGAGGCTGGCATGACTCCTCTATGGGGCTGGCATGGCTCCTCAGCTCTTCCATGAGGCTGGCATGACTCCTCTATGGGGCTGGCATGGCTCCTCAGCTCTTCCATGAGGCTGGCATGACTCCTCTATGGGGCTGGTATGGCTCCTCAGCTCCCTATGGGGCTGCATGGCTCCTCTATGGGGCTGGCATGGCTCCTCTATGGGGCTGGCATGGCTCCTCACTCTCATGGGGCTGGCATGGCTCCTCAGCTTTCCATGGGGCTGGCATGACTCCTCTATGGTGCTGGCATGGCTCCTCAGCTCCTCATGGGGCTGGCATGACTCCTCTATGGTGCTGGCATGGCTCCTCAGCTCCTCTATGGGGCTGGCATGACTCCTCTATGGGGCTGGCATGGCTCCTCAGCTCCTCTATGGGGCTGGCATGGCTCCTCTATGGGGCTGGCATGGCTCCTCAGCTCTTCCATGGGGCTGGCATGGCTCCTCAGTTCCTCTATGGGGCTGGCATGGCTCCTCAGTTCCTCTATGGGGCTGGCATGGCTCCTCAGCTCTTCCATGGGGCTGGCATGGCTCCTCAGTTCCTCTATGGGGCTGGCATGGCTCCTCAGTTCCTCTATGGGGCTGGCATGGCTCCTCAGCTCCTCTATGGGGCTGGCATGGCTCCTCAGCTCTTCCATGGGGCTGGCATGGCTCCTCAGTTCCTCTATGGGGCTGGCATAGCTCCTCAGTTCCTCTATGGGGCTGGCATGGCTCCTCAGCTCTTCATGGGCGGCATGGTCCTCAGCTCTTCATGGGCTGGCATGGCTCCTCAGTTCCTCTATGGGGCTGGCATGGCTCCTCAGTTCCTCTATGGGGCTGGCATGGCTCCTCAGCTCCTCTATGGGGCTGGCATGGCTCCTCAGCTCTTCCATGGGGCTGGCATGGCTCCTCAGCTCCTCTATAGGGGTGGCATGGCTCCTCAGCTCTTCCATGTGGCTTCTCCTGGACTCAGGCTGTTACCTCTCTCCTTCATGGACTCTTTCTGTCTTCCAGGAGGACACTTGTTTCTGCTCTTCCTCATCATCCTGAATGTTTCCTCGTCGTTCCAGACCCCGGGCACAGGTCAGTGACACTTTCTCAGGTTATTGGGCTTCTTGTGACATTGCGGGGCGTGTGTACTCCGCTGCGGTATATGTTGGTGCTGCAGGAGCTGCTGCATTCCTCTCCGGAGAAGTGTTAGGACTTGCACAGTTCTTCTGGTGAGCTCTGTCTTCCTCAGGCTGCAGAGCTTTCCCCCACTTGTGCACGTTCCATAATCTCATGGCTGTGATGAGACGTCTATAGAAAGAACTCTTCTATAGTTGGAATGCAATGTTTTTTCCTATTCCTGTAATGCCTGCTGCCTGTGATTCTAGTATAGTTATATGTTGTATACACTTTGTGCATAAAGTAGTCGCTTGGCACAATGACGCTTGTACTGGAGGAGTTTCCAGCCGCAGACACCCATGATTGAGGCTTTATTGGAATCTTGATCCTTTGTTTTTATTTCTTATGCTTTATATGGCGATCTCCTACTCCGCAGCACTTCACAGATCTCATCCCTGTCCCCATTGGGGCTCACAATCTACATTCCCTATCAGTATGAAGCCCACGAAGACACGGGGAGACCATACGAACTCCGTCCAGATGTTGTGCTTGGTGGAATTTGAACCCTGGACCCCAGTGCTGCAAAGTGTGTGTGTTAAAAATTGCACTTTGATATCCCTTTAGAAATGTTTGCAGATAAGGTGCTTTTTTTTTTTTTTTTTTTTTTCTTCGCCCTTAAGATTCTACTCTAAACTAAAAAAAAAAAACAAAAAAAAAAACCAGAACTCCGCATTTAATATAAACGCCGTCTTAACCCCTCTCTGACGTTGGGCGTAATATAACATCTACGTCAGGCTCCCCCTGTTTGATGTGGGCTCCGGCGCTGAGCATGCACCCTTCAGGCACATACAGCTGTCTATACAGCTGACGTGCACACAACAGCCATGGGTGGAGTTGCGATCCACCCGTGGCTGTTAATTAGTTAAATGCCGCTGTCAGTCTCTGACAGTGGCCTGAAACTCCCGCTTACCGGAAGCATGTCCTTTATCCTGCCCATCGGTGACCCTGTCACATGATTGCTGGTCACTGATGGATCGGCATGACAACCAAAGGTCTGAAGCAGACCTCTATGGTTGTCATAGAGTGGTGTTTGGCACTCATAGCAAGTGAGCATTTCTGCAACACAGGAGATCTGATCATCACAGGAGATCAAAGTACTGCAGCTTCTAGTCCCCCATGGAAACTATTGAAGCAAGTGTTATGATGTATTCACACTGCGGGGCTGGGAATGTGGCGCCTGCGCAGTGAGGAAAGCGGAGGAGGGAGATGAGGGACAGGCGCAGAGAACCTCACTGCGCAGGCGCCAGATTCCCAGCCCCGTAGTGTGAATACATCATAACACACTACGGGGCGGGATCTGGGGCCGCCGATACAGCAGCGCCGGTGACGTCGCAAGAAGGAGAGGAGGCAGGGGCCGGAAACAAGAGGGGGATGACTGACGCCGCTGACACAGGGGGAGAAGACATACCTCCAGGACACAATAGCGGTATGTCTGACAAATTATAAAACCGTCTATTTCAGCGTTCCTAAGGATCAGAAACATAAGAGCCACCTTCACAGAATGCAGCCTTAGTGCTGCTGAAGGAGGCTCTTTACTTAAAAAGGCATGGGGGTGACAGGTTCCTTTTAAATAAAAAATAACCTAGACATGTTTGGTGTCTATGAACTCGTAATGACCTGGAGAATCATAATGGCAGCTCAGTGTTAGCATTTAGTGAACATGGTAAAAACAAAATCCAAAATTCAATTGTGGAATTGCACTTTTATGCAGTTTCACCACACTTGGAATTTTTTTTCCAGTACCCAATATGTTAAAACGAATTGTGTCTTTCAAAAGTACAACTTGTTCTGCAAAAAACAAGCCCTCACATGGCCATATTGATGGGGAAAAATTAAAAATTTATAGCTCTGGGGGAAAAAGGGGAGCAAAAAACGAAAGATGCAAAAGCTGAACCATCCCTGGTCGTTTATGGGTTAAAGGACCTATAAGCTCCTTAACTCTGTCCTAGTATTGTTTAAAGCCTTAACCTGCAGATGGGGCAGTGTGGGGGCCGCAAGGGCTCAGGTACTAAATTGTATTTGGATGAAAAATGTTGCCCCCCAGACCCATGGTTGCCATGATCTAGCGTGACGGGGGTCAGTCTATAGATAATATTGAAGTGCCATTTCTACCAGGAAGAGACTGAAGCAGTAGCTGCATTCACAACTGGGCTTCATCATTCACATGAAAAACTTTTTATTTATTTTTTTTTTCATTCCATTTCTTTTCACTAGTGGAGTGTTTTGTCCCCTAGCCAGTAAAATGTCCCCCTAGTAGGCCACAGGTTAGTGTTTAATCACTAGGCCAGCCACAGATCTATGAGATGCCGGGCATTGAAAGTCTTCTGATTTGCATCTTTCAGAACGTATGGCGGAGTCTAAAGGGTATGCCACACTAAACAGCGTCGCTAACGAGATCGCTAAAAAACGTCACTATTTAGCGATCTCGTTAGTGACGTTGTTCTGTGTGGCATCTAGCAACGACGTGGCCCCTGCTGAGATCCTGCTGTGATCTCGTTCGTCGCTGACATCGGTCCGGACCCTATTTTTATCGTCGGCCCCCGCTGGTAAGTATATATCGCTGAGTGTGGCACCTTTTTTTAGCGATTTAGCGGTATTTTGTACCGCTAAAGTCGTTAAGGAGATCGCTAACCGCGATAGCGTCCTTAACGACATCGCTAAATTAAGCCGCTACTAGCGATATTGAAACTATCCCGCTAGCGATCGCATTAGTATGCGTCGTTATCGTGATCGCTAGCGGGATAGTTTAGTGTGGCAGTACCTTTATCTGGAAACTCTGATTACAATAGGACGTGCTCAGTCTCAAACATCTGAATTGGATCCATCATTTCCCCTGAACATGTGTCTAGAGGCAAGAAATACCAGGAGTCGGTGTTGGTCAAGAATAAAAAAAATCGTCCATCACATGGAATATCTCCTTTTGCATGCACTGAAAGCCGGCCTCATTCCTGCTGCACCTAGTGTAGAACTGATTTTGGTCATTAGTTATCCACTACATAGGCAGCGAGCAACTAAGATGACGAAGCGCTTACTTTAATGAGATGCACTGTGCAATGATTGTACAGAGCGCTTTGTGCGCTGTCTATGCAGAGCGCAGCGGTCTGTACAGCAGTGCTGACTTTTGCTAGAGGCCGTATAGCTTGGTGAATAAACTACAGGACTGAGACCCCCTTATTTTATTTATGCTGTTAGGTAACTTGTCACAAGGACAATTTTTGAAGTTAGTTTTGCTGCATTGCACCAAATTTATCATACGGTTACACAGTATTTAATAAATACGGTGCGTCTTTAGCTCCAGAACCTTAACTCCACTTGCATGAAAATTTACTACTTTTTTTTTTTTGTCTTGGGAAAAGTCTCGAAGATCTAATGAAAGCAAAGTTTGCCAGTGTTTTGCCTGTTTATCTTATTAGATTGAGCAATGTCAGGGTAGCCTTACCTCCCAATAACAATAAACAAAACAACTCCATTTGTTAGGTAAAACTGGCCATTTGACAGTCTTCCCCCTTCCTCCTACTTCCTCACTTTTCTATACATATGAATGGGGAACCCTTTTAGTGCAAATCCATTAGATACAGATGGGTGAATACATCCATTACTTTGGGATGTTTTTACCAAAAGTTCTTGAAGTGCTTGTGTGGATGAAAACTTGTTTTCTTGGTTTTCAGGTGGGGCAGGATGGAGCGTGTCTGTTTATCTGCACTTAAACTTCTGTTTAGAAAAGCTCCAGGCCAAAAAAAAATGTTGAGACTATTCCTTCTGTATTTGGACTAAGTTTGTAGAGGTTTCAGGCTTGGAGGGAAAAAAAGAACAGGAGTGTCTACCGGAGATCTAAAGGACACCACAAAAAAATCTGAGACTCGTGCACACAATCTTGTCACAGATCCAATGTGGTATGGATCAATTACATCAATGGGACCAACACCACACAATGGAGATAACGGCACTAGAGAACGGATGGATTGCATCTCAGGGAAAACAGTGGCTTGAAAGTATTCCCCAAACCCTTTTTTCCATCATTTGTTACGTCAGAACCTGGAATTTCACTTTTTTTTTTTTTTTTCTTGTAGGTCTGCATCAGTTAATGTAAAGAGCATGCTACAACTCACATTTGTTTTCTTGTGTCTGATCAGTTAATAAGAGCTGCTACATCGACATTTGTTTTTCTTGTGGGTCTGCATCAGTTAATATAAAGAGCATGCCTACAACTCGACATTTGTTTTTCTTGTAGGTCTGCATCAGATATAAATGTACAATCGACATTTGTTTATTGTGGTGCATCATTATATAAGAGCTGCCTACAACTCGACATTTGTTCTTGTATCTCATCGTTTTGTAAAAGCTGCTAATCACATTGCTTTCTTAGTTGACAGTTAATGTAAAGAGCATGCCTACAACTTGACATTTGTTTTTCTTTTTACTGTGACGCACACAAGTGGGACAAAACAACTGAGACCTTGATTGTGCTATTCAACCCCCCCCCCCCAAAGTCCAGTGCTTTGTAGATCCTCGTTTTGTGGCAATATCCAAAGCGACCTGCAGTGGTCAAGTCTCTGAGCTTTCCAAATCTTGCCCATTCCTCAAGACAAAACTGCTCCCGCTCCTTCATGTTAGATGGTTTCCTCTGGTGAACAGCGATCTTCAAGTCTGACCTCAGATTCTGAAGCGGATTAAAGTCTGGACTTTGACTAGGCCACTCCAAAACACTTACACATTTTCCCATAACATTCTCGAGTGTTCCTTTAGCAGTATGCTTTGGGTCATTGTTTTGTTGGAAGGTGAACCTCCATCCCAGTCTCAAATCACTGACAGACCGAAACCGATTTTACTCAAGAATATCCCTGTATTTTCACCAACCATTTTTCCCTTGACTCGGATCATTTTCCCTGTCCCTGCTGCCGAAAATCATTCCCACAGCATAATGCTGCCAGTTTTGTTTCACTGTGAGGATGGTGTTCTTGGGGTGACGAGCTGTGGTGGTTTGGCGTGAACCTTGGTGGCCAGAAAGTTCAATCTTTGTCTCATCTGACCACAGCACCTTCCTCCATACATTTGGGGAGTTTCCCACAAGTATTTCAGCAAACTCAAAATGAGCGTGTGTATGTTTTGGTGGGTGTCCTCTCCTGGCAGATTTGTGGTACTATGTTCTTTTCATTTGTGGTTGGTTCTCCAGGGGATCATCAGAGAGTAGGATTATTTTTTTTTTTTTTGGGATCTAGTATAGTAGTTTACTTTCTTGTCTCAAAAACAAATTAGAGACTGGCCCCTTATATCTCTGTGCATAATCTAACGAGTTCCAGATGCACATCTCTGTAAGGTTCTGTTTAGTGACTACTTTTGAGTATGCAAATTGCCTCTTCAAACAAAGAGGACTTGTACTCTATAGCGCCACCTATTGGAAGTAGCGATCCTACAAGTCACAATCAACCCTTTAACGAGTCTTGTAATATGACTTAGGATAAAAGCCAAATCAGAATCTCCATCTCTACTTTTGAGTAATGTTTTGTACATGTTCCTTCCACACTTTACCCCATTGCCCACCCCAATTTTTTGAACATGGGGTGATTCCTGTTATCGTACAGGCAAGCTCTTGCAAACTCCAGATCTAAAATGTTTTCCAATATCCACAGATCATGTAGACAGTGTCGCCTTATTGGTGAAGTGTAGTGGCTCTATAATAAGACGAGGCTATAAGGGGGTTAGATTCCTATGGTTGTAAGGTATAACTACAGGGATGCTGTGGTTGCTCCTGAGGACACCGGTATCTAAAGGGGGGTAGACGATGGAAAATCGTGGTGTGCCACACTTTATTTAAAACCCTTCTGCTAGGGGAAAATGGAATCTGTTAAAATTAGGAGATTCCAAATGTCGCCATATTTTGCCTCTGAATATTATGTCGGGGGTACATAGCGTCAGGATCTGGGGATCTGTGCTTGAACCCATTGAATGGCACCTGACGAATGGCATGCATTGTAGAGGAGCCCTCAAGCTGAAGGTAGATGGATAAACAAGTGATCTAAGCAGTGAACCCGCAGACAAATACAAAGCACAATGTCGGTGAAATGCCCCAAATTTTTTATTTTATTTTTATGGCGTTGTCCAAATCCAATACTTTATGTATATTTTTTTTAAAAAATTTTCCCTAATTTCGGAAAGTTATGAAATGTTGTTGTGTTCCTGATCTAAGGATCTCGTCTTGTAGTTGAGCTGAGTCTGTGCTGCACTTTAATAAGCACGTGCTCAGTAGTGGCCGGTGCTGTGGAGTATATTGTATTTGTATAGGATTATTCCGGTGTTTTCCCTTATCGGAGTGCAGTGTCTCATGCATGCAGACTGACAAATGGGCTCATCTGAACTAAGTAGAAAACATTGCAGCACTCTAAGCTGTAATAGATAGCCATGACTATAGTAAAGACTGAGTAAGAAAGTCGCCTATTCTAGTATCTGCCATCATGGATTAGTTGTCAGTTCTTCTGTACACGGCCTGACTCCATCTGCAATGTACGGTATATGGGGGAAAAACAATTATTTTGGAAAACTGTTTTTAAAAAGTCTCCTGAGCTGTAAGTCGCTTGACCATAAGATTCCAGGAAACCATCTCCGCACAGGGAATTCAGAAAAAAAAATAAGAAGCGCAAACCAGCCGGGGGCAACGTCAACGTGTACAGTCTATTTTTACATTTTATTACAGGATCATAAATCTGGGAACAATGAACTATTCTCTAGCCCAGGGGGCTCAAACTCGGCTGGGTATATGGGCCGCATGTAGAAAAAATAGAATTTGGGAGGGGCACATTCTTTTAAGGACAACTTGACCTTTTTAGTGATATCATATTATTTATTTATGTTTTTTCTATACAATTTTTGAACATTTTTCCCGTGTTATTTAAATTTTTCTTTTTTAAGATCTTGGATGATTATGGATGTGGTGACATCAAATGTGCACGCATAATGTAGATATGTCTCCATATTGTAGTTGTCTCCCTAGGTTTTAGAGGAGGAAAATGGGGGGGGGGGAGAAAGTGGACAATTCTGTACCAGTATCCCCCATCTGAGATGTATGGCCCCCATAAGAAAAACATAAAAAAAAAATCCTCCTAATTGCCTTCCTGTGCTCACTCACAGTGTCTTGTTCTGATGCCGGCAGCTGATTTATGCTTGTAGGGACGTCATGCGCTGCCGGAATACTCACTGCTCCCCACGCCCGGGACTATAGGAGTGGAAAGCAGTGAATATTCATTGATCTTTAAAGGGAATCTGTCGCCCCATTTTTCATATATAAGCTGGGGCTGCCACCATTAGGGGCTTATCTACAGCATTCTGTAATGCTGTAGATAAGCCCCCGATGTAACCTGAAAGATAAGAAAAACAAGTTATATTATACTCACCCAGGGGCGGTCCGCTGTCCGGTCCGATGGGCGTTGCAGGTCCGGGTCCATCATCTCCCATCTTCATGCGATGATGTGGGCAGGGATGTCAGTCTACAGTGCCTGAAGGCCACATGAAGCAGCCTCAGGGGCCACGTGTCTGAGACCCCTGCTTTAGCCTCTTGCATTTAGGGGCATAAAGTCATACAAACTGGCTGATTTATCTCCGCTACTGAGGTAACATTTTTAGAAACTCTTCTATTTCTCCACCCAAGGATATATTATTATTATTTATTTTTATAATATTTGCAAGTCATTTATGGAAAATATTAGTAGTTTTTCTTTTGTTTTGTTATTTTTCTGAATACAGGTAAATAACGGCAAAATATTTGTTTGCTCCTCCGTGACTCCCATCTCCACCGTCTTTTTCTTTATTTCTCCAATACTTAATAATTTTAATTGAACATTTGCAGAAGTGTGGGGTCAGATACCAGACACATCTGTTCCTAGTGTATAAATTGCGATCCATAACTTTTATGGTTGTCAAGGGAGCAGCATAAACTGCTATGAACACTAAGGCCGTTTAATGGAAGGGAAAAGTGTAAGACATCCAATACCACAAACACAACAAGAGAACCAGACGTCCACGCACAAGTGGCCGCAGTGTGCGTCGAGCGGTCATACACTGCTTGTAAAACCCTCCTAAAGGAGATGTTCACATAAGGCCAACAAAGTGGTTACAATCTTACCCTCATCAATGTGCCGCAAGCTGGAAATGGTGCCGTGTTTTTCACAGTATGATGCTGTTTTATTGGAGCTTTGTTGTTCCCATCCAAAATGTTCTTGAACCAGAGAAACCTCTGTATTCTACTAATAGGTTAGTTACTAAAAAAATATCATGACCTGGTTTCCAACTCTTTGAAACTGTTGGGATGACATCCCAGACTTGGGTGTAACGAGAGTCCTATTGGCACGGGGCTAGTTTTGGACCACAGCCCCCACAACAACTACCAGAATGTTGGCTTTAATGCATGGGCCCCCGAATACTAAAATCTATTAGGATCTACGTTCCCACCACTCAAACAAGAACACAAATCTATAAGTGAGCGTCTAAAAGGTAGAAACTACCACTATATATAAGTAGATGTACCACCTTAGTGTTACTGAACAAAACCCAATATACTAACTTATAACATTGTAATAGGAACACATACCGCCACATAGCAACCCAATAATGCCGCCATGATTATTAATTAAAACAAAAAAAAAAGAACCTTACGACTTCTTCTTCTTTCCATCTGGCCATCACCACTTCATTCATCCACATCTTATTTCTGCAGAAAGTTACACAAACTTTAGGCTCTCCATTCTTACATACTTCTTAATAAACTAAATGGTGCCCTACATATTAAGTCTATACCCCCATTACCATATGCTAGTTTTGTGACACAACACCTCACCCCCCTCCCCCCCAAAAAAAAAAGTGTTCCAAACTAAAGTATTATTATTATTATTATTATTATTATTATTATTATTACACATTTATATAGCGCCATTTATTCCATGGCGCTTTACATATGAAAAGGGAAAAATATAGACAGGTACAATAAACATGTGCTAGACAATTGACACACAAGTACAGAAGGAGAGAGGACCCTGCCCGCGAGGGCTCACAGTCTGCAGGGATGGGTGAGAATACACTAGGAGAGGGTAGAGCTGGTTGTGCGATGGTTCAGTAGACTGAGGATCATTGTAGGTTGTAGGCTTGTCGGAACAGGTGGGTCTTCAGGTTTTTCTTGAAGGTTTCCGTTGTTGGTGAAAGGCTGATGTTTTGCGGCAGGGAGTTCCAGAGTATGGGGGAAGCCCGGGAGAAGTCTTGTATGCGGTTGTGGGAAGAAGAGATGAGGGGGGAGTCGAGAAGGAGATCTTGAGAGGATCGAAGGTTGCCTGTAGGTAGGTAGCGGGAGACCATGTCACAGATGTATGGAGGAGAAAGGTTGTGGATGGCTTTGTATGTCATGGTTAGGGTTTTGAACTGGAGCCTCTGGGCAATAGGAAGCCAGTGAAGGGCCTGGCACAGGGGGGAGGCTGGGGAATAGCGGGGAGACAGGTGGATTAGTTGTGCAGCAGAGTGTAGGATGGACTGGAGTGGTGCCAGAGTGCTAGAGGGGAGGCCAGACAGTAGGAGGTTGCAGTAGTCGAGGCGGGAGATAAGGGCGTGCACTAGTGTTTTTGTGGTTTCATGGTTGAGGAATGCGCGGATCCGGGAAATATTTTTGAGTTTGAGGCGGCAGGAGGTGGCGAGGGCATGGATATGTGGTTTGAAAGAGAGGGCAGAGTCGATCACCCCAAGGCACCGAGCATGCGGGACTGGGGAAAGCGAGCAGCCATTGACATTGATGGATAGGTCTGGTGGAGGGGTAGAATGAGGTGGGGGAAAGATGATGAATTCTGTTTTGTCCATGTTCAGTTTGAGAAAGCGAGCAGAAAAGAAGGCTGAGATAGCAGACAGACACTGTGGGATTTTGGTCAGTAGGGAGGTGAGGTCAGGTCCAGATAGGTAGATCTGCGTGTCATCGGCGTAGAGGTGATACTGCAAGCCGTGGGATTCTATGAGCTGTCCCAGGCCGAAGGTGTAGATGGAGAAGAGTAAAGGTCCTAGGACTGAGCCTTGAGGAACACCGACAGACAGGGGGCGAGGTGAGGAGGTGGTGTGTGAGAGGGAGACACTAAATTTTCGGTCTGTTAGGTATGCTGAGATCCAGGATAGGGCCAAGTCTGTGATGCCAAGAGATGAGAGAATCTGTAGCAGGAGGGAATGGTCCACGGTGTCAAAGGCAGAAGACAGGTCCAGGAGAAAGAGGACAGAGTAGTGTCGCTTGCTCTTGGCGGTTAGCAGGTCGTTAGTGACTTTACTTAGGGCAGTTTCAGTTGAGTGATGCGGTCGGAAGCCAGATTGTAACCGGTCAAAGAGGGAACAGGAGGAGAGGTGGGAGGACAGTTCAAGATATACATGCTGTTCCAGTAGTTTTGAGGCGTAGGGGAGAAGAGATATCGGGCGATAGCTAGACGCAGAGGATGGGTCGAGGGAGGGCTTTTTGAGGATGGGTGTGATTGAAGCATGTTTGAAGGATGAGGGGGAAGACACCATTTGTAAGTGAAAGGTTGAAGAGGTGTGTGAGAGTAGGGATGAAGACTGAGACAAAGTTAGGGATGAGGTGGGACGGGAATGGTTCAAGCTCGCAAGTGGTGAGGTGTGATCTTGACAGGAGAGTGGAGAGCTGATCTTCTGTCATGGAGGTGAAGCTGGTTTTGGAAGAACAGGGCTGAGTGGCTAAGAGGGGCATTGGGGGCTGCGGGCCAAAGCCTTCTCTGATTGCCTACTTCTTTAAGCAAAAGATTGATACTAAGTCTTCGGCAGAAATGAGAGGAGAGGGAGGAGGTGCTGTGGGATGGAGTAGAGAATTGAAAGTGTTGAAGAGCTGTTTAGGGTTGTGAGACAGTATGACCTATAATAACCCCACTGATGCACCTGAATTTCAACCAAATCCAGGAAAAACAGATTTGAGAAATATCAGCTATTCCTACATTTATGTGCAATCTCGCACCTTTTTCCCTGCAGGCAATCCAGTGCGAGCTACCAATAGACATTAAGTGTTGGCTCTCCGTCTATGAAGGCTGCGGCTGGATGCGTGGGTCAGACACTTTGGGTTTTGATGCCTTATCTTGGTGTTTTTAATGGAAACCGGATGATCTCGAAATCCTGCAGATCAGTTTTGTCTTCAACTAGAAGTTGGATGAAGCAAAGGGGGGGGGAGGCATCTGCTACAGATGGGGCAAAGGGGGGAAGCATCTGCTGCAGATGGGGCAAAGGGAGGGGGAGGATTCTGTTCCAGATGGGGAAAGGGGGGGAGGCTTCTGCTGCAGTCACTACTTATACACACAGAAGACAGTGGGCTGGAGGAACGGAAGAGGGCTGAAACTTTTTATACATTTCTCAGTTTCAGCTAATGAGACAAAATGGGGTCAAGTGATAGTGGATATTTAAGAGGTGGGGTTGGGGGGGGAGGTGCGCTGAATTTATAGATTGTTTTAATGTCCAATATGATTTGACAAAGATGAGATTAATCTTAAACTTCCACTAATCTGTATTTGATCCCCTTTCATTGATTTTTCTCTCGAGAGCTAGAGGATCACCAGAGCAGATAAGAATGTGTGCAGTACCAGGCTATAACTAGTACATCCTGCTGGGCAATGTATGGAATGCGTGACACTAATGCAATGGATCTTGCTGTCCCACAAGCCAGATTCCTTACATTTGTACCTAGAATCTTTTTTCAGACTAAACTTTAAAAATTGTATTATGCTTGTGGAGGCCCGCCAGGGCCGTGGTATACTCTATACCAGGCCGCTTCTTAAAGGAGCAGTGTCACGGCAGCAGTGACCCGGTCTGTGGCCCTGGGCGTCCAATAAAAGGGGATGATGATGGAATGGGGAAAAATAAAGAGTTTGTAATAAAGTGATTGTGACACCACCTTTGGTAGTCAGCAATAAAGATGCTAGCCGATGCTGCAGATTCAGTCCCCTGGGACAGTTGTTGATGCCGCAGAGTTGGTTCAGCCCTCCACAGGCAAGGCTATGTCCCAGGGCAGTTAGGATATTAAAGATAAAGTTGGAAGTGAATGTGGTGCAGGGCAGGTGACTCAGGAAAGATTCGGCAGAGACAGAGTGCAGTTTCCTTTACCTTTTTCTGAGCTGTGTAGGTACAGTCTGGGGCTCAGGTTACAGATGGTTCTGGAGTTGGTCAGCCTGAAAGCAATTTGGGAATCTCCTTAGTCAGGTGGGTTGTGAGGCCTCCTTTCTAGCGCTATTCTCTGAGGTACTTGCTGCTGTAAACTCTGTTCAAGTTCCTCTCTCTCTGCTTCTTAGGTAGAACTCCACATGCATGACAGGCAGCTGTAGCCTGCTTCAGGTATCGCTCCTGTCTGGCGTCTCCTGCTGCTGTGTCGAGTATCGGTTGGGGATAGAGGACCTGTGGTCTTCTGCCCTCCGGATTCTGCCGCTGGGACTTTAGTATCCAC
This sequence comes from Oophaga sylvatica, assembly GCA_033576555.1. Lineage (NCBI taxonomy): Eukaryota > Metazoa > Chordata > Amphibia > Anura > Dendrobatidae > Oophaga > Oophaga sylvatica. Next base: position 155,967,429 of record JARQOD010000008.1, read on the forward strand.
TCAGCCTCGGGGTCCCGTCTCTGGCGCTCAAGTTTGGGGGTGAGCTCAGCTATAGATCCTGTCCCCCAGCTCCTCTCCACACGTCCTATACCAACCCTGCTCAGGCACTAGCTAACTGCTTCTGACCAGAGAGTAAAAAAATATTTAGACTTGAGAGTCCTCAGTGGTTGATACCTTTTAATGGCTAACTGAAAAGATGGTAACAAATTGCAAGCTTTCGAGACTACTCAGGTCTCTTCATCAGGCTAGGACTAGTACAAAATCTGAAGAATCACATATATCAGACCAGAGAGTAGTCAGTTTAGAGCTCCCCCTGCTGGCCCGGAGCAGAAACTGTGTTGTTTGCTGGAATTAATTGTTAAGGGGATCCCTTCTTTTCTTCCAGGCATGACATCACCCCCCCCCTCCACCTGAGGGAGACAAGACCACTGTGGCAACTGAACTCCTGAGGTGCCACACTTGAAAAATTGCTCAAGTACTGCATCTAAAGACGTGTTCAGTATATGTAAGCCAAATCCAGGAGTGGTGACGAGTTTCCATTGTATGTTTCCTCTGATTGTTCCTCTCCCTCGGCTGTGTCTGACCATGCAGGAACATGGTCTGATCATACCACATGTCCTGGGCAGGGGGGCAGGTGCAAAAAACTATGGAGACATTACAGCATAGGGTCGCAAATAATTAATTGTTTGAGGTCAAACATTTGTTTAAAAATAGAGCTGTTTTTTCACAAAAATAATCAGCTGGGATTCCCTGCTGTCCTGTCTGTGTACTTACTTGCTACCCCGCCCAGGAGCTGTGGTATGATCAGACCATTTCCCTGTATGGTCAGACACAGCCATTACACAGTACACAGCAGGGACACATTTATAAGATTATCTCAACACAGGAACATTGTATTTAATCACATCCAGTTGTGGCAATTGTTATAATTCAAAGATCTATTAATTAACATGTACTTTTGTTCGTGGGGAAAACCCCTTTACTGCAAAGAACCCCAGATCTGCCAAAGTAGAAGGAGCATGGACTGGTGTGGTGGTGCCCTTCAAATTCATAAGTTAAACTACTAGAGTGCTATCAGTTGCAGTAGAAATGTTCCTCCATTTCTGATGAGGGGCACAGATGCATGTTGCCGCTCTATGAATTCTGTGCATCTTGCCGTAACCACACCACTTCATTAAGACAGGCATGTGCAATGCATCTTGGTGACTGCTGGCTTGAAACTCACAAATCCCTCAGACTCTCAAATCCTGACAACATGCTCCGGATTCTCTGGTGCTAAGAGCAGAAAGTCACTTTGACCCTACACAGCGCCTCCCATTTTCTAGCGAAGCCGGCCTCTTCTTTGCGTCGCAGCTCCTGCGCAGGCGCACTGATCTGCCCTGGTGAGGGCAGAGTACTGCAGTGCGCAGGGGCCGGACCTCTCTGACCTTTCCCAGCACCTGCGCACTGCAGTACTCTGCTCTGCCCTCACCAGGGTAGATCAGTGCGCCTGCGCAGCAGCCGCGACGGGACGCAAAGAACAGGCCGGCTTTGCTAGAAGACGGGAGGTGCCGAATCGGACCGCGACGCCCATCGGACGTTTTTCTTCTCTTTCAGGTGACATCGGGGGCTTATCTACAGCATTACAGAATGCTGTAGATAAGCCCCTAATGGTGGCAGCCCCAGCTTATATATGAAAAATGGGGCGACAGATTCCCTTTAAAGATCAATGAATATTCACTGCTTTCCACTCCTATAGTCCCGGGCGTGGGGAGCAGTGAGTATTCCGGCAGCGCATGACGTCCCTACAAGCATAAATCAGCTGCCGGCATCAGAACAAGACACTGCGAGTGAGCACAGGAAGGCAATTAGGAGGATTTTTTTTTTATGTTTTTCTTATGGGGGCCATACATCTCAGGATGGGGGATACTGGTACAGAATTGTCCACTTTCTCCCCACCCCCCCCCCATTTTCCTCCTCTAAAACCTAGGGAGACAACTACAATATGGAGACATATCTACATTATGCGTGCACATTTGATGTCACCACATCCATAATCATCCAAGATCTTAAAAAAGAAAAATTTAAATAACACGGGAAAAATGTTCAAAAATTGTATAGAAAAAACATAAATAAATAATATGATATCACTAAAAAGGTCAAGTTGTCCTTAAAAGAATGTGCCCCTCCCAAATTCTATTTTTCTACATGCGGCCCATATACCCAGCCGAGTTTGAGCCCCCTGGGCTAGAGAATAGTTCATTGTTCCCAGATTTATGATCCTGTAATAAAATGTAAAAATAGACTGTACACGTTGACGTTGCCCCCGGCTGGTTTGCGCGTCTTATTTTTTTTTCTGAATTCCCTGTGCGGAGATGGTTTCCTGGAATCTTATGGTCAAGCGACTTACAGCTCAGGAGACTTTTTAAAAACAGTTTTCCAAAATAATTGTTTTTCCCCCATATACCGTACATTGCAGATGGAGTCAGGCCGTGTACAGAAGAACTGACAACTAATCCATGATGGCAGATACTAGAATAGGCGACTTTCTTACTCAGTCTTTACTATAGTCATGGCTATCTATTACAGCTTAGAGTGCTGCAATGTTTTCTACTTAGTTCAGATGAGCCCATTTGTCAGTCTGCATGCATGAGACACTGCACTCCGATAAGGGAAAACACCGGAATAATCCTATACAAATACAATATACTCCACAGCACCGGCCACTACTGAGCACGTGCTTATTAAAGTGCAGCACAGACTCAGCTCAACTACAAGACGAGATCCTTAGATCAGGAACACAACAACATTTCATAACTTTCCGAAATTAGGGAAAATTTTTAAAAAAAAATATACATAAAGTATTGGATTTGGACAACGCCATAAAAATAAAATAAAAAATTTGGGGCATTTCACCGACATTGTGCTTTGTATTTGTCTGTGGGTTCACTGCTTAGATCACTTGTTTATCCATCTACCTTCAGCTTGAGGGCTCCTCTACAATGCATGCCATTCGTCAGGTGCCATTCAATGGGTTCAAGCACAGATCCCCAGATCCTGACGCTATGTACCCCGACATAATATTCAGAGGCAAAATATGGCGACATTTGGAATCTCCTAATTTTAACAGATTCCATTTTCCCCTAGCAGAAGGGTTTTAAATAAAGTGTGGCACACCACGATTTTCCATCGTCTACCCCCCTTTAGATACCGGTGGCTTGAAACTCACAAATCCCTCAGACTCTCAAATCCTGACAACATGCTCCCGGATTCTCTGGTGCTAAGAGCAGAAAGTCACTTTGACCCTACACAGCGCCTCCCATTTTCTAGCGAAGCCGGCCTCTTCTTTGCGTCGCAGCTCCTGCGCAGGCGCACTGATCTGCCCTGGTGAGGGCAGAGTACTGCAGTGCGCAGGGGCTGGACCTCTCTGACCTTTCCCAGCACCTGCGCACTGCAGTACTCTGCTCTGCCCTCACCAGGGTAGATCAGTGCGCCTGCGCAGCAGCCGCGACGGGACGCAAAGAACAGGCCGGCTTTGCTAGAAGACGGGAGGTGCCGAACCGGACCGCGACGCCGATCGGACGTTTTTCTTCTCTTTCAGGTGACATCGGGGGCTTATCTACAGCATTACAGAATGCTGTAGATAAGCCCCTGATGGTGGTGGTCGCATCTTATACTCCAAAAATGGGGTGACTGATTCCCTTTAAACACACTGCAATGTTAGTACATAGTAGCACCCCCTTTAGAAATCTCAGCTTGTAAACACTTTTTTTTGTAGTCTGAGAAGTCTTTCAACTCTAGTTTGAGGGATTTTTTATCCGTTCTAATATTTCTGGGTCCTCTAGCCACAGCTTTTCATTGATGTTCAGATCAAGGGACTGTGAGGGCCATTGTAAAACCTTCATCTTGTGCCTTTTGAGGTTGTTTATTGTGGATTTTTATATGTTTAGGACTCCTTATTAGTGAAGAGTGACCATGCTTGGATAAGGTGTTAACCGAGCATGCTGTTGTGCAGTGTCTTCACCGTGCTCAAAAAATGTTAGTCCCCACGTCTGCATGTCTCGTAACTGTTGGGTAATCCCTGCTGTTGTGAATGGACTTGAAATGAGTTCTGAGCAGAGGCTCCCTCTGGTGGTTACAAGCGGTACTGGACTGTCCAGTGAAGATTGTGAGGAGTGGGAATCAGGTGGTACTGACTGGTCTTATATAAGGGAGTCGCCTTCCCATCAGGGTTGCCGGTGATCAATTGTTCTGGTCTCAATCCTTGAGTCCTGTTTCCTTTGTAGCCTGCTGTGTCGTGTCTGCATCTCCTTCTAACAGATAACACATTTTCTTCTTTTTGTTTTTGTGCTTGATTTTTGCATTTTGTCCTGCACTTCTGTGGGGGCCTTCAGGGTCCCCTCCGGGGGCTTTTGCCCTCTCAGTTTGGTTCAGCCACTGATGTTTGTACTTTTGCTTTTTCCAGTTTTTTCAGTGGCTGCTGTTTTGATTTTGTTACACCAGAGAACTAATTTAGGTGGTAGAGGTCGTGTGATCTCAGGTGATTTTGAAATTAGTAGAGTTGGTGCTTTTCAGGGTTTTTTTGGGATTGCAGTAAGTGCCCTTCCTATCCTTTTCTATTTAGGTAGTTTGGGCCCCAACGTTTGCTCATACTATTTTCTGTCTGTGTCAGTATTTCTTCTTGTCTAACCGCCATTACATGTTTGGGGACTTTCTATGTTCTTTGGGGATCTGCTCCGGGGCAGATAGCTTTCCTCTTTCTATCTTTAGGTGTAGTTAGTTTCTCAGGCTGTGACGAGGCGTCTAGGACCAACGTAGGAACGCTCCACGGCTGCCTCTAGTTGTGGTGGTTAGTCAGGGTACTGCAATCTCATAGATTCCAACTGCTCTGGTGTATTGCCTTTTTTACCTGCACTCCTCAGCTACCGAAACATAACAGTATCACCGGCATTAAAAATTGAAAATTGTATGGTACTCACAGAAGGGAAAAAATATTGTGAAAGAAAAAAGGTTGTCAGAGTTGTCAGAGATATTTTTCTGTTTGTTGCATTTTTTTCCCTCTGTATCTCTGGGTGCTGGGGAGGATTTTTTTTTCTCTCAATGGAGTTTGCACAGTTGTCTGGCCGTGTGAATCAGCTTGCCACTGAGGTTCGGAGTATTGCTACCTATCTTGATGGGTTGCCTGTTGTGGAACCTAGGATTCCCATGCCAGATTTGTTTTTAGGGGATCGAGCTAAGTTTCAGAATTTCAAAAATAATTGTAAATTGTTTTTTGCCTTAAAATCTAAGTCCTCAGGGAACGCAGCGCAGCAGGTTCAAATTGTCATCTCTCTCCTGCGTGGCGATCCTCAGGATTGGGCTTTTTCCCTGACACCTGGGGATCCTGTTTTGAGTGATGTTGATGCATCTTTTCAGGCTTCGGGGTTATTGTACGATGAGCCTAATGTCACTGATCAAGCTGAAAAAGCCTTGTTGGCATTAAATCAGGGGCTTGATGACGCTGAGTTATACTGTCAGAGATTCCGTAGGTGGGCAGTCCTGACCAAGTGGAATGACGACGCTTTGGCGGCCCTTTTTCGGAAGGGTCTGTCAGATAATGTAAAGGATGTTATGGTGGGATTCTCTGTCCCCTCTGGTCTCAATGATTCTATGTCATTAGCGATCCAAATTGACAGACGTTTGCGTGAGCGGAGAAGTATGCGTGGAATAGTGTTGCCTTGTGAACCTGCTTCTGAACCCATGCAGTGTGATGGAGTGGTGTCTGGGGCACAGCGTCATGAGTTTCGAAAGCGCAATGGGTTATGTTTCTACTGTGGTGATGCCTCTCATGCTATTTCAGTCTGCCCTAAGCGGGGAAGACGTTTTGCACGCTCAGTTGTCTTGGTGTAATGTATGTAGTACAGTTCATATAGCGTCTTGTGCTTGGGTGCGATGAAAACACAGGAGTCACAGGTTTGATATAGAAAAGTCCTGTATTACTTCATACAAGTTGGCAGAAATAGTCACACAGTTTGCAGACACAGAAACAGGAGACACAGCAGGCCAGAGTAATCCAAGCTCAGCAATCACTCTCCAATACAGATTCAGGATCTTCTTCTCTGTTACCGTAAGTCCATGCAAACGTGGGTCTTTCAAAGAGCAGGGTTCAGAGTCCACAAGTGCTTCAGAGTTCCTCAGTAGGAATAGCTGGAGTACAAGGTCCAAGGCTTACAGGAGTCAAGTCACAGGTTCACTGCAGGCTAGATTCTGAAGCACTGATTGCTCAGCTGTGGCTGCTTAAGAAGCAAAGGAGAGAATCAGGGCGGGAACATGCAAGCTGGAAACTCCATTTTGACTGAGGGCAAGATAGCTGCAGCAAGACAGAAAGTAAAATGGCTGACGAACAAACTGAGTTTCAGGAATATATACATAGAACCTTACATTACTCCCCCCTTAAGGACAACCTCCGGATGACCTCAGACCAGGCTTGTGTGGGTACCTCTGATGAAACTGACGGAGCAAGCGAGGAGCATTAACGTTATTGACCGGTTCCCATGAGTTGTCCTCCACTGGGTAGCCCTGCCATTTAATCAGATATTGTAACTGATTTCTATACAACCTGGAATCTAAAATCCTTTCCACCACAAATTCTTCCTGACCATCGACTAGCACTGGGTCAGGGCAAGGAGAGGAACGTCCAGGAAACGTATTGGGTGTCGCAGCCTTTAGTAGGGATACATGAAAGACAGGGTGGATTCTCATAGTTCTGGGCAGTTGAAGACGACAAGCAACGGCACTTATAATTTTACTGATTTTATAGGGTCCAATGTACTTATGTCCCAACTTAGACGATGGAATCCTTAACTTAAGATTTCTGGTTGACAGCCAGACCAAGTCTCCTACCTTGAAAGCTGGTGCAGGTTTACGAAATTTATCTGCTGCTTTCTTGTACCTTTCTTGAGCCGATTCCAGATTTTCCTTTAGAAGATCCATATTCTTCTGTAAAGACGTGATTCTTTCAGCTACTGCTGGTAAAGGCGTTTCTATGGGAAATCGTGGTAGAATGTTAGGATGATAACCTAGATTAGAGTAAAAAGGAGACTGTTTAGTGGAGGCACTCTGAGAGTTGTTATACGAGAACTCAGCTAATGGAAGTAGATCCACCCAATCATCCTGTAGGTGGCAGATAAAGCAGCGGAGATACTGCTCCAGGGTTTGATTGGTTCGTTCGGTCTGTCCATTAGTCTGGGGATGAAAAGCAGAAGAAAGGTTTACTTTAATGTCCAATGCTGCACAGAAATTTTGCCAAAACCTAGAAGTGAATTGCACCCCTCGATCCGAAATAACCTCATCCGGTACTCCATGTAAGCGAAACACATCTTTAATCATCAAATCTGATGTCTGTTTTGCAGTGGGTAAGCCGACACAAGGGATAAAATGAGCTGCCTTTGTTAGACGGTCAACCACCACTAGAATGGTGTTCTTCCCCCGAGAGGTTGGTAACTCCACAATGAAGTCCATAGAAATGGATCCCCACGGGCGGGACGGGGTGGGAAGAGGCTGTAACAGACCAGTTGGTGAGGAGCGAGGTGTTTTGCATCTTGCACAGACCTCACATGAAGTGACATAATTCAAAACATCCTTCCTGCAAGTGGGCCACCAAAAGAAACGAGAAAGAAATTCCTGTGTCTTTAGAATTCCTCTATGCCCAGCTATCTTGGAATCGTGAATGAGTTGCAATACTTTTAATCTGACTGTTTCAGGAATATAAAGACGTTGTCCCTGAATCAACACACCATTCTTAAAGACAAGACTTACGTCCCTTGGGGGTTGTGCCAAAAAGGAATCCGCATAGTATGCTTCCTTGATGTCCTTAAGTAGGTCTTGATTATGAATTACTCCTAGGAATCTAGAGTCAGGAAGAATAGTCTTAGGAGGAGTAATTGGACGTGTCTCTGCTGAGTAAATCCTAGAGAGTGCATCAGCCTTTCCATTGCGCGATCCTGGTCTATAAGAGATGATAAAATTAAATTGGTTTAAGAAAAGATTCCAGCGAGCCTGGCGAGGAGTCAGGCACTTAGCCGACCTGATAAACTCAAGGTTACGATGGTCTGTTAGGACGACTATTTGCTGTGCAGCTCCCTGAAGAAGGTGTCTCCATTCTTTGAAGGCGGCAATAATGGCCAACAACTCTCTATTGCCCACATCGTAGTTCCTCTCAGCCGAAGACAACTGCTGGGAAAAGAAGGCACAGGGATGCAAGACATTCTTCTCACCTGTTCTCTGAGAGAGTATAGCTCCAACGGCACAGTCTGAAGCATCCACCTCTATTATGAAGGCAAGCTCGGGGTTGGGATGTACTAGGATAGGTGCAGTGGTAAATTTATCTTTTAGACGGGAAAATGCTTCCTGGGCTTGGGGAGTCCAGGAAAACCTAGACTCTTTCCGGGTAAGTTGAGTGATAGGTGACACTACCTCAGAGAAATTTCTAATGAAACGTCTATAGAAGTTGGCAAACCTGATGAAGCGCTGTACCTCCTTCACATTTCTAGGACTTGGCCAATCCTTGATGGTTTGGGTTTTGCTTCCATCCATACTAATTCCTTGTGTAGACAGTACATACCCCAGAAATTGAATTTCGGTCCTATGGAATTCACACTTTTCAAGTTTGATGTAAAGATGATTTTGTCTTAGACGTTCCAAGACCATTCTCACATGTCCATGATGTTCCTCTGTGGAGTTAGAAAAAATTAGAATATCATCCAAATAAATTACCACGAATGTATCTAGGAGATCCCTGAAGATGTCATTCACCAAGTGTTGGAAAGTGGCTGGGGCGGTACTCAGACCAAAAGGCATAACTAGATATTCAAAGTGTCCATAGCGTGACCTGAATGAAGTCTTCCATTCATCCCCAGGTCTAATACGGACTAAGTTATAGGCCCCACGAAGATCTAGTTTAGAAAAAATTTTGGCATGTCGCACTCTCTCCAATAACTCAGGGATTAAAGGCAATGGATAACGGTTTCTAATAGTAACCTTATTGAGTTCCCTATAGTCTACGCATGGTCTCAGAGATCCATCTTTCTTCTTTACAAAGAAGATGGGTGCACCTGCAGGAGATGAAGAGGGGCGTATGAAGCCCTTGGCTAGATTTTCATCTATGTAATCCTTTAAAGCCTTTAGCTCGGGCCCCGCCAGGGGGTAGATCTTACCAAAAGGTATCTCTGCTCCAGGCAATAATTCAATTGGACAATCATATGGACGGTGAGGAGGAAGCTGGTCAGCGTTCTTCTTGTCACATAAATCCACATAGTCCTGGTATACAGCTGGTAGTTCAGGGACTGACATGATTCCTTTAGGAACAGAGCAAGCTGAAACTTTTGGACTCATCTGTTTCTCTGGAAAGTGTAATTCCTTGGTCTCCCAGTTAATGGTAGGATTCTGAGCCTGCAGCCATGGTAGCCCTAGAATAATGGGAAAGTGGGGAGAAGAGATAAGCATAAAGGACAGTTTCTCTTGATGATCTTTACCCATAAGAACCCTCAAAGGCTCTGTTTCCTGATCCACTGGTCCAGAGGTCAGCAGGGAGCCATCCACAGTTTCCATCTGTACTGGAGTAGCCTTCTTCACTGAAAGTATTCCCTGTTTCAGAGCAAAGGAGACATCCATAAAATTTCCACTTGCCCCTGAGTCGATCATAGCAGAGCTAGACACCCAAGCTGAGTCAACCCAGAGTTTGATGGAAAGAAAGCAATGAGAATTGTTTTTCTTACAACTCAGCTGGGACACCGCTGAGGAAACTTGAAAAATGGCAGCGTTTACACAGTCAACGTCCTCAGAGGTAACGGAGTTTAAATCCGAGAAATCAAGATCTGTTGCTGCAGATCTCTCTGGAGCCTGAGGCTCGGACCTGACAGATCCCCTCTCGCAACACTCACAATGAATGAGTGCTGCAGTAGTCTTACGAGAACGGCTGGGGCAGTTTATAATGAAGTGCCCTGACTTACCACAATAGAAACATAGATTCTCCTTAAAACGATGTTCCTTGCGTGCATCACTAACCCGTCGTTGTAAAGAGTCTACCTGCATGGGTTCAGGTTCAGGTTCCCGTGTAATCCTACTCAAAGGTTCCTTAGCTGGAGAGGAAGGTAGGAAAAGGTTAGTACGATTGCTTTCGAACCATCTCTCTTGCCTGCGTTCAGTCAGACGAGTATCAATACGGATGCAGTAGTTAATAAAGTCACCTAACGCAGTGGGAGGGTCGGCACGAGCAAGTTCATCCTTAATCAGTGGAGATAACCCCTTTCGAAAAATAGATTTTTTGGCAGAACTGTCCCAGGTGGTATCAAGGGCCCATCTCCTGAAATCCAAGGCATATTCAGCTACCGAGTGCTTACCTTGGCGCAAAGCTAACATGGCTGCTTCAGCTGTTGCACCTCGATTGGGGTCATCAAACACCTGCCCCATGGCTGAAATAAAATCATCAAGGTGATTCAAACAATCATCCTCAGTCTCAATCAGAGGGTTTGCCCACATTAAAGCCTTGTTGGTAAGCAACATAATTATAGTAAGCACCTTAGATCGTTCAGTGGGAAATTGTGAAGCATGTGCAGAAAAAAAAAGATTGCATTGATTAATAAATCCCCTGAATTTCTCACGTTCACCGCCAAAACGAAAAGGGGGCAACTTGGGAATCCCAGCACTCGGGGCTACGGCAGGAGCCTGGACTCGCCCCTCTAGAACCTCAATCCTGGCTCGCAAATCCTGGGTAGTCTGTCCAACCACTTGCAAATTGTGATTATTGAGGTCCTGTAGATTTGTAAAACGGGTCTTTATATTCTGCAAATCTGCAAGGATATTATCAGTCACTCCGCAAAGTTCCTTTATGCGGGCCTCCATTTTCCAGATCTTTTAAGACAGGATTACTGGAAGAAGAGGAGAGAAAAAAAAACAATAGTGTTCACCTGTGGCAACACTGCAGAGAGAAAAAAAATTAAGGGAACTGCTCACCTGGAATGGTTGTGAGAAGTCACAACCACTATCATCACAGAAAGTTTCAACCAGACATCTGATATCCAGAGTTACAGCAGACAAAAAAGAGAAAAGAAAGGAAAAAAAAAAAAACAATAGTGTTTACCTGTGGTAACACTGCAAAAAGAAAAAAACTTAAGGGAATTGCTCACCTGGAATGGTTGTGAGAAGTCACAACCACTGTCATCACAGAAAGTACAACCGGACGTCTGATATCCACAGTACAGCAGACACAGCCTTCCAGACCCAGCAGACACTAACGTTTTGGCTTCAGAATCTTGTAATGTATGTAGTACAGTTCATATAGCGTCTTGTGCTTGGGTGCGATGAAAACACAGGAGTCACAGGTTTGATATAGAAAAGTCCTGTATTACTTCATACAAGTTGGCAGAAATAGTCACACAGTTTGCAGACACAGAAACAGGAGACACAGCAGGCCAGAGTAATCCAAGCTCAGCAATCACTCTCCAATACAGATTCAGGATCTTCTTCTCTGTTACCGTAAGTCCATGCAAACGTGGGTCTTTCAAAGAGCAGGGTTCAGAGTCCACAAGTGCTTCAGAGTTCCTCAGTAGGAATAGCTGGAGTACAAGGTCCAAGGCTTACAGGAGTCAAGTCACAGGTTCACTGCAGGCTAGATTCTGAAGCACTGATTGCTCAGCTGTGGCTGCTTAAGAAGCAAAGGAGAGAATCAGGGTGGGAACATGCAAGCTGGAAACTCCATTTTGACTGAGGGCAAGATAGCTGCAGCAAGACAGAAAGTAAAATGGCTGACGAACAAACTGAGTTTCAGGAATATATACATAGAACCTTACAACAGGTGAGAAGAATGTCTTGCATCCCTGTGCCTTCTTTTCCCAGCAGTTGTCTTCGGCTGAGAGGAACTACGATGTGGACAATAGAGAATTGTTGGCCATTATTGCCGCCTTCAAGGAATGGAGACACCTTCTTCAGGGAGCTGCACAGCAAATAGTCGTCCTGACAGACCATCGTAACCTTGAATTTATCAGGTCGGCTAAGTGCCTGACTCCTCGCCAGGCTCGCTGGAATCTTTTCCTAAACCAATTTAATTTTGTCATTTCTTATAGACCAGGATCATGCAATGGAAAGGCTGATGCACTCTCTAGGATTCATTCAGCAGAGACACGTCCACTTACTCCTCCTAAGACTATTCTTCCTGACTCTAGATTCCTGGGAGTGATTCATAATCAAGACCTACTTAAGGACATCAAGGAAGCATACCATGCAGATTCTTTGTTGGCTCAACCCCCAAGGGACGTAAGTCTTGTCTTTAAGAATGGTGTGTGGATTCAGGGACAACGTCTGTATATACCTGAAACAGTCAGATTAAGAGTATTGCAACTCATCCACGATTCCAAGATAGCCGGGCATAGGGGAATTCTAAAGACACAAGAATTTCTTTCTCGTTTCTTTTGGTGGCCCACTTACAGGAAAGATGTCTTAAACTATGTCACTTCATGTGAAGTCTGTGCAAGATGCAAAACACCTCGCTCCTCACCAACTGGTCTGTTGCAACCTCTTCCCACCCCGTCCCGCCCGTGGGGATCCATTTCTATGGACTTCATTGTGGAGTTACCAACCTCTTCAAGGGAAGAACACCATTCTAGTGGTGGTTGATCGTTTAACAAAGGCAGCTCATTTTATCCCTTGTGTCGGCTTACCCACTGCAAAACAGACATCAGACTTGATGATTAAGAATGTGTTTCGCTTACATGGAGTACCGGATGAGGTCATTTCGGATCGAGGGGTGCAATTCACTTCAAGGTTTTGGCAAAATTTCTGTGCAGCATTGGACATTAAGTAAACCTTTCTTCTGCTTTTCATCCCCAGACTAATGGACAGACAGAACGAACCAATCAGACCCTGGAGCAGTATCTCCACTGTTTTATCTGCCACCTACAGGATGATTGGGTGGATCTACTTCCACTGGCTGAGTTCTCTTATAACAACTCTCAGAGCGCCTCCACTAAGCAGTCTCCTTTTTACTCCAATCTAGGTTATCATCCTAACATTCTTCCTCGATTTCCCATAGATACGCCCTTGCCGGCAGTGGCTGAAAGAATCACTTCTTTACAAAAGAATATGGATCTTCTAAAGGAAAATCTAGAATTGGCTCAGGAAAGGTACAAGAAAGCAGCAGATAAATTTCGTAAACCTGCACCAGCTTTCAAGGTAGGAGATTTGGTCTGGCTGTCAACCAGAAATCTTAAATTAAAGATTCCATCGTCTAAATTGGGACATAAGTACATTGGACCTTATAAGATCAATAAGATTATAAGTGCTGTTGCTTGTCGTCTTCAACTGCCCAGAACTATGAGAATCCACCCTGTCTTTCATGTATCCCTACTAAAGGCTGCAACACCCAATACGTTTCCTGGACGTTCTTCTCCTTGCCCTGACCCAGTACTGGTCGATGGTCAGGAAGAATTTATGGTGGAAAGGATTCTAGATTCCAGGTTGTACAGAAATCAGTTGCAATATTTGATTAAATGGCAGGGCTACCCAGTGGAGGACAACTCATGGGAACCAGTCAATAATGTAAATGCTCCTCGCCTGCTCCGCCAGTTTCATCAGAGGTACCCTGACAAGCCTGGTCTGAGGTCATCCGGAGGTTGTCCCTAAGGGGGGAGTAATGTAAGGTTCTTTGTCTCTGTTGACATGTTCCTTGAAACTCAGTTTTCCGTCGGCCATTTTGCTTTCTGTCTTTCTGCAGCTCTTGCCCTCAGTTAATATGGAGTTTCCAGTTTTCATGTTCCCGCCCTGATTCTTCCCTCTTGCTTCTTAAGCAGCCTCAGCTGAACAATCAGTGCTCCTGAATCAAGCCTCAGTCAGTCTGTGACTGACTCCTGAAACCTTGGACTTGTACTCCAGCTATTCCCTACTGAGGAACCTTGGAACACTTTTGGACTCTGGAAACCTGCTGTTTGGTGAATCCATGTTTGCAGAGGAATTACGGTACAGAGAAGAGATCCTGAACCTGCTTTGGAGATTTATTGTAGTGCTTGAAGTTACTCTGGCCTGCTGTGTCTCCTGTCGCTGTTCCTGCAAACTGTGTGAACTTTTCAGCATGCTTGTATGAAGTAATACAAGTCATTTCATTTCAACCTATGTCTCCTGTGTTTAACTCGCACCCAAGCACAAGACGCTATAGGAACTGTACACTATACATGACACATTGGAGACTTATCTAAGATGCTTTGTGTCTGCTGATCAGGATGACTGGGTCTCTTTTTTGCCTTTGGCTGAGTTTGCTCTTAATAATAGGGCTAGCTCTGCCACTTTGATGTCTCCATTTTTCTGTAATTCTGGGTTTCACCCTCGATTTTCTTCAGGACAGACGGAGGCTTCTGTCTGTCCAGGTGTTGACTCTGTTGTGGAGCGTATGCAACAGATTTGGGACCAGGTAGTGGAGAGGTTGTCCCTCTCAGGAGATGGCCCAGCGGTTTGCTAACCGGCATAGGACTGATGGTCCTCGGTTTAAAGTGGGGGACTTGGTCTGGTTGTCCTCAAAAAATATTCCTATGAGAGTGGCATCTCCTAAATTTAAGCCTAGGTTCATTGGACCTTATAAGATCATGGAGATTCTTAATCCTGTTTCTTTTCGTTTGCTTCTTCCAGGGACATTTAAGATCCATAACGTGTTCCACAAGTCCTTGTTGAAGAGGCTTGTTGAGCCAGTGGTTCCTACTGCTTTGCCTCCTGACCCTGTTCTGGTTGAGGGCAATATGGAGTTTGTGGTTGAGAAAATATTGAATTCTCGTTTTTCTAGACGGAAACTCCAGTATTTGGTTAAGTGGAGAGGTTATGGTCAGGAAGACAATTCTTGGGTGTTTGCTTCGGACATCCATGCTAGGAGACTCATCCGTGCGTATCATAGAACTCATCCTGACCGACCTGGTTGCTCAAGTGAGGGTTCGGTGACCCCTCCTCAAGGGGGGGGTACTGTTGTGAATGGACTTGAAATGAGTTCTGAGCAGAGGCTCCCTCTGGTGGTTACAAGCGGTACTGGACTGTCCAGTGAAGATTGTGAGGAGTGGGAATCAGGTGTTACTGACTGGTCTTATATAAGGGAGTCGCCTTCCCATCAGGGTTGCCGGTGATCAATTGTTCTGTCTCAATCCTTGAGTCCTGTTTCCTTTGTAGCCTGCTGTGTCGTGTCTGCATCTCCTGCTAACAGATAAGACATTTTCTTCTTTTTGTTTTTGTGCTTGATTTTTGCATTTTGTCCTGCACTTCTGTGGGGGCCTTCAGGGTCCCCTCCGGGGGCTTTTGCCCTCTCAGTTTGGTTCAGCCACTGATGTTTGTTCTTTTGCTTTTTCCAGTTTTTTCAGTGGCTGCTGTTTTGATTTTGTTACACCAGAGAACTAATTTAGGTGGTAGAGGTCGTGTGATCTCAGGTGATTTTGAAATTAGTAGAGTTGGTGCTTTTCAGGGTTTTTTTGGGATTGCAGTAAGTGCCCTTCCTATCCTTTTCTATTTAGGTAGTTTGGGCCCCAACGTTTGCTCATACTATTTTCTGTCTGTGTCAGTATTTCTTCTTGTCTAACCGCCATTACATGTTTGGGGGCTTTCTATGTTCTTTGGGGATCTGCTCCGGGGCAGATAGCTTTCCTCTTTCTATCTTTAGGTGTAGTTAGTTTCTCAGGCTGTGACGAGGCGTCTAGGTCCAACGTAGGAACGCTCCACGGCTGCCTCTAGTTGTGGCGGTTAGTCAGGGTACTGCAATCTCATAGATTCCAACTGCTCTGGTGTATTTCCTTTTTTACCTGCACTCCTCAGCTACCGAAACATAACACCCTGCATATTTTGCAGCTGTCAAACAGCCATGAAATATGCAGCCACAGGGACTTGTATGTATTTTTTTAGAGCATGCTCAAATTACTCCCTTATCTGAGCATTTTTTTCTCATAAGTAATCATTAACCATTTGTAGAAGCCATCCTCTTTTCTACTTCAGCTTTTTTACAGATGGTGTTATGTTTGCATCAAGAATTTGTTGAGATTTCATTGAATCCATTCTTCCCTCTACCCATGAAATGTTCCCCGTGCCATTGGCTGCAGCACAACTCCAAAGCACGATTGATCCACCCCCATGCTTAACGGTTGGCGTGATGTTCTTTTCCTGAAATTTTGTGCCCTTTTTTCTCCACACATACCTTTTGATCATTATGGCCAGAGTGTTTTTAACCTCATCACCTTGTTTCCAAAATGCATCAGGCTTGTTTAGCTGTTCTTTTGCATACTTCTGCCACTAAATTTTATGATGAGGACGCAGGAGAGGTTTTCTTCTGATGACTCTTCCATGAAAGCCATATTTGTGCAGGTGTCTCTGAATAGTAGAACAATGTACCACAACCACAGAGTCTGCTAAGTCTTTTCTGAAGGTCTTTTGCAGTCAAGTGGCGGTTCTGATTTGTCTAGTGTTTTTAAGTTGCCATCTTCTAATAGCCTTCTCCTGCTTTGTGGTTCTCCACCATTTTAGATTTCAGAGTGCTAGGCAGCTGCTCGGAAGAACCCACGGCATATACATACATACATACATACATACATACATACATACATACATACATACATACATACGGTCAGGTATAAATGTTCTTTTTCAGCAGACACTTTCACACTGTAAGGCAAAGTTCTTGAGTCTGCTCAAAGGACAGAAAAAGCAACACGTACAGAGCATCGGAAAAGCTAAAGTCCATGGAAGTTTTGGGATGTTCGTCGCTTCTGTGACTGGGAACCAACTTGACGTGATATTGTAAGAAAAGCTTACATGTTCTGGAAGTTGGTACATGGGGTGACGGAATGATAAAAGGGAAAGTCTGCACTGTTCTTGAGTTGGTAACTGGGATCCCAGTTTCAGGTAGGGTGGGGGATTAAACACTTCTGTCGGGCATCTCTGCCATGTCCTATGTTGATTGGGCCAACTCTCTACTAAATTTGTTGTTTGTGAGACCGCTCCTTTTGACTAAAGGTCATGTCCAAACTATTGGCTGTGGCTTTAATTTTGGTAAAGTTTTCCAATATTAGCTCCTGTACTCCATGTTCATCCCTGCATTTCCTAAACTGTTGTGACATTAATAAACTGAATTTATCTTAATTAGTCATCCAGACTGGGGCTTGTTTCCTCTGATCGTAGGATTACTAACCTTTTCCATTTTGAAAATGAAAATGCCAAATCTCATCTGTTAAAGATCACCACAGTAAGTCAGCTATATGATGCTATCCTGGGCAGGCATCCCAGTTTTCACAAATTCTAACCACATGCCAAAAAAATAATTTGTCTTAATTGTTCATCTAGGAAAGGGAATAATCTTATTTACATAAAAATGAAGTCTGTATTCTTTCCACTAAATTTAAGAGTTTGAACAATTTCTCTAAAGGTAAAGTAGCCAAAATGTTGCACCAATGATATGTCTGCCCTTGTGTACAACTTATAATTTTTTTTTCTTTTTGCCTGCACCTGAATTCCTCTTAAAATGCTTTTTTTTTTTTTTTGGGGGGGGGGCACTGTTATAGGACAACAATGAAAATCTGTTGAACTCCTTCCATGTTCTTGGCTTGGAGGATAACTGTGTCTGAGCACTTCTGGCCGGCTCGGTCAGCAGCTGTGCCAGTTGTTGCACTCCCACCGATCAGGTATTGATAGCCTATCCGTAGGATAGATCGGCATTAAAGTAGTGGCCAACCAATATTGGGGGTGAATTTTCCAGTGCTAAATTCTATGTCCCCATTTACCAAGGATTTTGCACCAGAATTCTGGTGTAAAAGCTTTTGAAAATCTCCAATATTTAGGCACTTATCATTGATGCAGCTACATTTTTTGTGACTTGACATTTTTTACACCAGTTTCTCCCAGCTTTGCCAAAATAAGTGGGGCAAGCTGTTGTGTACTGTACAATATGCCAGAAATCTTGCGCAGCACACGCCACTTATCAAACGCTCCAGATTCATGGAGAGGCCTGCACCACTTTATGAACCACTTCAGCCCCCACCCTCTACACTGGCATAAACTATGCCGGTCTTGATGAACCGGGCCCAATGTGTTCACCAAAGCTGATATGGTGCTATGGCTGGCATGGACCTTAATTGGTCAGAACCACATGACTGTCTGGGGGCGTCCTGACTCTTACCCTCTCCCATGATGCTGGCAGATATATATTAGAAAATTGTACATCAATGTCCAATTCTTCTGTCTGGAGGAAAGCTGCTGCCAAAAGCATCTGGCAGTGGCTTGCTCAGTCTCCCTAGTACAGAATGCATAAAAGCCTCATTAATCTCATTTGATGGCCAATGCAATTGAGTCGCACGTAGCCAGGGCCTGTGAGGTACTCGGCACCGAGCCCGTTCACTTCAATGGGGATGTCACGGGTAGCGCAGCTCGGTCCGTTGCCCTGGGCGCTCACTAAAAAGGGGTATTTACAGGGGATTATAGGTTTGTAGAAATGTTCATGACGCCACCTGTGGTTCCTGGTCAGGGTGACCAGCGCTGCAGGGTAGATCCTCTGAGGGGTTGTTACTGGGCAGCAAGGTGTTAAGTCTCCCACAGGCAAGACTGATCCCTCAGGGTATATGGCGGTGTAATATAGGGGTGCAGGAGCAATAAGGCAGACACACACAAGAAAGTCTCTTTCTGTACCTTTACTGATGGTGAAGTTGTAGGCACGACCCGGGAAGCTGTCAGGGTGGAGGAAGCACATCCAGTAATCCCACTGAGTAGGTGTAAGGCCTCCTTACTCCTTTAAGTGTGTGAGTTTCTGACTTGCATAAAACAAAGCCTAACTCCGTCTTCTCAGCTACGCCTGGCTGACCTTGTGGTGGAGCCTTCTTGTGGACAGAACTAAGTCTCTATATGGCTGATCAGGCCAGACTCCTGTTTTTCCTGACCCTGGTTACGTATCAGCACTGTTGGGCCCCTGCGACCTGTAGTCCAGCAGGGTCTCCGGTGTCTCCTACCAGTCGTGCAGATGCTGGCAAGCGCGGACCCGGTGTCCGGTGGTGCAGAGTGGAGGTAAGCTATCAATGCTGGTTAACCTCTGTGACTCTCTCTCTTCTTTCTTCCACCTGCCTTTCGTTCTACTCTCACCACTATCATAAGCACAAGCTAGCAGCAGATGTCAGCTTTCTTTATCTTCACAGCTCTCCAAGCGTCGGCACGCTTACTCACTAAAACGCTCACTGAAGGTCTCTCAGTAAACTCAATTTTGACCAGGCTAAATGGCAATCTTTCCCACTACTACTGGACTCCACTCCTAAACTGAGTGTTTGCTGAAGTCTTCAGGCTTTCTCTTTCTGGCTAGTCTTTCCCTCTCAGCTCGTCTGAGGTAACTGCCGTTCTGACTAGAATCTCTCACAGTCTGCTCTAATCTCCTCTGCTGAGGTAAAACTGACACTCTGAGGTAAAACCAACGACTAGCTAACTCTCAGCTAGACTGCCTTCATCTCCCTGCTGTCGTCTCCAAGGGCTCCCTCTGGTGGCACCAGGAAAATGTGGAGTGTTGTGTGCTTATGGGTTGTTGTGGGTTTACCTTTCGTGCATCTTCCAAGGCAACATGTGGCTCCAGTCACAGCTGGGCTACACATCCCCCCTTAGTTAATATCAGCACTCCCGGGCTGAAAAAGAAAACAATTTTTTATAACATGAACAAATAACATAATTATAACTCTTCCCTTGCGGGAGGTAAGGACACTTTGAACGTTTCATAATACAAGTAACATATATACAATTATTTACACAAATCTTATTTACATTTTTACACTTGGATATTGGTTCACTGGCTTAATTTGCTAGGCCTACTCTTGGTACCTAACAGGTAACCTGCCTTTTGTCGTGCGTACTGACCTACGTGGTGTTGCGTCAGGTATAGTAGCATCTGGCCTATCTGTCCTGCGTGCCGGCATACTGTAATACTGCCTTAACCTCTCTAGGGATCTGGCAAGCATACTTGTGGCTGGGCGATGCGGTTCTATTTCGCTAGGGGATTCTTCTGGTAGTTCCACGTCTTGAGGTTCCACTTCTCGAGACTCTACTTCTGGAGATGCTACGGGAGCAGGTTCCTCTTGAACTATTTCTTCTGCTGCGGTTACTGGCTCAACTGGACGTTGAAGCGCTTCTTGTGGTTGGTAAAATTGAAGTACTGGAATAATCACAGCATCCCCGATACAAGGCCAATCTGCAGGAAAATCTCCTAGGTCCGTGTGTATGACTTCACCTGGTTTCTCTTTTTCCATAACAGGTTCTTCTTCGTGAAGTTTTAACATGTCTGGACACAGTTTTAGGTGGTCTCTTGATACAGTGGTGGTCGTCTTTCCTCCATCTTTGCTAATGGTACAGGTTTTCCTATTGTCAAACTTGGAATTTTGCACGACATATGGCTCTTTTTCCCACTGATAGTTTAGTTTGTGCATTCTTCTTCTTTTTCTTTTTAGCACAATCTCTCCAGGTGCAAAAGGTTTAGCTGGCGCACTTTGGTTGTAGTTCTCCTCTTGTTTCTCCCTTACTTTACTGAGACTATCTTCCACGCAGGCTTGTACTCTCCTGTACTGTTCCTGTCGATTCGTGTCCCAATTTTCAGTAGTAACATCAGCTTCTGGTTCTACAACACCAAGTTCCAAATCCATGGGCAGCTTTCCTGGTCTTGCTCGCATAAGGTAGGCTGGAGTGCAATTTGTGGAACTCACAGGTATGTGATTGTACAGATCTACCAGGTGAGGTAGTAGGTCTGGCCACCGATTCCTCTCCTCAAGTGGTACCGTCTTCAGCAGATCAATGACTATGTGATTCATCTTTTCACAGAGACCATTTGTTTGGGGGTGGTACGGTGTGGTTCTTATCTTCTTGCATTCGTACAAATGACAGAACTCTTTAAACAACTCGGCTTCAAAGGCAGGACCCTGATCAGTTAACACTTGCTCTGGATATCCATGGGGTCTGCAGAAATACGCTTGAAACGTCTTTGCTGCTGTTTCAGCTGTCAGATCTTTGACAGGGGCAACCACCAGGAACCTAGAGTAGTGATCCACCATTGTCACGGCATATGAGTATCCTGACCGGCTGGGTGACAACTTGACATGGTCCAAGGCCACGATCTCCAAGGGACGAGTCGTCTTGATGGGTTGCAGGGATGCTTTCTGGCTGCTGTAGTCTTTTCTTCGGAGGCTACAGGACACACAGTTTTTACACCATTTCTCGATGGAACTACGCATTCCCACCCAGTAGAAACGACACTTCAGTAGGGTTTCCAGCTTCTTCCAGCCAAAGTGCCCCGCTCGATCGTGGTAGGCTTCCAACACCATCTGGATGTCCGTTCTGGGGACTACTATCTGCCATACCATCTCATGGGTTCTTGGGTTGACGTACCTTCGGCACAGCTTCTCTCGGTAGATGAACAGCCGGCTTCTCTCATTCTACAGCTGCTTTTCTTGTTGAGACGCATCCTTCTCTAAGGAGGAACCTTCCCGAGTTATCAGCTCCTTGATACGGCTGACAACCGGGTCACTGTCCTGGGTCTCCTTCCAGCTGTGGTGAGGTAAAGGTTTAACGTCTTACCACGCTGCCTCCTGCAGGCTCGTTGCTCGTGGATCATCCCATTTCTGTGGAATGCAGGTAGCTCAATCTCTTCTAGGTCATCCAATTCCTCTTCCGTGTCAGACTCATGCGGCATTCTGGACAAGGCATCAGCGTTGGCATTCTTACGGCCCGCCCTGTACTTGTTTGTTAATTGATAGTTCGATAGCCGAGCCATCCAACGTTGCTCCATGGCTCCCAGCTTAGCTGTTTCAAGATGTGTCAAGGGGTTATTGTCTGTGTAAGCAGTGAACTTGCTGGAGGCTAGGTAATGCTTGAATCTTTCTGTAATGGCCCAGACCAGCTGCTATAGTTCTCTGGGTTCCTCTCGGTCGGCCGGAGCTTCCTGCTAGCATATGCGATGACTTTCTCGAGGCCATTTTGCTTCTGACTGAGGACAGCTCCCAATCCTTCGTTGCTGGCATCAGTGTACAGCAGGAACGGCTGGCTGTAGTCAGGGTAGGCTAAGATCTCATCGCCTGTCAGGATCTCCTTCATTTCCTTGAATGCCTCAGCTTGTTCTTTATCCCAGTGGAATGGAGGATTTCTGCTCTTGAGGGATTGTCCTACCAGGAGGTCCTGCAGAGGCGCTGCTTTCTTAGTGTAGTCCTTTACAAACCTCCGGTAGTAACCTGTCAGTCCCAGGAACTGGCGCACCTCCTTAAGATTCCTTGGTTCTGGCCATTTCTGGATGGCGGTGACCTTCTCGGGTCTGGCGCTACTCCTTCTGAGCTGACAATATGTCCCAAGTACTATACCTTTTGTTTGAGCAGATGGCACTTTGAAGGCTTCAGTTTCATCCCGTACTTGGACAGTGACTCGAATACCTCTGCCAGGTGCTTCAGATGATCCTCATACGTCTTGGAGTACACAATTACGTCGTCCAGGTACAGCAACACGGTTTCAAAGTTGAGATGTCCCAGGCAACTCTCCATCACTCTCTGGAACGTTCCCGGGGCACTGCTGAGTCCAAACGGCATCCTGTCAAACTCAGAGTCCCATCGGGGTGGTGAAAGCCGTCTTCTCCCGATCCTCCTCAGCCACAGCTACTTGCCAGTACCCACTAGTGAGGTCAAGGGTGGAAAAGTAGTTAGCAGTTTTTAAGGCAGCTAAGGATTCCTCAATGTGTGGTAAAGGGTATGCATCTTTATGTGTAATGCGATTCACTTGTCTGTAATCTACACACATTCTCATGCTTCCGTCCTTTTTCCTGACTAGGACTAGAGGTGCTGCCCAGGGACTACAACTATCCCTTATCACCCCTGCTTCCTTCATGTCACGCAACATCTCCTTGGCTTTTTGGTAGTGTGCTGGAGGTATAGGCCTGTACTGCTCTTTAATGGGGGGATGGTTGCCTGTAGGGATATGGTGTTGCACTCCCTTAATTGTCCCAAAGTCAAGTGGGTGTTTGCTAAATACCTGTGTGTACTCCTGTACCACCCGAAGTACTCCCTGTTTCTGGTGGGCCGAAGTGGTGTCTGTCCCGACATGGAGCTGCTGACACCAATCCTCCACCTGGGTTGCTGGGTCATTATCCTCCACTGGTTGGTGGGAGGCTAAGGACTCCGTCGTGAGAATGGAGTTATTATCTACAGTATGTAATTTAGCAACAGTAGCATAACGTGGTAAATTCACTTCATCTTCTCCCCAGTTGAGAAGACGTACTGGTACTCTCCCATTTCGTACTTCCACTACCCCTCTAGCAGTCAAGAGTGTAGGTCTGTGCTCTGAACAATGGGGCTCTACTACTGCTTGGTAGTTCTGTCCTCTCAGACCTATTGCTGCTCTACAGTCATGGACAAAAGTTTTGAGAATGACACAAATATTAATTTTTACAAAGTCTACTGCTTCACTTTTTCTAATGGCAATTTGCATATACTCCAGAATGTTATAAAGAGTGATCAGCTTAACAGCAATTACTTGCAAAGTCAATATTTGGCTAGAAAATGAACTTTATCCCCCAAAACACATTTCAACATCATTGCAGCCCTGCCTTAAAAGGACCAGCTAACCTCTTTTCAGTGATTGCTCCATTAACACAGGTGTGGGTGTTGATGAGGACATGGCTGGAGATCAATCTGTCATGATTAAGTAAGAATGACACCACTGGACACTTTAAAAGGAGGCTGGTGCTTGGCATCATTGTTTCTCTTCTGTTAACCATGGTTATCTCTAAAGAAACACGTGCATTCATCATTGCAATGCACAAAAATGGCCTAACAGGGAAGAGTGTCGCAGCTAGAAAGATTGCACCTCAGTCAACAATCTATCGCATCATCAAGAACTTCAAGGAGAGAGGTTCCATTGTTGCCAAAAAGGCTTCAGGGCGCCCAAGAAAGACCAGCAAGCACCAGGACCGTCTCTTAAAAGTGTTTCAGCTGCGGGATCGGGCTACCAGCAGTGCAGAGCTTGCTCAGGAATGGCAGCAGGCAAGTGAGGGGTGCATCTGCATGCACTGTGAGGCGGAGACTCTTGGAGCAAGGCCTGGTCTCAAGGAGGGCAGCAAAGAAGCCACTTCTCTCCAGGAAAAACATCATAGACAGACTGATATTCTGCAAAAGGTACAGGCAGTGGACTGCTGAGGACTGGGTAAAGTTATTTTCTCTGATGAATCCCCTTTTCGATTGTTTGGGACATCAGGAAAACGCCTCATTCGGAGAAGACAAGGTGAGCGCTACCACCAGTCTTGTCTCATGCCAACTGTTAAGCATCCTGAAACCATTCATGTGTGGGGTTGCTTCTCAGCCAAGGGAATCGGCTCTCACAGTCTTGCCTAAAAACACAGCCATGAATAAAGAATGGTACCAGAATGTCCTCCAAGAGCAACTTCTCCCAACCCTCCAAGAGCAGTTTGGCGATCAACAATGCCTTTTCCAGCATGATGGAGCACCTTGCCATGGGGGGAAAAAGGGCTCTCTACAAAAATACAGCCAGGAACACTCTACAGGATGGCTGCGAGGACACTATGGCTCCATCAAGAGGGACACGTTTGAATTTCTACAGGATGCCAGCTTCAGGACCACGACTCCAGCTGGAAAAATACAGATCTCCAATTACCATCACTGAATCCATGGATACATTTGGGGAAGCCAGGTTGTGACCCTCCAGTCACCTGGCCACGTGCCTCAATCGACTGCTGTCTACCTAAGCTTGTCATTCCCTACTCTTTGTGGGTGCCTGCGAAAAAATGAGGGTGGGGGTAGTCTGCCCTGGAAGTCACGGCAGATCGAATCCTGGCGAGTCAGCAGAAGAGTGAGACTCTGAATTTGCACCATCTTGGGTATTTTGCTGGGACGGTGCTATGTTACACAGGGTGAGGGTAAAATAAGGTGGCAACACATTGCGCCACCAGACACTGAGTATTATTCTGCCCACAGGGAAAGGAAAGCAGGCGTTCAGTGGGATGAGCTTTGGTCCATGCCATCTTGGGTCAGCGGACAAGAGCACCCACTGACCCCTTGTGTCTCTGCAGTTAGCAGTTGCAACGGTACTGAGGTCTCGGAAAGTCAGGATAGGCATACCTATCTCTACTGTGGATGATATTGCTCTGTGAAATGTTTCTACAAGTCCCAGGTCTCTGGGGAAAGGGTGGTAACTCCAACACTTCTGGGAGATGGGGTTTCTGCTCATTATCTCAATTTTCATTGCAGTGTGCTCCTCTGTAACACATGTGCCAAGGGTTGTGCTGTCTACTAGAACTTCTATTGTATGTAGGTGAATCTCCTTTTAGTAGTGGACTAGTTAAGGGTGTGTGTGTGTGTGTGTGTGTGTGTTTTTTTTTTTGTTTTTTTTTTGTTTTTTTCCTTATACAAACTCCATTTTTTTTTTCTTGTTACATTGGTCTATATTATAAAAAATGAGCAGATACTGTGATGTAACTAAATGGTATTGGTGCATATAAATAACAGGGGGGTACTTTTAAAACCGTTTTGATCAAAAAGTGTAAAATCCATGCCAACACGGTCTTTCTCTGCCCCACCTACACTGATGGTGTCTGACACAAGGTGAGGGTGTTTAGGGACACCTTGCCGTGGTGGGATGGCTTTTACGCTTTTTTTTTTTTTAAATCAAGCAAAAAGCTTTCCATGTCCCCTGTTATTTATATGCACCTTTTACTTACTGCAGGGTATTTGCTCACATTTGTATCTATCTTGGATTGTCTGTTAAATGGTCACAGTGTGAACGCGCTTTTCTACGTTACATGACTTGTACTCCGGCTCACTTCTTTGGCTTTATTAACATTTTAAAAGGTAATACAAAGCCATTTCTTTCATAAATATAAAGCTCATGTCAGAAATTAAGTATCCAACTTAACATTTGCGACGATCCTTGCGTCCTGGTCTAAAGATGTCCAAGCCCCTTTGGTGGTCTTCAGCTGACATCTTGTTTGATAAATTCAACAGTTGGATGTTGAGCAAAGTGGAGAGGTTAATGAGCCGCTGCCTGATTTTTGCCCATGGAAGCAAAGGATCTTGCATGTTAAAACATGTTTCCCAATGCAAGATGTGGGGGAAAGAGTAGGTAACCAACACGTGCAGGTATCTACAATGGAAAATCATCTGACCTTAAGACATGCTTGGTAACTATGACTGCTTCTTCTGGAAGTCGCGCCATTAAACCTCCAGGAAGAGTTGGCGAAACTCCCAGGTACTGCCATAACCTCCTGGAAAGCGGCACTTGACCTCTGGATGCTTTTTGCCTTTTGGGCCATGGAAGGGAAAATCCTGATAACTTCTGGAAAAGTTGTCAAACACCACTTGAGGCCTTGCCTATGCTTCAGGTATCAACGCACCTATGCATTTCTATGTATTTCATGGGGGGGGGGAGAATACACTGGCCTTATATCTGTACGGCTGGTAAAGTTGTCCTGTACTCTGCTTACATGACACCATAAACCTTTTTTCTTTGCCTATGACAAGTTGTATTTGTACCCTATCCTTTCTGCATTTTAGTGAACCCATGCTGCTACTTCCCATGCCAGCACCGAGGCGTGTGCGTGACGTATGACCTGGCCCAATATGAATGTGACTGCACTCGGACTGGATATTATGGCAGAAACTGCACAATCCGTAAGTTATGAAGCAAATGTCTTTATCATATCTAACACTTGTTTCCTGTAAAGGAACACAAGCTGCTGAGAAATGCTGCAACTTTTGGATATCGCAGAGTTTAAACAAACTCCAGTACGCGGGTTTATACAGCGTCGCTTCCGTTCCAGATATAACAATGGGGCCCTGCCGGATCTCACAATAACACCCCACAACCATCAGACGCCTTCCCGAGAAATCTGAAAACTTAGTTTTGAGTTTAACTTTCCGACTTAAGTCTTGTGCGTTAGGGGTGACAGTGTTGTATATGTGGAGGGGATCTAGAAATAACTTCTGGCAAAGTGTCATCTAATGCTATGTATGTACTCAAGATCGGACTAACCACTTCTGGCCGAATGAAGAGAACCATAACATTTTAAAATAGATCTTTATTCAAATATGTATAAAGAGTAAAATCCAAAATCTATCATATAACAATGCCCAGTAGGGGGCGCACTAATCTGCCCTATCAATCTATTGTGTAGTGCTATGAATTGCCATATGTAACGGAGAAATATATACCGTATACGATCAGAGTCTAGTGACTTCCAGTGTAACAAGATACTGCTAATCGGACCACCAGTTTAGTAATCTTGTTATTATACTAGAATACCGATACATGTGCTTTCAACATAGGAAGCCTACTCCTATCCTGGAAAATATAAACTGACGACAACCTTGTGGAGGCAATTGCTGGGGACGAACTATATAGTCCCATATATTAAAGTATCAACCTAAGCAAGAAAAACTACTATCAACTGCTGTCACGATTGGACTTGATATATAGTGAAATTAACAGTACACAAGCCACAAGCAACTAGCATGATTAATTAGAATAAATATTATCTGTATGCACGAGTAGAGACAAGATAGTCACATGGCAAATCAATCGTCTCCCCACGACGCACGTTTCTCTCTCCGCTTCTACTGCCCTGTGAATTGCTGTCCCACATCCTCAATTAGTTTGCAGGAATGCTCGGTCAAGTCTCTTTTGTCTATGGAAGTGTTAAGAGTTTCCTTTTGTCTAGATTCCTTGCTCAGCAAGAGACACTGATATCCTTATCCCTTATTCATTAACAGGGTCGATTCTTGTGCATTAATCATGCTCCATTGGCCCCTCTATTGTGGTGATGATTGGGGGGGGTCCTGTCCCTTCATCGTTTGCCCCCCCACCTGTTTAATTTTATAAAGAGTCTTTTCATACTTGCCTTACAGACGATGCCCTACATTGTCAGTGAGGCAGGTGCAACTGTCAGTGGCGTGCATACCCAATTTGTCATCATGTACACACTGTTATCAGATGGCGGGGGCTGGAGCTGCAGGAAAGTCATGGTGCACAGCATTCTATTACACCCTGGGGCCCGGTGAGCAGAAGCACACAAGGCGGATTAGATTGGGTCCAGCCCCCCCTCCTCTGTACTTCTGCTCACTCGGCCCTAGTTAGCAGTAAGGGCAGTAATGCACTGATGGCATCCCGGGGGGGCAGCAGCCTAAGATGGAATTGATCAGTAGGAAATTAATTTCTCTGTTCTCTTCAGGATTTCTGGAGAATTTTTTTTTTTTTTTTTTTTAAATCAGGATTGTGTTCTAGAGACCGCACACCGGCTCGTCGTTTCATAGATCCAAATAAACACTGTTTTTTAAAAATTATTGGCTCCAGTACAGCAACCCAAATATCCAAACAAAGTAATTTGGGCCTTCTTTTGGGGGGGGGTTGCTTATCACTATTCATAATAGTCCCCTTAGGGGACTTCAAGCCGTGATCATCTGACAGCTGGTGCTATATACAGTAATGCCGCAGCATCGCTTTACATAACAAAAACTAATCTCCTTTGCAGCCCAGTCACAGACTGGATTTCAGGGAGCTCCATCATGACATGTAGGGGGACTTCAGCACAGTCCTGGCTGTCATGGCCTCCCATCAGTGACCCACAGGGGCACCAATGGGTGCATGTAATGATGTGTTGGCACATGTATGCTGCTGTGGGTTCACAGAAACATTTGACAGGTTAAGGCCTCTTTCACACTTCAGTCGTGCGACGTCAGTCAAAATCCGTCAAAATGTGAAAAAAACGGATCTGCCATTTTTTTTTGGCGGATCCGTTTTTTTCCCATAGACTTGCATTAGTGACGGATTTTGACGGATGGTCGTCCGTTAGGTCCGTTTTTGGACGGATCCGCCAAAAAATTGGCGTCCGTCATTTTAAAAAAACGTCCAATGCAACGTTTTTTTTGACCGCCAAAATGGCGGACAACGGCGGATCCGCCGCATCCGCCATTTTGTATAATGGCCACCTATGGGCGGCGGATCCGCCAGCTTCCGTTTTTGACGGAATCCGCCGGCGGATCCGTCGCCTCTATTGAAAACCATAGTAAAATGCAGAAAACAGTGTCCGGGGTGTCTCTCTCTCTCTCTCTCTCTCTCTCTCTCTCCTCTCTCTCTCTCTCTCTCTCTCTCCTCTCTCTCTTTTCTCTCTCTCTTTCTTCTCTCTCTCTTTCTCTCTCTCTCTCTCTCTCTCTCTTTCTCTCTCTCTTCTCTTCTTTTTTCTCTCTCTTTTCTCTCTCTCTCTCTCTCTTTCTCTTTCTCTTTCTCTTTCCATTACGAAATTTTCACCATTTCCGGGTGAAATCTTCCTGGCGGATCCGTCAGAAAACTGACCAGTTTTGCATCAGTTTTTTTACTTTTATGACGGATCCGCCATTTTCACGGATAGGCGGACGTCACACAACGGAAGTGTGAAAGAGGCCTAACAATTGCAAGCAGAGCTCCAATTAGAGGCATGTCCTGGCTGTAACACATGGCCATCACCTGCCCAGAACAGGGCTCCATACACATGCTTTAGACTTTCATGTATGGCAGATGTTGTAAAAGGATTGAAAGCAGATTTTTTTTTTTTAATTACTAGTAATTACAGTGTTTGATGTAAGGCTTTATAAACCCAATCCTTACCCTTGGGCCTTCACCAGAGCTAGAAGTTGCTCCACTTGTTACAGCTTACCACAACTCTCGTGTGGGGTGATCACCCCAATCTGTCACCCTTGTATCTGCCCCGCAGCTGAATGTGCAGTTATACCTGTATCCGTCCTGTATGTTAGTGGCAATAACACCATTTTGTTTGGTTTGCAGCTGAATTATTGACAAGAATCCGAGACTTTGTGCGTCCAAGTCCGTCCTTCTACCACTACATCCTCACCCGGTAATAAATGGTTTTGGGATATTATAAATAACACTTTTATCCGAGATACGATTGTGAGACTTGTTCTAACAGGTAAGGGCTCTCTCGTCATTGTAGACCATGAGCGTCCGTGGACATTGTGTATTGCAATCTATTAAAGGGACTCGGTTTGAACAGTCGTTCTGTGCTGACAATATCCCACCGCTCGGTGCTCCACGGCGAGGCCAATCGTCTAATTACACCTTCCCACCTGGGTTTCTCCCTCATCCTCTGTTTTTTTTACACCAGTGCAAAAATGATTTTTCCATCGTCATGTAGGAAGATTTGTAAAGGAAATGTGTAACAAGCTCTAAAATAAAAAAATTATTTTTTTTTCAGTACGATCCAACTTGATACCAAGTCCCCCAACGTATAATTCGGCGTATGGCTACATCAGCTGGGAAGCCTATGCCAATGTTAGCTATTTCACAAGGGTGCTCCCTCCTGTGCCGGACGGCTGCCCGACTCCGATGGGCACCAAAGGTAAGATGCTCAACAGCCTTTCTGTGATGCATGCCTCTTATATCCACAGGGTTAATTCCAAATATTCATCTGTTTGTTTTTCTTGTTTTTTTTGTATTTTCTTGTGCCTTTTTTATAGCTGATTTATACTAAGTCTGCCATAATCTGTCCTCTAGTGTTTGCTCCTCGGCTCCCCTCCGCATTCTCAGACAGGAGAGCGGTTGTAAATGGTCTAAACGTGGAATAGGAATGCGAGAACAGATTGTTAGACTTGCTGTTCAAATCCGCTACTAAAACAGCACGAGCTTGGCAGATAAACCAGCACTTTCAGCATAAAGGTGGCCGAAGAAGACAAAGCAACATATATTACCTACATTTGCTTATTGATCAGGATATATTTTAAATATGGAAATAAAACAGAATTTCCACATTGGTTTGTATGAAGGTGGAAGCCTTCTGCATGACTTCTTTTTTACAATTGTATACTTTCTTGATTTTTATATTGAGTCTTAGACCTCAGAGTCCTGCAGTAAGTAATTTTTGTGCACAGGTCCAGACAGAAGCTTAAGATGACTCCCACTGGTGTTTATACATCCTAGCTGGCTTCTTTCTGTGGGTGCTAATTCTTTGCTCCGTTTGTAGCGCCCAATTCCTCACTGTCCAAGCATGATGCAAGGAGAGAAATATGTAACGTTCGCTGGGAGTGCGGCTTCTTCTCGCCGATTCTATCCAGGTTATCTGATCACTGTTGATCTCGCAGCCCAGGAATCTGCAGATACTCGCCTTTCCCCATGACTCTAAGGTGTGGGAGCTTTGTGTTCCACAAGGAGATGACTTCAGATTTTTTTTATTAGAGTTCTGATGTGCAAATATCTGGAAAATCTATTATTGGGCAGTCAAACGAGTAAAACAAACAAAGACTTTAAGGAATGTTCTGAGAAGGTCAAATGGTCACAGATAAAGCATTGGATGGAAATCATCGGGAACAGTTCTCCGGTGTGCTGCCACAATTGTGCCACGGAAGGGCTTACCAGTCTCTCATTTATGAATCAGAAGGCTCAGGATGAACAATGATATTGAGCTCTTTTAATGTAGAGTATTGGGTTGGAGGAACGATGTCATTCAGGGCTTGTACTCAATGAATTTCTATAGGGTTTCTGTATCTATAGCACCCAAGAATATAGCACAGTCACTAAAGGCCAAATCTAACATTTTAAAGGGAACTTGGTAACAGGATTTGCCCCTTGAGCATTTTTTTCTGCCTTCTAATAACCTTTTTCATCCCTGAATGATCAGCTTTAAACATTGTAGCAATAAGTTTTGATCAATTCCCGGTGTGCAGATACCCGGATAGTCCTAAAGTGCGCTGCCATCATGCCCAGTGGAGCGATCGACATCCAAGTGTCCATGGAGGAGAAGAGCATCACCTCTTCTTCCATGCGCCCACTTGGATGGCAAAGAGGGTGCAGGGGAGAAATGATCGTCTCCTCCTCCCTGGACACTTGGATGTCGATCGCTCCATTGGACGTGATGGCAGCGCACTTTAGGGAGTCGCTGACAGCGGTCCAGGACTAGTCCAGGTTCCTGCACACTGGGATTTAAAATCAGTGGTGATAAAGGGAATAAAACACAGAATTAACAAATATTTGCAATATTAATGTACAGTGCTTTCACAGTATACATTATTGCTGCTGATCTTCTGCTTCAGTCAGATCTGGAGGCCATAGTTAGGCCTCTGGTTGCAAATGCATAACGGGGGCACAATGCCTTTCCCTTTTCTGACTGCTTTTGTGGTTCTGATTTCAATCTGTGGTGCAATAAGGGGTTAAAAAAAGTACTGTCTTGACCAAGTGGGTTTAACTCTGCATTCTTTGTTAGATTATCTTTAAACCAGTTGAAGGATTTAGAATTTTATGTCTTTATCATGTAATCTGATTTGGGCAAGAGACCCTGATTCCAGTAATATCACTGACTGGACTGCTTAATATTCACTTTTTGATTTGAATGCTGATAAAACCAATTCTGAGCACTGCCAGAGCTGCAGCAGCGTATAGCCACTGCCCCTACTTCTGATTGGCGGCTTCCTGCCTATGCAGTGTGCGCAGGAAACTGCCGATCGGTTTTGGGTGCGTGGTTACACAGCCGGACTGTTCGGCACACCACACTTAGTTCTTCAGTGATGAGCTGATATTACAAGAAGCTGCTTAGTCAGTGTTTACCAATTCACTGACACATCACTGGAATCAGGGGCTCTACATCACACTGATGTCAGATTGAATGGCAAAAACGAGACAGATTCCCTTTAAGGAGTCATCAAAAAAAAATAATTTTATTTTTATTTATCATTTATTTCACTGATCTGTGTATTTTCAGAAGTTGTCGGATCTGGTTATGTAATGAGTCATTTCTTAATATTGACCCCCTGGATTCCAATCTGACAATGATGGTTATTCTTTTAGTTGCTTTTTGTTTCGATATCCGTTTTCCTTTCGCAGCCGCATAGAATTGATGCATAAAAGTTTCAGTATGTTGAAACATTAATTTTGCAAATATAAAGATGCAGAATATTTTGCTCCAACGTTCGGATATTTAGTGGAAACTTAACAATTCAAATAAGTAAACCCTGTGTACACTGCTGCGGATTACCGACCGTTACATATAAAGTTGCATATTATAATGCGGTCCATATCTGCAGCCCATAATTCTGATATGAAGAGATTGTCTGCGCTCGCTGTAAAATTATATGGCCACAATCTGTAAGTTTCTTCAGCTTCAAAAAAAATCATGGACGCTTCAAATTTTAGTTCCGGATCATCCAAGCATTTCCGGCCGTTTTTGCTAAATTGCAATTTTATTTGTTCTCCCTATTCCAGCCTCCCTCAATGTCCCTACCTGTAGTGCAACTTGTCTGTACCTGAGCGGTAGGATTGATGCAATCCTCCCATTCTCCTTTTTATTGTTGGGTTCCCTCACGTGGATGCATGGCTTCATGGTATGTCGGCACCTGGCTTTGCTTGCAAGAGAAACTGCCAACGTCGGCACTAAATCGCCATGTGCACAATATTGTTCTAAAAGGGGTATTCTCTTCCATGCATGGGGCTGCTTGACATGGCAGAGAGCGGTGCTTGGCAGCCGTATAGGTGATGAATGGAGCGCAAGGAGACTATAAAAAAAAAAAAAATTGTAGCAAGAAGCCCAGTAAGTGATACATTGCTGGAATTGGGGTCTTCTTAGAGCAGCATAAGTAAATCATCCCCTTCATTAAGTGTCATTTCTTATGTAGTAAATTTATGTTGTGCTTCGTACTTCAGACTTGTAACACTTGCATCTTCCATTCTTTGTGCAGGAAAACTGGAGCTGCCAAACCCCACTCTGCTGGTCGACACGTTCCTGAAAAGACAGAAGTTTATTCCTGACCCACAGAACACAAACTTGATGTTTGCCTTCTTCGCTCAACATTTTACGCACCAGTTTTTCAAGACTTTTGGGAGGATGGGACGAGGCTTCATTAAGGGATTCGGTCATGGGGTAAGTGATGCCTCTAATCTGACGTTCCACGAGCTGTAAAAGGAGGGGAAATTCTTTACAGTAATTAAGTCTTGCCTGCAATTGGCCACCGGACCGAAGTACCCTGTGCGCCCCGGTCCAGTGATGTCCTGTTGCGTCTGACATGCTGCGCTTGGGTTACCATCAGATTAGATGTAGATACCTGGCTCGGAAACAGAGCTGACCGCTTCAGTCCTGCTACCAATTTCATCAAATTTGCCCTATAGGAATCTTATTCTTGTGTTTTCACTCCTGCCATAAAATCCTAGGTTAAAGGTGAGAATTCGACCCGGTCAGTCATTCTCCTTTTATCTCTAATTTGAGCCAAAACGTTCACTGGATTCATGTCTCGTCGTTGCCTAAACTTAGTTCTCAGGAGGTTTTCCAACAGTGGCCATGTCCTGAGTCCTTTACTCCTTTTCCTGACCTTTTATCTATAGAACAATGTGTTTTGTAAAATTGTTCCATCGAGGCATATTGATCAAACTAAATCCTTCCGAATTCTGCCATAACTGGAAACCAACTTTTGGGATTGTCATGAATTTGTTTTGGCCCCTTTCTACGACTTGTCTGACGAGGGACTGTGGCCTCCTTTGAAAAGGGAGTGACTTATTTGGGAAACGGCATGGTTTATCTGCTACATCATGACCCCAAACTGTGGCGCACAACAAAAGCCAATAGGTAATGTAAAATTACTTATCAAAGAGTATGAACCAATTTTATGAAGTTGGCGCCCACTAAACAGTCTTCTTATCACCCATCCCTTCGATAAGTGATAACTGAGTGGGTGTCTGACTCCTGGGACACACACAGATCAGCAAAAAGCAACTATTTTATCACCATTAAATAAAAATGGTAGATTGGATGCCTGACTGTCTCTTCTGGGGAAAAAAAAATACGCACAGCACTTGGCAGCCCCATAGATGATGAATGAAGCCGTATTTGCACATTTCGCAAATCCACTACATTTTAACAAAAATGAAGGTCCCCGTCCTGCCATTCGACGCCAGTCCATAAGACTGCATTATCTAAAATCGCACCTTTTATATAAACTTTACTCAAAGCCTACGGGTCTCCCTTTTGAATTGGAGACCCAGGACTCTATATTAGTAATGGCTGGGTAGTCCTATCAGACTAAGGACCTCAGCTCTTCAGTCTGCACGCTAATCTAGACTCATATTGAAAACTTGCCTTTGCCACTTGAGTCGCGTCTCGTGTTCTCTAGCTGGAAATTGTCTTGTGCAACCAACCAGTTCATTGGCCGTAATGGTGTGAACACAGTTCTAGCGTTATTTGAGATACAAAATTAAAGGTGCTCAAACAGTCCTCTAAACCTGACTATTATGGGGGAAAAAAGCCAAAAAACACACCGGCACAACTTCAGTAATTGCTATAGTTAAGCTCTGTACTGTCCAGCTGTTCAGCAGTGACTATCTGATTATTCAGGAAGAAGAACACAGCTTACAACTGGTATTTCTTATAGCTTAGGATCTTCTCTGTCAGCTTGCAAAATGAAAGTAAAATGTGCTCCAGATACACGACCATTGAACAGGAGCTTACTGATTTATTTTTTTCCCCTCTCTCCTCCTCTTTAGTGCTTTACTGGCAATATATCACTAATAGTGCAGGAGTTTGTCTCCAGAAATAGATAGTAGTTGTTGCAATATATACACATAAAAAAATAAAGGGACCACTAAAATCCCACATCCTACATATCACTGATATATTCCAGTTGCAAATCTTTATTCATTACATAGTGGAATGCGTTGATAACAATAAAACATAAAAATGATCAGTGTAAATCAATATTAATATCCCATGGTGTCTGGATTTGGAATGATACTCAACATCAAAGCAGAAAATCAAATTACAGGCTGATCAACTTCAGTGGAAATGCCTCAAGACAAGGAAATCATGCGCAGTAGTGTGTGTGGCCTCCACCTTCCTACAATGCCTGGGCATGCTCCTGATGAGATGGCAGATGTTCTCCCGAGGGATCTCCTCCCAGACCTGGTTAAAGCATCAGTCAACTTCTGGACAGTCTGTGGTGTAACGTGGCATTAGTGGATGGAATGAGACATGATGTGATCAACTGGATTCAGGTCTGGGAACGGGCAGGCCAGTCCATAGCATCAATGCCTTCATTATGCAGGACTTGCTGACACGCTTCAGCCACATGAGATCTGGCATTGTCATTCATCAAAAGGAACCCAGGGCCCACTGCACCTGAATATGATCTCACAATGGGGTCTGAGGATCTCAACCTGGTAGTTAATGGCAGTCAGGCTGCCTCTGGCGAGCACATGGAGGGCTGTGCAGCCCCTCAAAGAAATGCCACCCCACACCATTACTGACTCACTGCCAAACCGGTCATGCTGGAGGATATTGCAGGCAGCAGATCGCTCTCCATGGTGTCTCCAGACTGTCACGTGCTCAGTGTGAACATGCTCTCTTCCATGAAGAACACAGAGTGCCATTGTCTAATCTTCCAATCGCCTTTTGTTGGGCTGTAAGCATAACACCGGCTTGTGGACATCGAGCCCTCATACCACCCTCATAGTCTTTCTGACTGTTTGATCAGACACATAGATGTTTGTGGCCTGTTGGAGGTCACTTTGTAGGGCTCTGACACTGTTCCTCCTTGCACAAAGGAGGAGATAGCTGTTCTGCTGCTGGGTTGTTGGTCTCCTGGTGACCTGGCCGGTCTCCTGATATCTGCTCAATGCTCTGGACACTGTGCTGACACACACCTACCCTTCTTGTCAAAGCCAGCATTATGTGCCATCCTGGATGAGCTGCACTATCTGAGCAACTTTTGTGGGTTGTTGACACTGCCTCATGCAGGGCCGGCTCCAGGTTTTTATGGGCCCCGGGCGAAAGAGTCTCAGTGGGCCCCCTTAATACAGACCACGATTCATGATGCACAGATACTGCAGAGAAATATGGGTATGGTACAATGCCAAACACTTCTCTTCTTCCATTACATTACTGATACCTATTGTAAATTGTACAATAGCTCAAAAACCTCAAATCCTCACAGCGCACAGTACACTGGACAGTACAGTCCTCCATACAATATTATGGGCACCACATAGTCTCCCCCTCATCACCCATATAATACCCCATGCAGGATGTCACCCCGCCATCCCCCATATAATGCTCCATACAGAATACTGGACCCAATATAATGCTCCATACAGAATACTGGACCACATATAATGCTCCATACAAAATATGGAGCTCTCCTCTACACTGTGCTGCGTTCTGCACTGTTACGGCTCAGGAAAGGGCGCTGTGGAAAGACTCCCCATTATCATCATCATTGCCTGCCCATCATCAACATCATTGACTCCCCTCATCATCATTGCCTGCCCATCATCATTGCCTCCCTATTATCATCATTGCCTCCCCATTAATATCATCATCATCATTGCCTTCCCATTATCATTGCCTCCCCATCATCATCATTGCCTCCCCATTAATATCATCATCATCATCATTGCCTTCCCATTGTCATTGCCTCCCCATCATCATCATTATCATTGCCTTCCCATTATCATTGCCTCCCCATCATCATCATCATTGCCTCCTTACCACCATCACTGCCTGCCTCCCCCCACCACCATCACACATACAGCACCGCAGGCAGCACTCTCTCACAGGCACACACACACACACCCACCTTACCTGTCCGGCGTCCGCGCGCTCTCTGCCACAGCCGGCCGCTGAATGATGACGTCATTCAGCGGCTGCTGTGAGAGAGGAAGCGCAGGCGCCCCCTGGAGCTCGGAGCTGTGGCAGCGGAGGCACGGGGAGAGGTGAGTATTGCGCCGGATGCCGCCGGAGCCCTAAGCAAGGCGGGGGGGGCCCAGTGGCGGCGCTGACACCGCTAACGGGCGCCGGGGTGCCCGACGGCAAGTGGGCCCCCCGCCTGATCAGGGCCCCGGCACTTGCCCGGGTGTGCCGGGTGCTGACGCCGGCCCTGGCCTCATGCTACTATACCTCTGGGGATGAGGGCAATGACAAAAAATGCAAAAGTGAAGAAAACAGCCTAAAAGGATGAGACCCAATAAATATTCCGTGGTCCCCACCTGCAGAGACATTCCTTTTTTTATAGGGGTTGTCTTGCATTTGCACAACAGGATAAATTGATTCACAACTAGCAACAGACAACAGGTAGAAATGATGGGCAATCAGTGTTGCTTAACTGGACAGGTTGATTTCACAGAAGTGTGATTGACTTGGAATATTGCCCATTGTACTCTGCTAAAAAAAATAAAATAAAAGGAACACTACACCACAATGTAATTCCAACACCCCCACTCTAAAACTACTTATCCTTTTAGTCCCATAGTGGTTCTCCATTCTTCACACTTGGCTTTCGAACTGGTTTTGTCATAAGATCAGTTATCTGGGGTCAGTCTCGAAATGAACAAACTCACTTGTGCCACGTTCTATTAAATCATGCAGGTGGTGACTTTTAACATCAATGTGGTTTGGTTCTCACATTGCTCTTCTCGCTAGTTTTGTGCATACTTGGTTATCTTTATAAATCACCGTCGGTTGAGTTGATGGGTTACCAAGATCACTTTACGATTGGTTTAACCAAATGACCTCTTGACTTGCTTTGGCTGCAGACACATACTCTGCTTCTGTAGATAACAAGGCTACAGACACCTGTTTTCGGCTAGATCAAGAAATTGAACTTTCTCCAAGCTTGAACAAATGTCCACATGTCAATTTTACGATCACTTGTCACCAGCCCAGTCTGCATCCACATAGTCTGTGTTTCAGATCTCATTGCAGATATCTGACATTTGGAAGACTCGATCTGAATATAAAAACGCTCAATGGAATTTGTCTTTTTTAGCATGGTTTCTCCACATATATCTGCAGAGTGTTCCCATTGTTGCTGTAATATCCGGTTGAGTCATAGTTGCTTTGAATAGAAGTTGGTCTTATGTATTTCTCATTGGGTAAAATATAATCTTCTCCTTCCAACTTTAAGTAGGATGGTTCCATTGGGGATTTAATGCCTTTTGGCTTCTGATATTCCAAATTGATTCAGAATTGTAGTTGATTTTTGCACTTTTGGCTTAGAAGAAGGTTTCAGTCTTCTCTTTGGACCTGCATTACTATATGCCACATCTCCAGGTCTTTAGTTTCCAAACACTGATTTAGAATGTCATCTTTGCAGTTTGAAATAAAACCTTAGAATCACTGCACACTGTGAGACAGTGAGAGTATGTGTGTTGAATGGGGTGTATATTTCGCCTAGCTACTTTACTGACTGGTATAAGGGAGGTGTGTGGCTTTGTGGACCTAGTGGTAGAGAAAGGTCACTACGCCTTACATTCAGTACATACTTGCAGCTCAGGCCTGAAATCACTCAGGTGTTAATTAGGAGACCAGAAGTGGGTGTGTTGGAACACAGTCAGGGAGCTGGCTTAGTCTGGACACAGGAAGGGGTCCAGGCACAAGAAGCAGTCTCCAGGAGTGGGAGCACGCTTAATCTGGACAAGGGGTCCAGGTACAGAAGGTGTCTCCAGGAGTGTGAGCTATCTCAAGTCTGGACCTTGAAAGTGCCTTCAGACACAAGGAGGAGTATCTGTGAAACTCCATACTGGTAACATATATCATATGTGTTGTTTTGGGCCAGGCTGGTAGAGCCGGGACCCGGATAGACAGGGCAATCTATCTAAGTGTAATTAGTGGCTAGACAAGCCCAGGTCTTCTGTTTATGATTTGTTTTTATCTGTTTGCTGTGGACTTTAATAAAACTGGTTGCGGCCAGTTTTACACCAGAACTGCTGTCTGAATGAACTGTTTTCGTGCCATTCTGTCTACCCAGACAGCGATACTAGAGCTATATCCCCTGAAAAGCTTACAATTGGCGGAGAATGCTGGGGCAGCGCAGTGGCTGATACAGTTGGTGCTGGAGTGTGCATGCAGCACAGTGGCTTAGAGACAGCAATAAAGGTGAAGTCTGTTGAAATAGCAGCAGAGAAAAAAAAAAAAAAGTGTGTCAGCAGAAACGTCTGTTTGGAGCAGTCTTAAAGAGACAGTAGCCCTAATAGACTTTGCAAAGAAAAAAAAAGTGTCTGCACAGCAGAGCTGAATTTTTCTATGGAAAAGACTGTAGAGTGTGTATGTCTTGAGTGAAGACTGCCGTTGTTAAGACAGAGAAGTCTGACAGCATGGATGACAGCATGGAGGCGCTGTTTGAACAAATGGCGCAAGTTAAGATGCAACATAAGACTGCTGTGATTGAGACAGATGAGTCCGGCAGTATGGAGGAGCTCGTTGAGTACCTGGTACAGGCCGAGCAGAGCATGCGGCTGCGGTGCCAGCTACAGCAGCAGGAGACTAACCGGTTGTTGGAGCAGATTGCAGATCTCAGCACCTCGTCCCAGAGTAATGTTGTGAAGGTACCTGCGTTGTCCGCTGTAAAGAAGGCGGTAAGACGGTCCCTGAAAAAGATGACACCTCGTGATGATGTGGAGGTATATCTCACTAGGTTTGAGAGACTGGCAGAGAAGGAGAATCTGCCCCTATCTGAATGGGCCATGATGGTCGCACCCTATCTGATTGGAGAGCCCCAAAGGGCCTATGCTGACCTGAGCGAGCAGGACAGCCAAGACTATGCTAAGCTGAAAGTGGAGATTCTTACCCGGCCGGGTGTTGCGGTGACGGCCCGTGCCAGGGGAGTTCATGACTGGAGATGCAGTTGGGAGTCTGCAGTCAGCAGGCTTGATTGTGGAGTTGAAAGGGTGATAGTGGACCGCTACACCCAAGCATGTCCTCCTAAGGTACAGCCAGAGGTCGGACAAGGAGACCACCAGGACGCCAATCGTCTGGTCAGCCTGATGGAGAAGGCCTTCGCCAGCAAAGACTGTCTCCGTGACCAGCCGTCTGAGAGGTCGTCACTTCAGAGTTCCCGGACGCTGAACTCTCGCGGTAAGAGCGTTCCAGCTGTTGGGGACATGGGGTATGCTGATAAGCGGGTTCAGGCCCGAGGGGACATGTGGGTGGAGAGGTGTGATGGACAGTGTTGGAGATGTCGTGAAATTGCAGCCAACTGTCCAATAGAGGGGGAGCCTATGTATTGTGATGTTGGCAGATCCCTCTCTCCCTGCGCAGAGCCTGTGTGTGTGTCCACCTCAGCCGAAGAGACTGGACCACAGGTGTGCCCGGTGGTTGTAAATGACTGCCCAGCACAGGCCCTCTTGGACTCAGAGAGTCTGGTGACTTCCGTATGTGACAGCCTGATTGATAGGGATTTCATCCCTGATAAGCACCTGAGTATGGTGTGCATCCATGGAGACACCAAAGTCTACTCAGAGACTGCCGTGGACTTGGTTCCCAAACTCGGGGAGGTTTCATATGAAGTGGGGGTAGTGAAGAACCTGGTGCACCCCGTCATATTGGGTAATGACTTTCCCCGATCTAAGGATCTCTGGGGGAAAAATGTTTCTGATGGACAGTGTGATGAAGCTCCTACTGAGGGTGCGCAGTCCCGAGGGGTGGAACACAATGCTAGTGGGACGTTAAACTTATGTGATAATGATGACCATGATAATGATGATGATGATAATGATGATAATGATGATGACCATGATAATGATGCAGGGATAATGATAATGATGATGATCATGATAGTGATGATGATACTGATCATAATCATGATAATGATATTGATAATAATGATGACTGTGATAGTGATGAAATTCCTTTGCAGGTGATGTTGGGAGACGAGGATGGTGGTTCTCGGGAACCGAGTGTCCCTGACTTGCCTGTGTCCTGTGACAGTTTTGAGAGTAAGCAGTGGCGAGACCCCACTCTTAGGACGACACAGGAAAATATGATTGTTCTAAATGAGGTTTCCCAGGAGCCTGGCTCTAAGGAGAGGTTTCCTCATGCTGCCATGGACAATAGCCTATTGTATAGGGACACTGAAGTCCAGGGAGAGGTCGTGAGTCAGCTCCTAGTACCTGAGCTATATGGAAGCATAGTGCTGGGGTTGTCACATAGTCACATACTTGAGGGACCAGATGGTGAAGTTAATGTTGTGGATGACATGTTAACTAAGGTTCCAGATCAGGATGTGAATGAGAATGAATTGTATACTCCTGAAAGTGAGCAGGATGAGAATGAGAATGAATTATATAACCCTGAAAGTGACCCGGATGTGGCTGAGAGAAAGGGGTCAGACAGGGATAGTGGGAGTGATAGTGAATCATCTGATGACAATAAAGCAACCAGTGCAAATGAGGAAGGCATGGTAGCAGAGGAGGGTGAGAGTCCTGAGAAGAAAGCTGATGCTGACCTTATAGCCAGACAGAAGATGGCATCTGAAGTTGTCTTACAGTTGGCCGGTTCCCTGGCGAAGACTAAGGTGAAGGGAGGAGAGCTGAGCTTTAGAGGCAGGACTCTGAAACTGAACACAGCACAAGTGGATGCTGTTGAAGATGAGAAGTTGTCAATGTGTGGTATGGAGCTGCATCGTGCCCGGGACTTTGAGGGAGATGCTGCAGAGGTGGAGAAGGCCATGGAAATGGTGGTCACCAAGCCAGGTGCCTCATCAGAAGCTGAGGTCTCAAGTGAGGCTGTGAGGAACAAGACTGAAGAAGCGGCCGAAGTCGTAAAAGACGTCCAACAGCTACAGAAGATGCGTCTCCATGAGGTCTCCACCAAAGACATGAAGACTGATATTGTTGCATTGCGCGAGCAGCTACAACAGTGTAAACTGGATGTGTTATCTCTTCGCCGGGAACGTGAGCGGTGCCAGCAGTTGCTACAGAGAGTACGAAGTGACAGGGAAAGTGTATACAGTACCTTGCAAGATCAAGAAAAAATGGTTGCACAGGTACCAGAGGAATCAAGTACTTCTCAGAAAAAATTTCAAACTGTGATGAAGGAGCGTGATGAGAACCATGAGCACCTTCTTGAAAAGGACAATGAAGTAAAAGGAAGAATACAGGGAGTCTCTTCGTTGCGAGAGCAAATGCCGCAATTATACGAGGAGGTGAAAGCAGAAAAGATGATGAGCCTTGACTTGTTAGA
Organism: Oophaga sylvatica; assembly: GCA_033576555.1. Taxonomy (NCBI): domain Eukaryota; kingdom Metazoa; phylum Chordata; class Amphibia; order Anura; family Dendrobatidae; genus Oophaga; species Oophaga sylvatica. The sequence goes on from JARQOD010000008.1 coordinate 156,010,378, forward strand.
AGATGTGGATCTCCTGGAGAAAGAAGTAAGAGCTCTGCGTCTTATGCAAAGTGAGCCTTGTACAAGAAGAGGAGCTTAAATTATGTGAAATAGAATTTATGAACCAACTGATATTTAGGAAAGTAGATGTGTTAAAAAAGGTTCAAGGGGAATTAGAGAAAAGTGAAAAACCCCTATACCTTCTGTGACAGCTGGTGACACAGGGTCAGTGCACCAAGGACAGGAGGTACGAGAGATTCTGAGGAAGAATCAGCAGAGGTGTTCTGACGTGCCTGGTCGTACTTCTCTGGTGCGGCACTATACCGAGACTGAGGCTGGCACTAAGGTCAAGCTGAAACTGTGCAGGTCACCTGAGGCCCGCAGAGAGCATAGGCCCGGGAGGGTACAGGGTAGTGCGGATGGCTCAGGTGAAGATATAAATGACAAGGATGAAGCTGATGATGACTATGACTGGTCCGGAGTTCACTGTCTCTTTAGGATTGTTGACCAGCCCTCCGGTCTGGATGACCAGCCCTCCGGTCTGGAGAAGAGGGAGGGGATATGTGAGACAGTGAGAGTATGTGTGTTGAATGGGGTGTATATTTCGCCTAGCTACTTTACTGACTGGTATAAGGGAGGTGTGTGGCTTTGTGGACCTAGTGGTAGAGAAAGGTCACTACGCCTTACATTCAGTACATACTTGCAGCTCAGGCCTGAAATCACTCAGGTGTTAATTAGGAGACCAGAAGTGGGTGTGTTGGAACACAGTCAGGGAGCTGGCTTAGTCTGGACACAGGAAGGGGTCCAGGCACAAGAAGCAGTCTCCAGGAGTGGGAGCACGCTTAATCTGGACAAGGGGTCCAGGTACAGAAGGTGTCTCCAGGAGTGTGAGCTATCTCAAGTCTGGACCTTGAAAGTGCCTTCAGACACAAGGAGGAGTATCTGTGAAACTCCATACTGGTAACATATATCATATGTGTTGTTTTGGGCCAGGCTGGTAGAGCCGGGACCCGGATAGACAGGGCAATCTATCTAAGTGTAATTAGTGGCTAGACAAGCCCAGGTCTTCTGTTTATGATTTGTTTTTATCTGTTTGCTGTGGACTTTAATAAAACTGGTTGCGGCCAGTTTTACACCAGAACTGCTGTCTGAATGAACTGTTTTCGTGCCATTCTGTCTACCCAGACAGCGATCCTAGAGCTATATCCCCTGAAAAGCTTACAACACGTAGAGAAGGTAAGTATGCTTCAAGTGAAAACAATTTTTATTGGCAATGGTGGCGACATTCAAATAAAGACGTTTCGGCCCAAATTGGCCTTTATCATGCAGTCGCCTTATAGGAAGTGGTGCCAAAAAATCATAGATAAAGCCACAGGTATTTCATATATTTTGGTGAGACCAGCACAGCAGGGGTGTCTCCAATTGAGGTTAAATGCAGAGGAAAGTCTCCAGCAATGTTGTGTATCATTGGTGGAGCGCAGACCGTGCTGTGTGAGATATACTCACTATCATTGATGGCACTGGTGGAGTGCAAACCTAGCCAGCGCCTGGACACGGCTTCCTCTGCATTTAACCTCAATTGGAGACACCCCTGCTGTGCTGGTCTCACCAAAATATATGAAATACCTGTGGCTTTATCTATGATTTTTTGGCACCACTTCCTATAAGGCGACTGCATGATAAAGGCCAGATTGGGCCGAAACGTCTTTATTTGAATGTCGCCACCATTGCCAATAAAAATTGTTTTCACTTGAAGCATACTTACCTTCTCTACGTGTGCAGAGAATCTAAGGTTTTATGTTGATTGGACCACATGGTCCTTTTCTCTAGCACCGGACACTTCAACTCTTCTTGTCGAGTGCTAACCATTGACATTTTATATCTTTGCAGTTTGGTTCCTCTTGATGAACCATAATCGTATATTCTTATATTTGGATGATACATCCGCTTTCTATCTGTACATGTAGTGTATAAACACTATCTGTTGATTATTTTTTATTTTTTTTAACTCCTTCCAATAAAACTTTGTTCATTTGGTGTTCCACGCTCTTGCTGATTGCAAACTACAAGTATTCTCTCGCTGGTCTTAAGCAAAGGAGATTCTCTTCACCCTCTTGCATGACTCAACCTAAGGGTTACATGAAAGTTCTCTTCAATGTTGCCCTTTACAAAGGCAGTTTTATGTTCGAATGTCTGACAAACCTCTTTTGTACAGAAGCTATAGCCATTAGAGTCCTAAATGTGATCTGCTTGGCACCTGGAGAAAATGTGGCCTCATAATCTTCAACATTGTTTCTGAGAATATCCTTTTGCATCTAATCTTGCTTTAAAGGGAATCTGTCACCCCATTTTAGACATATCCGCTAAAGATATGACTGAATAGTGCGTCCCGTAAGCAAGCTATCGGTATGTAGCTTATATCCTGATACCCCCATTTTGATAGCAAAATACCTTAGTAAAGTTGGGATTATTTTCTATAAATCAGGGCGGTCCGGTCCGGAGGGCGGCGTTTTCTCTGTCCCCCCCCCCCCCCCGCTCCTTGGCATCACTTGCGTATGGCCGTCTGTGAATCCCACAGACGGCGTTCGGCTTCCCACGATTGCGCATTTCAAATTCAGCCCCGCACATGCACAGTGTGCTTTGCCAACAGTGGGCAAAGCATAAAATCATTACAGCGTATGCGCTACTCTTTCCTTGCCCCGGAAATGACTGCTTGCCTTGGACGACTTCCGGGGCAAGGAAAGAGTAGCGCATGCGCTGTAATAATTTTATGCTTTGCCCACTGTTGGGCAAAGCACACTGCGCATGCGCAGGGTTGAATTTGAAATGCGCAATCGCAGGAAGCCGAACGCCATCTGTGGGATTCACAGACGGCCATACGCAAGTGATGCCGAGAATATGGGGGGTGAGGACAGAGAAAATGCCGCCCTCTGGACCGGAACGCCCTGATTTACAGAAAATAATCCCAACTTTACTAAGGTATTTTGCTATCAAAACGGGGGTATCAGGATATAAGCTACATACCGATAGCTTGCTTATTGGACGCACTATTCAGTCATATCTTTAGCTGATATGGCTAAAATGGGGTGACAGATTCCCTTTAAATCTTGCCTTCAGAGTCATACTTTGTCTTAAAACCCCATTAGCAGCATTAAGCCACTTCAGTTTTTCATGGACAGGTATTTGTCGAATCTCATGCCATGACTGCGCCTCTGGTTCGGGTAGTGTTTTGACAAAGTGGGGTAGACACGTAGCTGGTATAAACTTGATTGGATTTTCACAATCTGACTTCAGGTTCACTTTTTTTTGTGTTGCTTTTTTCACTGGTCAGAGAACGTTACGAAACCTCTACTCTTCTTTGAGACTGAGATTACTTCAGCTGGACTAATTGAATGATGTCAAACTTGAGCTACACAAAGTTCTCATCAATCATTACATCTCTGCTTATTGTGACCATATGCATTTCTGGATTTCAGTGTAGCCCACCAGGATACCTTTTACATGAGATTCTCACTTTGTACATATTCCCTAAGGAAAAACTACCAATACTTTACTTCCGAATATTCTTATGTGTTGTGTTTCAGGCGTCTTGCTGTTTCATTTCTCAAATGGCGTTTTCTCAGTAGCTTTGCCTGGCACTCTGTTTTGAAGATGGCACGCTGTCATGATGGCTTTGCCCCAATAGGTTGGGAAATCTGAATCAAATGGCACACTTTCACAAAGTGTCAGGTTCCTTTCCACTATACCATTTTCTTCTTGGTTGTATTGTACAGTGGTCTGAAGCACTTTTGCCATTTTGTCCTTTTAAATTGCTTTGTCATTACTTGTATATTCAGTTTCATTATCTACATTCAGAATTTTTACCATTCTCCCAAATTTGTTATATACTCCAGTGAGATATTTAATTTTTGTTCTGGGCTTGATCCAGGTAAATATACGCTTCTGATGAAGATTCCAGGATATCGGAAGGTTCATGAACAGTTTTATTTCTACAGGTTTTTAAAGTCAATGTGTTTTGAAGTCCCACAGGACCTCTTCTCAGGACAGAACCTAATGCTAGAATTAGGTTTTATCCTGTGTGACCTGTATAAATAAAACTTTAAGGAACTTCCTGGTACAAATCATCTTTGATTGTTTTTCCTTTTGAATTCATATACTGACCATTATCCAAGATCACTTTCTCTGACTTATGACAAACTTCTTCACTAACTTTAAGCTGAGTCATGACTTGTTTGCAGCGTCGGACTGGAGTACCTTGGGCCCACCAGAGAAAAATTATTCTTGGGGCCCACCATCATACTTCCCAACCTTTAAAGAAGGGAAAGCGGGACAAAGGCTGTGGCACGCTGTGCCTGCTGCAGCAAATTTTAGGCCATGCCACGTTGCACCACAGACTGTCCAGGAGTTGTTGGATGCTTTAGTCCAGGTGTGGGAGGAGATCCCTCAGGAGACCATCCGTCGTGCTCATCAGGAGCATGCCCAGAAGTTGTAGGGAGGTCATACAGCATACTTCCCAACTTTTGAAGATAGGAAAGAGGATTAAAGGCTGCGCGCGTGTTCGCGCGCCGCAAATTTTAGGCCACGCCCCGACCACACCCATTTCACAACTAATCACACCCATATCCTCTCCCCAAGCATACCCATTTAGCACTGCTGATCACACTGACTGGTAATGAGGGCACAGTGGCTGGCATTATGGGCACAGTGGTTGGTACTGAGGAAAAGAGAGAGCAGCGAGAGAGAAAGAAAGGAGAGAGAGAGAAAGAACAAACAGAGAAAGAAAGAGAGGAAAGAAAGAGAGAGAAAGAAAAAACAGAGAGAAAAAAGAACAGAGAGCGAGAAAGACTAGAGAGAGAGCCAGAGGCGTAGCTAGGGTTTTGGTTTAGTGGGGGCGAAACTTCTGAGTGGGCCCCTAACCAGAGAACCTCAGCAAATGACCGCGCTGTTGCCAAAAATAATCTATATATAAAAATACCAATATTGATATCACTGCCATATGGTCTGTGGTAAATAATACCAGTCCTACAGAACATATAATAGATTACAGCACAGATACAGATAATGACTTACCGCAGATGTTCTTTCTAATGGAATTGTTCACTTTTCATGTCTTTTCCATCTGGCCCAGACCGACATGACGACTTCTCCAGCCAGGACTCGACTGCAGAGATTACAACAAAGACACATTTCACTTCTCATATTTTTAGCACTGTCACGGTCACCAATTGGACTATTCTCAACCTGCACAAACTCCTCATCCTGCTGATACCCCAATACTGAGCCGCTGCTGCCATATGTGTCCCTATATTCTGCACCTGATACCCCAATACTGAGCCGCTGCTGCCGTATGTGTCCCTATTACTGCACCTGATACCCCAATACTGAGCTGCTGCTGCCGTATGTGTCCCTATTACTGCACCTGCTGTGTGGTTCTGTGTGACCCCTAAATTCTAAAGCAACCCTCTAGAATATAGTAATGCCGGGTGCAAGTGCCCTAGAAAACAGTGCCCACATTTTGTCCCCTAGACTGTAATAATGCCCTGTGTGCCCCTTTGACAGTCACAGTAACCCAAGTTCCCCTATAACAATAAGTGTCCACTTTACATTTAATAATGTCCCAAGTCTCCCCCTGTACATCTCCCCTATACAAAGAATAATGCCCCTTACTGGATATATACTGACCCCTTAATGTCCCCAAACTATTTTAATGGGTCCAACACTGTATGATGGCCCCTAGATAGCATCCATACAGCATAATACACCAGATAGTCCTCAATATAGTATAATGCACCCCCATAGGCCGCCTCTATATTATAATATACCCCCATAGGCAGAGTCTATAATATAATGCACCACCATAGGCAGCCGCTATATTATAATGCACCCCCATAGGCAGCCTCTGTAGTATAATGCATCCCCATAGGGAGTCTCTGTAGTATAATGCACTCCCCATAGGGAGTCTCTGTAGTATAATGCACCCCATATGGAGCCTCTGTAGTATAATGCAGCCCCATATACAGCCTCTGTAGTATAATGCAGCCCCATATACAGCCTCTGTAGTATAATGCACTCCATATACAGCCTCTGTACTATAATGCACCCCATATAGAGCCTCTGTAGTATAATGCACCCCCCATACACCTCTTAGTATAAGCACTCCAGGAGTCTTGTACTATAATGCACCCCCCATATAGAGCCTCTGTAGTATAATGCACTCCCCATAGGGAGTCTCTGTAGTATAATGCACTCCCCATAGGGAGTCTCTGTAGTATAATGCACCCCCATATGGAGCCTGTGATGAAGCGGTGCACACACACGACGGCTGCTGCCGTCCGACCCGGTAAACTGCAGGGATTTATAATTATCCCACTTCCACTTAGGAACTTGCAGCTCTCTGGCGCCCCCCTTACCCTCAGGTCAGTCAGGGAACTGCACCTAGGATAATCAGTCGCCAGACGGGTCACTTGGATGGGTGCTGGCTATTGGGCACGCTGCAGTGAGGGAATTATAATTACTCCGAGCCGCAGCCGGGTAATTCACTTATAATACCCGCTCCATCACTGCCAACGCCACCCCATATATCAACACTTAACACCCCCTTCTTTTAAGCTGCCACCAGCTACGGTTTTTCTTACTGAACAATTTATCAAGAGGGTCCGTAGCAACCCCAAAACAGTAGCGTAGTGCTTCAGGCACGTGCAAATTCGTTTATAGAGCAGGAGAAACAAACTAATAAATTTATAGGTTTATTCCTTAAAAAAAAGGCAGTGCTTATACAATATAAAAAAAGATGGAACAAACTGAGGCAATATAGTTATGTACAAATGCAGTTATAAAATAAACGGGATTAAGAATGAAAGACTCACATGATAGTTAGATCATTTACAGGCAAGCCAGGCTGGGGGGGAGGAGCCACACGTCATAGTTCATTTGCAGATCTCTTAGTCAGGACATCACAGCAAGGACTGAGAAAGGGGGGCTCACTGCCAGACTTATACCTGGGGCTGCTGACCTCACGAAAAGGGGAGGGTTTTTCTGGCCACCTCCCAGGGACAGAAGTGTATGATTTGAGCTCTGAAAGTCATAAGGACCATAACTCGTCCTGTGAGCCTAGCAGAATAACGGCAGACCTATCAATGATCTTACTTTAAAATGACAGTTCAAATGAGTCCAAACTTGGCTGAGCTAGTCCATGGGGAATCCGAGAATTCCATTTCTCGGGTTCTGTTGGAGTTACAGGTTCACCAGTACCACGGGAACGATGCCTGTAAGGCGCATGTTTCACAACAGTACTTTCGTGTTTCTAGCGAACGCTCCCACCGTGTGATAACCAAAACAGAATGAATTCTCCAAAATGGCTGCTATAGAAGGAGAGCACATGTGAAGACAATGGCGACCCCCTACGGTGAGGCGGGAAAACTCTAGCACTGGCAGCTCACATTACACTGCCTGAGTGCAGGCTTGGAGGGGTTGATGGGAAGCATGAGAGAGGGAGGGGGGAAACTTGGCTCCGTGGGCTGTCAGTACAAAACAGGATGAGGACTGTAGTTCTAGCAACAGCACAAGACATGGAGCTCCAGTATCATCACACCTCCCCCCTTTAGAGGGCGCTACGGAGGCATGACCTGTCGGTAATCCGATATGCGCACCTCAGCGGGTTCGCCACGTCGTGATAACCCATCAGCATTCCCATGTTCGCTGCCTTTCTTGTGTTGTACGGCAAAATCATACTGCTGTAGGGCAAGGCTCCAGCGTAGCAACCTACCATTGGTTCCGGACACTGTGTGCAGCCAGCTCAGAGGGTTGTGGTCGGTGACCACCTTGAAGGTGCGCCCGTACAGGTAGGGCTGCAAACGTTGCAGTGCCCAGACCATGGCCAGGCACTCCTTCTCGATGGTGGAGTATGCCACTTCCCTTGGCAGAAGTTTCCGGCTCAGGTACAACACGGGGTGCTCCTGGTTCCCCGAATCAACCTGGCTGAGTACAGCACCGAGGCCAAATTCGCTGGCGTCAGTCTGTACCAGGAAGGGCCGACTGCTGTCGACGGCTCTCAACACCGGAGAGCTGCACAGGGCTGTTTTCAAAGCTCGGAATGCCACCTCACAGCCATCTGTCCAGCTGACTGTTTGGGGTAGACCGCCCTTGGTGAGGTCCGTCAAGGGTTTTGCAATGGCGCTATAGTTCGGTACGAAACGCCTATAGTACCCTGCAGTGCCCAGGAAGGACTTCACCTGCTTTTGGTCCTGGGGGTGGGCCAGGACACGATCGCGTCCACTTTCTCGGGCTCTGGACTCATGGAACCCCCGCCTACCCGGTGCCCCAGGTAGTGGACCTCCCTCATGCCCATCTGGCATTTTCCCGGTTTGATGGTCAGACCTGCCTGGTGAATACGCTTGAGCACCTCCTGGAGATGCTGAAGGTGTTCCTCCCAGGTGGAACTGAAGACGGCAATGTCGTCCAGGTACGCCACAGCGTACTCCTCCAGTCCCTGAAGCAGGTGGTTGACCATCCGCTGGAAAGTGGCAGGGGCATTCTTCATGCCGAAAGGCATGACCGTGGACTCGTACAGTCCAAAAGGGGTGATAAAGGCGGATTTCTCCTGCGCCTCAGGGCTCAGGGGAATCTGCCAGTATCCCCGGCTTAAATCCATGATGGATATGTACTTGGCATTCGCCAACCGCTCCAGCAGATCCTCGATGCGTGGCTGTAATGTATGTAGTACAGTTCATATAGCGTCTTGTGCTTGGGTGCGATGAACATACATGAGACACAGGTTTGATATAGAAAAGTCCTGTATTACTTCATACAAGTTGGCAGAAATAGTCACACAGTTTGCAGACACAGAAGCAGGAGACACAGCAGGCCAGAGTAAACTAAGCTCAGCAAATCACTCTCCAACACAGATTCAGGATCTTCTTCTCTGTTACCGTAAGTCCATGCAAACGTGGGTCTTTCAAAGAGCAGGGTTCAGAGTCCACAAGTGCTTCAGAGTTCCTCAGTAGGAATAGCTGGAGTACAAGGTCCAAGGCTTACAGGAGTCAAGTCACAGGTTCACTGCAGGCTAGATTCTGAAGCACTGATTGCTCAGCTGTGGCTGCTTAAGAAGCAAAGGAGAGAATCAGGGCGGGAACATGCAAGCTGGAAACTCCATTTTGACTGAGGGCAAGATAGCTACAGAAAGACAGAAAGTAAAATGGCTGACGAACAAACTGAGTTTCAGGAATATATACATAGAACCTTACATTACTCCCCCCTTAAGGACAACCTCCGGATGACCTCAGACCAGGCTTGTGTGGGTACCTCTGATGAAACTGACGGAGCAAGCGAGGAGCACTAACGTTATTGACTGGTTCCCATGAGTTGTCTTCCACTGGGTAGCCCTGCCATTTAATCAGATATTGTAACTGATTTCTATACAACCTGGAATCTAAAATCCTTTCCACCACAAATTCTTCCTGACCATCGACTAGCACTGGGTCAGGGCAAGGAGAAGAACGTCCAGGAAACGTATTGGGTGTTGCAGCCTTTAGTAGGGATACATGAAAGACAGGGTGGATTCTCATAGTTCTGGGCAGTTGAAGACGACAAGCAACGGCACTTATAATTTTACTGATTTTATAGGGTCCAATGTACTTATGTCCCAACTTAGACGATGGAATCCTTAACTTAAGATTTCTGGTTGACAGCCAGACCAAGTCTCCTACCTTGAAAGCTGGTGCAGGTTTACGAAATTTATCTGCTGCTTTCTTGTACCTTTCTTGAGCCGATTCCAGATTTTCCTTTAGAAGATCCATATTCTTCTGTAAAGACGTGATTCTTTCAGCCACTGCTGGTAAAGGCGTTTCTATGGGAAATCGTGGTAGAATGTTAGGATGATAACCTAGATTAGAGTAAAAAGGAGACTGTTTAGTGGAGGCACTCTGAGAGTTGTTATACGAGAACTCAGCTAATGGAAGTAGATCCACCCAATCATCCTGTAGGTGGCAGATAAAGCAGCGGAGATACTGCTCCAGGGTTTGATTGGTTCGTTCGGTCTGTCCATTAGTCTGGGGATGAAAAGCAGAAGAAAGGTTTACTTTAATGTCCAATGCTGCACTGAAATTTTGCCAAAACCTAGAAGTGAATTGCACCCCTCGATCCGAAATAACCTCATCCGGTACTCCATGTAAGCGAAACACATCTTTAATCATCAAATCTGATGTCTGTTTTGCAGTGGGTAAGCCGACACAAGGGATAAAATGAGCTGCCTTTGTTAGACGGTCAACCACCACTAAAATGGTGTTCTTTCCCTGAGAGGTTGGTAACTCCACAATGAAGTCCATAGAAATGGATCCCCACGGGCGGGACGGGGTGGGAAGAGGCTGTAACAGACCAGTTGGTGAGGAGCGAGGTGTTTTGCATCTTGCACAGAACTCACATGAAGTGACATAATTCAAAACATCCTTCCTGCAAGTGGGCCACCAAAAGAAACGAGAAAGAAATTCCTGTGTCTTTAGAATTCCTCTATGCCCAGCTATCTTGGAATCGTGAATGAGTTGCAATACTCTCAATCTGACGTTTCAGGAATATACAGGCGTTGTCCCTGAATCCACACACCATTCTTAAAGACAAGACTTACGTCCCTTGGGGGTTGTGCCAAAAAGGAATCCGCATGGTATGCTATCTTGATGTCCTTAAGTAGGTCTTGATTATGAATTACTCCTAGGAATCTAGAGTCAGGAAGAATAGTCTTAGGAGGAGTAATTGGACGTGTCTCTGCTGAGTAAATCCTAGAGAGTGCATCAGCCTTTCCATTGCGCGATCCTGGTCTATAAGAAATGATAAAATTAAATTGGTTTAAGAAAAGATTCCAGCGAGCCTGGCGAGGAGTCAGACACTTAGCCGACCTGATAAACTCAAGGTTACGATGGTCTGTCAGGACGACTATTTGCTGTGCAGCTCCCTGAAGAAGGTGTCTCCATTCTTTGAAGGCAGCAATAATGGCCAACAACTCTCTATTGCCCACATCGTAGTTCCTCTCAGCCGAAGACAACTGCTGGGAAAAGAAGGCACAGGGATGCAAGACATTCTTCTCACCTGTTCTCTGAGAGAGTATAGCTCCAACGGCACAGTCTGAAGCATCCACCTCTATTATGAAGGCAAGCTCGGGGTTGGGATGTACTAGGATAGGTGCAGTGGTAAATTTATCTTTTAGACGGGAAAATGCTTCCTGGGCTTGGGGAGTCCAGGAGAACCTAGACTCTTTCCGGGTAAGTTGAGTGATAGGTGACACTACCTCAGAGAAATTTCTAATGAAACGTCTATAGAAGTTGGGAAACCCGATGAAGCGCTGTACCTCCTTCACATTTCTAGGACTTGGCCAATCCTTGATGGCTTGGGTTTTGCTTCCATCCATACTAATTCCTTGTGTAGACAGTACATACCCCAGAAATTGAATTTCGGTCCTATGGAATTCACACTTTTCAAGTTTGATGTAAAGATGATTTTGTCTTAGACGTTCCAAGACCATTCTCACATGTCCATGATGTTCCTCTGTGGAGTTAGAAAAAATTAGAATATCATCCAAATAAATTACCATGAATGTATCTAGGAGATCCCTGAAGATGTCATTCACCAAGTGTTGGAAAGTGGCTGGGCGGTACTCAGACCAAAAGGCATAACTAAATATTCAAAGTGTCCATAGCGTGACCGGAATGCAGTCTTCCATTCATCCCCAGGTCTAATACGGACTAAGTTATAGGCCCCACGAAGATCTAGTTTAGAAAAAATTTTGGCATGTCGCACTCTCTCCAATAACTCAGGGATTAAAGGCAATGGATAACGGTTTCTAATAGTAACCTTATTGAGTTCCCTATAGTCTACGCATGGTCTCAGAGATCCATCTTTCTTCTTTACAAAGAAGATGGGTGCACCTGCAGGAGATGAAGAGGGGCGTATGAAGCCCTTGGCTAGATTTTCGTCTATGTAATCCTTTAAAGCCTTTAGCTCGGGCCCCGCCAGGGGGTAGATCTTACCAAAAGGTATCTCTGCTCCAGGCAATAATTCAATTGGACAATCATATGGACGGTGAGGAGGAAGCTGGTCAGCGTTCTTCTTGTCACATAAATCCACATAGTCCTGGTATACAGCTGGTAGTTCAGGGACTGACATGATTCCTTTAGGAACAGAGCAAGCTGAAACTTTTGGACTCATCTGTTTCTCTGGAAAGTGTAATTCCTTGGTCTCCCAGTTAATGGTAGGATTCTGAGCCTGCAGCCATGGTAGCCCTAGAATAATGGGAAAGTGGGGAGAAGAGATAAGCATAAAGGATAGTTTCTCTTGATGATCTTTACCCATAAGAACCTTCAAAGGCTCTGTTTCCTGATCCACTGGTCCAGAGGTCAGCAGGGAGCCATCCACAGTTTCCATCTGTACTGGAGTAGCCTTCTTCACTGAACGTATTCCCTGTTTCAGAGCAAAGGAGACATCCATAAAATTTCCACTTGCCCCTGAGTCGATCATAGCAGAGCTAGACACCCAAGCTGAGTCAACCCAGAGTTTGATGGAAAGAAAGCAATGAGAATTGTTTTTCTTACAACTCAGCTGGGACACCGCTGAGGAAACTTGAAAAATGGCAGCGTTTACACAGTCAACGTCCTCAGAGGTAACGGAGTTTAAGTCCGAGAAATCAAGATCTGTTGCTGCAGATCTCTCTGGAGCCTGAGGCTCGGACCTGACAGATCCCCTCTCGCAACACTCACAATGAATGAGTGCTGCAGTAGTCTTATGAGAACGGCTGGGGCAGTTTATAATGAAGTGCCCTGACTTACCACAATAGAAACATAGATTCTCCTTAAAACGATGTTCCTTGCGTGCATCACTAACCCGTCGTTGTAAAGAGTCTACCTGCATGGGTTCAGGTTCAGGTTCCCGTGTAATCCTACTCAAAGGTTCCTTAGCTGGAGAGGAAGGTAGGAAAAGGTTAGTACGATTGCTTTCGAACCATCTCTCTTGCCTGCGTTCAGTCAGACGAGTATCAATACGGATGCAGTAGTTAATAAAGTCACCTAACGCAGTGGGAGGGTCAGCACGAGCAAGTTCATCCTTAATCAGTGGAGATAACCCCTTTCGAAAAATAGATTTTTTGGCGGAACTGTCCCAGGTGGTATCAAGGGCCCATCTCCTGAAATCCAAGGCATATTCAGCTACCGAGTGCTTACCTTGGCGCAAAGCTAACATGGCTGCTTCAGCTGTTGCACCTCGATTGGGGTCATCAAACACCTGCCCCATGGCTGAAATAAAATCATCAAGGTGATTCAAACAATCATCCTCAGTCTCAATCAGAGGGTTTGCCCACATCAAAGCCTTGTTGGTAAGCAACATAATTATAGTAAGCACCTTAGATCGTTCAGTGGGAAATTGTGAAGCATGTGAAGAAAAAAAAAGATTGCATTGATTAATAAATCCCCTGAATTTCTCACGTTCACCGCCAAAACGAAAAGGGGGCAACTTGGGAATCCCAGCACTCGGGGCTATGGCAGGAGCCTGGACTCGCCCCTCTAGAACCTCAATCCTGGCTCGCAAATCCTGGGTAGTCTGTCCAACCACTTGCAAATTGTGATTATTGAGGTCCTGTAGATTTGTAAAACGGGTCTTTATATTCTGCAAATCTGCAAGGATATTATCAGTCACTCCGCAAAGTTCCTTTATGCGGGCCCCATTTTCCAGATCTTTTAAGACAGGATTACTGGAAGAAGGAGGAGAAAAAAAAAAAAACAATAGTGTTCACCTGTGGCAACACTGCAGAGAGAAAAAAAAAAATTAAGGGAACTGCTCACCTGGAATGGTTGTGAGAAGTCACAACCACTATCATCACAGAAAGTTTCAACCAGACATCTGATATCCAGAGTTACAGCAGACAAAAAAGAGAAAAGAAAAAAAAAAACAATAGTGTTTACCTGTGATAACACTGCAGAAAGAAAAAACTTAAGGGAATTGCTCACCTGGAATGGTTGTGAGAAGTCACAACCACTGTCATCACAGAAAGTACAACCGGACGTCTGATATCCACAGTTACAGCAGACACAGCCTTCCAGATCCAGCAGACACTAACGTTTTGGCTTCAGAATCTTGTAATGTATGTAGTACAGTTCATATAGCGTCTTGTGCTTGGGTGCGATGAACATACATGAGACACAGGTTTGATATAGAAAAGTCCTGTATTACTTCATACAAGTTGGCAGAAATAGTCACACAGTTTGCAGACACAGAAGCAGGAGACACAGCAGGCCAGAGTAAACTAAGCTCAGCAAATCACTCTCCAACACAGATTCAGGATCTTCTTCTCTGTTACCGTAAGTCCATGCAAACGTGGGTCTTTCAAAGAGCAGGGTTCAGAGTCCACAAGTGCTTCAGAGTTCCTCAGTAGGAATAGCTGGAGTACAAGGTCCAAGGCTTACAGGAGTCAAGTCACAGGTTCACTGCAGGCTAGATTCTGAAGCACTGATTGCTCAGCTGTGGCTGCTTAAGAAGCAAAGGAGAGAATCAGGACGGGAACATGCAAGCTGGAAACTCCATTTTGACTGAGGGCAAGATAGCTACAGAAAGACAGAAAGTAAAATGGCTGACGAATAAACTGAGTTTCAGGAATATATACATAGAACCTTACAGTGGCATTGGGTGCGCATCAGAGGTAGTGATGGCGTTGAGCCCCCTGTAGTCCACGCAGAACCGGGTGGTCCGATCCTTTTTGGGCACGAGAACTACAGGTGAGGCCCACGCGCTTTTGGACGGCCGGATCACCCCCAGCTGCAACATCTCATGGATCTCCTGGTGCATAATCTGCTGCACCTCCTCAGAGATCCAATAAGGTGTCCGCCGTAATGGGGCATGATCCCCGGTGTCCACCTCGTGGACTGCCAACTCGGTCCTTCCGGGTCGGTTCGTGAACTCAGCCCGGAAGGGTTCCAGAGTGGTCAGCAACTGCAACCGCTGGGAGACGGTTAGCGAGGCATTTACCTCCATGTCCTCAATGGACCCATTGGCCTGGGCTTGGGCCAGCATGTCCAGGAGGGATCCTCTTCCCCGTCCTAGGGCAGATTGCAGACCGGTAGGACGCAGGCTTCACGTTCGTGATGGGCCTTCATCATGTTGACGTGAAAGGCCTTGCGCCTACCCCGAGTGTGGTCAAGCGTGACCACGTAGGTGACTGGGTTGAGCTGTTGGTGCACGACGTACGGGCCTTCCCAGGCTGCCTGAAGCTTATCCTTTGGTACGGGGACCAGCACCCACACCTTTTGACCCACCTGGTAGGTCCGCTCCCGGGCGTTCTGGTCGTACCAGTGCTTCTGGTCAGCCTGAGCCTGCGTCATGTTGTCATGCACCAACTGCGTCAAGGTCTGCATCTTGTCGCGGAAGCGCATGACATAATCCACGATGGACACTTCCGTGAGGTTTGGCTCATCTTCCCAGGATTCTCTTATCAACCCAAGGGGTCCCCGGACTCGCCTGCCATACAGGAGCTCGAAGGGGGAGAACCCCGTCGAGGCCTGCGGGACTTCTCTGTAGGCAAATAGCAAGTGTGGGAGGTACCGCTCCCAATCGCGTCCCTGGGTCTCAACCAGCATGCGGAGCATCTGTTTGAGGGTACCGTTAAAGCGCTCACACAAACCATTGGTCTGTGGGTGATACGCACTCGATACCATACGCGTCACCTGCATTTTGCTGCAGAGAGCCTTCATTAGGCGAGACATAAATTGGGTCCCTTGATCGGTAAGCATCTCCCTGGGAAATCCTACCCGTGAAAAGATGGTCACCAGTGCATCCGCCACCTTATCTGCCCTAGTTGAGGACAGAGCTACTGCCTCCGGGTACCGGGTAGCGTAGTCTACCACAGTAAGGATGTATTGCTTTCCAGAGCTGCTGGGGACGGCCAGCAGGCCCACAATGTCCACCGCGATCCTCTGGAAAGGCTCCTCTATCACTGGCAACGGGATCAGGGGAGCCTTAAGAGCAGGCCCCGCCTTCCCCACAGTAGTTAGTCACATCTGTCCCCATCTTGGGCCAATAGAAGTGTTGAGACAGCCGTGCCTTAGTTTTGCTGATCCCCAAGTGTCCAGCGAGTGGAATCTCATGGGCAATCCTCAACAACTCACCTCGGAACTGGTGCGGGACGACCAGCTGTTTTTCCCTCAACCACTCCTTTTGGGAATCTCCGGGTACTGTCTCCCGGTACAACCTTCCTCGTTCCCAGAACACCCTCTCCTTATCAGTCACGGAGGTGGGCGTCTCGGCGAGGTGCCTCAAGTTCTCCAGGCTCGCATCTGAGTGCAGAGCGGCCTGGAACTCCTGGCTGGAGGCAGCCAGAAGTGACGTCAGGGTTCCTTCCTCACTGGAACCCTCTGGGACCGGCTCTGGGTCCAACTCTGGTTCAGTCTCTCCTGTAGCGGAGGAGGGTCCAGATGGTAGGGCGCTACCTGCGATCCGGGCACTCTGACTGCGGGTGACAGCAGCTACATATGCCGTCTCCCCGGGGGTTTCTATAGACCCATCAGCCTGCGCTGCTATGGGCTCTACCTCCCCATCCACCCCCAACACTTCAGGAGCAGTGCTACTTATGGACCAGTTACCTTCCTCGGTGGCACTGGTCAGTGTCATGGCGTCACCTTCCTCCCGGTTCCCATGCACCTCCCCATTTCCTTGAGCACTGTCGCTTGCTCCTGCTAGGGGTTCCTCAGCCGTCTCACTCCGCAGAGCGACGGGACTGAACGCTCCTGTACCTGTGGACACATCTACCACTTCAGAGAAAGGGTTAACAGATTCAGATGGCACAGATACATCACTATCAACATCAGTCCTAGGGAAAGAAAGGTTATCAGTTGCATCATCACTTCGCAAAGCATTAGCAGGTAACACAATCAGTTTCCCATCATCATCAACATCAACATCATGGTTAACGTTAACCTTATCATCAGATTGGGAAGGGGTGTCAGGGACATAGTACGCCACCATCCTCCCCAGATCAGTCCCCAATAAAACATCAGTGGGCAGGTTTTCGGACACCCCCACTTCCTTCACCCCGCTCCCGACACCCCAGTCAATGAAAACTCGGGCTATCGGCAAGGGGTAGTGGACGCCCCCAATCCCTGTGACAGTTAAGGTTTTCCCCAGAATCAACTCTTCAGGGGCCGCCAGTTCGGGTCGGATGAGGGTTCGCTCAGCCCCGGTGTCCTTGAGGCCTGTAGCAAGACGGGCCCCCACGCGGACGGGCTGCACGTTGTCATCAACCCTCCCCACCACACCACCCACCAAAAGAACAGAGGCGTTGGGCCCGGAGGCCTTGGCTGGGGGGTTCTTCTGCCTCTCCGGACAGGTGGCGCTGATGTGTCCAGTCCTTTTACAGGAGAAACACTGGCGGGGGTCTGATGTAGGCCGGGCGCTGGCAAAGGGGATAGTGCCTCCAGAGGGACGGCTGGCAGGGGCACTGGGGTTGGTTGCAGGCTTACCCCCTCCCCAGCGGGTGGTGACGGGCTTCCGCACCTCGGGTTTCCGGTTGGCCTCATAGCTGTCGGCGATCCGGGCTGTTGTGACCGCGTCCTCTGGTTCTCGGTCCAGGATGAACTGTCGGACCTCAGCTGGGCACAGATGCAGGAACTGGTCTTTGATCATCAGGTCTTTCAGCTCCTCATAGGTGTCAACTGACAGTCCCTGGATCCACTGGTCAAAGTGGGTCCTGAGTCCTTGCCCCACATCGCTATAGCTGTCATGTGGGCCACGTTGGAGGTTCCGGAACTTCTTTCGGTATACCTCAGGGGTTAGCTGGTACTTGGCAATCAGGGCCTGCTTGATGGCCTCATAGTCACTGTCTTGATCTGGCGCGAGGGAAGCAAACGCCTCCAAAGCTTTGCCCTTTAGCCCGGGGTCAGGTACCTGGCCCATTGGTCGGCAGGCAGCCGGTACTGTCTGCAGACTTTCTCAAAGGCCCGCAGAAAAGTGTCCAAGTCTCCGTCCCTTTCCAGCACGGGAAAGTGCTTCGGCCGGGGCTTGGGACTCTGAGTGCTGCTGGGCACACTGCTCTGGGCTGTGGAGGGCATTGCCCCTCGCTGGACCATCTCCAGCTCATGGGCTCTCTGCGCTTGGGCTTCCCGCTCGGCTCGGGCTCTCTCAGCCTCCCGCTTGGCTCTCTCAGCCTCCCGGTGGGCCTCTCGCTGGGCTTGGCGCTCGGCTCGGGCCTCCTGCTGGTATTGCTGAATCAGCTTCAGGTGCTCCCCCCGGTCGTCGGTGGGGAGTTCCTCCAGGGCCGCCTGCAGGTAAGGGTCCAACCCGCCCTGGGTGTAAGCCTGCAGGGCTTGGGCCTCTGCTGCCGCCCCACCTTGGCTTGGGCCGGCTTCTGTGCCCTCCTCGCTCTCAGCGTGGTCCTGTGACATCAGGACCTTGATCAGTTGAGCTTTGGTTTGGCCCATGGGGTCAAGGCCTCGGGAAATGCATATTCCAGCAAGAGTGTCCCTTTTCTGCAGTTTGTACCAACTTGCTCCTATTGTAGCCATGTTTGCCAAATAAAAGATAGGATAGAAAAACAAAGAGAAGGGAGGGGTAACCGCAAGTACACACAATTATCTCAGGACTAATAAACACTGAGTCTGTTCTCCAAAACTTTAGTTGCAGGGTCGCTGAAGAACCGTGCAAGTTTTTTAGTGAATGGAATGATTGCTCAAACCAGATCACTAATGCTCTATAATCCCACTGCTGCCACCAATATGTGATGAAACGGTGCACACACACGACGGCTGCTGCCGTCCGACCCGGTAAACTGCAGGGATTTATAATTATCCCACTTCCACTTAGGAACTTGCAGCTCTCTAGAGCCCCCCTTACCCTCAGGTCAGTCAGGGAACTGCACCTAGGATAATCAGTCGCCAGACGGGTCACTTGGATGGGTGCTGGCTATTGGGCACGCTGCAGTGAGGGAATTATAATTACTCCGAGCCGCAGCCGGGTAATTCACTTATAATACCCGCTCCGTCACTGCCAACGCCACCCCATATATCAACACTTAACACCCCCTTCTTTTAAGCTGCCACCAGCTACGGTTTTTCTTACTGAACAATTTATCAAGAGGGTCCGTAGCAACCCCAAAACAGTAGCGTAGTGCTTCAGGCACGTGCAAATTCGTTTATAGAGCAGGAGAAACAAACTAATAAATTTATAGGTTTATTCCTTAAAAAAAAGGCAGTGCTTATACAATATAAAAAAAGATGGAACAAACTGAGGCAATATAGTTATGTACAAATGCAGTTATAAAATAAACGGGATTAAGAATGAAAGACTCACATGATAGTTAGATCATTTACAGGCAAGCCAGGCTGGGGGGGAGGAGCCACACGTCATAGTTCATTTGCAGATCTCTTAGTCAGGACATCACAGCAAGGACTGAGAAAGGGGGGCTCACTGCCAGACTTATACCTGGGGCTGCTGACCTCACGAAAAGGGGAGGGTTTTTCTGGCCACCTCCCAGGGACAGAAGTGTATGATTTGAGCTCTGAAAGTCATAAGGACCATAACTCGTCCTGTGAGCCTAGCAGAATAACGGCAGACCTATCAATGATCTTACTTTAAAATGACAGTTCAAATGAGTCCAAACTTGGCTGAGCTAGTCCATGGGGAATCCGAGAATTCCATTTCTCGGGTTCTGTTGGAGTTACGGGTTCACCAGTACCACGGGAACGATGCCTGTCAGGCGCATGTTTCACAACAGTACTTTCGTGTTTCTAGCGAACGCTCCCACCGTGTGATAACCAAAACAGAATGAATTCTCCAAAATGGCTGCTATAGAAGGAGAGCACATGTGAAGACAATGGCGACCCCCTACGGTGAGGCGGGAAAACTCTAGCACTGGCAGCTCACATTACACTGCCTGAGTGCAGGCTGGGAGGGGGTTGATGGGAAGCATGAGAGAGGGAGGGGGGAAACTTGGCTCCGTGGGCTGTCAGTACAAAACAGGATGAGGACTGTAGTTCTAGCAACAGCACAAGACATGGAGCTCCAGTATCATCACAGAGCCTCTGTAGTATAATGCAACCCCATATACAGCCTCTGTAGTATAATGCAGCCCCATATAGAGCCTCTGTAGTATAATGCAGCCCCATATACAGCCTCTGTTGTATAATGCACCCCCCATATACAGCCTCTATAGTATAATGCAGCCCCATATACAGCCTCTGTAGTATAATGCAGCCCCATATACAGCCTCTGTAGTATAATGCAGCCCCATATACAGCCTCTGTAGTATAATGCAGCCCCATAAACTGCCTCTGTAGTATAATGCAGCCCCATATACAGCCTCTGTAGTATAATGCAGCCCCATATAGAGCCTCTGTAGTATAATGCACCCCCCATATACAGCCTCTGTAGTATAATGCAGCCCCATTTACAGCCTCTGTAGTATAATGCAGCCCCATATACAGCCTCTGTAGTATAATGCACCCCCATATAGAGCCTCTGTAGCATAATGCACCCCCCATATACAGCCTCTGTAGTATAATGCAGCCCCATATAGAGCCTCTGTAGTATAATGCACCCCCATATACAGCCTCTGTAGTATAATGCAGCCCCATATAGAGCCTCTGTAGTATAATGCACCCCCCATATACAGCCTCTGTAGTATAATGCAGCCCCATATAGAGCCTCTGTAGTATAATGCACCCCCCATTTACAGCCTCTGTAGTATAATGCACCCCCCATATACAGCCTCTGTAGTATAATGCACCCCCCATATACAGCCTCTGTAGTATAATGCACCCCCCATATACAGCCTCTGTAGTATAATGCACCCCCCATATACAGCCTCTGTAGTATAATGCACCCCCCATATAGAGCCTCTGTAGCATAATGCAGCCCCATATACAGCCTCTGTAGTATAATGCAGCCCCATATACAGCCTCTGTAGTATAATGCACCCCCCATATACAGCCTCTGTAGTATAATGCACCCCCCATATACAGCCTCTGTAGTATAATGCAGCCCATATAGAGCCTCTGTAGTATAATGCACCCCCATATACAGCCTCTGTAGTATAATGCAGCCCCATATAGAGCCTCTGTAGTATAATGCACCCCCCATATACAGCCTTTGTAGTATAATGCAGCCCCATATAGAGCCTCTGTAGTATAATGCACCCCCCATATACAGCCTCTGTAGTATAATGCAGCCCCATTTACAGCCTCTGTAGTATAATGCAGCCCCATATACAGCCTCTGTAGTATAATGCACCCCCCATATAGAGCCTCTGTAGCATAATGCAGCCCCATGTACAGCCTCTGTAGTATAATGCAGCCCCATATACAGCCTCTGTAGTATAATGCACCCCCCATATACAGCCTCTGTAGTATAATGCACCCCCCATATACAGCCTCTGTAGTATAATGCAGCCCCATATAGAGCCTCTGTAGTATAATGCACCCCCATTAAAAAAAAAACAAAAAAACAATACTCACCTCCCGGCTCCTGTGCTGCTCACTGTATCTCCCCTCAGCGTCTGACAGCGGGCGCCGGCAGGTGACTCATCGCGCCCGCGTCAGATGCTGAGAGGGGGATTATGGGAAGAGAAGGAGCGCTCGCTCCTTCTCTCTCTATGCGGTCAGCTGTATCCGTGGATGCCGATTACAGCTGACCCTCCGATGACGGGTGGGGGCCCACTGCTGGCACCGGGCCCCCCACCGCCTGTCAGGCCCCATAGCGGCCGGGCGGGAGAGCAGGGAGAGCGATTCTCCCTGCTCTGCCGCAGAATGTAAACTGTAGCGTAGCTCCGGTGGGCCCCCTCAGAGCGCGGGGCCTGGGCCACCGCCCCTCTGCCCCACGACCTATCCTTTCAAATCAGGCCCACCACGCAGGGCTGGGGGTGGGCCCACTGGAGTTTCTCCGGTGTCCTGTGTGGCCTCAGTCCGACGCTGTATGGGGGCCCCCCCTGTGTCCGTCCGTAACTTGTGTATGGGGGCCCCGTGTCTGTCAATCACTGTGTATGGGGGGCCCTGTGTCCCTCCGTCACTGTGTATGGGGGCCAGTCCAGTACACCCAATCGAGCACCCCATATAGAGCCTCTGTAGTATAATGCACCCCCCATTTACAGCCTCTGTAGTATAATGCACCCCCCATATACAGCCTCTGTAGTATAATGCACCCCCCATATACAGCCTCTGTAGTATAATGCACCCCCCATATACAGCCTCTGTAGTATAATGCACCCCCCATATACAGCCTCTGTAGTATAATGCACCCCCCATATAGAGCCTCTGTAGCATAATGCAGCCCCATATACAGCCTCTGTAGTATAATGCAGCCCCATATACAGCCTCTGTAGTATAATGCACCCCCCATATACAGCCTCTGTAGTATAATGCACCCCCCATATACAGCCTCTGTAGTATAATGCAGCCCCATATAGAGCCTCTGTAGTATAATGCACCCCCATATACAGCCTCTGTAGTATAATGCAGCCCCATATAGAGCCTCTGTAGTATAATGCACCCCCCATATACAGCCTTTGTAGTATAATGCAGCCCCATATAGAGCCTCTGTAGTATAATGCACCCCCCATATACAGCCTCTGTAGTATAATGCAGCCCCATTTACAGCCTCTGTAGTATAATGCAGCCCCATATACAGCCTCTGTAGTATAATGCACCCCCCATATAGAGCCTCTGTAGCATAATGCAGCCCCATGTACAGCCTCTGTAGTATAATGCAGCCCCATATACAGCCTCTGTAGTATAATGCACCCCCCATATACAGCCTCTGTAGTATAATGCACCCCCCATATACAGCCTCTGTAGTATAATGCAGCCCCATATAGAGCCTCTGTAGTATAATGCACCCCCATTAAAAAAAAAACAAAAAAACAATACTCACCTCCCGGCTCCTGTGCTGCTCACTGTTCTCCCTCTCAGCGTCTGACAGCGGGCGCCGGCAGGTGACGTCATCGCGCCCGCTGTCAGATGCTGAGAGGGGGATTATGGGAGAGAAGGAGCGCTCGCTCCTTCTCTCTCTATGCGGTCAGCTGTATCGGCTGGATGCCGATACAGCTGACCCTCCGATGACGGGTGGGGGGCCCACTGCTGGCACCGGGCCCCCCCACCGCCTGCTCAGGCCCCATAGCGGCCGGGCGGGAGAGCAGGGAGAGCGATTCTCCCTGCTCTGCCGCAGAATGTAACTGTAGCGTAGCTCCGGGTGGGCCCCCTCAGAGCGCGGGGCCTGGGGCCACCGCCCCCTCTGCCCCACGACCTATCCTTTCAAATCAGGGCCCACCACGCAGGGGCTGGGGGCGGGGCCCACTGGAGGTTTCTCCGGTGTCCTGGTGGCTCAGTCCGACGCTGTATGGGGGCCCCCCCTGTGTCCGTCCGTAACTGTGTATGGGGGCCCCGTGTCTGTCAATCACTGTGTATGGGGGGCCCTGTGTCCCTCCGTCACTGTGTATGGGGGGCCAGTCCAGTACACCACATCAGCAGACCCACAGTGTACACCCCGTACACACACAGCTTGGCTCCGTACACACGCGGCCCCGCACCGTACACCTCGTTACACACACACTTGGCTCCGTACACCTCATACACACACTGCTCCGCTCCGTACACCTCGTACACACACGGCTCGGCTCCGTACACCTCGTACACACACGGCTCGGCTCCGTACACCTCGTACTCACACGGCTCCGCTCCGTACACCTCGTACATACACGGCTCCGCTCCGTACACACACACACTTCTGATACATCCACCACCCTGTAAATCCCTCCTGACCCCACACAAACTTGCATCATCCAGTGTGTCTGCTGATGTGCTGTACTGACTAGCCCACCATACACAGTGACGGATGGACACGGGGCCCCCATACAGTGACGGACGGACACGGGGCCCTCATACATAGCGACGGACAGACACGGGGCCCCCATACAGTGACGGACAGACACGGAGCCCCCATACACAGTGACGGACGGACACTGGCCCCCCATATACAGTGATGGACAGACACACACTCCACAATGAGCTGCCTGCCATCACAGAGCACCAGAAACTCATCACTTATTCACTTAACAGTTAACAGTGTTTACCAGAAGCTAGATGCCTGCAAAAATCTCCACACAGCACAGAGCAGTGCACTATGCCTGGAAGACCCGCCCATCAGCCATTACCAGCCAATTGCAATTAAGTAAAAAGCACCAATAGCAGAGCAGAACAGAGTGTGCCTTTCTTTTGTGAAAAACGGGCTGTAATTGGTCGGACTCGGAGGCAGGCAAGGCAATGGTGGGGGTCGGTGAGTCAGTAGTCCTGGTGCAGACATGCTGAAAACTGCTGCTCGTGCTGGCAGTGCTGTGTGCGTCTGTGTGTGCTATGGAATGAAGCCATAGTGTCAGTGTGTGTGTGTGTGACACTGTAGGAGATGGCTGCCTGCAGCTTCTCTTAGGCTAAGTGCACACGATCAGGAATAATTGCGTTTTTTTCGCGGTTTTCCGCGGTTTTCCGCGGTAAAAACGCGATAAAAACGCAAGCATTAAGCATCCTATACATGTTAATTGATTCCGCATGTTTTGTACACATGTTGCGTTTTTTTTCCGCGCAAAAAAACGCTTAGCGGAAAAAAAGCAACATGTTCATTAATTTAGCGTAACCAGCGGTGATTTCCGCCGCCATAGGAATGCATTGAACCGCTTACTTTCCGCATGTGGCTATGCCCACCATGCGCAATGAAGCGGTTCATGTGCGGATGGTACCCAGGGTCTGGAGCAGAGGAGATCTCCTCCAGGCCCTGGGTACCATATCCCTGGTAAAACATAATTAAAATAAAAAATAATGATATTCTCACCTTCCGGCGGCCCCCGCAGCCTTCCCGCGGCCCCCGCAGCCTTCCCGCCTTCAGCGACGCTCCCGGCAACTTCCGGTCCCAAGAGTCCTTTGCGAGAATCACCCAGATGGCATAGCGGTCTCGCGAGATGCTACGTCATCGGTGTGATTTGCCGCAAAGCATCCTTGGGACCGGAGTTGCCGGGAGCGTCGCTGAAGGCGGGAAGGCTGCGGGGGCCGCCGGAAGGTGAGAATATCATTATTTATTATTTTTACATTAGATCTTTTTACTATTGATGCGACATAGGCGGCATCAATAGTAAAAAGTTGGTCACACTTGTCAAACACTATGTTTGACTCGTGTGACCAACCTGTCAATCAGTTTTCCAAGCGATGCTACAGATCGCTAGGAAAACGCTAGCATTCTGCAAGCTAATTACGCTTGCAAAACGCTATTATTCTGGCGGGAATCAGCACACAAAAAACGTGCGTATTTCCTGCGGGAGAAGTGCGGGATTGCCGCGGAAATTTCCGCGGCAATTCCGCAACGTGTGAACTTAGCCTTACACTCTGCTGGTGATGAGTCTGATCGATGCTATTGGTGCACTGCGCACACACTGCACACACTCACTTCACAAAGCAGACGCACATGGGTTAAGAAGGAGGCTGGGGGCGGGGCCCACCGGACATTTCTCCGGTGTCCCGGTGCCTCAGTCCCACACTGCTTGTTTGTACTTGCATTTCAGTGCCTTAAGTGTCATATTATTCAGTAATGGCACTTTTAACCCTTTGCTTTTTCAGCTGGTTCATTCTAACTTTCCAGTCTTTGCAGTCAACCTTTAGGTGCCCTGATTCCTTGCAGACAAAACGCTCGTGTGTTTCCTTCAAATGACTTTTAATTTTGGGAAGAGCTTGGATTTTTAACTCCTTAATGACCAGAGGTATTTTTGTTTATGCATTTTCATTTTTTGCTCCCCTTCTTCCCACAGCCATAACTTTTTTTTTTTTCTTTTTTTGGTAAAAATGGCCATGTGAGGGCTTGTTTTTTTGCGGGAAGACTTGTAGTTTTTAATAACAGCATAGCTTACAACCAATCATGTACTGGAAAATTGGGGAAAAAAAAAATTCAAGTGCAGTGAAATTGCAAAAGTGCAATCCCACAGTGGTTTGGGTGTGTAGTTTTTTTTTTTTTTTGCTTCCCCCCCCCCATGTTCACTAAATGCTAAAACTGACCTCACATTATGATTCTCTAGGTCATCACGAGTTCATAGACACCAAACATGTCCAGGTTCTTTTCTGTTTAAATGGTTAAAAAAATACAAAGTTTTGTTTAAAAAAAAAAAAGCGTTTTCCGAGACCTGTAGCGTCTCCGTTTTTCATCATCTCGGGATGGATGAGGGCTTATTTCTTTTTTTTTTTTTTAGCCCCGAGCTGACATTTTTTATGATACTATTTTGGTTCAGATCTTTTGATCACCCAATATTGCATTTTATTGCAATGTTGCAGCAACCAAAAAAAAAAAAAAAAAATGTAATTCTGATGGTTTTTTTTATTTTTTTTTTCTCCTTACGCTGTTTAGCGATTGGCTTAATTTCTATATTGATCGGGCGATTCTGAATGTGGCGATATCTAATGTGTGTGTATTTTTTAGTTACTTTTTTTTTTTTTTTTAATGGGATGAAAGTGGGGTGATTTGAACTTTTTATTTATTTATTTTTTTTATTAAAAAAAAATTGATAAGGAGGCTAATGGCCATGTAGTCAATGGGAAGTGCGTGTTGCACAGATGGCTGCTCCCTGCAATGCAACCTGCAGTATTTTGCTTTAGAGCATGTGAACAGTAAGATGTCGTTTAGTGCACCTGGGTCCTGGTTGCGGGTAGCTATGAGTAATGGGCGGGTCTGGCTACCCACATACCTCACAGTGGGTGTGGTTACAGCCTACATAATGGAGGCTGTTGTTTGGCACATGGTCTGTGTGTAGGGAAGTAGAAGCATTCCTGTGTGTGTGGCTCCAGACCGAGCCTGCGTGCTGGACATTGCCCGGATAAGGACATTTGTGTTGTTTTGCCTGCTCTAAAGGCCTGAACCTTTTGTTGTTGCTTAGGGGTTTATGGAGCAAATCAAACTGCACAGACTTTCTGTAACCCTGAGTGTCCCAGCATATTCCTCAACAACCAGCCAAGTGAGTACTCCCTGTCCACATATAGTGGAGACACGTCACAGTATGCAGCAGAAATGCTCACTTGCTATGAGCACCGGGCAGCGCACACAGCAATCTGACTATGACAACCATAGAGGTGCAGTAGACCTCTGGTTGCGGGTCACCAATGAATTGGCATGACAATCACGTGACAGGGTCACCAATGTGCGGGATTCTGGCGCGCTTGCTGGAAGCGCGAGTTAAAAGCCGCTGTCCGAGATTGACAGCGACATTTAACCCCTTAACGACCGCCGATACGCCTTTTCATGGCGGTCATTAAGGGTACTTAAACCACATCGCCGTTAATTAACGGCGCTGTGGAAAAAGTGAATAGCGCCCCCCAGAGGCACATTTTCTCCAGAGTCTCGGCTACCAGGTGTAGCCGAGACCCCAGAGAACATGAATCGGGTCGGTTTTTACCGACCCCGATGTTGTGATCGCCGTTATTAACCCTATAACGGCGATCGCAAAAAACAAAAAAAAAATGGTGTGCCATTTAATTTCTCTCTCCTCTGATGTGATCTGACATCAGAGGAGAGAGAAAAAGGGTCCCCGATTTCCCCCCCCCCTTGTTGCCCCCGAAACCCCCTTCTGGCCCCAGGGCCCTCCGGTGTCCCCGCCATGGCGCAAAGGGGAGAAAATGGCGTGCGCATGCTCAGTGCGCCTGCCGCAATTTGCCGGGGGGGATGGGCAATTTTCTCTGGTATGTCGGCTGCAAGGGGTAGCCGAGACCCCAGAGAACATGATCCTGGTCGGTATTTACCGGTGTCGCGATCGCCGTTAAAAAAAAAAAAAAAAAAGATTTCTCTCCCCTCTGATGTGATCGCACATCAGAGGGGGTGAGAATTGGGGTCCCCAAGACCCCCGATCCCTCCCCCCTGTACCTCCCAGTGTCCCCCGTCCTCTGGCAGGTCCTGCAGCTCTGTCCTCTTCATGCTGAAGATAGCGGCAGATTAAAAAAAAAAAGAATGAATGAAAGTACATTTTGATCACTGTGATAAACTATCACAGTGATCAAAATAAAAAAAACAGTACATAACCCCCCATTTATCACCCCCTTAGTTAGGGGCATATAATAAAATATAGAAATTATATTTATTTTCATTTTTCGATTAAGGTTATAATTAGGGTTATA
>JARQOD010000008.1:156038601-156059165 GCA_033576555.1 Oophaga sylvatica
CCCCAGGTGTCAGGGAGAAAGCCCAATCCTGAGGATCTCCGCGCAGGAGAGAGATGACAATTTGAACCTGCTGTGCTGCGTTCCCTGAGGACTTAGGTTTTAAGGCAAAAAACAACTTAGTTATTTTTGAAATTCAGAAATTTAGCTCGATCCCCCAAAAATAAATCTGGCATGGGGATCCTAGGTTCCACAACCGGCAACCCTGCAAGATAGGTAGCAATACTCCGAACTTCAGTGGCAAGCTGATCCACACGGCCAGACAACTGTGCAAACTCCATTGAGAGAAAAAAAAAATCCTCCTCAGCACCCAGAGAAAAAGAGGGAAAAAATGCAACAAACAGAGAAAAAAAAAAAAAATTCTGACAACTTTCTCTTTTCTTTTTCCTTTTACTATTTTTCCCTTCTGTTGAGTACCATATAATTTTCAGTTTGGCCGGTGATACTGTTATGATTTGGTAGCTGAGGAGAGCAGGCAAAAACGGCAATACACCAGAGAGGTTGGAATCTACTGGATTGCAGTACCCTGACTAACCACCACAACTAAAGGCAGCCGTGGAGCGTTCCTACGTTGGTCCTAGACACCTCGTCACAGCCTGAGAGGTTAACTACACCTAAAGATAGAAAGAGGAAAGCTATCTGCCCGGAGCAGATCCCCAAAAACATAGGAAGCCCCCAACCATGTAATGGCGGTTAGACAAGAGGAAATACAGACACAGACAGAAAATAGTATGAGCAAACGTTGGGGCCCAAACTTCCTAGACAGAAAAGGATAGGAAGGACACTTACTGCAATCCAAAAAACCCTAAAAAATACCAACTCTACTAATTGCAAAAACACCTGAGATCACACGATCTCTACCACCTAAATTAGTTCTCTGGTGTAACAAAACTAAGCCGCAGCCACTGAAAAAACTGGAAAAGGCAAATTAACAAATAACAGTGGCTCCAGAAGAACTGAGAGGAGCCCAAGCCCCCCGGAGGGGGGGAGACCTGGCTAACCTCACAGAAATGCAGAGAAATATGCAAATGGTAAGCACAAAAACAAAAAACAGAAAATATCTTATCTGAGAGCAGGAGAAGAGGCAAGACTCTGCAAGATTCCAAGTGAACCAGGAACCACAGTTGAGACAAGAACAATTGATCACCGGCAACCATGATGGGAGGGAACCTCCCTTATATAAGACCAGTCTGTAACTCCTGATTGCCAATCCTCATTGAATGGTTCAGTACTGTTTATAACCATCAGAGGGAGCTTCTGCTCAGAATTCATTTCTAACACATTCACAACAGTGATCAGCTTAACAGCAATTACTAGCAAAGTCAATATTTGGCTAGAAAATGAACTTTATCCCCCAAAACACATTTCAACATCATTGCAGCCCTGCCTTAAAAGGACCAGCTAACCTCTTTTCAGTGATTGCTCCATTAACACAGGTGTGGGTGTTGATGAGGACATGGCTGGAGATCAATCTGTCATAATTAAGTAAGAATGAGACCACTGGACACTTTAAAAGGAGGCTGGTGCTTGGCATCATTGTTTCTCTTCTGTAACCATGGTTATCTCTAAAGAAACACGTGCAGTCATCATTGCAATGCACAAAAATGGCCTAACAGGGAAGAGTATCGCAGTTAGAAAGATTGCACCTCAGTCAACAATCTATCGCATCATCAAGAACTTCAAGGAGAAAGGTTCCATTGTTGCCAAAAAGGCTCCAGGGCGCCCAAGAAAGACCAGCAAGCGCCAGGACCGTCTCTTAAAAGTGTTTCAGCTGTGGGATCGGGCTACCAGCAGTGCAGAGCTTGCTCAGGAATGGCAGCAGGCAGGTGTGAGTGCATCTGCACGCACTGTGAGGCGGAGACTCTTGGAGCAAGGCCTGGTCTCAAGGAGGGCAGCAAAGAAGCCACTTCTCTCCAGAAAAAACATCATGGACAGACTGATATTCTGCAAAAGGTACAGGCAGTGGACTGCTGAGGACTGGGGTAAAGTTATTTTCTCTGATGAATCCCCTTTTCGATTGTTTGGGACATCAGGAAAACACCTCATTCAGAGAAGACAAGGTGAGCACTACCACCAGTCTTGTCTCATGCCAACTGTTAAGCATCCTGAAACCATTCATGTGTGGGGTTGCTTCTCAGCCAAGGGAATCGGCTCTCTCACAGTCTTGCCTAAAACCACAGCCATGAATAAAGAATGGTACCAGAATGTCCTCCAAGAGCAACTTCTCCCAACCCTCCAAGAGCAGTTTGGCGATCAACAATGCCTTTTCCAGCATGATGGAGCACCTTGCCATAAAGCAAAGGTGATAACTAAATGGCTCAGGGAACAGAGATTTTGGGTCCATGACCTGGAAACTCCCCAGATCTTAATCCCATTGAGAACTTGTGGTCAATCATCAAGAGACGGGTGGACAAACAAAAACCTAAAAATTCTGACAAAATGAAAGCATTGATTGTGCAAGAATGGACTGCTATCAGTCAGGATTTGGTCCAGAAGTTGATTGAGAGCATGCCAGGGAGAATTGCAGAGGTCCTGAAGAAGAAGGGTCAACACTGCAAATATTGACTTGCTGCATTAACTCATTACTGTCAATATAAGCTTTTGTTACTCATATGTTTGCAATTATATTTCTGTCTGTGATAAAAACATCTGTCAAACACACACATAAAAACCAGAGGGCAGCAGATCATGTGAAAATATAATATTTGTGTCATTCTCAAAACTTTTGGCCACTGTAGAGTGTAAGCTCTTATGGTTAGCGGGGTCCTCTCTCTCTCCTGTAGCGTGTAAGCTCTTATGGTCTGTTGGGTCCTCTCTCTCCTGTAGAGTGTAAGTTCTTATGGTCAGTGGGGGCCTCTCTCTCTCCTGTAGAATGTACGCTCTTATGGTCAGCAGGGTCCTGTCTTCTGTAGAGTGTAAGCTCTTATGGTCAGTGGGGTCCTCTCTCTCCTGTAGAGTGTAAGCTCTTATGATCAGTGGGGTCCTCTCTCTCCTGTAGAGTGTAAGCTCTCATGGTCAGTGGGGTCCTCTCTCTCTCCTGTAGCGTGTAAGCTCTTATGCTCAGTGGGGTCCCTCTCTCTCTCTCTTCTCTCTCCTGTAGAGTGTAAGCTCTTATGGTCAGCGGGGTCCTCTCTCTCCTGTAGATGTAGCTTATGTCAGGGGTCCTCTCTCTC
Source organism: Oophaga sylvatica (assembly GCA_033576555.1). Lineage (NCBI taxonomy): Eukaryota > Metazoa > Chordata > Amphibia > Anura > Dendrobatidae > Oophaga > Oophaga sylvatica. The sequence continues at coordinate 156,041,772 of JARQOD010000008.1, forward strand.
CTGTAGAGTGTAGCTCATGGTCAGGGGTCCTCTCTCTCTCCTGTAGCTGTAAGCTCTTATGGTCAGCGGGGTCCTCTCTCTCCTGTAGAATGTAAGCTCTTATGGTCAGCGGGGTCCTCTCTCCTGTAGAATGTAAGCTCTTATGGTCAGCGGGGTCCTCTCTCTCTCCTGTAGAGTGTAAGCTCTTATGGTCAGCGGGGTCCTCTCTCTCTCTCCTGTAGAGTGTAAGCTCTCATAGTCAGTGGGGTCCTCTCTCCTGTAGAGTGTGACCTCTTATGGTCAGCGGGGTCCTCTGTTTCTTCTCTTTCCACCCCACATGTATTTTCTGAGCACTTACAAGCTTTCCTGTGTTGAGATTTGTGCGAATCAAATCTTTGGGGAAAATTTGGTGAATGTCAATTTCACAAAATCTGCTCACATATGGTTAAAGTCTTTTTTGGCACGAAAATTGGACAGTTTTTGTTATCCACTTGTGTGAACTTAGCCGTACTCTCCATCACAGACTCACACCGCCTTTGGTCCTGGCCGGTGCTCACCCACCTCACTCAGTCTCAGGATGGCGCTATCCTAGTTACTGTCTCTTACTAGATTGTGGCTGACTTCTATGTCTTCTCTAGAAAACCTTGCATGGCTGGCCGGCTGCTGTTGTCCTTGGGCTCTGTACAGTGGTCACAGTGCTGTGGCTAATAACACTTTCTTGAGGATTGGGGGGGGGGATCATCGACCAGCTTCCAACATGTTCCAGTTCCCATCACAGATATATCTTTATTCTTCAAACCAGGGGATAAGGCAGAAAATTATGGATCTCACATTTCAGCAGAACTTGGCAGCGTCAGCTATCCCTGTGCTACACACTTTATATTCAGCCCCTATCTCGGAGTCTCACACTAAGATCCTTCGTATTCACGGATGGATCCATGTGCTGTCCGATGAAAAAAAAATCAGTCAGCACATAGACATTTAACACAAATGTGTGAATGTAGCATTACACTTGGAAGAGCTGACATGGAAAAACCTTTCACAAGCAGGAGACAGGATAAAGTGGCATCACAGATAATACACTGAAGCGTGAGGCTAAGCTCCCACCATGACTATTTCATGCTCCAGATATTCTGTACAATTAGCTAAATTAGGTTGAGTTTTTCTTTGTTTTTGAGGGAGTTATCGTGTTTTTTTTATTTTTCCACCTGCAGGTTGTATCTTTTTTTTCCACCACCTGCGTCCTCAAAAATCTGGTGATCGCTTCCTCATTCTACCAAATCCAGGTACTGTAGATGTTGCAGTGAATGTCACAGTAGCTGACTTGAACCCTAGATAAAATCTTTGGTGGGGTGCAGCAGCACTCCAAGCCAAGAATATTAATGAACTGGAGACCCAAGTCCACGGCCATGAGGACTGGGCTAAAATTCCTTAGGAACGCTGGCACAAGTTGCTGTCTGGCTATGCATCATGGCTGCAAGCAGGTCATAACAGCCGGAGGTGCTCTAGTAAGTACTAAAGCCGCTTGTCATGAAGGGTTTGAGTATTTCTGTGACTGGATTAGTCAGTAAAAGTGGCATTTTGTGGTGAATTTGGAGTTAACACTTGTTATATTAGTTGTGTTGCGCTATTTACATTGTTATGGTTGATTGGTTTATCACAAACAGAGCAGCAATGATTAATTACAGCCCTAGCCTGACAGGAGGGGTATGCAGTCAAGTATGGGGTCACCACCGCCAAATGCATACACAGCTCTGGCAAAAAGCAAGAGACCACTGCAAAATGTTCAGTTTCTGATTTTTCTCTTTATATTTTTGAGTAAAATGTAAATTGCTCTTTTATTCTATAAACTACTGACAACATGTCACCGAATTTCCAAGCAAGAAATTTTGTATTTATTTTCAGAAAATGAGAAATGGTCAAAATAACAATAAAATGCAGTGCTTGCAGACCTGAAATAATGCTACGAAAACAAGTTCATAATCATTTAGAAACAACAATACTAATGTTTTACCTCAGGAAGAGTTCAGAAATCAATATTTTGTGGAATAACCATGATTTTTAATCACAGCTTTCATGCGTCTTGGCATGCTTTCCACCAGTCTGTCACACTGCTTTTGGGTGACCTTATGCCACTTCTGAAACAAAAATGTAAGCAGTTCTTCTTTGTTTGATGGTTTGTGACTATCCATCTTCCTCTTGATTACATTCCAGAGGTTTTCAATGGGGTTCAGGTCTGGAGATTGGGCGGCCATGACAGGGATTTGATGTGGTGGTCCTTCATCCACACATTGATTGACCTAGCTGTTTGGCATGGTGCATTGTCCTGCTGGAAAAAACAGTCCTCAGAGTTGGGGAACATTGCCTGAGCAGAAGGAATCAACTGTTTTTTCCAGGATAACCTTGTATGCGGCTTGATTCATACGTCCTTCACAAAGATTAACCTGCCCAATTCCAGCCTTGCTGAAGCATCCCCAGATCATCACTGATCCTCCACCAAATTTCACAGTGGGTGCAAGACACTGTGGCTTGTACGCCTCTCCAGGTCTCCGTCTAACCATTAGACGACCAGGTGTTGGGCAAAGCTTAAAATTTGACTCATCAGAGAAGATTACCTTACTCCAGTCCTCTACGGAACAATCCTAATGGTCTTTGGCAAACTTCAGCCAGCCTCTCCTTTGCTTCTCATTGATGAAAGGATTTTTTCATTCCTATTACTCTTGGGATATTACTAGCACTTGTTTTGCCTCCAGCTTGTCCTATTGTAAGAGGATTGTGAACACCACAGCAGGTTTTTTTATACTTTCCTTCGTTAAATAAGATTTGGTTCAGGTGATCACCTAATCAGAAGCACATTAAGTAGAATGAGGTGACCTCTGGTTGGAATTCACCTGACACTGGAATGGAACGGCTGTTTGACATGGAGAGAAGTGGATTTTTATAAAACTGTGCAGTGGTCTATTAATTTTTGCCAGAGCTGTGTATATATATTGTAACATTTTCAGGGATATAGCTCTGGGATCGCCGTCCGGGTAGACGGAATGGCATAGAAACAGTTCATTCAGACAGCAGTTCTGGTGTAAACTGGCCGCAACCAGCTTTATTAAAGTCCACAGCAAACAGAACGTGATAAAAACAAATCATAAACAGAAAACCTAGCCTCTCCGGCTACTGACTACACTTAGATAGATTTCCCTCACTATCAGGGACCAGACTCTAACAGCCTGGGCCAAAACAACACATACGTTCAGCAATTACCAGCATGGAGGTTCACAGAGTCTCCTCTTTGTGTCTAAAGGCATATCCAACGTCCAGACTTGAGAGAGCTCCCCTCCTATTCAGCAGCTACCAGCATGGATTTTCACAGAGACTACTCCTGTGTCCGGGGTACATCGAGCACCCAGACTGAGACAGCTCCACTCCTGGAGACTCCTTCTGTGCCTGGACTTCTGTCCAGACTAAGCGAGCTCTCTGTCTGTATTCCCAGACACCTACTTCTGGCTTCCTAATTAACACCTGAGTGGTTTCAGGTTTGAGCTGCAAGTGTGCACTGAATGGAAGGTGTAATGACCTTTCTCCACCACTAGTTCTACAAAGCCACACATTTCCCTTATACCAGTTAGCAAAGTATCTAGGTGAAATGTACACCCCATTCAATACACATGCCTTCACTGTCTCACAATATATATACATATATATATATATATATATAATATATATATATATATATATTATATATATATATATATATATATAATATATATATATTATAACACCAAAGCGTGGCAGCCACTAAAAAAAGTACAAAGACACCAACATTCTCTGTTTGGTGAACCAAGAATCCTAAATGACTCATTCATCTGCACTTGATGCTCAACGCTCTCAAATAGAAGTGAATGGGCCAGAGAATAAAAACATCAATGTATACAGCATATTCTGTAAGGCTGCAGAAACCAAACCATTAAGACTGTTCTGTGGAAGTGATCGCTCACGACCCCATCTTTAAGGCAAAGTCTAAACTCACGGTAAAGACCGGACCCATCCTGAACCATTATTAGTCACTCATTAAACAGCGCCATGAAAATCAGTGCTAGTTTCTAAACCGATCAGATTATCTGGTCTGAAAAATAACTCCTGAGGCTTAAGACTCTTCAGAAACGAGTCTCAAGTGATTCATTACATTACTAAGACCAAGGAGACTTACTATGTGCCAATAATGCATCTTCCTCAGTTGTAATGATCACTATAGGTCATGTAATACTCCATAGTCAGAAAGAAGTTTGCGTACAGTAATGGAAAATTATATTCCCAAAAGGTCACTGATTGGTGGAGTTGTGAGAACAGTCAGCGGAACGATCACGCAGCTCTTCTTCACATTGTCTGTGTTTGAAATACGGATTTTTGTGTTACTCACCGTAAAATCCTTTTCTCCGAGACGCTCATTGGGGGACACAGGACTGTGGGTGTATGCTACTGCCGCTAGGAGGCTGACACTAAGTAAACATAAAAAAGGTTAGCTCCTCCTCCGCCGTATACACCTCAGCACTGGCCGCAGGCAAACCCAGTTTAGTGCAAAAAGCAGTAGGAGGCTAAAACAAAAAAAAATCAGTGTTAATACAGGTACAATATATCCAGAAGTAAATCTACTGATATAGACCCAAGCAAACAAAATTAGCTTAGAAAGCAAAGCCATCCGGCTATAAGGGAGGGTGCTGTGTCCCCCAATGAGCGTCTCGGAGAAAAGGATTTTACGGTGAGTAACACAAAAATCCGTATTTCTCCTTCGTCTCATTGGGGGACACAGGACTGTGGGACGTCCCAAAGCAGTCCACTTGGTGGGAAACTGACTCCACAGTGCAATTATACATAGGCATTGCTCATAGGTGCGCTACCGCGCCCTGAAGAATCCTTCTACCCAGGCTAGCATCCGCTGACGCCTGAGTATGGACATTATAATGTTTTGAAAAAGTATGCAAACTGGACCAGGTTGCCGCCTTACAAACCTGTTCCGCCGAAGCCTGATGCCGAAGAGCCCAGGAAGCACCCACTGCTCTGGTGGAGTGAGCCCTGATTCCTGCGGGAACCACCGCGCCTCTGATGCGGTAGGCCTCTTGAATGGTTACCCGTATCCATCTAGCTAAAGTTGACCTGGACGCAGCGAGTCCCTTCCTGCGACCCTCAGGGAGGATAAACAGCGTGTCCGTCTGCCTAAAGGATGCCGTTCGAGATACATATCTCCTGAGTGCTCTCACCAGATCCAGCGTATGGAGAGCTTTTTCTACCCGGTGCGTCGGAGCTGGGCAAAATGAGGGCAAAACAATGTCCTCATTGATGTGAAATGAGGACACGACCTTAGGCAAAAAAGGAGGTGCTGGCCTAAGCACTACCTTATCACGGTGGAAAAGTAAGTACGGAGCTCGGCAGGATAGTGCTGCCAGCTCCGAAACCCGCCTTATGGATGTTATGGCCACTAAAAATACCACCTTCCAGGAAAGGTATGTCAGGGAAACCTCCTGAAGAGGCTCAAAAGGAGACTCCTGCAGAACTCCCAGAACCAGATTGAGATCCCAAACATCTAAGGGAGCCTTGTAGGGGGGCACTATATGGACAACCCCCTGAATAAAGGTCTTGACCTGAAAATTAGATGCGATCCTTCGCTGAAAAAGAACCGACAAGGCCGAAATTTGACGCCTAAGAGTACTTGGTGCTAAACCTGAATCTAAGCCTGCTTGAGAAAAGACAGAATGTTGGGGATTGAAAAATGAAGTGGAGAATAACCATGTTCCCTGCACCATGTAAAAAAGACCTTCCAAGTACCATGGTAGATACGAGCCGAGGTGGGTTTTCTGGCGCTAGCCATTGTGGCGGCGACCTTTTTGGAGAATCCAGCCCTAGTCAGAATCCAAGATTCAACGGCCAGGCCGTCAAACACAGGACCGCTAAGTTCTGGTGGTAAACTGGGCCCTGGGAGAGAAGATCCACGCGTTCTGGCAGACGCCAGGGTGCGTCGCTGAGCAGTTTTACCAGCTCTGCGTACCATGAGCGACGCGGCCAATCCGGAGCGATCAATATTGCTGGTACCCCCTCTAACCTGATCTTCCTGATCACCCTTGGGAGTAGAGCCATTGGTGGAAACAAGTACAGAAGATGAAACTGATTCCATGGTAGAACCAGGGCATCCACTGCAATTGCCTGCGGATCTCGGTACCGGGAGACAAAGTTGGGCACCTTGGCATTTATCCTGGAGGCCATCAGGTCCACATCTGGGGTTCCCCAACGTAGGCATATCTGCTGGAATACCTCGGGATGTAGCGACCATTCCCCTGACGCTATCCCCTGACGGCTGAGAAAATCCGCTGCCCAGTTCTCCTTGCCTGGAATGTGGACCGCTGATATCACAGAGTGATTTCTTTCTGCCCAGGATAGAATGTGTCCTACCTCGCGCATGGCTGCCCTGCTGCGGGTACCCCCTGATGATTTATGTATGCCACCGCTGTGGCATTGTCCGATTGTATTCGGACAGGGCGGCCCGCCAAATGATGGTGAAAACGCCTCAGAGCCAGCCGAACAGCTCGGATCTCCAAAATATTGATTGGGAGGGTCGCTTCCTGCCGACACCAAGTCCCCTGAGCTGTATAGTGACGAAACACTGCTCCCCATCCGAGAAGGCTGGCGTCCGTTGTGACTATCAGCCAATGGACTGGAGGAAAATATCGCCCCTGGCGAAGAGTGATGTCCCTTGTCCACCACGAAAGCGTCTGTCTGACCTGCCGGGACAGACGGCACTGAAAATTGAGCGAGTAAGGGCTCCCGTTCCATACTGCCAAGAGAGCATGCTGAAGGGAGCGGAGATGGAACTGGGCAAATGGAATGGCTTCGATCGCTGCCACCATCCTTCCTAGGACCCTCATACAAAACCGGATGGTGTGAGGTATTGGTTGGCGAAGGATCCGTACCTCCTGACGGAGAACTAGAGCCTTCTCTTGAGGAAGAGTTATCAACCCTTGAGCAGTGTTGAAAATCATTCCTAAAAAGGTGATCCTTTGAGATGGCACGGGAGACGATTTCTTTAGATTCACCAGCCACCCCAGGCGAGCAAGGGTGTCTAGCGTAATGCTGACACTCTTCTCGCAAGCCTGATAGGACGGACCCTTGATGAGGAGATGGTCCAAATATGGCAAAATGACTATCCCCGGGAGTGCAGAATGGACACAACGGCAGCCATAACCTTTGTGAACACCCTGGGGGCTGTGGCTAGTCCGAACGGCAAAGCTGTGAACTGGAAGTGAAGGTTGCCGATGGCAAACCGAAGAAACCTCTGATGAGGAGGAAATATGGGGATGTGGAGATAGGCATCCTGAATGTCTATTGATGCTAGAAATTCCCCTTTTCCATGGCTGCAATAACCGATCGTAAAGACTCCATTCGAAACCGTCGAATTCTGACAAATTGATTCAGTCGTTTTAGATCCAAAATGGGTCTGACAGAGCCGTCCTTCTTGGGTACTATGAACAGATTGGAGTAAAACCCCTGACCCCTTTCGATCTCTGGAACAGGAACAATGACCCCGCTGCGCCGAAGAGATTCGACCGCCTTGAATAAGGCGTGAACACGGGATTCTTTTTTGGGAAGACGCGAAGGAAAAAATCGATTTGACGGACGATTGATGAATTCTATTTTGTACCCCGAGGAAACTAACTCCCTGACCCACTTGTCGTGAGTAATTGATAGCCAAGCGGGGCGAAACCAGAGTAAGCGGCCGCCTACTCTGGATAAATTGACCGGATTCTGCCTCCAGTCATTTATCCGAATATCTTTGGGATTTAGACCCTCTAGATCTTGGCTGTTGAGATCGCATTCTTCCCAAAGGGTTGGTCTTGTAGGAGACTTGGCGATCTCTGGCCTGATTAGGTCGACCTGAGCCGCTGGAGGTGGCTGGCGCGGTCCAACCTGGGTTACGAAAGGCCCTAAAGCGAGGCTGAAGCTGTCGGCGAAAAGGCTGTCTAAACCTCTGCTGAGGAAGGAAACTGCTCTTTCCTCCCGTCGCATCAGATATGAGCTGATCCAACTTCTCGCCAAATAATCGGCCGCTCTGATAGGGTAAGGACGTAAGTGATTTCTTTGAGGTTGAATCCGCTCGCCAAGTCCTCAACCACAAAGCTCTCCTGATAGCAATCGCATTAGCTGCAGCTAATGCCGCGCAATTTGCCGCATCCATAGAAGCGTTAATTAAAAAATCACCTGCAAGAGCTATCTGATTGGAGATTTCCGTTACCTCAGAAGGCACCTCTATACCGTGAAGGGCTCTATTTAGAGACTCCGACCAAGATATCATGGCCTTAGCAACCCAAGTCGCTGCAAAAGAAGGAGAGAGTGCAGAGCCTGATGCCTCAAACACTGAGCGGGCCAAACTTTCAACCAGACGATCCGTTGGATCCTTGATCGAGGAACCATTAGGAAGGGAGAGAAGCGTTTTAGACGCTAAACGCGATACAGGAGGATCGACTGTAGGAGATTCTGCCCACACCTTCAGAAGTTCGGGAGCAAAAGGATATCTGGTATTAAGGGCTTTTTGTCCTGCAAAGCGCTTGTCCGGTTTTTCTCGGTGGCGCTGCACCAGCTCCTCAAACTCAGGATGAGCACCAAAAACCTTATGAGTTTGTCTGGCTCGTTTGAAAGACACCTTATGACCAGAGGCCAAGGTGGATTCATCCTCTATCCCCAGGGATTGATTGACAGCTTCAATCAGACTGTCAATTGTCTCCTGACAATACGGTGCCTCTAGATTGAGAGACCCTTCAGAATCAGAATCTGAATACTGATCACTTGCCTCCAAAGGAGAGGGAGAGCGAGAAACTGAGCTAAAAGATGCCGAGGCCCCGGACGGCATAGGCGACGCAGTATGGGTTCGCTTCCCATGCGTCTGTTTGGTAAGAGCGCGGCCCCTGCAGGCCGGAGGTTCCTGAGGCGTAGTGAAGCCGGGTGAACCACTGTCCCTGCTCCTATCGGGAGCTTGAAGGGACTCGATTGCTCTGGTTAATGACGCCACAGATTGAGAAAGAGACAAGGCCCCTTCCGGAGGACCTGACGCACTAGGCTCGGTTATAGGTAAGGACTCCTGAGCCCGTTCGGAGTCACAGGCTTCGCAGACCCGATTAGTCTGGGCGTGCGGAAAAGGGGATCTACAGGCAATGCATGCAGTATAAAACACCGTGTGGGTCTTAGCCCTTCTGGACATACTGGATCTGTCACAGATTTCCTCCTGTCAGAATAATTTGGATGTGGCGGTGCGGGTAGTAGCGGTGCGGAGCGCAGCAAAAAAACGGAGCAACCAGGCTGGAGGTAGTAGCACTTACCCCAGTCCTGTTCCCCGAACGTCCTTTAACGATTTTTCACCTCACTTGCTGGACCGTGTGGCGTAAAAAGGAAGATGGAAGCTCCAGACTTCCAAAAAACGCGCTCCCCTTTCAGGGAGGCGTTCCTAAATAGCCGAGCCCTAGGGGGAGGGGTCGCGGGGCGCGGCCTAGCGCCGGCAGAAGCCGGGGACCTGATTTCCAGCCGCGGCCTAGTCTCCGGCCGAAGCCGGGGGCTAAATTTCAGGCCGCGGCCTAGCGCTGGCCGAAGCCGCGGCCTAAATTTTCGGCGGCGCCCACTCGGGATCAGGGGGGCGGGCCCGCCGGAAGTGCCGCTGCTGGGGGAGGAGCCCGAGAACGCGCCCATCCTCTGGAACGCCGAATTACCCCCACACTGCCTGACCCTCGGCAAAAAACCGGGGGCCAGATCTCAGCCCGCGGCCCAGCGCCGGCACGAAGCCGGGATGTAAATTTTTGGAGGCGGCCGCCCCTGTGTCGGAGAGCAGGCTGCCGGATACAGGGGGAGGGGTATGGGGAACTCAGCCATGGACTTGCCCGCTTTTGCTTTGGAGCTGCTCCTGAAACACCAGACCGCTTTGCCTTTTGCTCCAACTCCTCTACGACCGAAGATCCTGATTAAAAGGTGGGTTCCCAGCCTGATCCACTGGAGCATATGTAGTCTCCCAAAAAAAGGTCCCAGCGTCTCTCAGCCGCAGTGGTTAGAGAGGGGCTTCCCAGAAAAAAAGGGGGTGAGGATGGTGCAGGCACCCTAACTCCATCACCCCTTCAGGGGTGAGGAGAGGGACCATCCGCCTCCTTGCAGCACCGCGGTCTTGCCTTGGTGGTGCAGTGGGGGCCGCACGGACTATTTACTGCCTCTGTACAGCCTAGGGTTTCGATACCTTAGGGTGGTCAGGGCTGAGTCCGGCATTAGTGTCCCACGTCGCGGGAGAGGATACGTGGAGGCTTTACTCCACGTGCTCGCCCGTTGATGTTTTGGGGAGATCGGACCCTTTCAATAGGGTCCGTCGCCCCTGTCAAATCTTCGTGGGAAAATAGAGAAAAAAAAAAAAAATGGTCTGGAAGGAACCAGACGTGTGCCTCCATCAGACACTAAGCATGAACTGGTTTGCCTGCGGCCAGTGCTGAGGTGTATACGGCGGAGGAGGAGCTAACCTTTTTTATGTTTACTTAGTGTCAGCCTCCTAGCGGCAGTAGCAACACCCACAGTCCTGTGTCCCCCAATGAGACGAAGGAGAAAAGTGTCTTTTAGGCTTCCTAGAATTTTTGCAGTTTCTTCTTGCTCGTAAAAAAAAACATACCGGATTTTTATGCATTTTTGCAGCTTTTTTTTCTTAAAATACTCTTTGTACAAGCTTTTTTTTTTTTTTTTTTTAAAAAAAAAACAACACGTCAGCCCCCTCTCAGCAAGCAGGCAGCCCAGTGTCACCATGAAGGCTCGAAGCCTTAAAAGTTGTCAGCCAAGTCTTTTTATTTTTGCAAAACCTCAGAATGGAGTAAAAATAATAAATTAAAGCAGCAATTCTCACCTCAGTGATGCCATGTTCTCTGATAGTTACCTGTTTGCTGCAGCAATGATGTGACCACTGCAGCCAATCACTGGCTATATTGAGCAATTATCACTCTTGCAGGAAGCACTGACCGGGAAGGTCTGGAAGTTCTACGGCAGACATCCTTAAACCGGAGTTCGTCTTCCGGTACTCTTGACTTTTTTTTTAACAATCCTGAAAACGTTGCGAATGTAATAATGTATTTGAACAAGAAATAATGAAGAATGTTTTGCTAAAACAGGAAATTGCTTTATTTTTGCCCATTATCGTATAAACTAATATAAATTAACATATAAACATTGCGGTTTCTATATACAGGGGTTAGCGGGACTCGTGGCTCAGTCTATGTCTAGGTCGCTGTCATCACTATAGCACTGGACGGACGGATTACAGATAGACGTGCGCAGCACATCCTTCTCTGGTAACAAGCTGCACTCGTGCAAAAACGCTTCCAGGTCAACGGCAAAGAAATCTTCCCCGAGCTGATCAGTTATCCGGACAAAATTCCCCACCAACTCCCCGGCCTTGTAGACCAGCAGCGCGGGCAGAGCGTTCTCGCTGAATTTACTGCTGGTGCCTAGAAGGGAACTTTTCACTCTGCAGAACTTCACCCCTGGGTACTCTGCTGCCAGGCAGATGATGCTACCGCTGGCAGCTTCTCCGCCCGCCACCTCGTCTTCATAGATGAGTATTATCACCACGGTGTTCTTGTGCTCTTTATCTACAGTGTCCAGGAACTCCTCCCCGCTGCGGATGTCAAACACCTTCTTGTAGACCTGCGAGTGGCAGAGCTGCAGCTTCATCTCCTCGATTCTCTGCTTTCTGTATTGCTCCAAGAAGTCTTCATCATCCTCCTTGTTCAGCTGGTTGTACTCCTGCATCGTCATCTGGAAAAGAAGGAACATCTATCAGACTAAGCGTAGATTGGCCCTCCATCTAATGTGTATGGGGGCCTCCCAACAGATGGAAGGATCGAGCATGAAGGAAAAAAGGACGAAGGTAGGTAGGGAGGAAGGAAGGAAAGGAGGAAGGGAGGGAGGAAGGGAAGGAAAGGAGGAAGGAACATCTATCAGACTAAGCGTAGATTGGCCCACCGTCTAATGTGTATGGGGGCCTCCCAAGAGATGGAAGGATTGAGCATGGAGGAAGGAAGGAACATCCATCAGACTAAGTAGATTGGTCCACCGTCTAATGTGTATGGGGCCTCCCAACAGATGGAAGGATCGAGCATGGAGGAAAAAAGGAGGAAGGAAGGAAAGGAGGGAGGAACATCCATCAGACTAAGTAGATTGGCTCACTGTCTAATGTGTATGGATGCCTCCCAACACTTTCCAACAGATGGAAGAATCGAGCATGGAGGAAGAAGGATGGAAGCAAGGAAGAAGGAACATCCATCAGACTAAGAGTAGATTGGCCCACCGTTTAATGTGTATGGGGGCCTCCCAACAGATGGAAGAATCAAGCATGGAGGAAGAAGGAAAGAAAGAGGAAGAAGAAAGGAAGGAACATCCATCAGAGTAGGAGTACATTGGCCCATCGCCTAATGTGTATGGGGGCCTCCCGACACTTCCCAGCTGATGGCAGGGGGACGGAAGGATTGCGCTTGGGGGAGGATGAGATGGAGGAGGAGAAAGAGAGAGAAGGGGAAGGAGGAAAAAGGGGAAAGAAAAGAAAAAAAATTGAGGAGGAGAAAGACCTTTTGTTGCAGATTTCTATTACATTTACTTGATGAGAGTCCGGACTATGGCGAGGATCAGACTGTCGTACTACATAGACTGACCACTAGTCTCCCAAACCGATCGTACTATATGAGGAGTTGGAATCAGGAGCCTTAGGCCGGCGTCACATTGGCGGGTGTGATGCGAGTAAGTCGCACGACTTTCTCGCATCAACACCCGGCACGGCTGCCCGCTCTCGGACCCGAGTGTGCGGCTGCATAGAAATACATGCAGCCGCACACTCGGGTCCGAGAGCGGGCGGCCGTGTCTGGTGTTGATGCGAGAAAGTCGTGCGACTTACTCGCATCACACTCGCCAGTGTGACACCGGCCTTACGGTCAGTCCGTGCGCTGCGGTCATGGTATCCTGAAATACAGCCACCTGATCCCGGCCTCAATGTGCAAAGTGCGATAATTCCTAAGAATGATCATTCCCAGCCCGCGTAGACAGCGTTCACCTGAGCAACATCTTTATTTGTCAGGAAATTGGATGGTTTATGCCGATATAAGGATCCTGGTTATAAGCAGCACATCACCGTGCCGACTACATGACTATGGGAACATCGCATTAACCATCATTCCTATTCTGCAAATTATTACCAGGCTGAAATTGGCCGGTGTAAAGGAAGCCTCTGTTGCCATAGGATTATCTCACGGCATCACACAACCAATGGGCCATGGCAGACGAGCGATCGCCTGAACCTTACTTTTGCACTGATTAAGCCCGGCTTTATTTTTTTGTGCGCTTAGCTACAGTGTTTGTCGGTACTATTTTGGTGAACATAGTGTTTTGATCGCTTCTTCACTGCATTGAATCAGGAAGGTGTGGCAATATTAGCATTTAAATTTGTATTTTTGACATTTAACATACACTTTAAACATTTTTAATATTTTGATGGATCATACTTTTATAGTAATGATGGCACCAAATAGGTTTTATTTCTTTATTATGGAAGGGGGGTGCAAGTAAACTTTTATATATTTTTTTGTAAATTCACTGCAAAAAAAAGTACCAAAAACAAGTAAAAACATGTCCCCAGGAGTGATAACCTGGACAATATTACAAGAGATATACTTAGCTGTCATGAGGCCAAGTCAAAAAAGTGTCAAAGGATGAGGCGTCACAGGACACACAAGGATCGGTGTCCCATTGATCGTTATAGATTTTTTATACTTAAAACATTTTTCTTTTCCTTTTTTTGTTCTTTTAGGCCTCTTTCACACTTCCGGCGGCCGCATGCGGTTTTTTGCCGGATGGTTTCTGATGCTTGGAGACATCAGAAACCATCCGGCAAAAACAAAAAACGTTACATGCAGCGTTTTGTCCGGCCGCCGCAATGTACATTTGCGCCGCATCCGGACAAAACCGCATGCAACGCATTGACATGCGGCGCCATCCGGTGCTAATGTATGTCAATGCGAAAAAAGCCGCATGCGGCGCATCAGATTTTCTGATGCGGCGCTGCGGCTAAATGCCGGGGGCGCCGTCAGGCGCGTGAAAGAGGCCTTAGTCGGCACCGACGATTGGTTCAATCTAAAAGCCGCTGCCAGTGATTTACAGCGGCATTAAAACGGTTCAACAGCAGCGATCGGAGCTCAGCTCCAGGCAAATGCCGGCTGTGCAACACAATAGAGGAAATGTCGGTCTTCTTCCATTCTAGATAAAGATAAAAAGACAAACGGCGGCTTTACCTTCCCATGTAACTTTTCGTCAAGTTCTTTTTGCTTCTGTTTCTCCTTTTCCTCGTCCAGGTGAGATTTGCAGGTCATGGACAACCTCTTGACCAGCTGCTCCAGCTCCCTCTTCTGCTCGTCGCTTTGCTCCGTCTCCAGCTGCTTATAGCGCCTCCAGTCGTTGATGACGCCTTTTGGACCTGAGTAAAACACAGTTTCGTGAGAAGGGAACACAAAATCCTGGGTGATAAATCGATAGAACAGCGGAATTCTAGAATCATCTATTATGCAGCTGCCACCTGCAGTGTGTGCAACGGACTCAGCACCTGAGCCTGCATAAACTCTGTCACAGCTATTTGTACGGCACAGAGTATGAAGGGTTAAGGAGAGATCTCAGTGTGAACATATTCTCCATACAGATGGTGGCTCGAGTATATAATATTGAAGGAGTTGGCTAGCGATAACCTTGCTGATCGGTGGAGGTCCGATTGCTGGGAGCTGCACCAACTGGCAGAATGGAGCACTTTTATTTCAGTTTTAATATAAAGAATCAGGTTGGCTGTCTGATTGCCGCTCCATTCATTCTCCAGAGGGAATTAATGGAGCGGTGGTTGAGCAAGTGCAGTGCCCCTCCATTCATTCTCTTGAGTGCAGCGCTCAGCAGCTCAATAGGGAATGAATAAAGCGTGGTTGAGCATGTGCAGTGCTGCTCCATTCATTCTCCCGAGTGCAGCGCTCGGCAGCTGCATAGGGAATGAAGGAAGCGGTGGTTGAGCATGTGCAGTGCTGCTCCATTCATTTTCTTGAGTGCAGCGCTCGGCAGATCCATAGGGAATAAATGAAGCGGTGGTTGAGCATGGTGCCCATCAGTCGCTCCGTACCTCCATAGGGAATAAATGAAGCGGTGGTTGAGCATGTGCAGTGCCCCTCCATTCATTCTCTTGAGTGCAGCGCTCGGCAGCTCCATAGGGAATGAATGAAGCGGTGGTTGAGCATGTGCAGTGTTGCTCCATTCATTCTCCCGAGTGCAGCGCTCAGTAGCTCCATAGGGAATGAATGAAGCGGTGGTTGAGCAAGTGCAGTGCCCCTCCATTCATTCTCTTGAGTGCAGCGCCCAGCAGCTCCATAGGGAATGAATGAAGCGGTGGTTGAGCAAGTGCAGTACTGCTCTGTTCATTCTCCTGAGTGCAGCGCTCAGCAGCTCCATAGGGAATGAATGAAGCGGTGGTTCAGCATGTGCAGTGCTGCTCCATTCATTCTCTTGAGTGAAGCGCTCGGCAGCTCCATAGGGAATGAATAAAGCGGTGGTTGAGCATGTGCAGGGCTGCTCCATTCATTCTCCCGAGTGCAGTGCTCGGCAACTGCATAGGGAATGAAGGAAGCGGTGGTTGAGCAAGTCAGTGCCCCTACATTCATTCTCCCGAGTGCAGCGCTCAGCAGCTCCATAGGGAATGAATGAAGCGGTGGTGAGCATGTGCAGTGCTGCTCCATTCATTCTCCCGAGTGCAGAGCTCGCAGCTCCATAGGGAATGAATGAAGTGGTGGTTGAGATGTGCAGTGCTGCTCCATTCATTCTCCCGAGTGCAGAGCTCAGCAGCACCATAGGGAATAAATGAAGTGGAGGTTGAGCAATGTGCAGTGCCCTCCATTCATTCTCCCTGAGTGCAGCGCTCAGCAGCTTCATAGGGAATGAATGAAGGTGGAGTTGAGCAAGTGCAGTGCCTCCATTCATTCTCTTGAGTGCAGCGCTCGCAGCTCCATAGGGAATGAATGAAGCGGTGGTTGAGCATGTGCAGTGCTGCTCCATTCATTCTCCCAAGTGCAGAGCTCGGCAGCTCCATAGGGAATAAATGAAGTGGTGGTTGAGAAGCAGTGCTGCTCCATTCATTCTGAGTGCAGCGCTCAGCAGCCCATAGGGAATGAATGAAGTGGGGTTGAGCAGTGCAGTGCCCTCCATTCATTCTCTGAATGCAGCGCTCAGCAGCTCCATAGGGAATGAATGAAGTGGTGGTTGAGCATGTGCAGTGCTGCTCCATTCATTCTCCCGCGTGCAGCGCTCGGCAGCTGCATAGGGAATGAAGGAAGCGGTGGTTGAGCAAGTCAGTGCCCCTACATTCATTCTCCCGAGTGCATCGCTCAGCAGCTCCATAGGGAATGAATGAAGCGGTGGTTGAGAATGTGCAGTGCTGCTCCATTCATTCTCTTGAGTGCAGAACTCGGCAGCTCCATAGGGAATAAATGAAGCGGTGGTTGAGCATGTGCAGTGCTGCTCCATTCATTCTCCGAGTGCAGCGCTCAGTAGCTCCATAGGGAATGAATGAAGCGGGGGGTTGAGCAACTGCAGTACCTCGCTCATTCCCCCTGAGTGCAGCGCTCCCGCAGCTCCATAGGGGAAAGAATGAAGCGGGGGGGTTCCCCGCAGTGCATGCGCTCCTTCATTTTCTTGAGTGCAGCGCTCAGCAGTCCATAGGGGAAAGAATGAACGGTGGTTGAGCCGTGCATGCGCTCCATTTATTCCCCCGATGAGCGCTCGGCCCCTCCCCTAGGGGAAAGAAGGGAAACGGGGGTTTTTAAATTTCATGCTGCCCATTCCCTTTCCCCCCCGAGGCAGCCTCGGACCCAAAGGGGAAGAATAAGCGGGGTTAGCAGTGCATGCTTTTCCCTTCATTCCCCCCCTGCAGCGCTCGGGCTCCCAAAAGGGAAAAAGGGAAACGGGGGTTTAGCAAGGGGCAAAGCCCCTCCTTCAATTTTTTGAGTGGGACCCCCCCCCAATCCCTGGGGAAAAAAAGAAGCGGGGGGGTTTTACAAGTCCGTGCCCCCTCCATTCATTCCTTTAGTGCAGGGGCCCGGAGCCCATAGGGGAAGAAAAAGCGGTGGTTTTTTCAGGGATCTGCCCCCTTTTTTTTCTCCCCAGTGCAGGGGCTCGGGCCCCTAGGGGAAAAAAAGAAACGGGGTTGAAACAAAGGGAGGGGCCCCCCAATTTTTTTTTTCTTATGCCGCGCTCAGACTCCATAGGGAATAAAAAAAGCGGGGTTTTAGCAAAGGGAGGGCCCCCCATTTTTTCCCGAAATGCAGGCCCGCAGCTCCCTAGGGGAAAGAA